>CM022298.1:314809620-315409620 GCA_011799875.1 Thinopyrum elongatum
GCCGAAAAATCTGAGGAACCTATCCCCTTTGTTATGGTATCCCCTAAGCAAAATGGCTTCTCTAGTATCAAACCTTGCCTCTGCCCATTCACATATGCTGTTTGGCCAAAAACATGACATGCAAACATACTACTAAAGCTTGTTTGTAAGCTTTTGAGATTAATAGAAACAGTTTACCATTTGATTTCGACCACAAGAAACTCTTATTTGGCATTCTGACCCGTTGATACTTGCAAGAAGAGCTTCAGTCTTCAAAACTGCTGCGCGAAACACATTATCCAGAATGGCCCCACGGTGTTGATGTCTAGTGCTACATTATACCTGCAAGTTGCAATACTTTTATTGCTATGGAATGTGAACTTACACATTTAGTAATGGAAGCAATCCTTGGTGCAAGACTAGTATAGCTTCACGAACCTCTCATCAAAAGTGGTATTTGCTGCAGAGTTTATGATAACATCCATTTCTTTCGCGATCTCTTTGGCTAACTCAGGAGCAATGCCAATGTTGGCGTCCCTGAAACTACCAACGACTGGAACCTGCTTGCTTAATAAAAAGTTGTGGTAGTTTTTCACATGGATGTCCTATAAACATCTGAACAACTTAGTATCTTCTACCTGTATTGCAGACGGAAAATATAGTCATTTGCATGAAGAACAGAAAGTAGTCTGATGTAATCATCATACCTCGTTCTTCAATTTTTTATGGCTGCTTCATTGTCCTTGGCCTTGATCAACATGTATATTTTACCAACATCAGGATTTGTCCTTAGAATGGGATCAATAAGAACTGATGATCAGAATCATACAAAGTAGAATGGAAGAACAAATGAAGGAAGTCAGGTAGCTTAGAGCAAGACAAAGGCAAAATGGAAGAACAACCTAAAAGTGGGGGGCCAGACAGAAACTGTCTCACTCAAACTGGCATTTGAAAATGCTACCCGCCCTTCCCCTATTTCTGCATTTCATTCTTCTATTCCTTCTGCTTGCTTTTCTAGTTAAGCTGCTCATAAACTAGATCCATAAAACTCACTCAGCTACTGTCTTCTTTCTATAATTGGTCTTTAAGTCCAAGTAATCGATAAAGTATAATCCACTTCCCAGCTCCGCCAACTCATTTCTACTGAGTATGCTCTACTTGAAAGAACATATTTATCAATAAATAAGTGCATTACTATATTCACAGCTACAAACTAAGCCTAATTTCCAATATGTCATATGTATCACTTTGATGTTGTGGGATCACTGACTTCTTGCTCAACGGATTTCGCTTCTGCACTTGACTTGAGAAGGGTGAAGCCTTCATGACCGGTACCGGTATTTGTTCAAGAAGTCAGTACTTATGTGGCACTGAACAAAGTGTGAGATCGATGAAATGCAATACATGTTTGAATATTTCCTATCTTCTTCCAGCCATTAAACTTGTTCAATTCGTTTTCTTGAGATCTGTGGAATAGTGATATCATACTTGAATCCACATTCCCAGTATTTGAGGAAGAAGTAGAATCTTAGTCCTTTCTAATTTCTAAGTTGGGAATTTGATATCGACTAAATCAAGAAACTCGATTTCACTATGATATGACCACTGAACCCTTTGATGCAACATTTCTTGTTTCCAGAAGATCTCGGATGGTTTCTGAAGCTTCCATGATCTTGTAAAAGAAAGAAACCCTTTCTATAAGTCATGAAGACATGGACCAAAAGACTAAGAAACTGCACAATCTATTGATTGACTGAAAAACTCAAGCTGAGTAACTTGCTTGAATGATCGCTCCGGCTTCGGGCCGTCTGATCTTTGGGATGCAGAATAGGGGATCGCTTGCCAACCATTAGTTAGGACCAGTGAAAACCCACGCTTGGTGAAGGCGATGTTCAGTTTGGAGATCTAACAATTCCTGTTGTCGTGTATCCTTGAAGATGCAGCCTCAAATGCTTAAATTGTAGATTTGAGTATTGAGCGAAAGGTTACACCACCTATAGGTTCTGTATTACAGGCCAATCCTACTCCACTAGTACCAATAGGCGGCATAGGGGAAAAGAACAACACCGAGGAATAGGAATCAACAACATAAAAACTTTCTGAGAAATTACCCAGCAAGAAAACGTATGCGCGTGGGCGCAACGGATTTCGCTCCTGTGCGCTCATCCCTTGCTTGTTCTTTCGGACTAGCACTCTTTTCCTCTCTTTGAAGTTGATTTCTCAGCTCCACGAGTCAAATGAAATAAGGTGAAAGGCCCACTACTTCTTCATTCATGGCTTATTGATTTGATTGATCCCCCTTTCATATTCATTTGACCTGAGGTGAGGTTGGAACAAGAGTTTTCATAAAAAGAATAGTTCTTTTGTGCAATTATGAACGGGCAGGCCTCTTGTGGATTCCTCCAACTCTATGAATGAAGGGGGGAGTATGAGGAAGGTCGATTTTCTTTCTATATGAAGATGAAAAAAGGATCAGGGTCAAACATTTCTTACTTTTGTTGAGTATGACTGAATGAGGAAGAGCTCCTTATGTGGTATCACTTTACCACCATCTGAAATGCATGAAACTCCGATTGGTGGAAGCCAATCCATGAAGATTCTCCCTTCTCTTACGTGAAATTCCCCTCTTTCGGTAAGCATCCAGTATCTCAGCAAATGAACATTTCTCTAAGCTTATCCTGTAGCTTATACGTCGTTTGAAAGCTGCTCCAAGGATCCAATGAATAGTTAAGGTTTGTTGATGTTCCTTGGCTACAATCCCAGGAACATCATAAATAGTACCTACAACTCCTACTTTGATCACTTCGCATATTGGCTTTATATTATCTATGGCGTCAACCATAAGTTTTATTACATCAGGTTCAGTTCGAGCTAGGTGGTGAAAAGTTTTATAAACAATAGCATGAACTCTCATTCTTTTACCATCGATCATGCGAAAGTTTACCAATTTCTTGATCAATTCTTTTTGCTCACCATCAAAGTCCCCCATATAACTGAGAATTTCCGAGCAATTGTAAGCCGCTTTCGATGACGAGGCCGATAAATTGATATTACGTGATCGTTACTGTCCATCTTTTTCAGCTCTGCTCCCAAAAAGAGAAAGGAAAGGAGACTGATCTTGACGTCGGTGTTGGTTTTTCCAACAAAAAACAAGAACATTATTTCACGAACTTCCATGACAAAATGCTAGTTGCCTTGTAATGCATACACTGGAGCGTTTGTCCCATCGACGAAGGCCACTATACGTGTTTCTGAAGAACAACATTCTCTTATAACCAAACATCGCAAAGACAGAAACGAGTATCCTGAACATAAGGCCAATGGCTAGCATACTTTGCTGAACACTCACGATAAGCTGGATGCATATTATATTATATTATATTATATTATATTATATTATATCTTCCCTTGGTATAGCGAAACCTTGAACCCAACACAAGCAACAATCCCGGTTTAGAGATATTGATGGGTTCCAGCCTCATTCCACTAGCCCAAAAAGCATTCTAAATATATAAAAGAGGGGGAATGGATTCTACAAGAAAAGGCGGGCAAAGGTAGTTCACGGGTCAATTCTTGGAGCATAGCTCATTTCTAAGTCCCCAACCCATCTCGTGCTCGTGCTGTACGCGGTCGAATCTTGCGGCCGGATAGAGCAATGGAATCACCGAGTCATATGAAAAGAGGGCTCTTTTTTATCTTAACACAAAGGCTAGCTCCCCTGGGGGTTGTCATATTACAATCATTTGTATTACTTTCCTACCAATCCTGAACTTGCTATGACCCTTATAGCGAGCCTCACTTTACAGTTTCATATAGAAACATATGGCGCTCCTAAAGTCGATTGGATATTTTATTTTTTATTGAATTAACCTAAGCCGTGGACTTTCTCACGTGAAGAACTCCTTATGAGCTCATGGACTTGATCAATGCTAGTTCAAGTTCATGTCATATTAGGAAATTAGTTCATTAATTCATTTATTTACCAACGAAGAAGCCTTGCGCTACTCGGAAAGTACTGACTAGAGGGGGGCATGTGGATCCACAGTCCTAGCCATTCTCACAATGGGATAATAAAGTGAAGACAGACCATGAGAAGATATTACAACATCCAGAACGAAGCCTGTCAAGCCAACCTTCCCTCACTGCGAAAATGCGACATCCGGCGTACTCATTGGCTTTGACCTCAGATTCATTACTTGCTAGAGAAGTAGTTTACATAACTGTCATAGCTCCAATGCGCTAATCTTATTAATCAGCAAAGTAGCTAGCCTAAATAAGGAGTTTACAATTGCTTGACTATAAAGTAAAGAGCGGCTAATGGGAGATTGCTTGAGTAGGCTCAGTAAGGGATTACCCGCGGGCAGGGTGAAGGAGCTTTCATTAATGGTATGAACTAGTGGATCAGCAAGATAGCTAGACTTCCTTAAAGGAAAGCAAAATCCAATTCTATATTATATCAAACTATAAAGCAAAGATGAGGAAGCTGCGCCTTTACTCGCTCGAATTAGAGGAAAAAGGGGATATGCAACAGTAACAACTTTTCTTTCAATAGTAAGCAGGAAATGCGAATAAGAGAAGGGTAGAAGAAGCGATCCGCGCATTTCCTTATTTCACAACGGATTTGACTTGTTAGAGAAATCATTTCTTAGGTATGCTACATTCTTTGAAGGAAGAGTAGGTTCTGCTATTTAAGACTTAGAGGAAGTGATTTCCGGGAACTAGAAGACCAAGCCGATCAACAAGGAAAGCCTGTCAAGCAAGGAAGCCACCAAGCAAACCTTTAATAAGCATCTCTAGCGTAGTCACTGAGGGAGTCCTGGTGTTGCGGGAAACCACGGCCACCTATGGGGCCAAGGGGCCCCTTGCTGGTTCGGCAGGGGGGAATGTCGCGTTGCACAAAGAGCAGAAGAACGTGGGGCAGCATAGCAGAGATCACACAGGCAATTTTACCTAGGTTCGGGCCGCCGCGAGGCATAAAACCCTACTCCTGCTTTGGTGGATTGATGGTGGAAAAGTGGTGGTGGAGCGTAGTACACTTGCCCGGCAGGCTCGCCCTGAGGAGGCAGTGACTACGCGCGAACGAGCGTGGGGGTGTTCAACCTTCCAACCCCTGCTACGGTTTCCATGGGCCTCCTTTTATAGGTTAAGGGGTCACCACAGTGGCAAAACAGTCATTATGCACTGATAAGATAGCAAACAGTGCTATCATACCTAATTCTGCAGGCTGACAGAGTGCATTAAATGCACCACTCAATGTCACATCGTTGCTCGCCCGGCAAGCCTTGCCGGGCTCGTCTTGCCAGCTCCATGCCTGTTTGCTTGTCACGTCGTAGGACGGGTGTCATCTGTAGGTATTTCCTGTAGAAAGAGGCCGCCATGTGGCGAATGGCTGCCACTTAGTCACTTTGTGGCTTGGCACCGCATTGATCAACGACGTGGGTCATGGTGAGATGGCTTGGTGAGGTGTCTTTGCCCTCGTGAGTCCCGGCAGGCCCTGCCGGGACGTCTTGAATGCTTTCTTCCGGAGGAGCCCTTGTCCTTGCGAGGTCCGTCTGCCCGGCAAGGGAGGCTTTTCCGCTGGTGGTGTCTCGCTTCTCTGTCTTGGCCTTGGCCTTCTTAATCTGCCTGCTGGTTCTTTGAAGATCTTGGTCTCTTGTATCTTGACACAACCTTGGTGTTGTAATCTTGTTCTCGTGCCTGTGCACAGTCAGAGCAACAGACCCAGGGGTTGTTGCACCAACAGAAGCCCCGGGCCTGCCCCGATCGTGCTGCCGGGCGTCATGAGGGTAGGTCCTAATAAGTGCACAGGCAGGGGTGCTGAAGAGGCTGATCTCTTGGAGTCTTCTTTGCTTCTTCATTAATCTCGACTCTGGGCCAGTTTCTGGTTTTCCCGCGTGTCGTGTAAAGCCAATCATGGTGGAGCCATCTTTGCAATGGCCGGTGAATGACTTTAACACACGGGGTAGAAACTGCCAATTCACTCTTCCCACCACACCCTTATGCTTAGCCACGTATGCGGCATGCATCGCGCGGAGTAGGTAACAGAGGCACGTGGCGCGGAAGAGCATCAAGGCGAGGGCCTGGTCTTCTTGAATTGGTGGAGAGGGGTGGCGATTGCTTGTTGAGGGAGCGGCTCTCTTTCTTGCTCTGCCTATAAAAGCAGGGGCGGAGGGAGAGCCGAGCCATCCATCTTCAGATCCTTTCTGCCCCTGTTTCTACCTTTTGTTGGTCATGTTGAAGAGAAGGGGCCGAGGCCAAGCTCCGGGCTCCAGCTTGCGCCTAGAGTTGTTGAGTGTTGGCGTTCGGGGAGCGAGCCTGGTCCATGCTCGGAGAAGGCGTCGTGGACGGGCTGCTCGTAGTGCGGGAGATACCATGCTCTCCCGTTGTGAGGGAATGCTTGCTCCTTTTGCCATGGTTGTCTGCCTGTTGGGTAGTGCGGTGTCCAGGCTAGGGTCACCGCCGCTCGTGGTCTTGGTGATCGGGTCCTTGGCGTCTCTGGGGCG
The DNA here is from genome assembly GCA_011799875.1 of Thinopyrum elongatum. Taxonomy (NCBI): domain Eukaryota; kingdom Viridiplantae; phylum Streptophyta; class Magnoliopsida; order Poales; family Poaceae; genus Thinopyrum; species Thinopyrum elongatum. The sequence goes on from CM022298.1 coordinate 314,816,103, forward strand.
TGCCCGGGAGGCAGGGCTGGGAATCGTCGGTAAACCCAGCGCTGCCCCATCCGGGAGTCGCAGGGATGATGTCGATGAGAGGCGCGCCTTCCTGCCCGCCAAGGCGGGGAGGGGCGTGTCCCGAGCCCCCTGGCCATCTTGGTCACTCGCCGTCTCTCCGGGGAAGGCGTCGGGTTGGAGTCCTGGCGCTCCCCCGGAGCGGTGTTGATGAAGATGAAGCTGGGGAAGATGGAGAAGGCGGGAGGCAGGCCGTCCAGCAGGAGCACGACTGCATCGATGCGTTTGTCTCGTACTGGCGACATGCTGCCTTATCCCTCCGTCCTCCCTTCCCCTTCCCCGGCACCGTCATCACCATCTTCTTGGTGACCAGGGAAAGGGTTGCTCCCGTGGCGCTTCCGCTTCCTCCAGTGGTCTCCTGGCCGACCCCCGACGCCCCTCTCTGTCAGCGCCTGTGCTGGAGCCTTCTGCCTAGTTCTGGAAGTGGTGACCAGGGAGCCGCTGAGGTGCTCCGTACGTCTTCCTCCTTCGCAGCCTCACCACTCCCGATCTTGTCAGGCTGTGCTCGGCAGCCCTTGACGGGGATCGGGGTGGCGTTGTGTCGATGCGTTGCCTATCCTCTTCTCTTCCCACCGCATTACCTGGGATAAGAGGGACAGGGAGAAGAGTTTATGGAGCATTTATCTTTTTTTCAATCTTAAACTTGCCGGCATTTGCCAAATTTTAGTTCAAATAATGTAATCTCTCGAATCCATGTCTGCGTTCTGTAAGGTTTGTACATGTATGACCAGCATATTAATGAAAAAGATGAACCTTGCCGGGAACTCGTGCATGTATACGTCCACGCAGAGGTGAAATGCCTCTTTATTTTAAATAAACAAGTTTTCTCCGGCAGGCTATCCTGCCGGTACCCTTTCTTCGTTGCTGGGGAACTGAGCTTACCGGCAAGAAATAGAGGGACCAGCCCCCCGCCAACTTCTTTTCATCAAAGGCCACTACGACCATCCAGGCCGAAGCAACATTCGAGCCAGGGATGGGAGCACCTAAGTTTCGAAGAGTGGCGGGGTTTTCTTATGCACAAGTTTTAGCTTATAGAACACTTATGGACAAGAGGTAGAACTTATCTGTTTGGTTTGCCGGGGATCGCAGCGTTGGTTCATCTTCCCATCTTCTTGCAGAAACCTAGTTCTCAGCAGGAACCTGCAGCTTTATGCAGATGAGAATGATGCAGGATGCGATCCTATCTATATGCATATGCAAATGCTCATGAAATGCTTATGCAAATGCTCTTGGAATGCCTATGCATGCATGCAACTTGGTCGGGGGCCCCCCAGCGCTTCGTTTATTTCTCTGGTGCTCAGGGTCATCTCCTGGCTTTGTACAAGGGGTTACATGCAATTGAGGCAAGGCCTGTACAAAAGGGTGGCTGCCGGGCAGGTCCCGGCAGTCGCGCCTTACGCGTAGAACTTGCGAAAATGCTCAATATTCCATGAGTTTTGCAATTGAATGCCATCTCCAGTCTCCAGACGGACTGCGCCAGGTCTGGTGACTCGTACTACCCGGTAAGGGCCTTCCCACTTTGGCGTCAACTTGTTTGAACCCTTGAAGGACTGAACGCGCCTAAGGACAAGGTCGCCTTCCTCAAAACACCGGGCATGAACCCTGCGGCTATGATAGCGACGCAGGGCTTACTGATAGCGTGCAGCACGCGTAGCAGCCCGGAGACGGTTCTCCTCGAGTAGCACAGCATCGTCACGTCGTTGCTGAACTTGCGCTACTTCATCATAGGCAAGCACTCGAGGCGACCCGTAAATGAGTTCCATGGGGATAACTGCTTCTGCCCCATAGACCAAGGAAAAAGGAGTCTGCCCGGTAGCTCGATTTAGTGTCGTTCCGAGGGACCATAGAACTACCGGCAGCTCATCGATCCACCGCCTGCCGTGCTACTGCAGCGTATCAAAGGTTCTTGTTTTGAGTCCCCGCAGCACTTCAGCGTTCGCCCTCTCAGCTTGCCCGTTGCTTCTGGGATGTGCAATAGAAGCAAACGAGATCTTGCTTCCGAGGGCATGAACATATTACATGAAGGCGCGGCTCGTGAATTGGGTGCCATTGTCGGTAATGATCCTTGCCGGGATTCCAAAACGACACACCAAATCTTTCAAGAACTTGATAGCTGATTGAGCAGTCACCTTTCTCACGGCAGCAACTTCCGGCCACTTTGTAAACTTGTCGATAGCAATGAACAAGAATTCAAAGCCCCCGATCGCTCGGGGGAAAGGGTCGAGGATATCGAGCCCCCTGACCAAAAATGGCATTGATGAAGGGATTGTCTGAAGAGCTTGGGCAGGCAGGTGGATTTTCTTGGAATGGAACTGACAGGCTTCACATTTGGTGACGAGCTCAACCGCATCTTGGAGGGCTGTGGGCCAATAGAATCCTTGCCAGAATGCTTTCCCAACCAGCGCCCTTGATCCAATGTGGGAGCCGCACATGCCTTTGTGTATCTCAGCCAGCAGTTCGTTCCCTTCTTCCCGGCAGATGCACTTCAATTTCACACTGTTGGGCCTCCTTCTGTACAGAGTGTCATCGACAAATTGGTACATACTGGCCCTCCGGGCTACTCTTTCAGCCTCATCTTGGTCATTGGGGAGTTCTCCGGTTTGGAGAAAGTGAACTATGTGCCTTGCCCAAGTTGGAGCCTGGGGCTTTGCAACAAGGACTAGTGGCACCTCCTCAACTGCGGGGGCACATTCCTCGTTCGCAGGGACCATGGGTCCAGCTGGAGGGTGCGGTCTGGCAGGTTGTGAGGAGTTGTTTCCGGCAGGGTCCCTGCCAGGAGCGGATAGCTCTACTGGGAGAGGCTTACCGGAGTCCAACTTTCTCCTTTTCCGGGCCATTGTTGCTGGGGATACGGAGGGCTGAGTAAGATGGAGAACAAAAGTTCCTGGTTCCACAGGAAGCTTTTGGGCAGCACACTTTGACAGGTGATCAGCTATGCTGTTTTCCGCACGAGGTATGTGCTCTATTTGCAACCCATCAAAGCGCTCCTCCAATCTTCTCACTTTCTCAACGTATGCCTCCATTAATGGACTTTGGTAATCCTTGTTGACTTGTCTCACCACAAGCTGTGAGTCTCCTCGAATGATTAGCTTCTTGATTCCCAATTATGCGGCAATCGTGAGCCTGGCAAGGAGCCCTTCATACACTGCTGTATTGTTGGTTGCCTCTTCCCTGGCAAAATGCATCTGGACGACGTACTTCAAGTGTTCCCCGAAGGGAGCAACGAGAAGCACGCCAGCCCCTGCACCTTGCAGGGAAAAAGCACCATCAAAATACATAATCCATTCTTGGGGCGCCTCCTTGCCGGGGATAACTGTTTCTGGCACTTCTTCATCAGGGGTTGGCGTCCATTCTGCAATAAACTCTGCCAATGCCCTGCTCTGGATTGTTGATGTGCTCTCCAACTTCAAACCAAAACTGGATAACTCCAAAGCCCACTCCACTATTCTGCCAGTAGCCTCAAGGTTCCGGAGTATCCTTTGCAATGGGAAGCGAGTGACAACCATGATCTCATGGGCTTGGAAGTAGTGGCGCAGTTTCCTTGAGGCCATGATGAGGCCAAAGATCAACTTTTGCACGCCAGAGTACCTCGATCTAGCCCCCTGTAGCAGGGAACTAACGAAGTACACTGGGCGCTGCACCACTTTCTTCCTTGCTGTGTCCTTGGGGTTGTCTTCGCTGCCGTGCTTATCTCTGTCCTGATCCCTATCTGACTCTGCAGGTCTTTGCTCACTCTCTGTTTCATCCACTTCCCGCTGCGCCACCAAGGCTGCACTAACCACTTGATTGGTTGCTGCCAAGTATAACAGCAATGGCTCTTGCGGTTTGGGAGCAACCAAGGTGGGCACAGAAGATAGGTAGGCCTTCAACCATTGCAGAGCCGCACCTACTTCTGGAGTCCACTTCATGGGCCCTGCCTTCTTTAAGATTTTGAAGAACGGGAAGGCGCGCTCGGCAGACTTGGAAATGAATCTGCTTAGCGCGGCAATGCACCCTGTCAGACGCCTTACATCTTTGACCGTCTTTGGTGCTTGGATCTGTTCGTTGGCTTGGATCTTATTGGGGTTGGCTTTGATCCCCCGATGGGATACAAAGTACCCGAGCAGCTTGCGGGAGGGAACACGAAATACACACTTCTCCGGGTTGAGCTTCAAGTTGATCTTGCACAAATTGGCAAAAGTCTCCTCCAAATCCTGGATAAGGGTTGATCTGTCCTTGGTTTTGACCACAATATCATCCATATAAGCCTCAATGTTTCTGTGCAGCTGTGGCCCAAAACCAATCTGGACTGCCCTTGCAAAAGTAGACCCGGCACTCTTTAATCCGAAAGGCATGCGGATAAAACAGTACGTACCACACGGGGTGATGAACGAGGTCTTCTCGTCGTCTTCCTTGGACATGAAGATTTGATGATACCCAGAATATGCATCCAAAAAGGAGAGCAAATCACAGCCTGAAGTGGAGTCCATGATCTGGTCGATGTGCAGCAATGGAAATGGGTCTTTCGGGCAAGCCTTGTTGAGATCTGTGAAGTCTATGCAAAGTCTCCATTTCCCATTGGTCTTCCAGACAACCACTGGATTTGCTAACCACATTGGATGTAGCACTCCTCTGACCAAACCAGCTGCCTCAAGTTTCTTGATCTCCTCTGTATTGAACTGCTGCCTCTCCAAGGCCTGCTTTGGGACTTTCTGCTTGACAGGTCGGGCATGTGGGCAGACAACAAGGTGGTGCTCGATTACCTCCCTGGGAACACCAGGGATATCAGATTGTTGCCAGGCAAACACATCGATATTCGCCCGCAGGAAGGCAACGAGCACGCTTTCCTATTTGTCATCGAGGGTGGCGCTGATGGTGAAAGTACCATCAACGCCAGCCAGCCCTGCCGGGACCTTCTTCACTTGTGGAGCAGCAACCTTGGATCTCTTGCTGTTGGAACTCTCCAGCAAGTCATCAACAGGCACAGCGCACTCCGAAGAGGCGCGCTTCCCAAATTCCTTGCCGGAGCCCTTACTATCCTTCTTCTTCCCTCTGTTCTCCTTGGCGGGAACTGCCGCTGCCGCTGCCTCTGCCACAACTGCGTCCCGGTACATCTTGTCCACACAAATGATTGCGTCTTTCTCATCTGATGGGATGGAAATGACTCCAACTGGCCCTGCCATCTTCAAGACGTTGTAGGCATAGTGGGATGCCGCCATGAACTTAGCCAGGGCTGGGCATCCAAGGATTCCATTGTACGGCAAGGGGAGGTCAACCACATCAAACACAATCTTTTCAGTCCGGTAGTTCAGCTCTCCCCCAAACGTCACAGGCAATGTGATCTTTCCCTTAGGATGACTCCTGCCGGGATTAACTCCTTGAAACGTGCCAGTGACTTTTAACTCATCCTCTGCTATCTGAAGCTTGCTGATAACCTTTGTGGAAATCAGATTCAACCCGGCCCCGCCGTCCACCAACATCTTCGTGACCTTGAGGTTGCGGATTGTTGGAGAGACCAACAACGGCAAACATCCTACCACGGTGGTGCGGTCAGGATGATCCTCTTCGTAAAAAATGATGGGCGTGCATGACCATCTGAGTGGTTCCCGGGCCCCTGGCGCTGGTTCCACAACATTAACCTCACGCGCCCACTGCTTGAGTTGGTAGTGAGAGGCGTGTAGGGACGCACCCCCGTCAATGCACAGGGCGTCAGTGGCCTTCTGGAACTCCTACTCACTGGTTTCCTCCTCATCCCCTTCATCACTCTCATCACCGCAGGCTTCCTTCTCTCGATCCCTGGCGGGTTTCCCTTTGTTCCGAAGAGGTCTGCCGGGGCGATTTACTTCACCGCCACGACCCTTACCGCCAGCAACATTCTGTCCCTTTTCCTTGTCACGCTTCTCATATTCTGCTTTTTGTCTCTTGACAAGCTCCTCAACCTGATAACACTCTTGAAGGTCATGGCCCTTGGTCCGATGTATCTTGCAGTACGGCCCATCACGTTTCCTGGCCTTTTCGGTGGCCGCGGCCTCCCGGCAGTCAGAGCACATGGCAGCTTCCTTGCCGGGGGTTTCGGCCTTAACCTTCTTGCCGGTACTAGGGATACCCGACCCTTCAACAAACATTACTATCTTATCCTTGCGCTTCTTATTGCACTTCTTGCTCTTCTTCTGACTGGTGGACTCGTCATCATCCTTTGAATCAACATTAATGCAATCCTCCTCTCCAGGCAGTTTTCTTCCCTCCTCCATCTGAGCACACTTATCCACCAAGGTGTAAAGTTCCTTCACAGTCTTGGGCAACCGTACATTCATCTTGGAACGAATCTTCCAGTTGCGCACATTGGACTGGAAGGCGGCTATCACAGCTACTGGATGGATATTTGGGATGTTTCTGTGGACTCTGCTAAATCTCTGCAAATACTTTCGGAGAGTCTCTCCTTCTTTCTGCTGAAGAAGCTGCAAATCGCTGGGCCGACCTGGTTCTTGATGGCCGCCAGTGAAGGCGCCAATGAACTCATGGCACAAATTAGCCCATGACGAAATGGAGTTCTCTGGCAGGTGCATCAGCCAAGATCTCACATTGGACTTGAGAGCCAAAGGGAAGTAGTTGGCGAATACCTTCTCATCTCTTCCCCCGACAGCTTGAACAGCTATGGTGTAGATGCTCAGAAACTCTGCCGGGTTCAGCCTCCCATCGTACTTCTCGGGTATCTCTGGCTTGAACGTGCGGATGGATGGCCAACAGACTTGCCGCAGCTCACGAGTAAAGGCAGGGTACCCAACCTCGAAAGGTAGGTACCCGCTAGTATCGAGTGCAGGCTCGTCGACGTCGGGACCGTCACACCCATTGGCCCGGCGGTGGGCGTCGCGGTGTTGCTCAACGACAACGCACGCGCCTCCCCTCCGCCTGTCCTCCAGGGCAAGCTGACGGCCTGGACGCGCTCGAGGGTCAGAAGAGGCCGTCGAGACGCCATCAGGCTCTTGATTCCGCTGCGCCCGCGCTGGCTGCTGTGTCGGGGATTGTACCGTGGGGGTGGCCCCTTCCATACGACTAGCAGCACGGGCCGTTGTCGTCGCTTGGGGAGGCCGTGGCGGGCCAGCTCGCTGCGAGCCCCCAGCCTCGGCGAAGCCGAGCAGGCTCTGGATGGTGGCACACCATTCATCCATCTGCTCGGCCGCTGGCGGAAACCTCAGCAGCAGTTGAGCCCACGCCATGGCCTCCGTAGCGGTATTTGGTATGGGCGATGATGACGCAGATCGCGCCGTCGCTCGGCTCCTGACGGGGCCAGCCGCGACCGTATCACGTCCCCGCGGTTGCGGGGCGGCCACCTGGATGGCATGGTGGCGCGGTGATGGCGCTTGAGGGTCAGCAGCTCCACTAGGCGCAGCAGCCTGGTCGACTCGACCCGAGGGAGGTGCACGCGCTGCGGCCGCCCCTATGGTGGGGGCGGCCAGAGGGCGGCAATTCGCCCCGGACCGAGCGCCATCGCTATGGCTGTGCCCGTCGGCGAGGGGAAGGAGTGTGGTGGAGTAGCCCCTTCACCCGTACATCACGGAGCGTGGCCATCGGGGTGTTGCTGATGTTGCTCTCCTCTGGCATCTCCTGCTCCTGCTTTGACCGCAGGGCAAGTGGTGACGGTGCCGCCTGCCCCGACCACAGCCCCAGCGGCGTCCACACTCTCGTGCGCCTCCGTGTCCCCCGCAGCATCAGTAGCTACGGGCAGCGGCGCCTTCGAGGTGGATAGGTGAGCAGCAGCACCGGGCTTCTTCTTGGGCGCCATTGCCGATGGCGCCGTCGAAGACGAAGATGGTGATGAAGATGATGCGCTGCACATGCTTTCAGGTTCACGCAAGCAATCCCCCTACCTGGCGCGCCAAAGATGTCGCGGGAAACCTATGCCACCTATGGGGCCAAGGGGCCCCTTGCTGGTTCGGCAGGGGGGAATGTCGCATTGCACAAAGAGCAGAAGAATGTGGGGCAGCACGGCAGAGATCACACGGGCAATTTTACCCAGGTTTGGGCCGCTGTGAGGCGTAAAAGCCTACTCCTGCTTTGGTGGAAAAGTGATGGAAAAGTGATGGTGGAGCGTAGTACACTTGCCCGGCAGGCTTGCCCTGAGGAGGCAGTGACTACACGTGTACGAGCGTGGGGGTGTTCAACTTTCCAACCCCTGCTATGGTTGCCATGGGCCTCCTTTTATAGGTTAAGGGGTCACCACAGTGGCAAAACAGTCATTATGCACTAATAAGATAGCAAACAGTGCTATCATACCTAATTCTGCAGGCTGACAGAGTGCATTAAATGCACCGCTCAACGTCACATCATTGCTCGCCCGGCAAGCCTTGCCGGGCTCGTCTTGCCAGCTCCATGCCCGCTTGCTTGGCACGTCACAGGACGGGTGTCATCTATAGGTATTTCTTGTAGAAAGAGGCCGCCATGTGGCGAATGGCTGCCACTTAGTCACTTTGCGGCTTGACAACGCATTGATCAACGACGTGGGTCGTGGTGAGATGCCTTGGTGAGGTGTCTTTGCCCTCGTGAGTCTCGGCAGGCCCTGCCGGGACGTCTTGAATGCTTTCTTCCGGAGGAGCCCTTGTCCTTGCCAGGTCCGTCTGCGCAAGGGAGGCTTTTCCCCTGGTGGTGTCTCGCTTCTCTGTCTTGGCCTTGGCCTTCTTAATCTGCCTGCTGGTTCTTCAAAGATCTTGGTCTCTTGTATCTTGACACAGCCTTGGTGTTGTAATCTTGTTCTCGTGCCTGTGCACAGTCAGGGCAACAGACCCAGGGTTTGTTGCACCGACACCTGGATTAGGGGGTCATCAAGTGTCTGGACTATTCGATATGGGCCGGACTGTTGGGCCGTGAAGATAAAGCAGAAGACTATCCCCCGTGTCCGGGCAGGACTCCCATATGCGTGGGTGGCAAGTTTTGTGTCCGATTGTGTTATTTCCTTCCTCTGCCAAATGACTCTGTACAACCCTAGGCCCCTCCGGTGTGTATATAAACTGGGGGGTTTAGTCTATAGAGGCTATCAGAATAATCATAGGCTAGACAGCTATGGTTTAGCCATTACGATCTCGAGGTAGATCAACTCTTGTAACCCCTATACTCATCGAAAACAATCAAGCAGGACGTAGGGTTTTACCTCCATTAAGAGGGCCCAAACCTGGGTAAACATCATGTCCCCATTCTCCATTGTTACCATCAATCCTTAGACACACAACTTGGGACCCCCGACCCGAGATCTGCCGGTTTTGACACCGACATTGGTGCTTTCATTGAGAGTTCCGTTGTGTTGTCGACAGAAGGATCGATGGCTCGCCTTGTCATCGACGACGACGCTAGTTCCGGTGAGACTTTTCTCCCTGGTCAACTCTTTGTGTTTGGCAGCTTCGAACTACGTGCCAACTCGACCGGTCACCTTGAGCAGGTCGACAGCTACGCCCCTGGTCACCAGATCCGGTTTGGAAGTTTGAACTACATCGCCGATATCCGAGGAGATCTAATCTTCGAGGGGTTCACGGCCTCGGCCGCCGCTCCCCACCCATACGAAGAAGGCCCTTCGGATCTGCTATCAGATCCCGTCCAGGGATCGACTATCATGCCCGCCCTGGCCTTAGATCCGGAGCGAAACACTTTGTCCGAAGACGGGGGGGGGGGTGAACCCCGTCGGACTCTCTCCCATTACGGAGCTTCTAGCCGGAGACCCAGATGCAACCATGCCGTCGGTGGACTCGGAGTCAAACGGGACTCTCCCCGTCATCGGGAAGCCGGATTCGCCTCTGGATGTCAACTCCGAACTCTCGAGGTCTGCGTCTATCGGTCTCGGTCAAGTGGTTATTACGGAACCTAGCTCCGCAGATCCTCAGACGCCTGTCCAGCTTTCACTCTTAAACGAAACACTGGACCTAATGCAATCTCTTGCCATCACGGAAGTATCACCTCCGAACTACGCCCAGCTTGAACTGGGGGCTGAGAGTAGGGAATTTTGCGTCCCACCCACCACCCACTTAATAGCCACTGTCAAGGATTTAACCGACATGCTAGATTACGCCTCCTAAGACATCGATGGCATGGACGACGATGTCGTAGTTAAACCAGGCCAAAACCTGCCCATCACTGGGCGTTGGACGGCCACTTCTACTTATGATGTATACATGGTGGACACGCCTGAAAAGAAGGACGATGATGGCACTCAAGATCCAGATGAGGAGAAGCCCGTCGACGAACCACCAAAACACAGGCGTCAGCGGCGCCGCTCACGATCGCGTCGGACAAGGGAAAGCAATACGGGCAACAGAGATAATTACACTCCGGACAACGCCGAAGACTCCGACCACCCCGCTGAGCCTGTGTTCGAGCAGGATGAGAGGGAAGAGGGTCAAGTCAACCCCGACGAACTTGCCGATCACGGGGATTCGGAAGATAGTAACTACTTACCTGTCTCCGAAGAGGATATTAGCCTCGGTGACGAAGATTTCATCGTCCCAGAGGAACCCCTCGAACAAGAACGCTTCAAGCGACGGCTGATCGCCACTGCACGGAGCCTAAAAAGGAAACAACAGCAGATTCAAGCTGAACAGGATACGCTCAATGACAGGTGTACTCTGGCCGCCGAAGAGGGATATGGCTTTAAGTGCCAAACAAAGAGCTATCCTAAGTGCACGCTACTGCCACAATTTGACGAGGAGGCCTTTGAGCCAATACCGTCAAAATACAATCATGCCGATCAACCGGACCGACCACCACGTGGACGGGACAAAACGACCAATTATGCCGAACATCAGCCCGCGCCCCCTCACCGTAGAGGCAAGGAGACAGCGGCTCCGGGCTACACGTACGACCTACGTCAGGACCTGACCAATAGAGCCGACCAGACCAGATCAATCTATGGATCAAGAGGACGTGTTCCAGCACAAGATAACGGCCACCAGGCCTAGAATGACAAACATAACCAAATCCGGGGTCAGCCCCAAACACAGATGTCATCCGAACTCCGTCGCGATGTCGCCCGGTATAGAGGTGCCATGCACCCCATGTGCTTTACTGATGAGGTAATGCAGCACCAGTTTCTGGAAGGGTATAAACCCGTAAACATCGAGCCATACGATGGAACGACAGATCCCGCTGTATGGATTGAAGATTTTCTTCTCCACATTCACATGGCTCGCGGAGACGATCTCCACGCCATTAAATACCTCCCTCTAAAGCTGAAAGGACCAGCACGGCACTGGTTGAACAGCCTCCCAGAGAACTCCATTGGAAGCTGGGAAGACTGAGAGGATGCTTTTCGGGACAACTTTCAGGGCACTTATGTCTGGCCACCGGATGCTGATGACCTGAGTCACATAATTCAGCAACCCGGAGAGTCCGCTCGCAAACTTTGGAATCGGTTCTTAATTAAAAAGAACCAAATCATGGACTGTCCGGATGCCGAGGCCTTAGCGGCATTTAAGCACAGCATCCGTGATGAATGGCTCGCCCGACACCTCGGTCAAGAAAAGCCGAAGACCATGGCAGCTCTTACTACACTCATGACCCGCTTCTGTGCGGGTGAAGATAGCTGGTTGGCTCGTAGAAGCAACAGTACCAGCGACCCCGGCACTTCTAAGGCCCGGGACGGCAATGGAAGGCCACGACGCAGCAAAAACAAGTGCTGGAACAACAACGAAGAAACAGAGGATACGGCGATAAACGCCGGATTCAGTGGCTCTAAACCCGGTCAGCGGAAGAAGCCATTCAAAGGTACTAGGGATGGTCCATCCAACTTGGGCAAAATACTGGACCAAACCTGCCAGATTCACGGCACCCCTGACAAGCCTGCCAACCACACCAACAGAAACTGCTGGGTTTTCAAACAGGCCGATAAATTAAACACCTAACATAAGGGGAAAGGACCTCCAAGCGAGGACGATGATGAGCCTCGCCCACCATGCACCGGGGGACAGAAACAGTTTCCCCCCGAGGTAAAAATGATGAACATGATCTACGTCACCCACATCCCCAAGAGGGAGCGCAAACGCGCGTTAAGGGACGTCTACGACGTAGAGCCTGTCGCCCCAAAATTCATCCCATGGTCGGCTTGTCCGATCACCTTTGATCGCAGGGACCACCCAACCAGTATCCGTCACGGAGGTTCGGCGGCCCTGGTACCCGATCCTATCATTGACGGATACCATCTTACTAGAGTCCTTATGGATGGCGGCAGCAGCCTCAACTTGCTCTACCAGGATACTGTCCGTAAGATGGGTATCGACCCGTCAAGAATCAAACCTAGCAACATTACCTTTAAAGGAGTGATACCTGGCGTGGAGGCCCGCTGCACGGGCTCCTTAACACTGGAAGTCATATTCGGCTCTCCAGATAACTTCCAAAGCGAAGACTTGATCTTCGACATCGTCCCTTTTTGCAGTGGTTATCATGCACTGCTCAGACGAACAGCCTTCACCCGCTTTAATGCGGTCCTGCACTATGCTTATCTGAAGCTGAAAATGCCTGGACCTCGTGGCGTCATCATAGTAAATGGGAATATGGAGCGCTCCCTACGTACTGAGGAGCATACTGCGGCCCTAGCAGCTGAAGTACAGGGTGGCCTCATCAAGCCAGGCAACCCATCGGTCATCAAGACCCACGACTCTGCTAAGCGAGTCCGATCCGCACTACAATGCGTTAGCCTGGTAGAGCCGGAGCTTAAATAGCAGTTTAGCCTCCGCTGACCGCCCCATAAGGTTGCGGCATACGTACCGCGCGTACATAACTACGCACTTAAAATACCTTGGGCAGCGCCGGAGGCACACTGCATAAAAGGACCATAGTACGGTTTGACCCTATTCGGACCTCAACTATTTTTTCCACTATAGGTTCGTCAAAAAACCTACCTGATCTACGGAGGCTCACGTGCGGTAGGGCACCATTGGGATCTTCAAACCACTACTTTTAGGCCCTGTTTAAACCTTTTCCTTGTGTAAACTTTTGGCATGTAAAATAGCCTCGATATTTATGGCATTATCTGTAATAACACGGCTCGACGTACTCATGAGGGTATAAAGGAAGCAGTTGATCACCACTTTTATTTGGCACTCATTTATTTTTGTCATCTGTATGCCCTCCCTACTTCAGACTGCCACACGTGCTTTAGTCCGGCCTTAACACCGGGGGCTGTATTCGGTCCTGCACATTTCAAAGTCCGAACACCTATAGGGTACTCTTCGGCATCCCGGATATTGCATTATATGCATCGGCTCCGAATCATGTCTTTGGTCTATAGTTGGGTTGCCCGGCTCCTGTGCTTACCACCTTATGTTCCACTCGTTCGGCTAAGGTAGTAAAGGGAGAACTACTGCGATTGTATTTCTGGTTCGTCCGGTCAAGTACCTCAGTAGAGAAAGCCGAAAACTGACTGTCATGATAAGCGCGAGCCGGTCGGTGATTCGGTGACTTAGTATTATACTACAAATCGTTAGCAATTCACTCCGTGTTATATGAGGGGCTGGTCTTCGTCCAGCCGCATGGAAAAGGCACCGTAGTCCGGATAGCCGCACACGCACCAGGGGCTAGTACTTAGCTCCACAGTCAAACTCCTATGGCTAACTGAAAGTAATAAAGCCGCGTAGGCTGATTGCCTGGTTCACCATGTGGACACCTCCTTTACGGACCAAGACGTTGGATAAAGTATGGTCACGCGTTACGCCGAACACCCCTGTAGCATCTACATGGGGGCTGAAGCCGACGACTGGCAACTTTCAGAAATAAAACAATAAACGGCCGCACAGGAGGAAAAATCGCTTGAAACAAAAGGCGCAAACATAGATATATAAACAGCATGGGTTCATCACATTGTTTATACAACCCGAACACACTCAATCAAATATTACGTCCTTAGAGCATTGACCCTCTATCACTCGGGCTCCTTCTAGGACGTCATCGAAGTACCTCTCCAGCTTCCGGTGATCTTTGCCTTCGGGCGGGCCTGCGGTTGCCACTTTGGTGGCCTTCATCTTTACCCATTGCATCTTGACGCGGGCGAAGGCCATCCGGGCACCCTCTATGCAGGCCGAGCGCTTCAATGCATCAATCCGAGGCCGTGCGTCGACAAGCCGCTTCACCAAACCGAAGTAGCTACTAGGGATTGGCTCGGCCGGCCAGAGCTGGACTATCAGGTCCTTCATGGCCAAACCTGCCACCCTATGCAGCTCCATCAACTGCTTCAGCTGGTCGTTCAGAGGCGTCGGCTGTTCCAGCGCGAGAAATTGCGACCAGAATAGCTTCTCGGTCGAGTTCCCCTCCTGGGCTCGGAAGAACTGTGTGGCATCGGCAGCACTCCTCGGAAGATCCGCAAACGCGCCTGGAGAACTCCATACTCGGGTGAGAAAAGCAAACCTCTAACCGCCAAAGATACTCTGCAAAAGAAAGGCCTTACCAGCCGCTATCTGCCTCGCCTGATGGATCTCTTCACGAGCACTCCGGGACTCGATCCGCGCCTCTTTGGCATCATGGAGAGCCTTGGCGAGCTTGGTCGACTGGTCCGAAGTCTTCTGCTCCAATGTTTCGCATTTGCTGATGGCATCCTTCAGCTCCTACTCTACTTCGGCCACCCGAGCTTCGTGTTGGCGGCGGGCATCTTGCTCAGTCTTCAGTTCAGCAGCCGCCTTGTCAGTGGCTGCCTTATTCGCCTCTGCCTCTTTTTTGGCCTGGGCAAGGGCGCCTTTGAGGGTCTCGACCTCGGCTACGCCAGCTGTGATTATAATCAAGGCATTCCATGAGTTAATCTCTAAATATACATATCACTTCTGATATCAAAATAAACCTTTTAACATTATACGCATACCTTGCGTCTCATCGAACTGCTTATTAATGCGGTCGATTTCCTCATGGGCCACCAGATGCTTCCAATTGAGTTCGGAAACTTCTGCGGCCTGGGCGGTTGCCGCCAACAGGGAAGCCTGTTACAATAACTCTCCCAAATACTATATGGATCCTCTGTCCGGTCTCTTTTAACCGAACAGAGCCTCAGGGGCTACTGTCTGTACACAGGTATATTCCTCTATATGAAAAGTTTTTAGAACATTACGTCGCATACCTCAAAGCCTGTCGGTAGGCTGGTGAAGGCTTCGTTCAGTCCGCTCTTAGCAGACTGAACCTTCTCCACCACCGCACCCATCAGGGTGCGGTGCTCCGCCACGATAGAAGCACGATGCAGCGCTTCCTCCAGAGCGTTGGGCGCCTCCGGATTAGTGGAGGTCACCGATGGAGCTGATGCTCCTCCCCCCTCTTTCAAAGGGGGCTGCTTATCCAATCCCGGTGCCGTGTTGGTCTCCAGAATGGTGTCCGGCTGGGGCGCGGATTCTTGGAGGTCCCCACCATCGGTTGTCATAGGGGTCGCCTCCCCTAGGTCTTCGGCGACCGAGGTATTAACCTCGGGCGCTTTCTCGACGGCCTCGTTCGCCCTCCCTCTGCCAAGAGAGGTCCTTCGGGATGACACCTCGGTGTCCTCCATGGTGATAGGCGAGGGGGCTCGCGGCGGTGTGTCACTCTCTGCCATTTTGGGTGGCAGAGAGTTCCCCTCCGATAATGGGGTTTGCGGAAGCTCACGGGGAGGGCTGAAAGGCGAATAACAAAAATAACTTATACAATAACAGCAAGTAGGCAGAAGATAAATGAGGAAGTTTCTGAATACTTACGATTCGGCCAGGGGCTTCACCCTGGGAGCTCTCTTGGGGACTAGTTCGGACTCTGAGTCTGAACTATCCGGGAGAGTCACCTTCCCTCTCTTGGGCGCCTCGCCCTCCGGGTCTTCGGAGGCCGCCCTCTTCTTCTTTTTCTTCCCCTTATGAGGGGAGTCACTTTCCACCTCCTCCTCCTCTTCTTCCTCGTCTTCTTCTGGAGAAGAGAGGATTCGGTCTCTCCGGACACTGCGTCCGAAGGACCTTTGTGGCGGGGGCCGCTCTTGGCCTCCTTGCCCTTCTTCTTCTTGGCCTTCTTCTCCGGCGCCTGATAGGGCGCCGGGACCAGCATCTCTGTTAGCTGGGGTCTGGCTGGGTTCTTAGGCAGCGGTGCCGAATAATTGATCCGCTCCGCCTTTGCCGTCCAGCCCTGTACGGAAGACAGGCAAGGTAATTTACATTATATCTGAAGTATTGACCGGATAAGTCTTCGAAAAAGTTATGCTCACCGCTGAGGCCGGTGTCGGTGTACAAAAGTAGGGGCCTTTTTGTACCCCTTTACTTGTGCACGGGCAGTCGTAGCCACACCTGCGGCCATGCTCGGCGGGGCAGAGGAAGGAAAGACTCAGGGGCGCCTGCATAGTGGCATGCAGATCTTTGTGAAGACCAAAGGCCTGCGAGTCTAGATAAGGACCAGAAGACGGAGACCCCCGGCGAGATCCTTGCCGGGGACGACCACAAGACCACCCGGCAAGATCCTTGCCGGGGACGGCCACAAGACCCCCAGCAAGATCCTTGCCGGGGACGACCACAAGACCTCTTGCCGGGGACGAAGGCAAGACCCCGGCAAGACGCTTGCCGGGAGCATCAGTGGGGCCGCGGCCAGGCCCGCACCTATCGACGTTTCGCTGCCCAATGGCCATTCCGATGCAACGACCAGCCCGCCAACTAGGCAAGCACCTGCGTGGCAGCATGCGGCTTCTAAGCCAACTAACCAAGCACCTGCGTGGTGGCAGGCAGATCTTCGTGAAGGCCCTGTCAGCGCAACAGCACAGCAGCCAGCCAGCCAGCATGGCGCTAGAGGCCTCGTCAGCTTGGACGCGCGTCGAAGCAAGGCGAGGTGGCGACGGATGGGACGGGCTCTGTTGCTGTCCCCGATAAAGCAAGAGGGCACGTAGGCAGCGCATTAAATGCGTTTATCCTATGATGTCAAGCGATAAACTTGTACACTGTAGATACTTTCCACCTCCTGTGTGCCACTGTGGCAACCCCTTTGACATATAAAAGGAGGCCCGAGGCGTACTGTGGAAGGATTCAGACTTTTTGGACTGGACACGCATAGTAGCTAGTCCAAGAGCAGAAGAACACAAGATAAACACAGCCAAGCAGGACTAGGGTTTTACGCTTCTCAGCGGCCCGAACCTGGGTAAAAATCCATCGTGTTGATCGTTAGATCTGCTCTTTGCACACTCCTCATCCCTGTCGAACCGTAAAGGGGTCCACGGGAATCCCATAGGTGTCATTCGCACCGACATCTTTGGCATGCTAGGTAGGGGGTGTTAGGTTGTGCAAACCTGATCTAGCAGTCAGCGCGTATTTTCCTGGATCACCATGGCTCCCAAGAAGAAGGCAATCGCGGCGATTGGTTCGTCTGGAGCCGGTCCGCCCGAGCCAGCGCGGACGGGCGGCGGTGCAGTCGCGGATGGCGGCGAAGGTGCAGATCACGAGCATCCACGACATTCTGGCAACCAAAGCCAGGCAAGCAGCATCGTTCGCGCCCACGACGACGGGCCGCGCGCCGCTGGGTCCAGGGATGGACCCGTGCTGCCTCTGGGCGGCGCGGTGACCTCCGGGGTACCCCGGCCGGCGCCCGCGCCACGGCCTTCCCAGGTCATGCGGGAGGAACGGTGCCACGATGTTGAAGACCACGGGCGTTCCCACGGAAGAACCCTCAGCGTCATCCTCGAGATGCGCAGGGCCAGCATGCACGCCATGATACTGGTGGAAACCGCGCGCAGCCGTGGAACCGTGAGGGGGCTCCTTCCAACATGGTTGGAAGTCCGAGCACCTCCCGTTCCTCGCGCTTGTCGCTGCCCCCCACGCCAGCAGAGGCGCTAGCACAAGCGTCGTTGCTCCTCGACTTTCCTCCTGTTGCGGAGAAGCAGGAGGAGTGGAGGGCTGCTATCCACAGCCTTATTGGCCATGCCAATAAGGATGGGTATCAGGAGGCAAGCCTTTCGCGGCGTCGGTCCACCGAGCCGGCGCGTGTCGATGGCAGAAGGGCCAGAGGCGCCGCAACCATGGTGCATTCCCCTCCACCACGCCAGCAACGGTCGCCAGCTCGGCAAGTCGATGCTCGTGATGATGGATCCACGGCATCGTCAAACCCACGAACTCGTCGTGACCAACGTCAAGTTCTTCAGGAACGATGCAAGGAGGATGCTCGAACTACCATCGAGCGGCGATGGGATGCATGCCAGTAATCTGATAGGCGCTCAGGGCCCACTGTGTACAGGTCTGCGCCGGGGGATACTGGTGACCTGCCTTATGAGGTAGCTTGTCCAGCCTTTACCCGTGAGCTGCGGCGGTTCCAGTGGCCCACTACCCGCACGTTCAAACCAGAGATCCCGAAGAAGTACGACGGCAAAGCTCATCCGTCTGAGTTCCTGAGCGTTTACACTATCGCCATGCAAGCTGCCGGAGCTCGGAATGGCAAGGTGCTTGCTAACTACTTCCTGTTGGTGCTCAAGCCCAACGTCAGGTCGTGGTTGATGCACCTGCCAGTAGATTCCATCTCCTCTTGATCGGACCTGTGCCATGAGTTCGTTGGCGCCTTCACTGGAGGCCGTACGGCTCCTGGCCAGGCAAGTGATTTACATCTCATCCCCCAGAAGGATAGCGAATCCTTGCACAAATACATACAGAGATTCAGCCGTGTGCAGTACAACATCCCGGATGTTCATCCTGCTGCTGTCGTCAGCGCGTTCCATCAGAACATGCGCAACCGCAAGATGCGTGAGGAGCTGGCGATGAACAAGATCACGGATGTTGCCGAGCTTTATGTTCTGGCTGACAGATGTGCTCGAGCTGAAGAGGGAAGGAAGTACCCCGGCGAAGATGCCGGCGTGGGAAGTGGCTCTGAAGATGAGGATGTCGTCGCCCCGACAAAGAAGGGCCGACGACGCAACAGAAAGCGCAAGGGCAAGACCGTGCTTGTCGTCGAGGAATCCGGCAACCCCGGCACCGCCAAGAAGGCCAAGGCTGACGACCCGGGCAAGGGGGTTGCCGGGTGCGCTGCCTGCCAAGACTTGGCGGTCGCCGACAAGCCGGAGGGCTCCGACAAGCAATACTGCAAGATCCACCACACCAAAGGCCATGACCTCCAGAACTGCCGGCAGGTCGAGCAGCTTGTGGAGAGACAGAAAGCTGAGTATGAAAGGCGAGACAATGAGAAGGGCCAGGATGGTGCTGACAGGCCCGGCAAGAAGTGCAGTGGCCAAGGAGGGCGCCGCGGCAAGGATAAGCAACAAGAGAGGCCTGCTCGAGGCCACGACAAGAAAGAGGGAGATGATGACCATGAAGAGGACGACGATTCCAGCGAGAATGAGTTCCAAAAAGCAACAGAAGCCATGTGCATCGATGGTGGCGCCTCGTTACATTCTTCTCACCGCCAACTTAAACAGTGGGCGCGCGAGATCAATGCGACAGAGCCGTCGATCGATGCCCAGAAGCCATTGAGGTGGTCCAACACGCCTATCATTTTTGACGCCGAGGATCACCCTGACCGCACAACTGCGGTCGGGTGCTTGCCATTGTTGGTCTCACCAACAATTCGCAACCTCAAGGTGACGAAAATGTTAGTGGATAGTGGGGCCGGCCTGAACTTGATCTCGCCCAAGGTGATCAAGAGGTTGCAGATCCCTGATGGAGATCTTGAAGAGACGGGCATGTTTCAAGGGGTCAATCCAGGGAGAAGCCAGCCCAGGGGAAAGATTACACTATCAGTCACATTTGGTGGTGAGCTGAACTACAGGACAGAAAAGATCGTCTTTGATGTTGCCAAGATCCCGTTACCATATAATGGGATCCTTGGCCGTCCAGCATTGGTTAAGTTTATGGCGGCATCGCACTATGCTTACAACACGCTGAGGATGCCCGGCCCGATGAGCATCATCACTGTCAACTCTGACAAGAAAGACGCGCTCATCTGCGCCGACCAGCTCTACTGGGAGGCGGTCGTAGCACCTGCCGCCAAGGCACTTGCTCCTGCCACTGGAGCTCCCAGGGAGAAGAAGACCGGCAAGACCTCTTGCTCTGGCAAGACCTCCTGCACTCACTCCGGCAAGCGTGCCTCTTCGGAGTGCTGCGCTTCTGTCGAGGAGGACGTGCTAGAGAGCTCCACCGGCAAGAGCAAGAAATCCAATGCAGCGCCACCAGAGACCAAGAAGGTGCCCGTCAAGGAGGACGGCACGGGCGGATCTTTCACCATAAGCTGCACCCTCGACAGCAAATAGGAAAGCTCGCTCGTCGCCTTCCTGCGGGAGAATGTCGATATGTTTGCATGGCAGGCATCTGATATCCCCGGCGTTCCTAGGGAGTTGATTGAGCACCACCTTGCTGTCTGTCCTCATGCGCGGCCCGTCAAGCCGAAGGTCAAGAAGCAAGCTTTGGAGCAGCAAGAGTTTATCATCGAAGTGATTAGGAAGTTGGAGGCGGCAGGTTTAGTCAGAGGAGTGCTCCTCCCAACCTGGTTGGCCAATCCGGTTGTGGTGCGCAAGGCGAATGGGAAATGGAGGCTGTGTATTGATTATACAGACATCAATAAAGCCTATCCAAAGGATCCGTTCCCTTTGCCACGCATTGACCAGATTGTGGACTCCACTGCCGGGTGTGACTTGCTGTCATTCCTTGACGCCTACTCAGGATACCACCAAATCTTCATGACGAAGGAGGATGAAGAGAAAACCGCGTTCATCACCCCATGTGGTACGTATTGTTTTATACGAATGCCTTTCGGGTTGAAGAGCACCGGTTCAACATTTGCAAGGGTGGTCCAGATTGGTTTTGAACCCAAGCTGCATAGAAATATGGAAGCATATATGGATGATATAGTGGTCAAAACCAAGGACAAGGCCACGCTCGTGCAGGATTTAGAGGAAACATTTGCAAACCTGCGCAAGATCAACCTCAAGCTCAACCCAGAGAAGTGCGTGTTCGGCATCCCATTCAGCAAACTTCTTGGGTTCTTTGTGTCTCAACAAAGAATCGAAGCAAATCCCGACAAGATCAAAGCGATTGAGCAGATTGAGGCGCCAAGACGAGTCAAGGACGTCCGTAGGCTCGCCGGCTGTGTTGCTGCTCTGAGTAGGTTGATCTCCAAATCTGCTGAGCGCGCCCTCCCCTTTTTCAAAGTTTTGAAAAAGGCGGGTCCAGTGAAATGGACTCCGGAGGCAGAGGCAGCACTGCAAGATTTGAAGAGGTACCTCTCCTCCACGCCAATACTAGTCGCGCCTAAACCACAAGAGCCGTTGCTGCTATATCTAGCAGCGATGGATCAAGTGGTCAGCGCCGCGCTAGTGGCGAAGAGAGAAGTTGAGGAAGAAGCAGCGGCAGCGGTGAGGCCGTCGGATGATGGGCCGGAGCTCCCCCTGGCAAGGCCTGATGCTGGCAAGGCGGAACCCCCGGCAAAGCCCGATTCCGGCAAGACAGAGTCTGCGCAAGTTGGCGAAGTCAAACAGAAGAAGAAGGTGATGCAGCACCCGGTTTATTTTGTCAGTTCCCTCTTGTAGGGGGCTAGATCAAGGTATTCTGGTATACAGAAGCTACTTTTCGGCCTCCTTATGGGCTCGAGAAAGCTGCGTCACTATTTCCAAGCGCATGAGATCACCGTCGTCACCCGCCTCCCTTTGCAACGAATCTTGCACAACCCGGATGCAACCGGCATGGTTGTGGAGTGCGCGTTGGAGCTGTCGAGCTTTGGCCTCATGTTTGAAAGTACTTCAACAATCAAGAGCCGAGCCTTGGCAGAGTTCATAGCAGAATGGACCTCAACGCCCGACGAAGAAATTCCAGAAACCACCCTTCCCGGCAAGGAGACGAGCCATGATTGGATTATGTACTTTGATGGAGCTTTCTCACTGCAAGGTGCTGGTGCCGGCGTGCTACTCGTCGGACCCACCGGAGAGCGCCGCAAGTACGTGGTCCAGATGCACTTTCCCAAGGAAAAATCAACAAACAACACTGCGGAGTACGAGGGATTGCTTGATGGTCTCAGGATCGCGGCAGACCTCGGAATCAGGAAGCTCGTCGTCAGGGGTGATTCGCAGCTTGTCGTCAAACAAGTTAACAAGGATTACCAGAGCCCATTGATGGAGGCCTATGTGGATGAAGTGAGGAGGTTGGAGGAGCGTTTCGACGGCCTACAAGCAGAGCATGTTTCCCGAGCAGAGAACAGCATCGCCGACGACTTGTCGAAACATGCTGCCCTCAAGTTGCGTGTGGAACCAGGTACTTTTGTGCTTCAATTAACCCAGCCATCCGTTGAGTCAACAGCGGGACAGAACAAGCGAAGGAAGGCAGGCCCCAGCAAGTACTTTCCCGCTGAGCTCCCAGGAGCCGCCGGCAAGGAAGTTGCCGGGTATCTCAAGCTTGCCGGGGAGCAGCGGCCTCTGGCAGGGCCCCAAGCCCTGACCGTAGAAGCAGCTGCCCCTACGGCCGTGGATGAGCCTTTAGTCCTTGCCGTCGAGCCCCAGGCTCCGGCATGGGCACAGCGCACCGTTCATTTCCTCCAAATAGGGGAACTCCCTGAGGAGCAAGAAGAGGCAGAAAAAGTAGCCCGTCGGTCCAGCATGTACCAGTTCGTGGATGATGCCCTATACAGAAGGAGACCGAACGATGTGAAACTGAAGTGCATTCCTCGGGAGGACTGTCTGGAGCTGTTGGCAGAGATACATGGAGGCATGTGTGGCTCCCACATAGGGTCAAGAGCCCTTGCTGGCAAAGCATTCCGGCAAGGTTTCTTCTGGCCCACTGCTCTCCAAGATGCAACTGCCCTAGTAACCAAGTGTGAAGCATGTCAGTTCCATTCAAAGAAACTCCGCCAACCAGCTCAAGCTCTTCAGACAATCCCTCTTTCCTGGCCATTTTCGGCCCGGGGGCTCGACATACTAGGCCCCTTTCCCCATGCTGTCGGGGGCTTTGAGTACTTGTACGTCGCAATCGACAAGTTCACAAAGTGGCCGGAAGTGGAGCCAGTGAGAAAGGTGACAGCACAATCAGCTGTCAAGTTCTTCAAAGGACTAGTCTGCCATTTTGGTGTGCCAAATAGAGTCATCACCGACAACAGCACGCAATTCACGAGCCACACCTTCATGCAGTACATCCAAGACCTCGGCAGCAAGGTTTGTTTTGCTTCTGTTGCTCATCCCAGAAGTAACGGCTAGGCTAAGAGGGCGAATGCAGAAGTGTTGCGAGGCCTCAAGACCAGAACTTTTGACAGGCTACACAAGTGCAGAAGGCGCTGGATTGATGAATTGCGAACGGTTCTTTGGTCAATTAGAATGATGCCAAATCGAGCCACTAGCCAGACACCCTTTGCCCTGGTATATGGGGCAGAAGCAGTTCTCCCCACGAAACTCATATACGGGTCACCTCAAGTGCTCGCTTATGATGAGCTTGAGCAAGAGTAGATTGCGCCAAGATGATGCGACGCTCCTTGAGGAAGATCGTCTTCAGCCTGCTGTGCGAGCTGCTCGCTACCAGCAAGCCTTGCGCCGCTATCATAGCCGCAAGGTTCACGCCCGAAACCTTGAGGAAGGCGACCTTATTCTTCGGCACGTTCAGTCGGCCAAGAATTCCAACAAGTTGACGCCGAAGTGGGAAGGCCCTTATCGGGTAATACGAGTCACCAGGCCCAGTGCAGTCCACCTGGAGACCGAAGATGGCATTCCGGTGAGCAATTCCTGAAATATCGAACATCTTCGCAAGTTTTACCCCTAAGGCGCGGTTGCCGGGAGCCCCGACAACCCCCCTTTTTGTACTAGCCTTGCCGGCAAGGCATATAACCCTATGTACAAAGCCAGGCACAGACCCTGTGCGCAGCTAGAGGAACCTTTAGTATGTACAGTTTCCCATTGATTTCCATGTTTATGTGTATACATATATGCATGCTTGTCCAGGATATTGTACTGCTTTTTGATTCCAATAAATGTTAGTGGACCGCCAAGGTTCCATGCTCCTGTCTCCCCTTCTTTCTAGCCACGGCAAGGACGCTCAATTCCGCCAAGGACTCAGCTCCGGCAAGAAGTTGGGAAGACTGCCCGGCACAGCGATCCCCGGCAAAAGAAAACAGATAAAGTTCATCTCTTGCCCATTCATGTTCGTAACCTGTGACTTGTGCATTAGAAAACCTCGCCACTCTCTTTTAAACTTGGGTGCTCCCATCCCTGGCCTGAACGCTGCTTTGGTCAGGATGGTCGTAGTAGCCTTTGCTAAAAAAGGGTGACGAGGGGCTGGACCCTTTGTCTGTAACGCGGCAGATGTGATTCTCCGGCAGGCACAGAGGGCACCGGCAGGATAACTTGCCGAGAGGACTCGTTTATTTGCACTAAAGAGGCATTTCGCCTCTGCATGGATGTATACATACACGGGTTCCCGGCAAGGCTGGTGTTTTTCACTGACATGCTGATACAAGTATGAATGTTACAGGACACAAGCATGGGCTCGAGAGATTACATTATTTAGAAATTAAGATTTGGCAAGTGCCCACAAGTTAAAAGAAAGATAAGTGCCCCATAATCTCCGTTCTTGCCCTTTTCCTCCCAGGTGCGGCAGGTGAAGGCAAAAAAAGAGGCGACGGGGAACGCGCCGATGGAGAGCATGGCGGGGATGGCCCTCGGCGAGGAACGAGGCCGAGGATGGTGCTGCCACCAATGGTCAGCCGGAGTCGGAATCGGCGTCCTCCCGCCCGCTACCGTCGTCGCCGCTGTAGCTGCCCTCCTCGTCACTGTCGCTCGAGGAGGAGGTTTCATTGTCGGTGGAGCTCTCCACGCAGCACCCTAAGCGGATTCCCAAGCGCCCGAAGACCTTGACGGAGAGTAGGCCATTCTCCATTAATTTGAACTGGAGAACGTGCCCCTCTGACAAGCTATGGGCACGAGCAAAGGTCTTCCATCCACGGTGGAAGTACATGATGTGAGGGGCGGGGAAGTCGACGTCGACCCACATGCCGCCGTTCCCGCAGCCCCTCATATGCAAGCTCAAGACCTGTGGCGGGTCAAGCTCCATTACCCGAGCAAACAGGGTGGGGAGGCGGAGGTGACCGCACACTGGTTTGTACAGCCTGATGAAGAACTCGCGGGGCTGATCTCCGACATGGCCTTCCATTGGAGGGGAAGCCATTGGCGGAAGCGTGGCCAGTGCGCCGCCCAGTCCTCCTCTCCCCCGAGCGCCACGGCGGCCTCGGCCTCGCCCCCTCCCTCTTCCTCTCACGGCGGGCTCCGCCGCCATGAGCTCCGGAGGAGGGGGACATGCTGTTGAGCAGAAGCCCTCATCGCTGCCGTTGGAGCGCCGGCGCGCCCCCTCACCATGACGAGTGGAGGAAAGGGAACAAGCAGGAAGAAGATGAATGCAGAAGAGCGCCGTCCCTCTTCCCTTTTTATAGAGGGGCGGGGCTGGGGCTCGGCCCCCCAACCTAAGGGCGGCCGCCCCACTCGACCAATCCGGCCGCCGAAGGCGCAGGGAATCAAGACCGAGCCGCTGCTCCAATCAGCAACGCCCGGCTTCCCGCCTCGGCGTTAAGGCCCGTGCCCTCCGTATCTGCCACCTACCCTCCATGAGGCATGGAGGACACGTGGCGGGCGAGCCGAAATTGAGGAGACAAGTGGGACAACCGCTTCCCACGACCCGAGTCCACTTTGTAAATGAGCAGTGACCCTAGGCTTCCTCTTTTTTATGGGAAAGGCGCGGGCCGCCTCTTTACTATTCACCATGAGGCAACGCAAGCGTGCTGCGACCGTTCCACGCATGACCCCCACGTCACGCACTCAATGCGGATCATGGGGAAGCGCAACTGGTGAAGAAGTTACCGCAGTTAAGACTCTGCCTCGCGTGCCCGCGCACCGTTCTGGGCCTTGCCCAACAATGCTTCGCGCTTATGTGTGGCCTAGGCCCGGGGGCTCCTGTCGGTGTATAAAAGTAGGGGCCTTTTTGTACCCCTTTACTTGTGCACGGGCAGTCGTAGCCACACCTGCGGCCATGCTCGGTGGGGCAGAGGAAGGAAAGACTCAGGGGCACCTGCGTAGTGGCATGCAGATCTTTGTGAAGACCAAAGGCCTGCGAGTCTAGATAAGGACCAGAAGACGGAGACCCCCGGTGAGATCCTTGCCGGGGACGGCCACAAGACCCCCCGGCAAGATCCTTGCCGGGGAGGGCCACAAGACTCCTGGCAAGATCCTTGCCGGGGATGGCTACAAGACCCCCAGCAAGATCCTTGCCGGGGACGGAGGTGAGACCCCGGCAAGACCCTTGCCGGGAGCATCAGTGGGGCCACGGCCAGGCCCGCACCTGTCGACGTTTCGCTGCCCCACGGCCGTTCCGATGCAATGACCAACCCGCCAACTAGGCGAGCACCTGCGTGGCAGCATGCGGCTTCTAAGCCAACTAACCAAGCACCTGCGTGGTGGCAGGCAGATCTTCGTGAAGGCCCTGTCACCGCATCAGCACAGCAGCCAGCCAACCAGCATGGCACTGCATGCCTCATCAGCTTGGACGCGCGTCGAAGCAAGGCGAGGCGGCGATGGACGGGACAGGCTCTGTTGTCGTCCCCGATAAAGCAAGAGGGCACGTAGGCAGCGCATTAAATGCGTTTGTCCTATGATGTTAGGCGATAAACTTGTACACTGTAGATACTTTCCACCTCCTGTGTGCCACTGTGGCAACCCCTTTGACATATAAAAGGAGGCCCGAGGCGTACTGTGGAAGGATTCGGACTTTTTGGACTGGACACGCATAGTAGCTAGTCCAAGAGCAGAAGAACACAAGATAAACACAGCCAAGCAGGACTAGGGTTTTTCGCTTCTCAGCGGCCCGAACCTGGGTAAAAATCCATCGTGTTGATCGTTAGATCTGCTCTTTGCACACTCCTCATCCCTGCCGAACCGTAAAGGGGTCCACGGGGATCCTATAGGTGTCGTTCGCACCGACAGCCGGGTTCTCGATGTCGAGTTCGATGTCCTCGGTCTTCTTCGGCCACGTTTTCTGGGCCTTGAAGAGCTGCTTCCATATGTCTTCGTGCGTGGTACCGAAGAAGCGCTTCAGGGTCTGTGGCTCCTCCAGATTGAACTACCACATGGGGGAGGCCCGGAGTTGGCAGGGAAGAGTGCGGCGGAAGAGCATCACCTGAATCACGTTTGTGAGACCGGTGTTTGCACCTAACATGTTGGAGATGTGCTTTTGTAGCATCTGCACCTCCGATTTGGACCCCCAAGCAAGGCCCTTGGCGGTCCATGAGGTGAGTCTCGTGGGGGGTCCGGATCTGAAGTCAGGCGTGGCCACCCAGTTGGGGTCGCGGGGTTCGGTGATGTAGAACCACTCCTATTGCCACACCTTGACTGTCTCCACAAATGCCCCTTTGGGCCAGACGGCATTGGGGAGCTTGCTTACCATGGCCCCGCCACAGTCCGCATGCTTTCTGTCAACCACCTTCGGCTTTAGATTGAAGACCTTGAGCCACAGGCCGAAGTGTGGGGGGATGCAGAGAAGAGCCTCACACACGACGATGAACGCTGATATGTGGAGGAAGGAATTTGGTGCTAGATCATGGAAATCTAACCCGTAGTAGAACATGAGGCCTCGAACGAAGGGGTGGAGGGGAAACCCTAGCCCTCGGAGGAAATGGGGGATGAACACGGCCCTCTCACCAGGCTCCAGAGTAGGGATAACCTGATCTTTGTCAGGGAGCCTATGCGCGATATCTGCGGACAGATAGCCCGCACTCCGGAGATCCTTGATGTCCTTCTCTGTGACGGAGGAGGATTCCCACTTGCCCTTGGAACCGGACCCGCCATTGCTGGGGAGGGTGGCAGCGGTGGGAAAGATCGAAGTTGTGGGCGCTGGAGCTTGGAGGTTGGAAGACAGGAGCTAGAAGAAGGCGTGGGGAAAAAGGAGGGATCTTTATCCTCTTATAGACGGTGAAAATACCAAACGTCCCCTTCTCAAGCCATAAACCTCGCATGTTCCCAACGAGATCATGTGTAAGGCGCGGTTGGGTTACCCAAACCACATTGATAAGAATCCCGTAATGGACGGGCATGATCTCGATTTTGACGGGATGTGCCAATGAGGGCTAGGCCTCGAATCGCGAAACGGGAGGCATGAAAATGGTTCGAAATGTTAAAGAGTCAAGTGTGACGCTTCGCCAAAAAAGTTGTCAGTAAAAGACACTGTTCCTATTTTTGACATCTTGCCTTCATGGCTAAGGGTTGTATTAATTGTGCAAAGCTAGATACAGTTCCTCTATGCAGGAAACTGACTTAAAGTATTCAGGAGGAGGAACCCGCCTTGCAATGCCGAAGATAATCCGCGTGCCAAACACATCGTCATGGAAGACTGGTTTAGGGGCTACTGAGGGAGTCCTGGATTAGGGGGTCCTCGGGTGTCCGGACTATTTGATATGGGCCGAACTGATGGGCCATGAAGATAAAGCAGAAGACTATCTCCCGTGTCCAGGCAGGACTCCCATATGCGTGGGTGGTAAGTTTTGTGTTCGGTTGTGTTATTTCCTTCCTCTGCGAACCGACTCTGTACAACCCTAGGCCCCTCCGGTGTGTATATAAACCGGGGGGTTTAGTCTGTAGAGGCTACCAGAATCATCATAGGCTAGACAGCTAGGGTTTAGCCATTACGATCTCGAGGTAGATCAACTCTTGTAACCCCTATACTCATCGAATACAATCAAGCAGGACGTAGGGTTTTACCTCCATTAAGAGGGCATGAACCTGGGTAAACATCGTGTCCCCATTGTCCATTGTTACCATCGATCCTTAGACACACAGCTTGCGACCCCCTACCCGAGATCTGCCGGTATTGACACCGATAGTCACTTCTCTATAGAAAGAAGAAACCTGCAGTCAAGACTAGTCACATTAGTGAAACAAGTGATTCGTTGACATTCAATTCAAATAGAAAGAGTAGTCACAACTGCGACAAGTTGCTCTAAGAGGAAGGAGTTGACTTACTTTCAATTCCTAATACAGCAAGAGCGGATTATTTTCATGTAGCATTTCTACCCCTATAGGATTTCCCATCTTACTGAGAATGGGTGCCCACCTTCTACGTACCGAGAATGTGTGCAGGCCACCCCTTCTAAAGTAGCCTGAAATTCGTTCCTCTACAATCCAGAGCGGTCCGAACATGTACCGCGATCTGGATGGACAAAGAATGCCGTACACTTGAGTGCCCCCCTTTTCGGTGACCACCACCAAATTTAAAAGAAGAGGTGAGACCCTAGAAAAAAATCCTTTGTAGCTCTTAAAATATGGGCCAACCTCTCCATTAATATTGATACTCACTGCACCTCCTTCTACCACTTGTTTAATCCAACCTCTCCACTTCTCACTAAAGAAAACCCTTTTTAAGCAAAACCTCATGTAGAAAATCCCAATTCACCCTCTCATATGCTTTTTCAAAGTCTAGCTTTAGTATGACCCCCTCTTGTTTAGTCCTCCTAAGCTCATGAAACACCTCATGGATAGTGACCACCCGATCTAAAATATTTCCGTTTTTCATAAATGCCGTCTGACTCTTACTCACCACCTTATCTGGAACTCTCTCAAGCCTATTTGTTAGTACTTTAGTCACAATTTTATAAAAAAACATAATATAAACATATTGGCCGATATTGCTTGATAGTTGCAACATCTTTCATTTTAGGAATCAGAGTAACCACCCCATAATTAAGTCTTCTAAGTTGCAACTCCTCAGCATGCGGGCTATCAAGCATTCTTTTGACCATCTCTTTAACCATCTCCCAAAAATGTTTCTAAAAGATTACTGGTAAGCCATCTAGGCCAGGAGCTATATTGGTTTTCATCTCTTTAACTACTAACTCTATTTCCTCCATAGTGAAAGGCTTAGTCAACTCTTCATTGTCTAGTTTTGATAGCATGTGCTCTGTTGACCAAGGGGCTTCCACCAACAGATATGTCCCTCTGTCCTCTGAACCAAATAGTCTCTTATAGTAACTAGAAATGTGTTCTTGCAACTCTTTCTCATCTTGTATAACATTTCCTTCATGTTCCAAAGAAGCAATATTACATTTTATGTGTCTTCCATTGGCAGCACTATGGAAGAATGAAGTATTTGCATCTCCCTCAAGTAACCACTGACAATGTGGACTGCTTGAGCAATGTCAGGCCGGGTCACAGTGAGGTACACAAGGCTGCCTACAAGATGACGATAGCGAGTGGTATCTGATGACCCACAAGTATAGGGGATCAATTGTAGTCCTTTCGATAAGTAAGAGTGTCGAACCCAACGAGGAGCAGAAGGAAATGACAAGTAGTTTTCAACAAGGTATTCTCTGCAAGCACTTAAATTATAAGTAGCGAGTAGTTTGATAGCAAGGTAATTTGTAACAAGCTTGCAATGGTAACGGTAACAAAAGTGCAGCATGGTAGCCCAATCCTTTTGAGGCAAAGGACAGGCCAAAACGGTCTCTTATGATAAGCAAAGCGTTCTTGAGTGTACACGGGAATTTCATCTAGTCACTTTCATCATGTTGGTTTGATTTGTGTTTGCTACTTTGATAATTTGATATGTGCGTGGACCGGTGCTTAGGTGCTATTCTTACTTGAACAAGCCTCCTACTTATGATTAACCCCCTCGCAAGCATCCGCAACTATGAGAAAAGTATTAAGGATAAATCTAACCATAGCATTAAACTTTTTGATCCAAATAGGTCCCTTATGGAATAGCCCATAAACTAGGGTTTAAGCTTCTGTCACTCTCGCAACCCATCATCTAATAACTACTCCACAATGCATTCCCTTAGGCCTAAATATGGTGAAGTGTCATGTAGTCGACGTTCACATGACACCACTAAGGGAATCACAACATACATACCATCAAAATATCGAACACATATCAAGTTCACATGATTACTTGCAACAAGATTTCTCCCGTGACCTCAAGAACAAAAGTAACTACTCACAAATGATAATCATGCTCAAGATCAGAGGGGTATTAAATAGCATAATGGATTTGAACATATAATCTTCCACCAAATAAACCATATAGTAATCAACTACAAGTTGTAATCAACACTACTAGTCACCCACAAGCACCAATCTAAGGTTCCGGTACAAAGATTGAACACAAGAGATGAACTAGGGTTTGAGAGGAGATGGTGCTGTTGAAGATGTTGATGGAGATTGCCCTCCCCAAGATGGGAGATTTGTTGGTGATGATGATGACGATGATTTCCCCCTCCGGGAGGGAAGTTCCCCCGGCGGAATCGCTCCGCCGAAAGGCAAAAGTGCTCCTGCCCAAGTTCCACCTCGAGACGGCGGCGCTTCATCCCGAAATTCCTCTCCTTATTTTTTCTAGGTCAAAATGACTTATATACCAGAAGAGGGGCACTGGAGGTGGGTCGAGGAGGGCACAACCCACCAGGGTGCGCCTGGGCTCCCTGGCGCGCCCAGGTGGGTTGTGCCCACCTAGTGGGCCCCCTCTGGTACCTATTTGCTCCAATAATTCTTATATATTACATAAAAATTCTCCGTGAAGTTTCAACTCATTTGGAGTTGTGCAAAATAGGTGGCCTGACGTAGCTTTTTCAGGTCCAGAATTCCAGCTGCCGGTATTCTCCCTTTTTGTGTGAACCTTGCATATTATGAGAGAAAAGCCATTAGAATTACTCCAAAAAGCAGTATTATATCTAAAAACAATATAAATAATAGTAGGAAAACATGATGCAAAATGGACGTATCAACTCCCCAAAGTTTAGACCTCGCTTGTCCTCAAGCGAAAACCAAAATCGAAAAACATGTCCACATGCTTAGAGAGAGAGGTGTCGATAAAAACAAAATACGGACATAGAAGCATCATGTATATTATTATAACAGCAACAAACTTTAACATAAAACTTTATCATATAACTTCTATCATAGACTTCTCATGAACAAGTAACAATTCATCACAACATCGAAGTATACAGCATAAACTCTATTGAAAACCAACAAACTATGTTCTCAGTAAACTTTGCAACTACAATTCATCATCTTTTCAGGAAGGGTCACGTATCGGAGCCTATTTGGCAAGTCCACATACTCAACCATCATATAGTCTTTTATGATTGCTAACACATGAGCAAAAAGTTTCAAACGGACACATAGAAAGATAGGGGCTTATAGTTTTCGCCACCCAACATATTCACCACAAGGGTGATGTCAACAATAATAACTCATCCTACCCATATCCAACTGGATATATGTGCCAAGATCTTTCCTCACCACATGATGCTTGCCAAAAGAGAAAAATAAAAAGGAATAGAGAGAAATACTTTGACTCTTGCATAAAAGTAAATACATAAAAGTAAAAGATAGGCCCTTCGCAGAGGGAAGCAGAGGTTGCCATGCGCTTTTCATTTGTATGCTCAATCTCTTAGTGCAAAAGAACATCATGTTATATTTCCCCTTATGATAGCAACCTTTATTATGCAGTCCGTCGCTTTTATTCTTTGCCATCAAAAGTTCGTACAACGCTCAATTTTCTCTTACACTAAATGATCCAACACTTTAAGAAGCAATTTTTATTGCCTTTTTGCACCGTTGAGAACTTACTTGAAGGATCTTACTCAATCCATAGGTAGGTATGGTGGACTCGCAATACAAGATTTGGGTTTAAGGGTTTTGGATGCACAAGTAGTATCTCTACTTAGTGCGGAATTTTTGGCTAGCAAAGATGGGAGGCAAGCACCACATGTTAAAGGATCTATGAAAATATAACTTCTATGTGAATATGAACAAAGATAAATCATTACGTTGTCTTCCTTGTCCAACGTCAACAATTTTGGCATATAATATTTTGATGGGGGCTCACAATCACAAAAGATGTCCAAGATAGTGTATTTGCATGTGAATGTTCTCTTCCCTTATTAATTCTTTCATGAATTGCATCATTGACCAATGCTATGTTTGTAAGTCTCCAATACAATTTTCTACTTATACTCTTCCTTATGGGATGTCATTACTTACCATAAGATTAGCATATGATCTTTTTCATTTATTTCCTTTCTTTTTATTGAACGTGAAAGAAAAGGAAAACAAAACTCAAACTAAACTTTATTATATATCTCGCACATGATTACAAGGATAGATCACTAAGCAAACACTCAAAAAGAAAGGATTGAACTAAAATTTTATTCATCTAAAGCAAAAGATAACTATAGATCAAACTAAGATAAGTAAAGGCAAAAGATAGTGGAGGTGATACGATACTGGGGTACCTCCCCCAAGCTTGCACAAGCCAAGGGGAGTGCCCATACCCGATACTCAATTTTCCTTTGGTGATGAAGAAGGAGGTGGTGTTGATGAAGTAGTAGCAATCTTATCCTCACGTTTCCATGGCAAGGGCTCACCATCATAAGAGGAGGAGTGAGTCTCGCGGGTCCTGCAACTGGCAGCCAAACTCATACCTTTAAACCTTGCATCATATTCAAAGACTTGGTTTTGGAGATCATATATCTGGCTTTAGAGAAAGTTGATTTGCTCGTTGAAGGTGAAGACGATGTCCTTCATGGACTTGCCATCCACCTTGAGATCACGGGTATAATCCACGATCATAAGCTGATTGGCATTGAGTCCACGTTCCACCATCCCCTTGCACCGGAAGACCTCCTGCTCCATAGCTTCAAGCCTAGCCTCCACGGATCCCGTCCCTTTGGAGCCTTGCACATCGCAGATGTGGAGCACCCCCTCATGCATCTCGATAGCTTGAGGGTGCTACATCACCTCCCGTAGATATGGGTTGATGACGTTCTCGAAGAACTTGTCCTTAGAGGAGCTCGAAGCGGCCATGGTGAATTAGATCTGTCAGAAAACAACAAGGAAAAGAAAACAGAAGATTTCTCCATGATACGGTGGTCAATAGGTTCGAGGGGTATATAAAGATTTTTTATCTTGGGAAACAAGCAAACAGAAGAAAAACGGAGTCCGGAAGGTACCCGAGGTGGGCACAACCCACCTGGGCGCGCCTTGCTAGGTGTGCCCTGGTGTCTTGTGCCCACTAGGGGTGCCTTGCTGGTTGTTTCTTATTTTCCTAATTTTTGATATATTCCAAAACTGACAGAAAATATTTTTGCGGATTTTTCGGAGTCCGTTTACTTACCGTATCACGTACCTCCTCCTTTTTCACGATTCTGGAGTATTCCAAAAGGTTTCCTTTATGTGTTCTTCCGGTGTCATAGTTTGGATAATATTGCTTTCAACACTAATGGGCGTACCTGAGATATAATGTTTTATTCTTTGCCCATTGACAACCTTCGGGTTAGTACCCTTTTCATTATTTATTTTGATAGCTCCAGGTCGATAAACCTCCTCGATAACATAGGGTCCTTCCCATTTGGAGAGGAGTTTTCCTACAAAGAATCTGAAACGAGAGTTGTACAAAAGAACATATTCTCCAACTTTAAACTCACGCTTTTGGATTCTCTTATCATGCCATCTTTTAACTTTTTCTTCAAATAACTTAGCATTTTCATAAGCTTGGGTTCTCCATTCATCTAGTGAGCTGATATCAAATAACCTCTTTTCACCGGAAAGTTTGAAATCATAGTTGAGTTCTTTAATTGCCCAATATGCTTTATGTTCTAACTCAAGAGGTAAATGACAAGCTTTTTCATAAACCATTTTATAAGGAGACATACCCATAGGATTTTTATATGTTGTTCTGTAAGCCCAAAGTGCATCATCTAATTTCTTAGACCAATTCTTCCTGGACCTATTGACAATTTTTTTAATATTAACTTTATTTCTCTATTGCTAAGTTCAACTTGACCACTAGACTGAGGATGATAGGGTGATGCAATTCTATGGTTAACATCATACTTAGCAAGCATTTTACGGAAAGCACCA
Organism: Thinopyrum elongatum; assembly: GCA_011799875.1. Lineage (NCBI taxonomy): Eukaryota > Viridiplantae > Streptophyta > Magnoliopsida > Poales > Poaceae > Thinopyrum > Thinopyrum elongatum. The sequence goes on from CM022298.1 coordinate 314,850,931, forward strand.
TGAATAAAATGTGAACCACCATCAGTCATTAACTATCTAGGGACTCCAAACCTTGGGAAAATAACTTCCTTAAGCATTTTAATAGAGGTGTTGAGATCAGCACTACTAGTTGGAATAGCTTCTACCCACTTAGTAACATAATCAACAGCAACCAAAATATGAGTATACCCATTAGAGGAAGGAAAAGGTCCCATGTAATCAAAACCCCAAACATCAAATGGTTCAACAGCAAGTGAATAATTCATAGACATTTCTTGACGCTTACCAATATTACCAATTCTTTGACATTCATCACAAGATAAAACAAACTTACGGGCATCCTTGAAGAGAGTAGGCCAATAAAAACCAGATTGCAGTACCTTGTGAGCAGTTCTGTCTCCCGCATGATGCCCTCCATAAGCTTCGGAGTGACATTATTGTACGATTTGTCCCTGTTCATGCTCAGGTACACAACGTCTAATAATACCATCTACTCCTTCTTTATAAAGATGTGGGTCATCCCAAAAGTAGTGTCTTAAATCATAGAAGAATTTTTTCTTTTGTTGGTATGTGAAACTAGGTGGTATGTATTTAGCAACAATGTAATTAGCATAGTTAGCATACCAAGGAGTGTGATGACAAACGTTTATTGCAGCTAATTGTTCATCAGGGAAATTATCATTAATAGGTTGTGGGTCATCAAGGATATTCTCTAACCTAGACAGGTTATCAACAATGGGGTTCTCAGCTCCCTTTCTATCAGTGATATGTAAGTCAAATTATTGTAGCAAAAGAACCCACCTAATAAGTCTAGGTTTAGCATCTTTCTTTTCCATAAGATATTTTATCGCAGCATGATCAATGTGAATAATCACTTTAGAATCAACAATGTAAGATCTAAATTTGTCACAAGCAAACACAACTGCTAAAAATTCTTTTTCAGTAGTAGCATAATTGCGTTGGGCACTGTCTAGAGTTTTACTAGCATAATGAATAACATTTAATTTCTTATCAACTCTTTGTCCTAGAACAACACCAATAGCATAATCACTAGCATCACACATAATTTCAAAAGGCAAGTTCCAATCAGGTGGTTGAACAATAGGTGTAGAAATTAAGGCTTTCTTAAGTGTTTCAAAGGCTTCTACACAATCATCATAAAAAACAAATGGAACATCCTTTTGTAAAATATTTGTAAGAGGCCTAGAAATTTTAGAGAAGTCTTTAATAAACCTCCTATAGAAACCAGCATGACCGAGGAAACTACGAATACCTTTGATATCTGTAGGACATGGCATTTTCTCAGTTGCATCAACTTTAGCTTTATCCACCTCAATACCTCATTCAAAAATTTTATGTCGCAAGACAATACCTTCATTAACCATAAAGTGGCACTTCTCCCAATTCAAGACAAGATTAGTTTGCTCGCATCTCTGCAAAACTCGATCAAGGTTGCTTAAGCAATCATCAAAAGAAGTTCCATAAACGGAAAAATCATCCATGAAAACCTCAACAATCTTTTCACAAAAATCTGAGAATATAGCAGTCATACATCTTTGAAAGGTAGCAGGTGCATTACATAATCCAAAAGGCATACGTCTATAAGCATAAGTTCCAAAAGGACAAGTAAAGGTGGTTTTCTCTTGATCAGGTTGTGAAACAGGTATTTGAGAAAAACCAGAATATCCATCGAGAAAACAAAAGTGTGTGTGCTTAGATAATCTTTCTAGCATTTGATCAATAAAAGGAAAAGGGTAATGATCTTTTCTAGTTGCTTTATTTAATTTTCAAAAATCAATTACCATTTTGTAGCGAGTAACAATTCTTTGTGGGATAAGTTCATTTTTATCATTAGGAACAACAGTAATACCTCCTTTCTTAGGGACACAATGAATGGGACTTACCCATCTACTATCAGCTATAGGAAAGATTATACCTGCTTCCAGAAGCATCAATATTTCAGTTCTTACCACTTCTTTCATTTTAGGATTTAAACGTCGTTGGTGATCAACAACGGGTTTAGCATCAGGTTCCATATTAATTTTATGCTGACAGAGAGTGGGACTACTGCCCTTTAAATCATCAAGAGTATATCCAATAGCAGCTTGGTGCTTCCTCAGAACCTTCAATAATCTTTCTTCTTCTTGTTCTAAAAGGTTAGCACTAATAATAACAGGATATATCTTTTTCTCATCAAGATAAGCATATTTCAAAGTGTCTGGCAATTGTTTTAATTCAAACAAAGGATCACCTTTAGGTGGAGGAGGACCTCCTAGAGTTTCAATAGGCAAATTGTGTTTAAGCAGAGGTCGTTGTTCAAAGAAAATTTTATCTATTTCATTCCGTACATGCAGATGCATATCATTTTCTTGGTCTAGCAAATATTGTTCTAGTGGATCAGTAGGAGGCACAGCAATAGAAGCAAGACCAATTATTTCATCCTTACTAGACAATTCTTTCTTATGATGTTTTCTACTAAACTTAGAAAAATTAAACTCATGAGACTCATCACCAAAACTAACACCGACAGTTTGTTTATCACAATCTATTTTAGCATTAACGGTGTTCAAGAAAGGTCTACCAAAGATAATGGGACAAAAGTCATCTTGTGGGGAACCAAGAACAAGAAAATTAGTAGGGTATTTTATCTTCCCACACAAGACTTCAACATCTCTAACAATCCCAAGTGGTGTGATGCTGTCTCTATTCGCAAGTTTAATAGTAACATCTATGTCTTCTATTTCAGCGGGTGCTATATCATTCATAATTTCTTGATATAAGGTAAAAGGAATAGCACTCACGCTAGCACCTATGTCACATAAACCATGATAACAGTGATCTCCTATTTTAACTGAGATAACAGGCATGCCAACAACAGGTCTATGTTTAAATTTTTAATCGGGTTTGGCAATTCTAGCAGCTTCGTCACAAAAGTAAATAACATGCCCATCTATATTTTCAACCAGGAGATCTTTAACCATAGAAACACTAGGTTCTACTTTGATTTGTTTAGCAGGTTTGGATGCTCTAATATAACTTTTGTTGACCACAGTTGAAACTTTAGCATGTTCCTTTATCCTAATAGGGAAAGGTGGTTTTTCAATATAAGTAGTAGGAACGACTATATCAACATTATAAATAATAGTTTCATCTTTAGCTATACCGGTTCTTTAATTTCTTCTTTAATAGGTGGGTGATATTTAAACCACTTCTCCTTAGGGAGATCAACATGAGTAGCAAATGATTCACAAAAGGAGGCTACTATCTCAGAGTCAAGTCCATATTTAGTGGTAAATTTTGGAAAATCATCAGTATTCATAAAAGATTTAACACAATCATACTTAAGCTTAATACCTGACTCTTTACCTTCGTCGAGTTACTAATCTTCAGAGTTGCATTTAATTCTTTCTAAAAGATCCCACCTGAATTCAATAGTCTTCTTCATAAAGGAACCAGTACTAGAAGTATCAAGCATGGATTGATCATCACGAGAAAGCCGAGCATAAAAATTCTGAATAATAATTTCTCTTGAGAGCTCATGATTGGGGCATGAATATAACATTGACTTAAGCCTCCCCCAAGCTAGAGAGATACTTTCTCCTTCAGCAGGCCATAAATTATATATATAATTCCGATCACGATGAACTAGATGCATAGGATAATTTTTTTGGTGAAATTCCAATTTCAATCGATTCCAATTCCAGGATCCAATATCATCGCATAGCCTATACCATGCCAATGCTTTTCCCTTCAAAGATAAGGGAAAACCTTCTTCTTAGCTTCATCTCCGAGTAAACCTGCAAGCTTAAATAATCCACAAATTTCATCCACATATATCAAATGCATATCGGGATGTTTGGTTCCATCTCCTGCATAAGGATTAGTTAGCAGTTGTTCTATCATACCCGAAGGAATTTCATAACAAATATTTTCAGTAGGTGCAGTAGGTTGAGGGGTAACTAATTGTGGTTCCGGTCGAGGTGAAGATACCCCGAACAAACCCCTGAAAGGATTGTTCTCCATAGTAACAAGTGACAATAAATTTCAGCACGTAGTGATAATTTTTCCTTACCAATTTCCACTTACCAAGAGCGCTTCACTCCCCGGCAACGGTGCCAAAAAATAGCCTTGATGACCCACAAGTATAGGGGATCAATCGTAGTCCTTTCGACAAGTAAGAGTGTCGAACCCAACGAGGAGCAGAATGAAATGACAATTAGTTTTCAGCAAGGTATTCTCTGCAAGCACTGAAATTATAAATAGCGAGTAGTTTGATAGCAAGTTAATTTGTAACAAGCAAGCAATGGTAATGATAAAAAAAGTGCAGCAAGGTAGCCCAATCCTTTTGAGGCAAAGGAAAGGCCAAAATGGTCTCTTATGATAAGCAAAGCGTTCTTGAGTGTACACGGGAATTTCATCTAGTCACTTTCATCATGTTGGTTTGATTTGTGTTTGCTACTTTGATAATTTGATATGTGGGTGGACAGGTGCTTAGGTGTTGTTCTTACTTGAACAAGCCTCCTACTTATGACTAACCCCCTTGCAAGCATCTGCAACTACGAGAAAAGTATTAAGAATAAATCTAACCATAGCATTAAACTTTTGGATCCAAATCGGTCCGTTATGGAATAGCGCATAAACTAGGGTTTAAGCTTCTGTCACTCTCGCAACCCATCATCTAATAACTAATCCATAATGCATTCCCTTAGGCCCAAATATGGTGAAGTGTCATGTAGTCGATGTTCACATGACACCACTAAGGGAATCACAACATACATACCATCAAAATATCGAACACATATCAAGTTCACATGATTACTTGCAGCAAGATTTCTCTCATGACCTCAAGAACAAAAGTAACTACTCACAAATGATAATCATGCTCAAGATCAGAGGGGTATTAAATAGCATAATGGATCTGACCATATAATCTTCCACTAAATAAACCATATAGTAATCAACTACAAGATGTAATCAACACTACTAGTCACCCACAAGCACCGATCTAAGGTTCCGGTACAAAGATTGAACACAAGAGATGAACTAGGGTTTGAGAGGAGATGGTGCTGTTGAAGATGTTGATGGAGATTGCCCTCCCCAAGATGGGAGAGTTGCTGGTGATAATGATGACGATGATTTCCCCCTCCGGGAGGGAAGTTCCCCTGGTGGAATCGCTCCGCCGGAGGGCAAAAGTGCTCCTGCCCAAGTTCCGCCTCGAGACGGCGGCGCTTCATCCCGAAAGTCCTGTCCTTATTTTTTCTTGGTTAAAATGAATTATATACCAGAAGAGGGGCACCGGAGGTGGGCCAAGGAGGGCACAACCCACCAGGGCGCGCCTGGGCTCCCTGGCGCGCCCAGGTGGGTTGTGCCCACCTGGTGGGCCCCCTCTGGTACTTATTTGTCCAATAATTCTTATATATTCCATAAAAATTCTCTGTGAAGTTTCAGCTCATTTGGAGTTGTGCAGAATAGGTGGCCTGACATAGCTTTTTCAGGTCCAGAATTCCAGCTGCCGGTATTCTCCCTCTTTGTGTGAACCTTGCATATTATGAGAGAAAAGGCATTAGAATTTCTCCAAAAAGCATTATTATATCTAAAAACAATATAAATAACAGTAGGAAAACATGATGCAAAATGGACGTACTAGTATCCCTCTAGAGGAGTACCATTACTAGGGCACAATTGGAGATGGGGCTCCATGGGTGTAGCGCCAGTGTGTGTATCAGTAAGACCTGATCATGAGATCAAATCCTGAGTATAGCGATGCTGAGATAGATAGTAACCATCATTAGTTTGATCAACCACAATTCCCAGAAAATAACTGAGAGAAAATCAATCTGACATCTTGAATTGCTCACTCAACTTTTTCTTAACAAAAGCAATGTACTTCTGATCATCTCCAGTGATCAACATATCATCAACATAAAGAAGAAGCAAGGTATGACCGCGGTCAGATGTATGAGTGAAAAGTGCATGGTCATGCTCACTAGAAGAGAAACCAGCGGCTTGAACCACAGAGCTGAACCGCTCAAACCAAGCACAATGTGGTTGTTTTTTTCCAATATAGGGTCTTTCGAAGGCGACAAACATGACCATCAGGAACTTCAATACCCAGAGGTGGCTGCATATAGAAAAAACTCATGTAGATCACCATGAAGGAAAGCATTTTTGACATCCATATAGAAAAAACTCATTTAGATCACCACGAAGGAAAGCAATCAGAGTACGAACAGAAATTGAAACAACGCAATCGTACTATCTATTTACGATAATTTGATTGCTGACAACACGACAACATCATGCTTCTCTTTCTTATTCTTATTTATATAACTGTCACTTTACCGGGCCGGAAAAGTGACACCATCACATCTCAGGGTCGTATGCCTAGAACAAGAAGGGTCGTCGTACAATTTTGGCGATTACAAAAAAGAAGGAGGCGAGCTCCCTATCCCTCTTTGTCTTTCCACTGCCCTCATTCAGGAACAAACACTTCGCCAAATTCTTTTGAGTCCCGGCCCGGTTTTTCCCCACTAACCAATTACGTTATGACCACTAAAAAACCTTGGTTGATGAACATGGTTTATGCACTGCTAATCTAGCGGCTTGTCGAGCATTTGACAAACTCACACCATCCATTTCAAATGGGATTTGTCCCGTGGACACACGAGCAATCCAACCCGTCGGATTTCCTTTTCCTCTTCCCATTCAAACTACTGCGGGTTTCCCTGTAATAGGAAGATCTACGAGAACTCTTACCCATATCTTACAATTTCTTCAGAATTGTCCGCTCATAGCACGATGGAATTGTCCGATTGTAGCCCGACGCGCTGCTTCAATGGCTCGATATGAAAGACGACCAGCTCTACAACTTTTGGTGCCAAAACCAAGTTGTGTACCATCCGATTTGTGACCCCTACTACATCTGCATTTAAAATATTTACTATATTTCGTACATTTCGGATATAGCATGTCACTTCTTATTTTGACTATATGAGATCCGCACTTTGACACCTGAAATTCCGTTACGAGTAGATACTTCCACAGGAGCATAATCGATTTTCTGGTTAAATACATTACAAGATGTTTTTCCATACTTTCCGCATTTAGTTCTAGCTATTTCCGCACCCCCTAATCGACCAGAACAACAAATATGTATCCCCTCCACCCCTTTTGGCATTATTAATGGAATATACTTCACTATTTTACTAAAAGTGGAACGAAATGAGATTGGATTGTTCCTCGGTTGAAAAGAGATGTCTTGAGCAATCAGAGAAGCACTTTGATAAACAGATTTGATCTTTACCGACTCAATTAAGGTATTAGTGTTTGTTCTATTAGACAAAAAAGATCGCATTTTTGCACTTTGTTCAAATAAGAGTTGTACCCGTACGGAATTATCCTCTTTCTCAGTATGATCTCTATCATCATCTCTATTCCCTTTATCAATTTTCCTATCCTACCTAGGTCTATGAATTTCTCTATCAATTCCATTACCTTATCCTTAGCCATGAGGTTCCTACATTTGATCCTAAATTGAGGTAGGAGTTGTTCCCGGGCATACTTAAAAAAAAGGTTATTATACACCCCAACCCCATCCCTTGGAAAAAAGAGGGTAGCACCGAAGAAAGGAAAGAGCGATATGGTGGTTTTTGTTGTTCCCGTGAAGCGAAGATCATTCGCTTGGCGAATGAAGTGGATCAACCTCTTTTTGGCTTGGGCCAAACACTTTTTCTCGCTCGTAGAGCTTTCTAAAAAAAGTGATGCGAGAGCGTATTCTCTTATCTAAGCTTCCTCCCTTCGCTCCCCCATCGTAGATGGTTCAGCCACACCCGGTGCCACAAAATGATTGAGAACTAGGACGGGGTCGAAATGCATTTTATTCTTAGTATTAAAAAAGTATTGCATGACTAAATAATTCAAGGAGGGGCGCATAGCGGGGAGGGTCCTTTTTAGTAGATGACTCGTCGGGCCGTCAGAGCAGGACTTCTTTGGTAAAAATAACTTGATTCTATTCCTTTTTAGTAAGGAGGCAGTATTTCCCATAAGGAAAGGTATGTCATTTACAACCCCGGTGTATTGAGGCCGATTGAAGGCCCCGCTCACCCGAAGTGATTTATCAAAATTCTTCTTTTTCGATGGTGATCGGTCATGGTATCCATAACGTTTCATCTTTTTCGGCCAAATCCGGATTTCGTTTTGCTTCTCCCGGTCGATCGACTCAACTCTTTGCCCTGCCCATCGGCCTATCACTTCGTTTCGTTCTTCCTCTGTACCCTCGCTTGAATGAAGACACCCGATCGGCCCGACTTTCCCAAATGTCGGCCAACAGCCCTTTTCCTGTAGTCCGGGTCTTTATTTCTTGTCTTGTTTTCGTTTTAGTCGTGGTGATCGCCTGGGAAGAAAGAAATGAATGAATGTCCTTTTGGGAAAATGTAGAATAATACACCTACCGAGACGAAAGCCAAGGGCGAGTTTCATAGGTGGACATATCGAACTAAAATAAGATCTAAGATTGACATCTTGATACAATGATTTACCATAATAATAAATAGAGTCAATGGTGACAGAGCCGTGGGAAGAGCTGCTTCTTTTTTGCGGTGGGGGCTTCCATTCACCTGCGCATACTACATACACGTGCTCTCTGAACCGTGCTAGATAGTCACCCATCACACGGCTCTGAAACCCAACCTGTGGTGGATCCCGAGGGACAGAGCAAAGTCAAAGCGCTTGATCCTTTGCCCCATACTTTGATATCTTCCTCCCCACCGATCTAGCAGCAACACAGCTCGCGATAGGCTTAGCTTAAGCCGCCAACGTTCGGTTCAGATAAGTAAAGTCCCTTCGGTCGGTTCGCTCAGGTGGTCTTCCCTTATTTTCCCTAACATTCAGAGTTGTTCTGGTTTGAGAAAGGAGCACTGCCAAGTCCACTAGGGGTGCCCTGAATGAATAAGAAATGTACAACTGAGGTCAGGCTTGCATGAAAAAAGAAGATAATAAGTTAGATGTACACACTTGAGGTTGGTAAGAACTGAGGGACAATGCCTCCCTCACTGGGCCCATCAGCGAAAGCAACAGCTACTTAATCGTAGGTTTGCTTTCATGCAAGGCCCCGCTGCTAGAACAGGCGGTTGTCATTTTCAAGTAAACGCCCCGCCCCCTTTCTTTGCCCGCCAGCCGCCTAGCTCGTTATTCTTTGAGATATGGATAGAGTATCGCTACGGGGCGGGGGAAGCATGGATTTGATAGATCTATCGAATCCATGCTACAAGCAGCAAGCGTAGGCTGAAAAGGCAATAGTCTAACATTGGGGTAGGGCGCGCCAAAACAACCGGGGGCCCCGGAGGGGTCAGTACAAAAGTACTATATTCTACTTACTTTCATTGTCTAGCTGCCTTTTGTAGTGCGCGTACTCTGGTCCTCTTCTACGAATCTACAACTCTATTTACTGAGCGAGACTTCATCTATATCCCTAAAAGTGGATTTGGATTCCCATTTATTCTTTGAATGACAGCTTCAACTAGGGTCCACCTTAGAGAGGGTTTTCGGTTTGAATCAAGATAGGGTCAGGGGCGAGTCGGAACGGTAGCTGCTTAGTCTCATCCGAGAGTCCAATCTCTTTGTAGTGTGCTTGCTTTTGTGTCTTTGAATAACAAAGAAAGAAGGGGGTCGATTTAGGCTCCTTCCCTTCCACTGCATAGCTGCGCTATCAGGTACTATGAGCCGTCTGCCCCACGCATCTAACCAGCTCGTGTGGTTCACCGGTTCCACTGAAAACTCTCATTTGTTTAAGCAGAGCATAGTGTGGCGTCGAGCGACAAAGGTCTCTTTTTTGTTTATTCACTTATCTGAAATGAAACTTACCACTTGTTTTTTTATTGATTACTAGGGCTAGGCGTTCGCAGAATCAGTCTATCCGAACCGCAGACGCACTCTTCAGATCAGTGACGGCCTCTCCAGCAGAGCTGGGCGCCGGGGCCCTGGATGCGCTAGCGATTGGCACATTAGGGGAGTACTTCCTGGGTTTCTCGGCCTGGTATCCTTATCCTCGTGTTCATGATATCTACATTCAACTGTGCCTCGGAGACACAGTCGAAGCACGCCCGCCCCGTGTGCATCTTTCACGACATGCTCTGGTCCCAGGTTTCTTCCTATGGTCTTCTAGCATTAGAAGAAGTTGTGTCCGTCCCGGACATCTACAACGTCCTCTCACGCCTTTTTTGGGGGGACAAACAAAGATCAGGAAAACACGGACCGAACCCATTCAGTGACTTTCACGGTTGCCTTTCACTGAACCGACTTGGATCTGAACTACGATTCAGATCATGTCTTACCGAAATTGGATTTACTTTTCATGCCATATGTCGCTTAGACTTTACTTTTTCCCCTTCCCGCCCTTTCCACTATTTGTTCGATAGGGTCTTTGTTTTATTCTAATTCTAAACCCATTGTCGTCCATAGTTTCCTTGTCGACGCGCAGGGGCCAGCAGCCCCCAAACCAAAGTCTGAGATCAGAACTCATACCGCGGTTGTGGCTTGAAGGCCGCATGCAAGTTCTTCAATATTTAGAGAGTATGTGTTAGTACGAGGTCGCGCTATCAACTTATTTAATCTTTCTCGATGATTAGGACAAAATTGTATCCCTTAGGAACCATACATGCACCTTTGTTTGAATGCCGATCTAACATTGTTACAATACAAAATACTTGAAGGCCACACTCAATTGACTCACCTACATTTTATGCTCCCACCCTTTTGTAGAAAAAGCCTCTGCCTCTCGGGAAGTGCTCACATCAACTCCAATTTGGATGGAGCTTCTCGATGGGTTAGAGCGTTTGCGAACCAAAAATGGGAAAAACCCATCCTCAAAAGTAGTGAAGTGAGCCAGTACAATAAGACAATAGGTCTCATGGGCCAAGCCTGCTATCAGGCAGTGAGTGGGAATCAATCCTGAAAGAGAGAAGGTCTAGTGCTCTCACAAAATATTTGAGTCGCCAAAAAATTGGCTTTATCAGACCAATCCATGTTCAGAAGCCTTCCATCAAAAGTCAGTGGTCTAGGCCGCTTTCCTTGACTTTGAGTTGGATCTCATTCTTCTTCCGGGCACAAAAAGAGGGTAGACTTCAGCCGAGACACATGGGTTTTTTGCTTCCTTCAAAGAACTCTTCTTTGAGCCTCTAAAAAGAAGGGCATAGTATCCCAGCCACCTAGACCACCTAAAAGGAAGGAATTGGTCTTTAGCTTTGAGTGTTCCAATCATTGGTGAATGGGTTCAGTAAGGTAGAAGGAAAGGGCCCCTCCCGACCTGGGAAATTCACAACAGGAAAGACTGGCGCCGATCAGCAAAAGCGAACCCTTCAGTACATCGCATTCAGCCCTCCCTCAAAATCCCATTTGTTTTATTCAGGAATCACTCTTGATCCTCTAAGGGCTCTTCTCCGTCTATAACTCAAAGTGCATCTGTCTCTCGTGGAAGCGCTTTAGAGTGCCTAGAAGATCCAGCAAACGGGGGTGCCAATGCTGTCCCAAGACCAGATCACGGTAGGTAGCTGCTTTAAAGAGGTTGGGAGACAGACTGATGAACAATCTTCTTCTTGTTTTCTCTGACCTAGAGCACTCTTTTTTTCAATCGTACGAAGAAACTCCATGAAAAACCCAGCTATCACTCCTATGAGACGGCTAACTCCCAACTCCCGATACATTCTTTAGAGTCGACCAAAGGACTCGTTGGTTTGGACATAGTTTCTTTGTTCCTGTGTTTCTGTTTTGCTCTCCCCCTTTTTTCACTTAGTTTAGTTGGAATGGAAAGAGAACTTCCTTTAGTTTTTCTTTTTTTGTTGCCTGGTTTGGTCTCTCCAAGTGGAATAAGTGGGTCCTTCTTCTTTTTCCTGACTGATGAAGGTCAAAACTGAAGATCGAATCAAGCGGAGTCTAGATTCCTATGTTCGTACCAACTCAAATGATTGATGAATTGGATCTTGAGTATGCTCACTTCGCTACTCAGCAAGGTTGAAAGAATGACATCACAGAGGATGGGAAGGAACCAATCGCCTGCCTCTTTCTTGGTCCACCCCCCTGGTGGGTACTTTATAGCTCAGAACAGGAGATAGGCAGATATGTGACATAGAAAAATTGCTTCCATTGACAACAAGACTCTCTTCCTGATTTGGATTGGTCTGTGCAGGATCTCCTTCTCTATGAGACTCTTGCTTCCCTTTGAAAGAGGCAGACCCCTACTTCAATTGTCATCTGACGACTCTTCCCCAGCTGTGGACTCAGACCTCTCACCAAAAAAATTCAAAATCAAACGAATCCGAATATAACCAATCTATCGCCTTTGATGACTCGTTGACAACCTCCTCAACCCAAGATTCCATCTCCTACTCCAGACATCGGTGCTTGCCCGCACCAGTCCATGAAAGGTGGATGAAGGTTAGTTTGACTATGAACTCGAGGATGCTGTGAACTATCTCTTTTCGGGGAATCACTCCCGTCGAGAGGCACTCTTCCTCCCTTTTTCTGAATCTGGGAGAGATGCAAAAGAGAAGTCTAGAGAGACCTCGACTCTTTGAGGGAAAGGAGGGAGATCGAATGCGAGATGGGACTGATTCCCCGAAAAGAGATCGTTCCCAGCATCCTGGAGTTCGTAGTCAAACTCATCTTCATATACCTAAGCACAATGCGTCCATCATGGCAGAAGGAAGTAGAAAGCTAGTTAGCGCGCACAATGCGTCCATCAAGGAAGTATGGCTCCGTTCAAAAAGATTGTTCATGCCAAGGCATGAGATGCTTATCCAAATGATGTAGAATGATATGTAATGCATTCATGGGAGCAAATTCATTCATTGTGCACATAAAGGTGTTGTTAATGTGATCAAGGCAACCATTATGCAAAATGATGTCATAATGGGATGGTGTATCAAAACCATGGACATGATAATTGGTGCTCAATGTGACTATGTGATCATGCAATTGATGATGGGTAATGTGATCATTATGTATGAAGAGGCCATCAAGAAAGATCACAACAAATTTGCTAAGAAAGTGCACAAGCTCATATATCATGAATGACATAGAAATACAAGATGCAATAAGGCAATCATAATGTGAGTCAATCCATGCATAAGATGCAAATTTGTTATGGGTGGTGTTGTACCATGGCTCAATGTCGTGGCATAAGTGGTGGTCCGGTGGTGCTTCCACTAAGTTCGAGCACTCCTCAACTTGAAGATCCATAGGGTCCATCTCCAATGTCGGTCCTCCATCCAATATATGTATCATGTAGACAAGAAGAAGGAGACAACAATGAAAGAATGACCCATCCAATATGCGTATTTGAGGATGGCTCAAAGGGAAGGAGTTCACCTTATGAATATTCCCGAAGATGTTGGAGTTGCACATCAAGTACGCCTTCACATAACCAATATGTCTCATGACGGTATCGCCCTGTGAATCCTTCAAAACGAAAGAACATGACAAACACTCGGAAAAACAAATGAGGTTAGCGGAATTGCAAAACCTATTCGTGTGGTGGGTTACCCAACAAGTGTTTTCAACATTCTTAACATAAGAAAGGACAAGGGTGTAGTGCATGGTATGTAGGCATAAGATGCTAGAACAACCAAATGCATTAAATGCAATCAAACCAGCATGCGTCACATGTAAGATGTCCAAGTCTCCAAGATAAATGAACATAGCATGGTTGCACTCACCACAAGGCAATATGAGATATGCAACTAATGGAGACAAGGGACAATGATCTAGACAATGCAAGTGAGAGGCATGAACATATATGTCATCAACCCAATGAAATGAACAAGAATGGATCATGGGTGAGGCAACATAGCAAGCAATCATAGCGATCAAGTCTAGCAAGCTAGTAGTGCAAAGATGCAACGTACTAGAGGTAATCATGGCAAGCATGTCATGTGGGTAAATAGTGGACATACATAATACACATGACATATCACAAGCAAGAGAGCAAGATATGAGCAAAGTCTCAACATTGTATTGGCAAGAGGTCCTATGTAAAGAGAAATTTAGCATCATGGCTCTCCCAACACAACAATCAACAATAGCATAAAGCATGTATATAACATGGCAATAGCAACAAGTATCTCCACCAAGCATGCAAATACGCATAGAAGTAGTATAATGGTGAATCATGGGTAGATGCACACAAGGGTCACAATTGCATGGCAAACTCATAGAAAGAGGTGTATCATGCAAAGTGAACACGCTACGATGGGCATAAAGTAACAAGTGATATATAGCCCATAGCCGTGTGAGAGCCAAGTAAAAGAGATGCACGTAGTCTATGCACGAAGGGAACGGTGGTAAGGATAATACACGGGATCCCAAATCATCGGTGCTCTCAAGAGCTCGTTTTGTCAACTCTTGGGATTGTGAAGTTGACAAGCATTCATGAGTACCTACACAAAACAAAGACAAAGGAAAAAATGTGTGCGTGTGGTATATGTACACATCATCCATTATGATGCGCATGTGCATGTGTTGGTTAGCACAAGATATCCAATGCTCAAATAAATGAGATGCTTGATATAGAAACATGTCATCCATCATGATAGGTTTGTTGTGATGTATAGCATAATGGAGACTCAAATTGTGTAATGCATCATGAGTAATATCTAGAGCATTGTTATGAATGGTATGCATATGGTGCACACAAGGGATGGAACCTTGGGAACTACAATCATGTTCATGGCATGGTATATGTGATGAATTGCATACATGTTGCAAAGGTAGCATAGCAATATCATCGCAAGAGAAACAAAATCCAATAACCATCATCTCGTCATCTATGCCATAAGTGCAAATGGGATTTATTTTTATGGGGCATGCATAGTTACTATGTTGAGATTGAAATGATGCAATATGGGAGATCTCACTCATAGCATATGACAAATTTAATGGATTGTCAAACATGACGTGACCGATAGAATTTTCACATGATATCCTATGGAGCATAGCATCACAACTAGGCAATTCGACTTCCTCATCATCATATTTATCATAAATAGGTGGCACATCTAAGCATGTAGAAATCATAGTATGTGGTGAATCCGTAAGGTGATCATCATCATGCAAGTGATCGATGTGAAGATAGTCCACTAGTGGGACAAGCGAAGCACCATCACCTATGTTACCTTTGGCAATCCACTCATGTGGTGTAGGTAAGGTGGTGAGGACCAACTCATGGTCATCGTCATCGTGATGGAACCATGTGGGGGGTGCATAATCATCCAGCATGACCATCGTCATTCCCATTGGAGGTATGGACTCATCGAGGGTAGGCACGTCATCATGTATGAGACCTAGCACCAAAGAAGAAAACACACTTGGAGTAGAGGTTAAGTCATTAGAAATCATAGTGGTCTCATGTGCCCTCTCAACAACCTCACTCACTAACTGTTGTATCCCACTCACTCCCGCTAAGATGCACTCACTCATATGGTTGGTGGAGTCACTCAAATGGCTCTCAACCTCATAGGATGTGTGGCATGCTCTCGTGTGTGGGGCTAGTGGTGAACACACTCATCCTCTCATCGGAAATGCACTCAATGTCATATATGGTGGAGTCACTCATCTCACTCATGGGTTGGTGGCTCTCCTCACATGGCAATTGGGGCATCTCATCATATGTGGGTGTCGGAGAGATGTAGGTGCAAATGTCTCCATGTGTCGGTGAAACAAACCCCAGGTGTGTTGCCCAGACTATACACAGGCTTGGAGGCGAGGTTGCAACATCCAAGTCCAGACCAAGCAAGAAGAGATCAGCTCTTTGAGAGATCAAAGGGCGGATCAAGAAGACCAAGTAAAGCTAAATGAGCAAGACACCACTAAGGAGAAACCTCCCTTACCGGGCAGGCGAGCCTGGCGAGGTCGAGGTTACCCCGAAGACAAACCTCAAGACTGCCCCGGGAGGCTTGCCGGGGATGCCAAGGGCGGCCTACCCCGCCAAAGCTTCACCGCTCCACCTCACAGCGACGCAAGTCATCGATCGGTGTGGTGTCAGGCCCCCAAGTGACTAAGTGGCTGTTATTTGACACATGGCAGCCATTTCCAGAGGAAATCACCTCCAAATGACACCCGTCCAGAGACGTGTCAAGCAGACAGACGAGAAGCTGGCCGAACAGCCCGGTCAAATTTGCCGGGCATGCCACCATGTGACACTAAGCGGCACATTTAATGCGCTCTGCCCTGTCTGTAGAGTTAAGTATGATAGCACTGTTTGCTATCTAATCAGTACACAATGACTGATTTGCCATTGTGGTGACCCCTTGATCTATAAAAGGAGGGCCATGGCAACCATAGAAAGGATTCGGACCCTTGTACACTCATACGCGCGTAGCTGCTCTCGCCCCGAGGCAACCCTGCCGGACTAGAGCGCTGCGTCTCCATCACGATCCTCTCATCAATCCACCAAAAGCAGGAGTAGGGTTTTATGCCTCACGGTGGTCCGAACCTGGGTAAAAACTGCCCGTGTGATCTTTGCCGCGCTGCGTTACACTCTCCGCTCTTTGTGCAATGTGCCCTTCCCCCCGCTGAACCACAAAGGGGCCGATGGCCCCATAGGTGGCCATGGTTTCCAACGACATCTTTGGCGCGCCAGGTAGGGGGAAGCGCTTGTGCGAACCCGAGAAACATACGCAGCACATCATCTTCATCTTCATCATCATTTTCTTTGTTGACGGCTTCATCATCCATGGCGCCCAAGAAGAAGCCCGGTGCTGTAGCTCACATGTCCACGTCAAAGGCCCCTCAGCGCACGACCGTCGAGGCCACGGGGGCTACGGGGACGCACGGGAGCGCGGACGCCGCAGGGGACGTATCCGACGCAGGTGGCGTCGTTACCACCTCCCCTGCGGCCGAAGCGGGAGTAGGAGGCACCGGAGATGGACATCGCCAGCAGCATCCCGGCGGCCATGCTCCACAAGGTGCGGGTGGAGAGATCATTCCGTCTGCACCTCTCTGCCCCGCCGAAGGACACAGCTGCAGCGGTGGCGCTCGCTCTGGGGTGGACCGCAACTCTCCGGCCGATCCCGCTGCGGGCGCGGCCACAAGGCATGCACCACCCCCAGGGCGAGCCTACCCAGCCGATGCGCTGAACGGAGCCGCCGATCCCGAAGCACATCCACCACGCTGCCACGCCACCCTAGCGATTGGCTCGTGGCGACGAGAGCATGGCGTTGCCGCTACTGGCACTGTCAGAAGATAGGCGATGTTACGGTCTACACTGTCATCCATGCCAAGCACAGCTTCGGAGGCCATGGCGTGGGCCCAACTGCTATTGAGATTCCCACCGGCCACCGATCAGATGGATGAGTGGAGAGCCACCATTCAGAGCCTGATTGGTTTCGCGAGGTGGGAGGATCACAGCGAGCAGGCCCGTCACGACCCCCACAAGAGGCGACGACGGCCCGAGCCGCTGGCCGTACAGAAGGGGCGACCCCCACGGTGCAATCCCCTCCGCGGCAGCCGGCGTAGGGGCCACAGCAAGAACCCGATGACATGTCGATGGCTTCATCCGACCCTCGAGCATGTTGGGACCAGCGGCGAGTCCTGGAAGACAGGCGAAGGGAAGGCGCGCGCATCACCATCGAGCAACGCCACGACACCCGCCGCCAGTCTGATAGGCGCAATGCCCCGACGTCGACGAGCCCACGCCCGGTGAAGAGGGATACTTGCCTTTCAAGGTTGGGTGTCCCGCCTTCACTCGTGAGTTGTGGCAAGTCCGTTGGCCATCTTCCCGCATGTTCAAGCCAGAGATACCAGAGAAGTACGATCGGAGATTGAACCCGGCAGAGTTTCTGAGCATCTACACCATCGCTATTCAGGCTGCTGGGGGAAGAGATGAGAAGGTATTCGCCAACTACTTCCCTTTGGCACTCAAGCCAAATGTGAGGTCTTGGCTGATGCACCTACCGGAGAACTCCATCTCAACCTGGGCTAACCTGTGCCATGAGTTTGTAGGCGCCTTCACGGGAGGCCATCACGAACCAGGGCGGCCAGTGATCTGCAGCTCCTCCCACAGAAGGAAGGAGAAAGTCTGTAGAAGTACATGCAAAGGTTCAGTCGAGTGCACAGGTATATTCCAGACATTCAACCAGCAGCTGTGATAGATGTGTTCCAGTCCAACGTGCGCAACCTGTTGGATTCAGGGTTCCGTAAACCTTTCAGAGGTTCGAACTCTGGGGTGCGTGCGAAGAACTCTCCCTCCCCAGTCTGCCTGCTCAACGATTCCACAGACTAGCTCGACGAACCCAAAGGACAAGAGACACAGCAGTTTACCCTGGTTCGGGCCACCTTGCGGTGTAATACCCTACTCCTGCTTTGTGGTGGATTGCCTCGGAGGGCTGAGGATGAACTAGTACAGAGGTGGAACGACCTCAGGAGGTGAGGTGTTCTTGAGCTCGATGAGCTGGTGAGGTGGTGGTGATCTGAATGATCCGTCCCCTCTGTCTCTCTCTATCTCCTCTCTCTCTCCTATATGGTGGTGGCTAAGTCCTATTTATAGTGGCCTTGGTCCTCTTCCTGAATGTAGGCAGGAAGGGATCCCACAACGGCCAAATTCGAAGGGAGACAGCTAGTACAAGTTATCCTGACAAAAGTAGTCTTCGCCTGCAAAAGCCTCTGGTGGTGACGCCGCAGTGGGCTCCACGATGACCTCCGTCCTGCCGACCTAGCGGTCCTGGTCTTGTTGCACCGATATGGAAACCTTTGCTTGATTCCTCGGGACTCCGCGCCTGCGCTTGCCTCCTTTGCAACAAAGGGGAACTAGTACACTGCGCCCGCTGGCGCCCACCTGGTCGTGGTCGTCATGGCTCACGTCAGGTGAACCTCACGAGGTGCGACTCGCATTGATATCTACGCTCCTCGGGAGCCAGCCTGGGGAGGCCGCCCCCCGTGGAGGTCTTGGCGTCGTCCGCCTCGCGAGGCTTGGCCCCTCGTGAGGGTCTTGAGTTGTCGTTGCTGAAGCTGGGCCATACCAGGCCGTCGATGGAGCCACGCCATGGGCCGTAGGTAGGCAAGTCTGGGTACCCTCGGTCCCAGGACGCCGACAGTAGCCCCCGGGCCCAAGGCGCACTCATGCTTGGCTTCGAGGCGAAGCCAAAGGGCAAGTGCGGAGCGCCGCGGGCCCTAACCGCCTGCAGCCTTGGTTGCCGCGTGGCGATTGATGGGACGTGGGCGTCTCCATTTCCCCACGCTGCCTCGGCAACTGCTCGACTTGACGAGACCCTGCTGCATGCAGGGAAAAATCATCATTACTCACGATTGTGGAGGCCGGCGATTGGCCTTCCCTTGGCTGTAAATGAGGAGAGGGGTGAATCCCCCTTTGCTCGTCTCCGTCTTCTCGCCTCCCGCTCCTTCTTCTTCCTTCTTGCCTCGCCGTCTTGCCGTGGTGGTCATGGCGCCGATTAGGAGGTTCTCCACCATGGAGAAAGGGAAAACCACTCGCAAGGAGCAGGGACCACTCCCACCGAAATAAAGGCTCAGCCGTCCCCGCGACGTTGGCGTGAGGCTGGATGTGACGCGACCCTTGCTCGAGCGGCCTCCGCCGGGCTTCCTGCTCCCTCTGTACGCCCGAGTTGAAGACTCCCGAGGAGGTGGCGGCACCCCGCGCCGCACGATCCATGGACGCGGTGGCCAGGCTGAGGTTGTACGGGTGACTGGCCCGCGAACCCACGCCGAAAGTTCTTTGCGCGAGTTCGTGGTGTGGGCGGCAATGCCGCCGCGCTCGTGGATCCAGTTCCCGTGGTTCTTCGCCGAGGAGGTGCCGCCGAGGGGGCCACTTAAGCTGCGGCTGCAGCGCGCCGGGTGCTGCAGCCGGCCATGGGGGCGGAAGTCGAGGTCGTCCCCCCAGGCAAGATCTTCATGACCTGAGGATGGGGCGAGGTCGCCCGCGCTTGCCGCGCAGAGGGAGCCCTCGCCATCCACTTCGAGTACGATGGCGCCTCCACACTGTTCTTCAAGGTCTTCGACAAGGAGGGCCGCCGCCTGTAGTGCTGCCCCGGAGGAAGCGGTCTTCGTGGCACGGCTGCAGGCGCCGAGCCCGCCTCCGGGCCTGCCGACAGCTCCTCTAGCAGCAGCGATGGCTCCTGGGAGTCCAGCGACTCTCCCGAGCCTAGCGAGTCTCCGGAGTCGAGCGACGACAGCTACGTGCCACCGAGCTCCCGGCGTGCCAGGAGTGCGGTAGCGGCGTCCGCTCGACGTTGACGATGATCTGGATGGGGTTGGCGTCGGCCTCACGTGGCCCACTGTTGATAACGACGTCGACGGCGATGCCCGCTGCTAGGGTTTCTCAAGGTTTTTCTTCTTTTGCTCCCTGTGAGGAGTCAAGGCGAACCCCGTGGGGGTATGTAAGGAAACTATAAAGCTTTTGCTTCAATGTCTATTATTCCTGGTATAAGGTTACAGCTGCGTGTCTCGCTTCAGCATTGTTCCCCTTTTGGTTCTCGCGGTAGCTTTGCGCTCTACGCCGGCAGGTCCCAGTCCCCAGGCAGGCTTCAGCCGTCGCAGGTATGCCAGGTCGCAATGCTGTGGGCAAGGCCAGGAGGTGAGCGGCCCGAGGTCTGGTAAGAGCTCCTGAGGCGCGATGCTCAAGAGGTCCCCTTTGGCGTGCAAGTAGCTCCCTAAAGGCCGAAAAGGAAAATGGCGTTGCTGGAGCGAGATTACGAGGGTTAAAAATTCCAGGCAGCGGGTTCGCGCTGATTCGTATCAGTAACTTATCTTGATGAACTTGAGGTGATTCCTTCGCACGGCGTCCAATTTGCGCCTTGGCGGTGGTGCTATCAGGTAGGACTCGCGCCGGCCTCCCTTTTCCTCGCTTATCTGAATGCTCTGCGTCCTCGGGTCCTGACCCTCGAGCGAGGCTCAGCCGCCGCTTGTATGCCAGGTTGCGATGCCATGGTCAAGGCCAGGGGGTGAGGGCTGGAGAGTCAGTAGGAGCTCCTGAGGCGCGGTGCTCAGGAGCCCCCCCTTTAACGCTCAAGCGAATTGCGTAAAAAAGGGGCGGCCGGTGGGGCCGCCTTAAGCTCTGGAGGTTTCGGCGGGTTAGTCCAAGAGGAGGATATAACTTATAGTCGCGTTTGCTATCCTGCCGCTGGTCTTTCCGCAAGAAGATGAAGGCACTAAGGATCTGGTGAGGTGACGTGCGCGGGGCGGGCCGCGAGCCATAGCTCGATCCCTCAGATTTGTCAGCGTTGCAGAGACGGTCCCGAGCACAAGCGTCGTGCCAGCATGTGTAGTCCCTGTTGCGGGGTGAGCAGGAGGCAGGTCAGCAATGCGGGGGGCCGTGAAATTCAATGAGCAAGCAGGTGATAATCATAAAGCAACCGATGGCAGGAATAAGGCTAGTTCTGGTAGATGTAAAGCGATACATGCCACAGGGACGGACCCACGCGGCTTGGGGATGATGCAGCCCGAGGGGCACCCCCAATGAAGTGAATTAAGATGCAAAAGGTTACATGTCGCAGGGACAGGCCCACGCGACATGGGGATAATGTTGCCCGAGGGGCACCCCCAACTGAATAAACTGGAAAATGTCACCTGGTAACATTGCCGAAGAGATGTTGGAGTAGCTGAAGATGTGCGCTGAAGAAGTCGCTCCTCACGAGTCGCCTGGGTCCTGAACCTGAGGAGGCTCTGGAGGCTCAGGGGGCTCGTGGAGAACCATCGCCATCTCCACCAGGACCGCCTGGTGCCTGGTCTCCTGAGCTGCACGGACGCGCTGTAGGTGGTGCTCGAAGGTGACAGCCACATTCGGCAAGCCGTACGGCATATGAACGTAGCTGTGAGGGGGGCCCTCGCACCGACCAACACGCGATGGCCAGAAACGCTCCTGAGATGCAGCCCTGTTGAGCCCAAGGTAGTTGGTGCAGACGCCCAGCTCACTGTCCTCGCCAGGACAGGGAGCCGAGCTAGGTGGCGGGCGGCGGTCGCCGCGCATTGGTTTTTGCCTCTTGAAGCTCCTTGGTGGCCTTGATGACGAACTCCTGAGCACCAGGCAGCTCGTGCCTTGTGCCCTTTCGGCGGAAGCGCGTGCTAAAGCACGCCTCCACGTGGTGCCCGAGCGCCTCCCTCGTGATGTTGGCTAGATCAGAGGCCCTCCATGAGAGAGCCCCCGAGCCCAGCCTGAGAGGGGCGCCGGGCGCGCTTTCCTATGCGAGAGAGGGGGGCGCCCCATCCAAGGGCGCTGGTCCTGAGGTGGTGCCGGTGGAGACACCGTTCTCCTGAGGCTCTTGGCGGAGCAGCTATTTCTTCTTCTTGGGGATAGCCTCAGGAGGGTAGACGGTGCCTCCGTTGTCTGGGTCCTCAACCGCCGCGGCCTGGTAGGCGCGCTCGAGAGAGCACACCGCATCCTTTTTCTCGCAGGCGATCGTGATGATGTCGCAGCTCCCTGGCATCTTGAGGACATTATACCCATGATGAGTCACCGCCATGAACTTGGCCAGGGCTGGGTACCCAAGGATGGCATTGTACGGAAGACGAAAGTGGGCGACGTCGAAGTCGATGAGCTCGGTGCGGTAGTTGTCGCATTGGCCGAAGGTGACAGGGAGGCGGATCTGCCCTATCGGGGTGGTGGAGCCGTCAGTCACTCCTGAGAAAGGCTTGGTGGGCTGCAGCTGATCATAGGGCACTTGGATGCGATCGAACATTTTGATGGAAAGGACATTGAGCCCCGCACCGCCATCGATGAGGGTCTTGGTGACGAGGATATTGCTGATGACGGGAGAGCAGAGCATCGGGAGGGCGCCGGCAGTTGCCGCGCACTTGAGTTGGTCTGCCGAGCTGAAGGTGATGATGCACTTGGACCACCTGAGTGGGCATGTGGCCTCGAGCCTGGGGAGAGCCGCGTTCACCTCACGGGCGAATTGCTTGAAGGCGCGCTGGGAGGCTGGGGCCTAAGCACCGCCTAGGATGCAAGCGATGGCGAGAGGCTCTTGGAAGCCCCCAGCCCCCTCATCCTGATGGTGGTCGTCATTCCTTCTTGGTGGTGGTGGCAGCGGAGGGAGGCCGGCGTTGCCCTGGGGACGGTCCTGACGAGGCTGATCTCTCCAGGCGCCCTCGCGAGGCTGGCCCTGCCAGCGGTCCTCGCGAGGCTGGTCTCTCCAGGCGCCCTCGCGAGGCCCGCGGTCGTCCCAGTGTCCTCCACCTCGGCCTCCTCCGCGGCCATAGCCTCGATCATTGCGCTCGGGACGCCGACCGACGCGCCCATCGCAGATGGCCCTGAGCTCATGGAAGTCGTTGGTGTTGTGGCTATGTACGTTGTGGAAGATGCAGAACGGACGGCTGCCCTTGGATGACTCTGGGTGGTCACAGCCACGCTTCGTCTCTGGTTCAGACGCATGCACGGCCGCCCCCTTGCGTTTCACATCCTTGGTCTTGGCCTTCTTGTCTTCTGGGTCGGCCGTTGGGAGCTCGAGGAGGGAGAGGCGTCCCTCCTCAGCTCTCGCGCACTTGGTCGCCATGTTGAACATTTCCAGAGCTGTGCACAGGTCTTTGTGTATGGCCAGCTCCTCCTTCATCTTGACATCGCGGACACCATCAGAAAATGCCGAGATGATGGCCTCATCTGACACCTTGGGGATCTTGAGGCGGACGCTGTTGAAGCGCTGGATGTACTTCTGCAGGGTTTCCCCTGGCTGCTGCTTGATGCGTCGCAGGTCGCCCGCGGGAGGCGGGCGGTCGCGGGTGCCCTGGAAGTTGGCGATGAAACGCTCGCGCATCTCACCCCAGGAGGAGATCGATCCTGCGGGCAGGTTCAAGAGCCACGAGCGCGCGCCATCCTTGAGAGCCATGGTGAACCAGTTCGCCATGACCTTCTCGTCGCCGTTGGCTGCCTCGATCCTCAGCTCATAGAGTTGTAAGAGCTCAGCAGGGTCGGGAGTGCCGTCATAGCGTGGAGGCAGGTCGGGCTTGAACTTCCCTGGCCAGACAACGCTGCGTAGCTCGGGAGTGAAGCTCGGTAGCCCGCGGTGGTCACGGGGGCCCGACGTGGAAGTGGAGCTTGGTCTTGGCGCTCACGCGCCACCACCACAGGCGGCGCGCGGTCTTGGCGTGGGGGCGCTGGGAGTGCAGGAGAATCTTCTTGCGGCCGATGGACCTCCTGGCAGCTTGCTTCTTCGCGCGTGGGCGCCCTGCGCGGCGGGTCACGCCGTGGGGCCGCACACCTTGGTGCGAGGGCGACGTCTTAACGGGGAGGTGGTGGAGGCGCTCCGTGGGCTACGTCGCCCACGGTAGGTGGCGGGCGAGGCAGCGAGAGAGACAGCGCAGGCGAGCCCCCTGCGGCGCTGACGAGCTCGGCGATGCGCTCGAGCCAATCCTCGTAGAAGTCATCGACGGGACGGTAGCACAAGAGCTCGCGCGCCATGAGCAACGCAGCTTGCGCATCCGCCGGCCCACGACGAGCGTGAGACGGCGAACCAGCTGGAGTCAGCGACGGAGTGGCCGTGCGCCCATCACGCCGCACGGAGGGGTGCAGCGACG
This sequence comes from Thinopyrum elongatum, assembly GCA_011799875.1. Lineage (NCBI taxonomy): Eukaryota > Viridiplantae > Streptophyta > Magnoliopsida > Poales > Poaceae > Thinopyrum > Thinopyrum elongatum. The sequence continues at coordinate 314,875,417 of CM022298.1, forward strand.
AAGCTTGCTGCTCGTGCCCCGATGGGCCGGTTGTGGTGTTAGCAGCAGACGATGGAGAACGGCGGGAAGGCCCGTTGGCGGGCGCCGTCTGAGCGACGCGAGCGGCGAGGGTGGCCTGACGCTCAGCATGGGCCCAACGAGCATCTGCCATGGAAGCGGTGGAGCAGCGACGAGTCGACCGATGGGAGAAAAGCTCCGATGCACCCCTACCTGGCATGCCAAATGTCGGATTCGGGGTTCCGCAAACCCTTGAGAGGTTCGAACTCTGGGGTGCGGGCGAAGAACTCTCCCTCCCCAGTCTTCCTGCTCAATGATTCCATAGCCTAGCTTGACGAACCCAAAGGACAAGAGACACAACAGTTTACCCTGGTTCGGGCCACCTTGCGGTGAAATACCCAACTCCAGCTTTGTGGTGGATTGCCTCGGAGGGCTGAGGATGAACTAGTACAGAGGTGGAATGACCTCAGGAGGTGAGGTGTTCTTGAGCTCGATGAGCTGGTGAGGTGGTGGTGATCTGAATGATCCGTCCCCTCTATCTCTCTCTATCTCCTCTCTCTCTCTCCTCTATGGTGGTGGCTAAGTCCTATTTATAGTGGCCTTGGTCCTCTTCCCGAATGTAGGTGGGAAGGGATCCCACAACGGCCAAATTCGAAGGGAGACAGCTAGTACAAATTATCCTGACAAAAGTAGTCTTCGCCTGCAAAAGCCTCTGGTGGTGACGCCGTAGTGGGCTCCGCGATGACCTCCGTCTTGCCGTCCTGGCGGTCCTGGTCTTGTTGCACCGATATGGAAACCTTTGCTTGATTCCTCGGGACTCCGCGCCTATGCTTGCCTCCTTTGCACCAAAGGGGAAACTGGTACACTGCACCCACTGGCGCCCGCCTGGTCGTGGTCGTCATTGCTCACGTCAGGTGAAACTCGCGAGGTGCGGCTCGCATTGATATCTCCGCTCCTCGGGAGCCAGCCTGGGGAGGCCGCCCCCCGTGGAGGTCTTGGCGTTGTCCGCCTCGCGAGGGTCTTGAATTGTCGTTGCTGAAGCTGGGCCGTACCAGGCCGTCGATGGAGCCACGCCACGGGCCGCAGGCAGGCAAGTCTGGGTACCCCCGGTCCAGGACGCTGACACAACCGCATGATACGTTCCAAAATGAATGTGCGGCTACCCAAGACTGTGAATGAGCTATAAACTCTGGTGGATATGTGTGCTCGCGTAGAGGAGGGAAGGCGACTTCTCGGTGAAGAGGATGGCGTTGACATTGACTCAGACGATGACGATGACGCCACCAACCAAAAGAAGAAGAATAAGAAGCACAATAAGAGGCGCAAGGATAAAGTTGTGATGACCGTTGAAGGATCGAGCGCACCTAGTACTGGCAAGAAGGCCAAGACCGAGGCCCCCGGCAAGGAAGTTGCCGCGTGCACTGACTGCCGGGCAGCTGCGGCTGCCGAGAAAGCTAGGAAGGGTGATGGGCCGTACTGCAAGATCCATCGGACCAAGGGCCACGATCTTCAGGAGTGTCATCAGGTTCAGCAGCTCATCAAGAAGCAGAGGGCTGAGTACAAGAAGTGTGATAAAGAGAAAGATCAAGATGGCACTGGCGGGAAGGGCCGGGGTGGCAGAGCAAGTCGCCCCTGCAAGGCTCCTCATTCTCAAGGGAAACCCGCCAGGGGCCATGAAAAGAAGGATTGCGATGATGAGACTGATGAAGGAGATGAAGAGGAAACCAGCGAGCAGGAGTTCCAGAAAGCCACTGACGCCCTATGCATTGATGGGGGTGCATCTTTGCACTCCTCTCACTGCCAACTCAAACAGTGGGCGCGTGAAGTCAATGCTGTGGAGCCAGCGGCAGATTCTCGGAAGCCGCTCAAATGTTCCTGCACGCCCATCATCTTTGACGAAGAGGATCACCCTGACCGCACCACCGCGGTAGGGTGCTTGACGTTGTTGGTCTCACCAACAATCCGCAACCTCAAAGTCACAAAGATGTTGATTAACGGTGGGGCCGGGTTGAATCTGATTTCTCCACAGGTCAACGACAAACTCCAGATAGCAGATGAGGAGCTCAAGGTTACTGGTACGTTCCAAGGAATCAACCCCGGAAGGAGTCGTCCTGAGGGGAAGATCACACTGCTGGTGACGTTTGGAGGGGAGTTAAACTACCGGACTGAGAAGATCATGTTTGACGTGGTTGACCTCCCCCTGCCGTACAATGGAATCCTTGGTCGCCCAGCCTTGGCAAAATTCATGGCGGCATCCCACTATGCCTACAACACTTTGAAGATGACAGGGCCAATGGGCGTCATTTCCATTTCGTCAGACAAGAAAGAAGCAGTCATATGCGTGGACAAGATGTACCAGGAAGCAGTCGCTGCAGAGGCTGCGGAAGCCACAGCTCCCACCAAGGAAAGCAAGAGAAAGAAGAAAGCTAACAGGGGCTCCAGTGAGGAATCCAGGAAGCGTACCTCTCCAGATTGCGCTGTGCCTGTTCATGACTTGCCGGAGAGCTGCAATAGCAAGAGATCCAAGGCTGTTGCACCTGCTGTGAAGCAGGTCCCGGCAGGGCTGGCTGGCACTGATGGTACGTTTACCACCAGTGCCACCCTTGATGATAAATAGGAAAGCGCGCTCGTTGCCTTCCTGCGGGCGAATGTCGATGTGTTTGCCTGGCAACCATCAGACATCCCCGGTGTACCCAGGGAGGTAATCGAGCACCACCTTGCTTTCTGCCCACATGCCCAGCCCGTCAAGCAGAAGGTCCGGAAACAAGCTTTGGAGCGGCAGCAATTTACTGCCGAGGAGATCAAGAAACTTGAAGCAGCTGGCTTGGTCAGAGGGGTATTGCATCCAACATGGTTAGCAAATCCAGTGCTAGTGCGCAAGGCTAATGGGAAATAGAGGATTTGCATAGATTTCACAGATCTGAACAAAGCATGCCCGAAGGACCCATTCCCCTTGCCGCACATCGACCAGATTGTGGATTCCACCTCCGAGTGTGACCTGCTTTCCTTCCTGGATGCCTACTCTGGATACCACCAGATCTTCATGTCCAAAGAAGATGAAGAAAAGACCGCGTTCATAACCCCGTGTGGCACGTACTGCTTTGTACGGATTGGCTTTGAGTCCCAGTTACACAGAAACATTGAAGCTTACATGGATGATATAGTGGTCAAAACCAAGGACATAATGACTCTCATTCAGGATTTGGAAGAGACCTTTGCAAATCTGCGCAGGATCAACTTGAAGTTGAACCCAGAGAAGTGTGTGTTTGGTGTCACTTCTGGCAAGCTGCTTGGCTTCTTCGTGTCCCATTGGGGGATAGAAGCCAACCCCGACAAGATCAAGGCTATCGAGCAGATTCAAGCACCCAAGACAGTTAAGGATGTGAGGCATTTGACTGGATGTGTTGCCGCGCTAAGCAGGTTCATTTCCAAGTCTGCCGAGCACGCCTTGCCGTTCTTCAAAATCTTGAAGAAGGCAGGACCCATGGAGTGGTCCCCGGAGGCAGATGATGCGCTACAAGATATGAAGACCTACCTTTCCTCTGTGCCCACTTTGGTCGCTCCCAAACCACAAGAGCCGTTGCTGCTATACTTACCAGCAACCAATCAAGTGGTTAGCAAGGCACTGGTGGCGTAGCGGGAAGTTGATGGTGCGGCAGTCACAGCCACTGTCCCCTTTGGAGAGGAAAGTGAACCCGTCCCGGCAAGGTCAGATGCAGTTCAAGACAAAGAAGAGCAAGGCAGCGGAGACAGTTCCAAGGTCACGACAAGGAAGAAGGTGGTGCAGCGCCCAGTGTACTTCATCAGCTCTCTACTGCAGGGGGCTAGGTCGAGGTACTCTGGCATGCAAAAGTTGATTTTTGGCCTCATCATGGCCTCAAGGAAACTGCGCCACTACTTCCAAGCCCACGAGATCACGGTTGTCACCCGCTTCCCTTTGCCACGCATACTCTGAAACCCCGAGGCCACTGGCAGGATAGTGGAATGGGCCTTGGAGTTATCCAGCTTTGGCTTGAAGTTTGAGAGCACATCAACTATTCAGAGCAGAGCACTAGCAGAGTTCATTGCAGAATGGATGCCAACTCCCGATGAAGAAGTGTTGGAAACAGTCATCCCCGACAAGGAAGCGCCCCAAGAATGGATTATGTATTTCGATGGTGCCTTCTCCTTACAAGGTGCACGGGCTGGCGTGCTTCTCATTGCTCCCACTGGGGAGCACCTTAAGTACGTCGTCCAGATGCATTTTCCTCGGGAGAGGGCTACCAACAATACTGCAGAGTATGAAGGGCTCCTTGCCGGGCTCAGGATTGCAATAGAACTGGGGATCAAGAAGCTGATCATCCGCGGAGATTCACAACTTGTGGTGAGACAAGTCAACAAGGATTATCAAAGCCCATTGATGGGGGCATATGTTGAGGAAGTGAGGAAGTTGGAGGAGCGCTTTGATGAATTGCAAACATAGCATATGCCCCGTGCGGAAAACTGCATTGTTGATCATCTGTCAAAGTGCGCTGTGCAAAAACTCCCTGTGGAACCAGGGACTTTTGTTCTCCATCTGACTCATCCCTCCGTATCCCCGGCAATAATGGCCAGAAAGAGGAGGAAACTGGACTCCGGCAAGCCTCTCCCGGCAGAGCTTCCTGAAGCCCCCGGCAGAGAGCTTGGCGGGAACAACTCCCCTTCGATCATCGAGTTGCACCCTCCCGCTAGACCACCGGTCCCTGCGGTCGAAGAGTGCGCTCCCACGAATGAGGAGATGCTGCTGGTCCTCATTGCTGAGCCCCTGACTCCAACTTGGGCACGGCACAAAGTCCGTTTCCTCCAAATAGGAGAACTTCCCGAAGAGCAAGAAGAAGCTGAAAGAGTAGCCCGGAGGGCCAGTATGTATCAGTTCGTCGACGACACACTATATAGAAGAAGGCCCAACGGTGTGAAATTGAAGTGCATTTGCTGGGAAGAAGAAAAGGAACTGTTGGCAGAGATACACAATGGTATGTGCGGCTCCCACATTGGTTCAAGGGCTCTGGTTGGAAAAGCCTTCCAGCAAGGTTTCTATTGGCCCACAGCCCTCCAAGATGCAATTGAGCTAGTCACCAAATGTGAAGCCTGCCAGCTCCATTCCAAGAACATCCATCAGCCTGCCCAAGCTCTCCAAACAATCCCTTTGTCATGGCCCTTCTCGGTCTGGGGGCTCAATATCTTGGGCCCCTTCCCCCGTGGTACCGGCGGCTTTGAGTTCTTGTTCATCGCTATCGACAAGTTCACAAAGTGGCCAGAGGTGGAGCCCATGAGAAAGGTGACCGCGCAGTCAGCTATTAAGTTCTTGAAAGGATTGGTGTGCCGCTTGGGGGTACCTACCTGAATCATCACCGACAATGGCACCCAATTCACGAGCCGTGCCTTCATGCAATATGTTCATGCCCTCGGAAGCAAGATCTCATTCGCCTCTGTCACCCATCCCAGAAGCAACGAGCAAGCTGAGAGGACGAACGCTGAAGCACTGCGAGGTCTCAAGACAAGAACCTTTGATAGACTACAGAAGTGCGGCAGGCGATGGATCGACGTGCTGCCGGTGATTCTTTGGTCCCTCCGTATGACACCAAATCGAGCCACCGGGCAGACTCCCTTCTCCCTAGTCTATGGGGTAGAAGCAGTTATCCCCACGAAACTCATATTCGGATCTCCTCGAGTGCTTGCCTATGATGAAGTAGCGCAGGAACAGCACCGGCATGACGACGCTGTGCTACTTGAGGAGAACCGTCTCCGGGCTGCTACGCGTGCTGCACGCTACCAGCAAGCCCTGCGTCGCTATCACAACCACAGGATTCATGCCCGGAGTTTTGAGGAAGGCGACCTTGTCCTTAGGCGAGTTCAGTCCGCCAAGGGTACAAACAAGTTGACGCCGAAGTGGGAAGGCCCTTACCGGGTAGTACGAGTCACCAGACCTGGCGCAGTCTGTCTGGAGACCGGAGATGGCATTCACTTGCAAAACTCATGGAACATTGAGCATCTCTGTAAGTTCTACCCGTAAGGCGCGGCTGTCGGGCCCTGCCCGGCAGCCACCCTTTTGTATAGTCCTTGTCGATGTTGCATGTAACCCCTTGTACAAAGCCAGGCGTAGACCCTGAGCAACAGAGAAATAAACGAAGCACTGGGGCCCCCCGAAACTTGCATGCATGCATAAGCATATCATGAGCATAGCATGATCATGTAGATGAGGTCGCATGTGACATTGTTTTCATCTACATTAAGTTGCAGGGTTCTTGCCGTGGACTTGGTCCTGAAGAAAAGAAATGAAGACGAGCCTACGTGATGATCCCCGGCAAGCCAAACAGATAAGTTCTTTTCTTATCCATACATGTTCTGTAAGTAGAAACTTGTGCATATGAAAGCCTCACCACCTTCGAAACTTAGGTGCTCCCATCCTTTGACTCGAACATTGCTTCGGTCAGGATGTTCGCAATGGCCTTTGGCGGAGAAAGCTTGGCAGGGGGCTGGTCCCTCTTTGTGATTTGTGCCCGGCAGGCTTAGCCCCGCGGCAATAAATCGAGGGTACCGGCAGGATAGCTTGCCGGAGATAACTTGTTTACTCGAATGTATAAAGGCATTTCACATCTGCATGGATATAATACATGCACAAGTGCCCGGCAAAGCTTGTCTTTTTCATTAATATGCTAATAAGCAAGTACAGATCTTACAGAACATGAACATGGATAAAGAAGATTACATAATTTAGACTAAAGTTTAGCCGATGCCTACATGTTTTAGACTGAAAAAAGATAAGTGCCCCGTGATGCCCTTTCTTGCCCCTCTCTTCCTAGGCACTGTGGTGAAAGGAGAAGAAGGCAAAAGGAGCGCTTGGGCAGAAGCCCAGCCTGACCCTGTCAGGCCCCTTGGCGAGGGGCCTAACAAGAGTGGGAGGGCGCGGGCGAAGGTGATGGTGAAGAGAGTGGCAGGGACAGCCCCCTGGCCACCGCCACCAGGGCCAGCAGGACGCGGCAGGGCGAACGAAGCTGGAGGCCACGAGGAAGCCTGCCAGGGTCCAGCTGGAAGGCTGCTGGAGGAACCGGGGACACCATCCACACCTATGCATCCAACTCCCCGGCAAATCGCCTTGCCGGAGAGGAGATGCAGGTGCAGATATTTGTGCCACGGCCTGATGGTGACGGTGCGGCTGGTGTTCAGCCGGAGTCGGAGCTGTCATCCTCCCCGTCACCGCTGTCGTCATCAACGTCACTATCCTCCTCGTCACTGTCCCTCGAGGAGAAGCTTTCATCGTCGGTCAGGCTCTCCGCGGAGCACCCTAAGCGAGCACCCGAAGACCTTGACGGAGAGCAGCTCGGCATCCATTAATTTAAAATGGAGGACGTGCCCCTCTGACAAGCTGTGGGCACGAGCAAAAGTCTTCAAGCCACGTCAAAAGAGCATGACCTGAGGAGCGGGGAAATCTACATCCACCTGCATGCTGCCATTACAGCAGCCCCTCATGTGCAGCTTCAGTGCGCGCGGCTGCTCGAGCTCCATCACCCTTGCGAATGGAGTGGGGAGATGGAGGCGGCCACGCGGAGGCTTGTACAATCAGATGATGAACTCCAGAGGTTGGTCTCCGACATGGCCTTCCATCGGGGGAGGGGCGGCCGGCGGGGGTGCAATTAGAGCGCCACCCCGTCCTCCTCGGCCCCGGGCACCACGACGACCACGACCTCGCCCCCTCCCACCTCCTCTCGCGGCGGATTCTGTCCCCGCGCCTTCGGTAGGAGGCGGGAGGCGCTGTCGTGCAGAAGCCCTCGTCGCCGTCACCAGGGCGCCACCACGCCCTCGCCCTCTCACCATGGTGGAATAAGGATGCTAAAGGAAGGGAAGGAGTGAAGCACGTGAGAAAACGCACCGCTCCTGCCCCCTTTTTATAGGGGAACGGGGCAGAGGGCTGACTCCTCACCATGGAAGCAGCCGCCCCACTCCTCCAATCCGGCTCCCCCGCGCCATCAACGGCTCGGGGAATCAAAGCCGACCCTCTGCGCCAATCCATGACACCTAGTTTTCTGCCATGACGCTCATCCCCATGCCCTCTGCATCCGCCACCAACCCTGCGTAATGCATGCAGTATACGTGGCGGAAGTACCAGAGGTGGGGAAGCTAGTGGAATGGCAGTTATCACCCCGTGATCATGGGACGTGGGCAGCCCATGAATCGTGGCATGTATTCCCTCTGCAACGTCTTGCATGATGTGCGGGAAAACCGAAAATTGGTCCAAGCTCAGATTAATGAAGAAGCAAAGAAGACCTCAAAGGACAAACTACCGCAGCCTCCACGCCTGTGTACTTGACAGGGCCTACCCAACGACGCTGGGCAGCGCATTCAGGCCAGGCCCGGGGGCTCCTGTCGGTGCAACAAACCCCAGGTGTGTTGCCCAAACTGTACATAGGCTTGGAGGTGAGGTTGCGACATCCAAGTCCAGACCAAGCAAGAAGAGATCAGCTCTTTGAGAGATCAAAGGGCGGATCAAGAAGACCAAGTCAAGCTAAATGAGCAAGACACCACTAAGGAGAAACCTCCCTTACCGGGCAGAAGAGCCTGGCAAGGTCGAGGTTACCCCGAAGACAAACCTCAAGACTGCCCCGATAGGCTTGCCGGGGACGCCAAGGGTGGCCTACCCCGCCAAAGCTTCACCGCTCCACCTCATAGTGACGCAAGTCATCGATCAGTGCGGTGTCAGGCCCCCAAGTGACTAAGTGGCTGTTATTTGACACATGGCAGCCATTTCCAGAGGAAATCACCTCCAAATGACACCCGTCCAGAGACGTGTCAAGCAGACAGACGGGAAGCTGGCCGAACGGCCCGGTCAGGTTTGTTGGGCATGCCACGATGTGACACTAAGCAGTGCATTTAATGCGCTCTGCCCTGTCTGCAGAGTTAGGTATGATAGCACTGTTTGCTATCGAATCAGTACACAACGACTGATTTGCCATTGTGGTGACCGCTTGATCTATAAAAGGAGGGCCATGGCAACCATAGAAAGGAATCGGACCCTTGTACACTCATACGCGTGTAGCTGCTCTCGCCCTGAGGAACCCTGCCGGGCTAGAGCGCTGTGTCTCCACCACGGTCCTCTCATCAATCCACCAAAGCAGGAGTAGGGTTTTACGCCTCGCGGCGGCCCGAACCTGGGTAAAAACTGCCTGTGTGATCTCTGCCGCGCTATGCTACGCTCTGCACTCTTTGTGTAATGTGCCCTTCCCCCCGCCAAACCACAAAGGGGCCAATAGCCCCATAGGTGGCTGTGGTTTCCCACGATACCATGCTCAACTCCTATCGCCGCCTTGGTTGAAGGGATAGTCTGATGCTCATCCTCCTCATCCATAACGCCTCCAAAGATGCATGCCGTAGTAAGTGGCAAATCATCGCTCTCCTCCGAGACCAAAGAGAGTGTCTCATGTGCGGTCTTGTAGCTAGACTCGGAGTATGAGTCCCATTGGGGTGCCATCTTCATGTTGTTGAAGAGGTTTGTGCTCGTCGCCGTGGTTGAAGGGGATAGCCCTTGCTCGATCGTCTTGTCGCTGTCTTGTATGAGGCCCATATGATGTGGCACCTCGTAGCTCATCTCCATGACCGTAGGGAATTTCCCATGCTCGGCCGTCTTCCTTGATGGGCTTCCGAAGATGGAAGTGTCATCCTTGCTTGTAGGTGGTCGCCTTGGAGTTGATGTTGTCGAAGTAGGCGTACTCGTGGGGTGTAGGCGAAGATGTCGTACATCCAAAGGCGAAAATGCCTTGAGAACACTTGGTGAAGATGCCAAAGTGGTGGTGGTAGCCATAGCGTCCTCTTGGTGGTGATGTTGTCGTGCTTGAACTTGTAGTCGATGGTGCTCTTCGTCTTCATGCACATGTGTCTTGCGGTAGTCTTGGCGGTCGTTTCAAAGATGAGGCTGGTGCCGCGTGGTACTTGCATCATGTGGCCGCTCTGAAGGTGTGCGACTTGAGAGTCTCTGCCATGAAGATGATGAAGGGGAAGAAGACTTGTAGTTGGCCAACACGTGTCGGATGTCATCCATTTGTGCGTCCAACTTGTCGTCGAGGTAGTCCCTTTTCCTTGCTTCGGAGTGTCGTATGTCAATGGTGAGTCGCTCGATGCGGTCGAAGACCGAAGATGATGTGCTTTGCCTATCCATCACAAGACTCGAGTAGAGGTGAGTAAGAAATGAGATAAACAATACCAAGATACCGTTTTCCAAAAGTTGAGGATGTATCCCGTGTCACTCAATGTGAAATGAGAGAATAGTGGAATTGGTACCGGACTTGTTCACTCACACCTACAACGTAAAGCTTATCGAGTGGCTTGGTTAGGAAAAGTGGCACAAAATTCAAGCAAATGTTAGTCCAAGATGTTGAAAATGTTGAGAAAGATTCACAAAATTGCAATGTAAAGCAAATAGATCAATAGCTATGGTGACACAAGAAACCCACACACACAGATAGATAGATGGGATATGTGCAACCAAGGAATTAGCACAAAATGTGTTGCCACGGAAAAAGCTCTTGTTGCACGGATGCTAGAGAGACACTAGCTCGATTGCTCAAATGGGCAAGATACGCTTGTGCACCAACCTATGAGAGTAAATGTGGCGTCTTCAATCCCAAGTATGCTATGTATGTATGCTCCAAGTGTATGTACTATGCAAAATGGCTCAATGCTATTTCTATTTCTATTGCTTACAAGCTATTTTGTATCTCCTCTTTTGCTTAAAAGCTTTTGCTCTCTCTCTCTCTCTTTGGATATGCTTGATGCTCGAGCCAAGTATGATATGAGACAAGTATGTAAGATATGCACGGGAGAGACTTATGGCACAATGATGATAGCAAGATGATTGCACGCTAAAACTAGCTATGCGGCGTAAGCGTATCACTAAGGTGCACAAATAGCGTGGCCCAGCAATTCTCAACTCGCTAGTCTCGATACGTAAGGTGCGCAATAGGCTCTAGGCGATCAATGCAAAGGCAAGGAATATGTACAATGGTGTCATTGAGGTTACCGTCCTTGGCGGTGATGAGTGGCGGTGCTCGATGTCGAACCGTTCCTAAGTAGCCGAAACACCTTGGGAAACGAAAAAACCGCAAACTCAAAATCTCAAATGTCAAATGCCAAATGGTGGTAGCGGACATGCGGTGGTGGTGTCGGAGATGGCAATGCTGAAGTGGTGGTGGTGGTTGATGAAGAAGCAACCATCCCTAAGTAGCCAAAACACCTTAGGAGACTCAGGTCACACATCAAACAACCACAAATGCTATATGGAGCGAAAATGGGTTAGGTTGCGAAAAGCTATGGTGGTTTTGCGGATGATATGGTGGAGGGCCTACGCAAAGATGCTAAAATGTCAAAATTTTGATGGAGTCAAATGATGCGGGAACTTATCTAGATGGATGGGGGATGTCAATCGCTACTCAACGAGCTAAAGAACATAAAAAAACGAACTCCGGATGCGAAAGTTATAGCCAAAAATGTGAAGAGCTGTCGGCTGACCTGGGAGGGCCGTGCCCACGGGGTCTAGGGCCCATGGACACGGGGTCCCGTGTGCATGGTACACATACCGAGGACACGGGGTCACCATAGACTTTGCGAGGGGGCGTGCGCACGGGGTTGGGGGCCCGTGGGCACGCGGGTGGCGGAAATTCGTGATCTTGAGGTCAAAATTGATGAGAAATTGGGTGGATTCCGAGCTGGGGATTGTGTGGGGGGGATGGGGGAAAGCTAGATCCACTTGCAAAACATCAAAATCGTGGATCAAACACAACAAAATCTCATAAGAACCAACAAATTGCAAGAGAATTTTTGGGGCTATTTTTGTGGGGATTTTTGAAATTGGGCAAGGACAAGCAAAATTAGGCTAGAAATTAAGGAGGGGGGCTCCAATTTCGTGAGAAACCATGGCTCATGATACCAAGATGTTGTAGGGTGGAACCCTAAGATGGATCTTTCATGAATTGGAGGGGAAATCCCCAAGCACAAGATGAACACAAAGGTGAAAACACAAGAGGAACACTCAAGAATAAGCCCAAATCACACATCCACTAGACTCACATCCACAGAAGATCCACAAAGGTACAAGAACAACAAAGGGAAAGATACAAGATAGAGTTCATCCCAAATCCCAAAGGGAGGTGAGGTCTTGGTGATCCTATGATGGGGATCCTTCCCTTGATGGGGTCTTGAATCCACTAAGGATCTTCCCCTATGGAGGTCTTGATCTCCGTGGGAGAGGTCTCTATCTATCAAGAGGAGGTACAAGGAGCAAAGCTCAACTAGATCAGGTCATATCCTTTGCTAACCCTAACAAATGACCTAGGGACGGAATATATAGGTGGCTGGAGGTGAGGGACGAAGTAGAGGGGCAAAAGGGGCATTCCCTGACCAGCTCGCAGGCAGGCCCGTGGGCACGGGGGTCCCGTGTGCATAGGGTCTTTTGGGGCCCGTGCGCACGGGGTATCCAGAAACTCTCTAGGTAGGCCGTGTGCACGGGGTCCAAAAGGGGGCCGTGCGCACGGGGTCTTCTGAGTCATGCTTCTTCTTCCTCCTGCTTGCCTCATGGCCTTGGGTTCCTTCTTCTTGGCCTCCGGGATGCTCCCTATCTGCTTGGTGGCGCTCGTCCTCGTACCTAATGATGCATAACGTTCCATGGTGAGGTAGTAACCAAATCCAATGGATATCCATGTCAATCTCAAAGAGGAGCGGGTTCACCTTATGTCCGGTAGGTCCACTTAGGGCTTGAGGTGCTATGAAGGTGTACATGGAGATGATCATAGGATGCTCCGCATCAAAATGTCTTGTCGCGTCCAAAGTGTCCCATAAGTCCTCCTCCATGAGATTCTTGCAAAAGTAACAAACAAAGAGAAGACTCGGGGATGCATAGTTTGTTAGCTCTCATAAGATAATCATCTTTGATGTAATAGCGTTCCCAAGATGTATGCGTCAAACATTTGGCATAAGGAAAAGCAAAAGTAGGATCATGCGCATACAAGTATTTAATGTGGTCAAAACCAATGACATTCAATTCAAGTTGAGTAACAAGCATGCATTTGCGGGAAAGAGCATCCGCCACAACATTCTCCTTGCCTTTGATGTACTTGATGACATAAGGAAATGACTCAATGAATTCACTCCACTTAGCATGACACTTGTTCAACTTAGTTTGACCCTTAAGGTACTTAAGTGTTTCATGATCCGTATGAAGAATGAACTCATGAGGGCGAAGATAATGCTCCCAAACATGCAAGACTCTCACTAATGCATATAACTCTTTGTCATAGATGGGGTAGTTAAGTTGCGCTCGGGAAAGTTTTTCACTAAATATGCGATGGGGCACTTCTCTTGCATTAACGGACCTCCTATGCCATTACCACTAGCATCGCAATGGACATCAAAAGGTTTATCAAAGTTGGGTAAAGCAAGCAAAGGGGCATGTGTAAGCAAATTCTTAAGCTCATTGAATGCGGTATCTTGTAATGGTCCCCAAAAAAAGGTGCGTTCTTCTTACTCAAGGCATGTAAAGGCGAAGCAATGGTGATAAAATCCTTTACCAAGCAACGGTAAAATCCGGCTAAGCTAAGAAAACTACGCACTTGTTGGAAGCTTTTGGGTTGGGGCCAAGTTTTAATAGCTTCGATCTTGGTTTCGTCTACATGCACGCCCTTGGAAGAAACGACAAATCCTAGGAAGACAAGCTTGTCAACACCAAATTTGCATTTCTCCATGTTAGCATAGAGTCTCTCTTTGCGAAGAGTTTGCAAAACGGTTCCAAGATGGGTGACATGATCTTTGAGAGATTTGCTAAAAACAAGTATGTCGTCGAAACAGACCACAACAAATACACCAATGTAGGACCTAAGGACAAAATGCATGACGCGCATGAACGTACCAGGTGCTTCGGAGAAGCCCATTGGCATAACGAGTCATTCGTATAAGCCAAATTTGGTCTTAAATGCAGTTTTCCATTCTTCACCCCCTTGTATGGGGATTTGGTAGTAGCCACTCTTAAGATCAATCTTAGAGAAAATTGTGGCGCCGCTAAGCTCATCTAGCATGTCATCTAAGTGTGGGATGGGGTGACGTTATCTAACCGTGATAGCATTGATAGGACGACAATCGGAACACATGCGATATGTACCGTCTTTCTTGGGAACAAGGATTACCGGGACGGCGCATGGGCTCAAGCTTTCTCGAACATGGCCATTGTCGATGAGTTGTTGCACTTGCCATTGGATTTCCTTGGTTTCTTCGGGGTTGACGCGGTAGGGTGCCTTGTTCGGTAACGGTGCGCCGGGGATGAGGTCGATTCGGTGTTCGATGCCGCATTGAGGAGATAGTCCCGGAGGTAGCTCATCGGGAAAGACGTCCTTGAATTCCTGCAATACATTAGATAACACTAAAGGTAGAGAGTGAGAGGTGTTAGTTGTTGTTGCATCGTCCTTGCACAATAGGACATAGTGCATAACACTCGATGGGTTCTCACACACTTCTCTCATCTCACGTTTGGTAGCGAATAGCACTAAGTTTTTCTTGTCGCTCATCGTGGAGGCACTCATTTTGGGCTTGTGGCTCTCACTCACTTTTGGGTGGCTCACTCTGTCACTATTCTCTCCATGATGGGTGGTAGCTTGCTTGTCGGTAATCACTTGACTTGGTGACATAGGTCGTAGCACGTACTCTTTTCCCTTCATCTTGAAGCTATAGTGATTGGTTCGCCCATTGTGGATGACGCCGCGGTCGAATTGCCAAAGTCGTCCAAGTAGGACATGGCAAACGGACATAGGAACCACATCACACACCAAAGTGTCTTCATATGCTCCTATCTTGAAGGAAACTTGAACCATGTGTTCCACTTGAATGGTGCCGGAGTCGCTAAGCCATTGGACCTTGTTGGGGCAAGGGTGCTTCATCTTGACCAATTGTAGCTTGGAACATAGCTCTTCACTTGCCAAGTTGTGGCAACTTCCTCCGTCGATGATGACCTTCACGGAACGACCGTTGATACCTGCCTTGGTGTGGAAGATGTGGCAACGTTGGTCTTCCTCTTGTTGGTGTTGGAGAGTAAAGACCTTGGAGATAATGAGAGCGGGGCTCGAATCATTGTCACAAAAGACTTGGTCATCTTCATCTTCATTCACATGCCGGTGCATAGCCACATGCTCAAGGCCTTCCATTTCCTCTTCACTCATGGAGTCATAGGTGCCATCGTTGTTGAGGATCATGGTGCGCCGATTGGTGCACTCGAAGGACTTGTGGCCTCGGCCACCGCATGTGAAGCATTTGATAGAACTTGTCTTAATGGTCTCATCCGGTGGAGTTGTAGATGATGAAGCTCTGGGCTTGAAATTACTTATAGTAGGAGGACGACTTGAAGATGCCGAAGGTTTCTTGGAACTTGACTTGTTGCCGTTGCTTGTAGAAGGTTTGGTTGATGTAGAAGGCATTGGAGTCGTTGAAACTTGGTTGTTGGAGCTGTAGCTCTTGGAAGAGTACTTGGCATACTTGAAGTCATCTTGCACTTGTCGCTCCGCCTTGGTGGCTTGATGCACAAGCTCGATGAGGTTGGAGTAAGGATGGAAGTCGGCGATCTTCTTGATAGGGTGATTGAGTCCATTCAAGAAACGTGCCATAGTTTGCTCATCATCTTCCGTGACATTGGCCCGTATCATGGCAATCTCCATTTCCTTGTAGTACTCTTCAACGCTCATTGTTCCTTTCTTGAGTAGTTGGAGTTTCTTAAAGAGGTCACGGTTGTAGTAGGTTGGCACAAAGCATGCTCTCATGACATCTTTCATTTGATCCCAAGTTGTGATTGGTGGTTCACCTCTTGCTTCACGGCGCTCGATGACTTGCTCCCACCAAATGAGGACATAATCTTGGAATTCAAGGGATGCCATGGCGATCTTCTTCTCTTCCTCATACTTGTGCAAACGAAAGATCTTGTCGACCTTCAATGCCCATGAAAGGTACTCTTCGGGATCATTGCTTCCGTTGAACTTGGGCATGGTGAACTTGAGCTTGCCATAGCGTTGCTCTTCATTGTGTTGTGGTCGAGGGTGATGACGCCCTTGTCGTGGAGGATTGTCAACCTCATGTTGCTCTTGGCGTGGAGGATTCACAATGTCATGTTGCTCTTGGCGAACTTGTGGTTCTTGTCGAGCTTGTTGTTCATGTCTAGCTTGAGGAGGAGCTTGTGGAGCTTGCCGGTGCAAACGTGCATGATGTATGTGTTCTTCTACTTGCTCGCGAAGTGCTTCTTCTTCTTCTCGAACACGTCGGTTACGGTCGGCGACGGTACGATTGGTATTGAGTAGAGCACGTTGCGCCTCAAGAGCTTGTGCTTCATGCCGTTGTTGTTGTTGACATTGTGCCTCGGCATCTTGTTCGTCTTGGTGTTGGCGCGCTCACTCTTCCTCTTACTCTCGTTGGCAGAGGCATTCTTGTTCTTCCACTTGTTGGCATTGGTGTTGCCTTTCTTGTGCTTGCACAAATGTAGCTTGATTTTGACGATGCCAGTGTTCTTACTCTAGAAGTTGCGCTTATCGCTCATTGCCGTGTAGAGGGTTGTGGTTTGCTTGACGGTCTTGGCGCGCGGCTCGTCGAAGAGTGTTCAATGTTGGTGTACTTGAGCCATAGATGGTGTCAGAGGAGTGTCGACTTGAATGGCTCCTTCGTGAGTAGGACGAACTGGAAGAAGAGCGGTTGACCAACAAGGCACGAATCTCGTCCATTCTTGCATTGTTCTCTTGTTTTTGTTCATCGAGCTTGTTGTCGAAGTAGTCTCTTGTACGTTGCTCGGAATGTCGCAAGTTGGTGGCGAGATTGTCGATGGGGTCGCTCAATGCTTGTTGTTCTTGATGCAATGCTCGTTGGGCACCGAAGAGGTGGTTCTTGGTGACGTAGGTATTCGGGTCCTCGTCTTGCTCGATGAAGAGTGGGTTGGTAGAAGTAGTTGGCCTATCCATCATTCCAAGCAAATGTGTGAGTGGAAGAAAGGAAGAACAATACCAAATGTACCTTGACCGATGTTGAGCATGGATCAAAGATCACTCAATGATGTAACAAGGAAATATCACAATTGGTACCGTATCTCGTCAATCTCTCACAACTACACAAAGAAAGCTTATGATGGAGCTCGGTTAGGATGGTGGCTGTCGCGGGAAACCATGGCCACCTATGGGACCTGGAGGCCCCTTGCTGGTTCGGCAGGGGGGCGTCGCATTGCACAAAGAGCAGATGAGCGTGTGGCAGCATGGCAGAGATCACACAGGCATTTTTACCCAGGTTTGGGCCGCCGTGAGGCGTAAAACCCTACTCCTGCTTTGGTGGATTGATGGTGGAAAGGTGGTGGTGGAGCGTAGTACACTTGCCCGGCAAGGGTTGCCTCAGGGCGGCAGTGGCTATGCGCGTATGGGGGTCTGAGTTACCCAACGTTCTAACCCTCTCTATGGTTTCCATGGGCGTCCTTTTATAGATTAAGGGGTCACCACAATGGCAAAATAGTCATTATGCACTGATAAGATAGCAAACAACGCTATCATACCTAACTCTGCGGGCTGACAGGGCACATTAAATGCACCGCTCAATGTCACATTGTTGGTTGCTCGGCAAGGCTTGCTGGGCTATCTTGCCAGCTCCACGCCTGCTCGCTTGACACGTCGTAGGACGGGTGTCATCTGTAGGTGTTTCCCATAGGGAGAGGTTGCCATGTGGTGAATGTCTGCCACTTAGTCACTCCGGGGTTCGACACCGCACTGATTGACGACGTGGGTCATGGTGGAGTAGTTGGTGAGGTGTTTTTGCCTCCGTGTGACCCGGCAGGCCCTGTCGGGACATCTTGGACGTCGTCTTCCGGGGGGGGGGCCTCGCCCATTGTCGAGCTTGCTTACCCGGCAAAGGAGGCCCTTCTCCTGATGGTGCCTTGCTTCTTTGGCTTGATCTTGGTCCTTCTTGACCTGCATGTTAGTCCTTTGATGATCTTGGTCTCTTGTATTCTGGCACGGCCTTGGCGTGTCCGTGCACGAGTCAGCGGAAAATACATGCCCCTGTTTGTTTTCCCTGACATAAGCCCCCGGGCCTGAGCCATACGTGTCGCGTGGCACGTTGGGTTAGGTCCCAAAAAGTGCACGGACACGTGGTAGGAACGGGCTGCGCATGCCGTTTTGCCAAGGTGACTAGTCAATCCAACGTCCACTTCACGCAATTACTGCGCGTCGTGACGTTGTGGGACCACTGCAGTTGAGGTAAAAATGGTAACTTTCTAAAGCGTCGCGCCTCTGTTCCACATTTCCCTCTTTAAAAACAGGGAAAAGCGGAGCGACACGGTTCACCTGTTGCTCGTCTCGCTCCCCCATCTTCTTCCGCAAGTCAATCGACGGTTCCCCCCTTTCTCTTTCCCATCCGCCGCCGCCCTTTTCACTGAATCCCTTCCCCTTCCGTATCGCCACTGTGGAAATGGGGAAGAAACCCACAAAGAAGGTAAAGCAGACGGCCGCGGCGAAGGAAGTCGCCGCCGATGAGGGCAAGAAGGCGGCGGAGCTGAACAAGAAGCGGAGGGGAGACGTCGTCTTCATTCCGTCGACCTTCAGCGGCGCAGTTCTTCAAGCGTGGTATGGGTATCTATGGGGGAGGCCGGTCCCAAAAGGGCATGGAGCGCCCGTAGTTTATGCGGCAGGGAAGGAAGATCCGCCGGACTCATATCACTTTTTGTGTGATTACTTCATCTGCGGCCTCTGTCCCCCCTTCTCCGAATTCTTTGAGGCAATCATGAATATCTATGGATTCCACCTCCTCGACTTCACGCCAAATGCAATGGCCACCATGGCCATTTTCGCGCATTTTTGCGAGAATTTCATTGGAGTCAAGCCAAATGTGGATCTGTTCCGGCATTATTTCGTTCCGCGGGTGGAGAACAAGGGCCTCCGCTCTGGAAACATTAGATGGATGCCACGGGTGGCGAGGAAGCTCTAGGATTACATCCCTGGGAGGCAGCGTGAGAGGTGGGACGAATGGAGGGGAGATTGGTGTTGGATTCAAGATAAGGAAGCCCCTGAGTTTTGCGAAGCACGGAAGGAATGTGTTGAGAGCGGCAAGGAATGGAGCGCCAAGGGCCTCACTGACGATAGGCTGCGCCCGGCAATCAACAGGATTACCTGTTTGAAGGCTGCCGGGCTTACCATTGAGCACGTGGGGTCAGATTTTCTCCTCCGCCGCATCTCGCCGTTGCAGGAGAGGGATAGACCCGCCTGGCTGTATGGAGACGTTGCCGAGAGGATGAGGCTGCTCCCAGGGTTGCTTAACAACCTGTCAGTTTATGGCCACGGCTGGTTGTGTGACCAACTGTTCGGCCGCTTCGAGCTGTTCAAACTCCCGGCAACCGTCATCCCCATGAACAACAACTCTGCCCGGGATCAGATACTGAAATGGATGCCGGACTGTAATGCCGAAGGGGTAGCGAGTACCTAGCAGCTACCTCCCCTGGATGAAGAACTCGAATGGTCAAACACCCTGGTGGAGAAGGCCACCAGGGTTGAAACGGGGATGTAAAAATGCACCTCCTCCGCGGAGGTGGCGTATATCTTGAGGAGGGTCGAGGAGCACAAGGCGGCCTGCCTCGTGGAGATGGCGAAGGCCGCGAAGGCTGGGAAGGGTAAGGGAAAATCTGAGGATGAGAGTTCTTCCCATGGCGGCAGCGAGGCACAGGCCACGGAAGGGGCTGCCGGGGATGACCTTGCCGGGCTGGAGACCCTAGCCGCGGCAGCAACGAAGTTCCAGGAGGAGGACGATGTTGGCGAGGTGGCGGAGCTTGGGGAGGAGTGGCTGGCGGCTGGGCCTCAAGCCCCCGAGCCAGTCCTAGACCAGCGCACCCGTAAGCGCGCTGGCAACCGAGGGGCGGTGGTCTCCAACCCGACGCCAACCACCAAGAAGGTGAAGAATACCACCACCAAGGCCACCAAGGCTAAGGTGGCGTGCCGCCAGTCTCCTCGCCTTGCTCAGACCAAGCTTTCCTCCGCCAAGCAATCTGCGGGCACGGAAATGGATTCCAGCTCCCAATCTTGCTCGGGCTCCTCACAGAGCTCGTCTTCCCCAGAGCCCCCAGCACCGCGCCAGGCACCGAAGCTGCCAGGGAGTTCTGTCCCTCCCCCTCCAAAGAGAGGAAGGGACTCACCGCCTCCCATGGAGTTTAATTTGAACTCCATGCTTATCGCAGAAGAGTAAGGAAAAGCTTTCCTACCCTTCCAAAGCTCTCTCTCTCTCTCTTTTTCTTTGCTTGATTACCTTCGCTGACCAATCTTTTGTTTTGCTATTGATGGTAGGGAGGTGGAGGAAGACACGGAGACCCTGGTTCACTGCCCACGGAAGAGACTCCGTCGTCTCGGGTTGTTGCAGGGCGCGGCAAGCTCGACCTTGGCGGGGATCGATGCAAAGGATCTTGAGTTGAGCCCCCATTCCAGCCCCCGGCCCAGGGGCGGGGATTTGGCACCACACGCCAGAGGCGACGGAGGCCGGGACATCTTGGACGTCGTCTTCCAAGGGGTGGCCTCGCCCCATGCTGAGCTCGCCTTCCCGGCAAAGGAGGCCCTTCTCCTGATGGTGCCTTGCTTCTTTGGCTTCATCTTGGTCCTTCTTGATCTGCATGTTAGTCCTTTGATGATCTTGGTCTCTTGTATTCTGGCACGGCCTTGGCGTGTCCGTGCACGAGTCAGGGGAAAATACATGCCCCTGTTTGTTTTCCCCGACAGTGGCACAAAATTTATGCAAATGTTAGTGAGACTCAATGATGTTGAAAAAGATTCGCAAATTCGCAAATGCAACAAGTAGACCAATAGCAAGATATGGTACATGGGAACACACACGCAAATAGATAAATGGGGTTGTGCAAACCAAAAATGAGCGAAAAATGTGGAATCCACGGAAAATGCTCGTGTTGCACAACACAAGAGAGATGCTAGCACGATTGCACAATAGGCGGATACGAGACTTGTGGACAACCTACTAAGCAAAAGTGCAACGATTTCTATCCCAAGTATGCTATATGTATGGTGTTCCTAAGATATGATCCGAGATGATCGAGTATGACAATCTTAATGTAGTATGATGCTATGGTTCTTGCTTAAAAGCTCTTTGCTTATCTTTTCCTTTTGCTTAAAAGCTTGTTTGGCTCTTTCTCTTTTGAGCTCTTTCTTTGGCCACTTATGGAAACCTGATGAACCAAGATAGCAATTGTGTATATGCTATGACAACCTTGTGACACAAGCGATGATATCAAGATATAGATACCAAGATATGATATATGCAACGAGATGATAATCACTAATGTGCACAAGTAACGTTGCCGGCAATACTCAAAGGCTAGTCTCGATAGGAAAGGTATGCAAAATGGTCTATGGGGTTATCAATGCAATGGCAAGGAGTATACAAAGATGTCGTCGAGGTTACCATCCTTGCTTACGGTTGAAGGTGTCAAAATTGTGGAGCGGTTGTTGTCGATGACGAGTCCGTGGCGAAGATGAGCGGCGGTGGTGTCGATGCCGAACCGTCCCTAAGTTGCCGAAACGTGTTAGGAAACGGAAACCGCAACTCAAGTTCTCAAAACAAACGTGTCAAAATTTTTGGAGTTTGGTAGTGGGTAAGCGGTGCTGGTTGCGGAAAGCGGTGGTGGTATGCGGAAGTGTAAGTGGGCACCGGAGCAAAATTTGGCGAGAGTTAGGCTTGAAATGGAGCGGTGGATGGAAGTGATGCTGCGGGAGGCCGAATGTCCGGGATGTCGGGCCGGATGTCCGGGAGGCCGGATGTCCGGGGATCGGGCCGGATATCCGGGCCTCCAGATCCGAGACGAACTCGATGAACTCATGGGGAAAAATACAATTTTGGGGCAAACTTCGAGAGATTTCGTGGATGGAAATTGGGGAAAAGATGGGGAAATGCTAGATCTACTTGCTACACACGAGATCCACGGATCAAATCCAACAAAACTTCATCACACCAACAAATCACAAAAAAAATTGGGAGGGCTATTTTTGTGGGGATTTTCGAATTTGGGGAAGAAAACAACAAAACAAGGCTAGAAAACAAGGGTAGGGGCTCCAAATTCGTGATCAACCTAGGCTCATGATACCAAGATGATGTAGGGTGAAAACCCTATGGCCGATCTTTCACGATTGGAGTGGATCCTATGAAGAACACGAGGGGAAACACGAGGGGAAAACAAGAGGAAACACTCAAATTAACGGAAAATGATCACACATGTGCTAGATCCTCGAACATAACGAGTGATACATGATCCAAACACAACAAAGGACGATACAAGTAGCGGTAGTCTTCTCCGTGAGGAGGTCTTGAAGGTCTTCCCGTGAGGGGTGTTGAATCCACTTGGGGGATCTTCTCCGTAGAGGTCGTGCACTCCGATGGAGAAGGGATCATGTGGAGAGCAATGCTCTATCTCAAATGAGCTACTACTTTGTTAACCCTAAAACGTGAGGGAGATGGAGTATGTATAGACTAAGGGGGGCGATGGGATACATGGGCTTCGGTCCTTTACTTTGAGAAGACAGAGGGAGCCGGACATCCGGGCGTCGGGCTAGATGTCCGGGCCTTCCCGAGACTTCGGATGTCCGGGCTGGCCAGGCGGCTTCCTGATGCTCTCTTGAAGGAGGGTGCCAGATTTCCCGACCAGAGGCCGGATGTCCGGATGCTCACTTTGGGCCGGATGTCCAGGCTGGCGGGGGCCATTCAGATGCTCTCTGGATTGGCGGGTGTCAGATGTCCGGGGCTCAGGCCGGATTTCTGGGCTTGGCCCGATGTCCGGGGCCTGTAGGTCCTTTGCGGCTGGGTTGCTGCTGTGGATGATCCTCCAGGGGCCGGATATCCGGGGCTTGGAGCCAGATGTCCAGGTCCTTGGGACTTCTCCGGTTCTCTCCGTCATTCCTCTTCATCCGTGAACTTGGGGGCTTGTCCGTCTTCATGTGCATCTTTGAGGGGGCCTTCTTGGTACCTGATCATGCACAACATTTCGGAATTAGGTAGTAACCATGTCTCGAGTGGATCATATGGAATATCACTAAGGAAGGAAGTCACCTCGGTCTCGAGGGCTCTAGCTCGTGCTCGTGTCATTGGTCCTCTTGGCACTTGATGAGACGATGGTAGGTCCATGGGGATAACCATAGGATGCTCCGCATCACGGTTATAGTATGTTGGCACAAAGCGCGCTCTCATGACATCCTTCATTTGATCCCAAGTTGTGATTGGTGGTTCAGCTCTTGCCTCTCGGTGCTCAATGACTTGCTCCCACCAAATGAGGACATAGTCTTGGAACTCAAGGATGCCATGGCGATCTTCTTCTCTTCCTCATAGTTGTGCAAACGAAAGATCTTGTCAACCTTCAATGCCAATGAATGATACTCTTCGGGATCATTGCTTCCGGAGAACTTGGGCATGGTGAACTTGAGCCTGCCGAAGCGTTGCTCTTCATTGTGTTGGGGTCGAGGGTGATGACGCCCTTGACGTGGAGGATTGTAAACCTCAAGTTGCTCTTGGCGTGGAGGATTCCCATTGACTTGTTACTCTTGGCGAACTTGTGGTTCTTATCGAGCTTGTTGTTCTTGTTAGCTTGTGGAGCTCATCGGTGCAATCGTGCTTGATGTCATCATTCTTGGCCTTCCTCATGAAGTTCTTCTTCTTCTTCACGAACACATCGGTTGCGGGCGGCGACGGCATGATAAGTGTCGCGGAGGGCACATTGCGCCTCCCGGGCTTGTGCTTCATGCCGTTGTTGTTGTTGACGGAGAGCGTCGGCGACTTGCTCGTCTTGATGTTGGCATTGTCGCTCTTCCATTTGCTCTCATTGGCATTGGCATTCTTGCTCTTCCAATTGTTGGCATTGCCTTTCTTGTGCTTGCTTGTAGGTAGCTTGATTTTGACGATGCCGATGTTCTTGCTCTTCAAGTTGCTCTTGTGGATCATTGCTGTGTAGAGAATTGCAGTTTGCTTGACGGTCTTGGCGCGCGGCTCGACGAAGAGTGTTTGATGTCGGTGTACTTGAACCGGAGATGGTGTCGGAGGAATGTCGACTCGAGTGGCTCCATCTTGAATATGACGAAGAGGTAGAAGAACGGTTGACCAACAAGGCAAGAATTTTGTCCATCCTTGCGTCGGTCTCCATCTTTTGTGCATCAAGTTTGTTGTCGAAGTAGTCTCTTGTACGTTGTTCGAATTGTCTCAAGTCGGTAGCGAGTAATTTGATGCGTTCGCTCAATGCTTCATTCTCTTGACGCAAAGCTCGTTGCGCGCCGAAGAGGTGGTTCTCGGTGACGTAGTTGTTCGGGTCCTCATCTTGCTCGAGAAAGAGTGGGTTGGTAGAAGTACTTGGCCTATCCATCATTCCAAGTAAATGTGTGAGTGGGAGAAAGAGGAGAACTATACCAAATGTACCTTGACCGATGTTGAGAATGGATCAATGATCACTCAATGATGTAACAAGGAAATAGCACAATTGGTACCGGTTCCCGTCAATTTCTCACACCTACACAAATAAAGCCTTTGGTGGAGCTTGGTTAGGATGGAGGACAAAATTTATGCAATTGTTAGTGAGATTCAATAATGTTTGAAAAGATTCACAAATTTGCAAATGCAACAAGTAGACCAATAGCAAATAGTGCCACAAGGAAACACACACACGGAAAGACAGATGGGGTCGTGCAACCAAAAATGAGCTCAAAATGTGGAATCCACGGAAAATGCTCTTGTTGCACAACTCTAGAGAGACGCTAGCACGATTGCACAATAGGCGGATACGAGACTTGTGCACAACATACAAAGCAAAAATGCAACAACTTCTATCCCAAGTATGCTATATGTATGGTGTTCTGCTGGTATGATCCAAGATGATCGAGTATGACAATCTTAATGTAGTATGATGCTATGGTTCTTGCTTAAAAGCTCTTTGCTTATCTTTCTCTTTTGCTTAAAAGCTTGTTTGACTCTTTCTCTTTTGAGCTCTTTCTCATGCAAATCTTGACGAACCAAGGTAGCTATTGGGTATTTGCAATGACAACCTTGTGACACAAGAGATGGTACCAAGATATGTATACCAATATGACGTGATATATGCAATGACCAGTAAGGTGCGCAAGTAACATTGCCGGCAATACTCAAAGGCTAGTCTCGATAGGTAAGTGAAGCAAAAATGGTCTTTGGGGTTATCAATGCAATAGCAAGGTAGTACACAAAAGGTGTCGTCAATTTTACCATCGAGGGTTACTCGTTTGTAAGCAAGGACGAATGACGGTGAAGTGGTTGTTGTCGATGACGAAGATGAGCGGCGGTGATGTCGATGTCGAACCGTCCCTAAGTAGCCGAAACATGTTAGGAAACGGAACCTGCAACTCAAATTCTCGAAGACCAAAGAGGCAAAATTGTTAGAGTTGGTAGCGGGTAAGCAATGGTGGTTGCAGAAAGCGGTGGTGGTATGCTGTAATGCAATGTGGGGTTAGGGGAATGGTGGTGCGGAAGGTGTAGTGGGCGGCTGGAAATTTTCGAAGAAAATTCAGATTCATCAGAGAATGTTGGACGTCCGGTGATGGTCGGATGTCCGGTTGCCGTAGGACGTCTAGTGGCTGTCGGACGTCCCTTGCCTGGGCGATTTCGGGCAAGGGATGAACTTCTAGGGTTCGTAGAGGAGAGGCAAAATTTTGTCAAAATTGGACGAATTTGTGGATGGAAATGGAGGAAATGATGTGGGAAAGCTAGATCCACTCGTGGCATAGCAAATCCATGGATCAAATCCAACAAAACATCATCAAAACCAACAAATCACAAAAAAAAATTAGGGGCTATTTTTGTCGGGATTTTTGAAATTGGGACAAAATCAACAAGGGTAAGGCTCCAAATTCATGCTCAACCTAGGCTCATGATACCAAGATGATGTAGGGTGGATACCCTAAGGCCGAACTTTCATTAAATGGAGGGGATCCTATGAAGAACACGAGGGGAAAGACTCAAATCAACGGGAACGATCACACATGTGCTAGATCCATGAACATAAAAGAGTGATACAAGATTCAAATGCAACAAAGGATGATACAATCGGTAGCTAGTTCATCTCCGTGAGGAGGTCTTGAGGGGTCTTCCCGTGAGGGGTCTTGAATCCAAGGATGGATCTTCTCCGAAGTGGCCGCGGTCTCTCCGAGGAGTAGAACCAAGTGGATGAGCAAAGTTCTATCTCTATAATGAGCTAAACCAATGCTAACCCTAATAAGAGGGAGGAGGAGTATATATAGTCTAGGGTCACAAAAGGGTACATGGGCCTCGGCCCAACACGCTGTGCATAGACAGGTGTCGGATGTCCATCAGTTACCGGCCGTCCGGTGTCTCGCGGGGGATCGGACGTCCGGTAAGTGTCGGATTTCCGACGTTTTGGCTCTGATGGGCGTCCATCGGATTTCTAGTCGAGGTCGGACGTCCGGTGTGTCGGTCGTCCGGTTGATCTCGGAGTTCTGGTGTTTTCTCTCTGGAACGGTGGTGACGGTCGTCTGGAGTGGCTCGGTCGTCCGGGCGCTGGGAGGTGTCGGTCGTCCGGTCCGCGTCAGACGTCCGGCCGCTATAGTGTTCACTGGCTGGAACTTGTCTGGCTGGCTGATGCTTCCAGGCGTCGGACATCTGATAAGTACCGGTCGTCCGGTGGCTGTAGCTTCCTGGCAGCTCTTCCTCTTGGTCCTTGTACTTGGTGTCCTCGCCGTCTTGTCCGTTGGGTGTAGCTACTCCGTGGCTTTCCTCCAAGTACCTGATCACGCATAGGGTCTCCGCTTGAGGTAGTAGCCATGTCTCATATGTAGAAAGTGGTAGTTCGGAGAGGAGCGATTTCACCTTAGTTTTGATAGCCTTCGCTCGAGCTCTTGTCATTGGTCAAAGTGGCATCGTGGGAGACGTAGGTAGGTCCATGGGGATGACCGTGGGATGCTCCGCATCAACTGGGATTACCACCTATTCGAGGGATTGAGCATCAAATTGAGTTAATTCCCGGTGCGTCGCTACCCAACCGTGCACCATACCCTACCAATCTAGAGGAGACGAAGGAGATTATGCGTCAAGTACAGGAGTAGCTCGATAAAGGTTATATACGCGAATCCCTTAGTCCTTGTGTTGTTCCTATTATACTAGTGCCCAAAAAGGATGGTACATCGTGTATGTGTGTTGATTGTAGAGGCATTAACAATATCGCTATTTGTTATCGTCATCCTATTCCTAGGCTAGATGATATGCTTGATGAATTGAGTGGCTCTACAATATTCTCCAAAGTTGATTTGCGTATTGGATACCATCAAATTCATATGAAATTGGGAGATGAATGGAAAACAACATTTGAAACTAAGTTTGGATTATATGAGTGGTTAGTCATGCCTTTTGGGTTAACTAATGCACCTAGTACTTTCATGAGATTAATGAACGAAGTTTTACGTGCTTTTATTGGACGATTTGTGGTAGTTTACTTTGATGATATACTGATTTATAGCAGATCTTTGGAGGAACATTTGGAACATTTATGTACTATTTTTATTGCTCTATGTGATGCATGTTTGTTTGGTAACCTTGGGAAGTGCACCTTTTGCGCCGACCGAGTATCTTTTCTTGGCTATGTTGTTACTCCGCAGGGAATTGAAGTTGATAACGCCAAGATTGAAGCTATTGAGAGTTGGCCGCAGCCCAAAACGGTCCCACAAGTGAGGTGTTTTGTTGGACTCACTGGTTTCTATAGGCGTTTTGTGATAGATTTCAGCACCATTGCTGTACCTCTCAATGAGCTTACTAAGAAGGATGTGCCTTTTGTTTGGGGTACCGCACAGGAAGAAGCCTTCACGGTATTGAAAGATAAGTTGACACATGCTCCTTTACTCCAACTTCCTGATTTTAGTAAGACTTTTGAGCTTTTTGAGCTTGAATGTGATGCTAGTGGAATTGGATTGGGAGGTGTATTATTACAAGATGGTAAACCTGTTGCATACTTTTCTGAAAAATTGAGTGGGCCTAGTCTGAACTATTCTACTTATGATGAGGAATTATATGCTCTTGTTCGGACTTTAGAAACATGGCAACATTATTTATGGCCCAAAGAATTTGTTATACATTCTGATCATGAATCTTTGAAACATATTAAAAGTCAAGCAAAACTGAACCGTAGACATGCTAAATGGGTTGACTTCATTGAGACTTTTCCTTATGTCATAAAACATAAGAAGGGTAAAGAAAATATTATTGCTGATGCATTGTCTCATCGATATACTATGCTTTCACAACTTGACTTTAAAATATTTGGTTTGGAGACCATCAAAGATCAATATGTGCATGATGATGAATTTAAAGATGTATTGCAGAATTGTAAAGAAGGGAGAGCATGGAACAAGTTCATCATTAACGATGGATTTGTGTTTCGTGCTAACAAGCTATGCATTCCAGCTAGCTCTGTTCGTCTTTTGTTGTTGCAGGGGGCGCATGAAGGAGGATTAATGGGACACTTCGGTGTGAAGAAAACGGAGGATGTACTTGCTACACATTTCTATTAGCCAAAGTTGAGACGGGATGTTGAGCATTTTGTTCCTCGCTGCACTACATGTGAGAAAGCTAAGTCATGACTCAATCCTCATGGTTTATATATGCCTTTGCCTGTACCTAGTGTTCCATGGGAGGATATATCTATGGATTTTGTTTTAGGATTACCTCGAACAAAGAAGGGGAGGGATAGCATATTTGTTGTCGTGGATAGATTTTCGAAAATGGCACACTTCATACCATGTCATAAAAGCGATGATGCTGCTAATGTTGCTGATTTGTTCTTTCGTGAAATTATTCGCTTGCATGGTGTGCCAAATACTATTGTTTCAGATCGTGATACTAAATTTCTTAGCCACTTTTGGAGATGTTTATGGGCTAAGTTGGGGACTAAACTGCTTTTTAGTACTACTTGTCACCCCCAAACTGATGGACAACCTGAAGTAGTCAATAGAACATTGTCTACTATGCTTAGGGCTGTTTTGAAGAATAACAAGAAAATGTGGGAAGAATGCTTGCCTCATATTGAATTTGCTTATAATCGTTTGCTGCATTCTAGTACTAAGATGTGCCCTTCTGAGATTGTGTATAGTTTTCTACCTCGTG
This sequence comes from Thinopyrum elongatum, assembly GCA_011799875.1. Taxonomy (NCBI): domain Eukaryota; kingdom Viridiplantae; phylum Streptophyta; class Magnoliopsida; order Poales; family Poaceae; genus Thinopyrum; species Thinopyrum elongatum. The sequence goes on from CM022298.1 coordinate 314,904,583, forward strand.
CACCTATTGATTTGTTGCCTCATCCATCTTCGGAGAAGGTTAATTTTGATGCTAAACAACATGCTGAATTGATCTTAAAAAGGCATGAGTTAACTAAGGAGAACATTGAGCGTATGAATGCTAAATATAAATTTGCTGGAGATAAGGGTAGAAAACATGTTGTGTTTGCACCTGGAGATCATGTTTGGTTACATTTGCGTAAGGATAGATTTCCTGAATTGCGCAAATCAAAGCTAATGCCACGTGCTGATGGTCCTTTTAATGTGTTAGAAAAAATAAATGATAATACAGATTTTGGGGTTAGTCCCACTTTTAACATTGCAGATTTGAAACCTTATTTGGGTGAGGAAGATGAGCTTCCGTTGAGGACGACTTCATTTCAAGAAGGGAAGGATGATGAGGACATCAATACCATTGTTACACCCACAGCCCCTACTGCTATACATACTGGACCAATCACTAGAGCTCGCGCACGCCAATTGAATTACCAGGTACTTTCATTTCTTGGTAAGAATTCTAATGTTCATGAGAATATGATGCTGCCTAAATAGGATACATTTGTGTTTATTACTAATGAAGCGGCTAGCATGGACAAGAGGGATGAACACTGGAGCAAAAACAAGCATGGAGATGAAGGCGCGCGCGAAGGGAACCAGAACGGCGTTTCTAGTGCAGATTTCAGTACTTTGAAGCCTCCTTGATGACATACAAGGACACGGACAAAATATACAAGATGCCCTTTCATAAATTTCGTCCATAGCTTATATAGGTGCTGCGCCACCTTATTTTTGGGCCAAGCCCATGTAATTTCAAAATACTTGAGTATAGGCTATTTTTAGAGTCCGTATGTGTGGGGAAACAAGAGTTAGGGTTGGTTTCGGGCCCCTCCTCCAAGGGTCATGAAATCCCCCACCCCCCCCCCCCCCCCCCGCTGTTCCTCCATATATACAACCCTTAGGGCATTGTTTAGACTTTGGGTTTTGTTTAGATTAAAGTTTGCCATAGCTGCAACTTCGCGTACTTCGTTTGTGTTCAACGACCAGACCAAGACGTCATAGAACCCCACTTTCATCTATAAAGCTTTTCTCTTATATTCACATTATCCAGATTGCAATCTCAGTTTCTTGCTTGTTCTTTGTTTGCTCACAGGAAATAGACCCTCGTGGTTAGGTTGATCGTGCTCCGGTGAGTCAATAACCCCTCAGAAGTTGGTTTAGCGATTGCTAAGGCGCGACGCCTTCGCACGTTCGTAGTTGGATCATCAAGGTTGACTCCCACAGAAAATGATAACTATCTCATCGAAACATTGGAACTCCTTCGCCTCTATCAGACTGGTGGCGGATATATGTACGGCGGTGGAACACGGACTGGTAGTGAATCTGTGAGGGAGGTGGACTTGGATTAGGGTGATGGCAGTGGATATGTGGTATTTGGCAGCGATGATGACGATGGTGGTATATGGCAGCGGTGACGACGATGGTGGTATATGGCAGCAGTGATGACGATGGTGGTATATGGTAGCGGTGATGACGATGGTGGTATATGGCAGCGATGATCAAGAAGGAGCGGCGGCGGCGTAATAACCTCTGACCAGAACTCAAAATTCTAAGGGACTAGACACTAAGACCAGCAACTTGACATGATGATGCAACCACAAATTCAACAAAGGAAACACCGAACAGATAATTGCAAAAGGCTCAGATTGGTTCGGATATGATGATCTAACCCAAATTTTTTGTGTGGCTTTTTCGTGGACCGTAGGTATGAGGAACATATATGATCTAAACTATGAAGAACTGGAAAATCTCACCAAGCAACCTGGAAATCTGATACCACTTGATAGACGCGAGGGTGTCCCGTCTTTCGATGAGATAGTGATTATCGTTTTTCGAAGGAGTAGACTTTGATGATCCGACTACGAACGTGCGAGGACGTCGCGCCTTAGCAATCACTAAACCAACTCTGAGAAGTTGCTGTCCATGCCAGACCATGATCAACCTGACCACGAGGGTCAATTTCCTACAAGCAAACGAAGAACAAGCAAGAAACTGAGATTGCAATCTGGATATTGCGAATATAAGAGGAAAGCTTTATTGATCAAGGTGGGGTTCTGTGATGTCTTGTTCTGGTCGTTGAACACAAACGAAGTATGTGAAGTTCCAGCTATGGCGAACTTTAATCTAAACAAAACCCAAAGTCTAAACGACGCCCTAAGGGCTGTATATATGGAGTAAGCGGGGAGCGGGGGGATTTCGTGACCCCTTGGAGGAAGGGTCCGAAGCCCACCCTAACTCTGTTTCCCCACACATATGGACTCTAAAAATAGCCTATACTGAAGTATTTCGAAATTACATGGACCTGGCCCAATAATAAGTTGACGCGGCACCTATAATAGCCTTTGGACGAATTTATGAAGTGGCATCTTATATATTTTGTCCAAGCCTTCATGCACTCATTATGGTGGCTTCAAAGTCCTGATATCATCACTTGAAACTCCATTTTTGTTCCCTTACGCATGCCATCATCTCCATGCTTGATCTTGATCCAATGTTCATCCTTCTTGTCCAAGCTAGGCCCTTCATTTGTAAGGAAAAAAAATGTATCCTATTTAGGCAACATCATATTCTCATGAACATTAGAATCATTACTAAGAAAAAAAGTACCTGCTAATTTAATTGGCGTGCGCGAGCTCTAGTAATTGGTCCAGTATGTATAGCAGCATGGGCTGTGGGTGTAACAATGGTATTGATGTCCTCATCAATGTTGAGGAGGACATGGGGGAAAGAGACCCTTCCCTCAAGGGGAAGAGGGCAGCATCCGAGGGCACCGAGGAGGAAGCGTGGCCGAAAGGCTAGGAGAGGTTGCGCAAGGCTTCTGTCGAGCCTGCCGGTAAGCCTGCTCTACCGGAGAAGGCTAACTTCCCGATGTGTCGGACGACGACCTCCTCGAGCAAGGGAGGAAGAAGCTAGCACCCCAGAGGTATGTTATTGTAACCTGATTTGGACTTTGAAAGGCTATCTATTAAATGAAACTCACAACGGCAATTTTGCAGCCCGCCAAGTGTACGCCTCAACGGTGACACCTCAAACGGGCTACCCCCAATGGACAGCGGGACGACCAAGTCCGCCACGATCCCTCCAGCTCTCAAGGGGCTGGGGGACGCATCATCCGGTCTGCCCCCCCCCCCCCAGTCAACACAACGAGGGCCGATGTACCGATCATCATGGCCGAGGTTGACACCTCGGCTGAATGGGGCCAAGGTGGCACAATCCCCAAGGTCCCAAAGGAAGGGCTGGGCCAGACATCGGCCAGTCTAAACCATCTCCGGTGCCAGCACCATCGCCGGAGGCCCTCGTTCCTAGCAGCTTGGTAAGGAGTTCCGAGGTTGTACCGCCCCCGTATCCCGCCCCAGGGCGGGCCGCCGCGGGATGGGCCGAGGAGATGGAGGTAGCCTTAACGGGCTCCTCCATCACAGGAGACGGGTGCATGAGGTCTTCAAGGGCCTCGTCAAGAGCTTCAAGGTATGCCTCTTTATTTTTGCATTAAGAATAACTTCCATGCTTAGAATTGCTCGTAAAATAGCACTTTTTTCCGAAGACTTTTCACTTATAACGTAGCATAGCACTTGTGAGAGTATAGCCAGTCAGTAGCCCCTGAGCCCAAAGCTAGTTTTAAGAAGTTGGCTTTGGGGTCGAAGCATATGATCATAAGGCTTTGATTCAGTAGCCCCCAGGACTCTGGCTGGCCTTCAATAAGGACTAGCTAGGGGATTGACGTCGGGAACAGGGACTAATGAATAAGTGTATGGTTGCAGGTGCTGACCTCGGCTCCAAACTCCGCCTCTGAGGATTTAGTAGAGATGAACCGGAAGCTCAAGAGGTCCGAGGAGTACCTCGATCTGATGCAAAAGCAGATCGAGCTATCCCAAGGTAATCTTGAGAAATTGCAAGGTTACCAAATTTACTTTGAAAATGTGCCTGACTTTTAATGCTGATGCCAAGCTGTTTTTCATGATAGCCGCTATGACAGAGCTTGAGACGCTCAAGGCCGAGATGAAGAAAGCTTGGCACAAGGCCGAGCAGCAGAGGGCTATGGCCACTAAGGCCAAGAAGGACCTGGCCATCAAAAAGGTGGCCAGGGGTAAGGACCAGGCGTGGGTCCTGGAAGTAGTGGAGACCTTGAAGGGCGTGTACCAGGAGCGCGACACCCTTTAGAACAAAGAGTAGGAGGCGAGCATGGAGCTCGACAAGCTACGCCTAGCACACGCTGAGGTCCAAACCCTGGTCGGGACAGATCGCGAAGTGCTCTAGCAAGTGAGGCAGATTGCTGTTGGTAAGCCGTTTTTACTCCAGTGTGTTTTTGGCCGCAAGGGGTTCGTCGAGCTCACTCAGCTGTGGCGATCTGCAGAGGCCTTCGTGGATCTCCCAAGGAGCGCGTCGGACGCCGGCCGCCACTTCGGTGAGCGAGAGGGCTATGCCACGAAGAGGGCATTTTGGCAACAATTCCAGGCGCCCTCGCATCCAGAGCTGCTAAATCATCAGATGAAGCAGCTGATGGAGCTCCTCCGCATGGCGAAGCCGGTGCTTCAGGACCTCTGCGTCAACCTATGGCCCACGGAGGCATTGCCGGCCTATTTCTTCGGGTTCTAGCCTGGCTGCAAGAGGCCAGCCCCCAAGTGGCACGCTGGAAGCGTTCCACGTGCTTGGAGGGCGCCGAGCGGGCTTATGCCTACGTGAAGATGCACTATCGGCGCGTTGAAGTAGTGGTCGTGGCTGCAGGATCCCCTAAAGGGAAGGACCGGACCGTGGAGCAGTTCCTTGCCAATGTGGTACAATGAGCCCAGATCACCGAGGCCAACTGTTCTAAGGACACTATGTATTTTTAGATAAAAGTTCGAAATACTGAAGTGTAGTGGAATTAAAAAGACTTCCTTTTGTTTAAAGTGAATGCGGCTTTATATTCCGATATATGATTGTGTGGTTTATTTTTTGACTCTCGTGTGACTGTGTTTAAACTGAAAGTGACCAGTCGTCGGCTTCAACCACTTTGTACTGTATACAAAGGGTGTTTCATAGGCAATCATGACCCTTAGCCAATGTCTCGGTTTCCGAAGATGGTCCATGCACATAGAAATGAGGCAATCAAACTATAATGGTTTTATAACTTTCACTTAGCCGTAGGAGCTTGACTATGAGGGCTGATGATGAGCCCCCTGTGTGCGAAGTGATTGGCTATGTAGTCAGGGTTTATGCCGCTAACCACTTCGGCTGATTCGATAAACAACCACTCATTGAACAAAGATGATCTCTAGCGATACATGGCATGACGCTGTCATCAGACGACCGACCAGTTTACTCTTACCAAGATAGTCAGTTTTCGGCTTTCTCCACTGAGGCACTTTGCCATTCAAGCTGGCAGTGCAATCACAGCAGTTCTCCCTTTACACCTTTGTACAAATTGATCGGAAACGTAAGGGGTAAGCACAGAAGCCGGGTAACCCAACTATTGACCAAAATCGAGATTCGAAACTGATGCATATAACACAACATCCGAGACGCCGAGTAGATACTTCGGACTTGTAATTGAGGCATGAGATTAAAATCTAAGCCCTTGGTAATGACAATTGTATCATGAAATTATACTTTGGCTCAAAGACAGTGGATACAAGGAAATGCTTAATGACCTTAAGGGGTGCACTTTCTTTATTTTATGTGGTCAAGTCGTACATGTTGAGCCTTAATAAAAGAGATTTGTAACAGATACAATGGAAAAATAAAAGGAAAGGAGTAAAAAGAGGGCAGACATGTTGCCGGGTCGATTAGCCCGAGTCCCTCTTTGTCGCATGTCTGTGTCTCCATGCTGTGGACCAGCTCGCATTCGTTGGCAGTGAAGTTGGTATGGGCTTCCTGCAACCTCGGCTGATGTAGGGTAGAATGCTAGATGCCCAATCTTTCATGAATTGGAGTGGATCCTACGAAGAACATGACGAACACGAGGGGAAACATGAGGAGAGACACAAGGGGAAACACTCAAATCAACGGGAGAGATCACACATGTGCTAGATCCATGAACATAAAGAGTGATACAAGATGCAAACGCAACAAATGACGATACAATCGGTAGCGAGTTCTTCTCCGTGAGGAGGTCTTGAGGGGTCTTCCCGTGAGGGGTCTTGAATCCAATCAATTGATCTTATCCGTAGAGGCCGCGGTCTCTCGATGGAGTAGAACCGAATGGATGAGCAAAGCTCTATCTCCAAAATGAGCTAATCCTTTGCTAACCCTAAAACGTGAGGGAGAGGTAGTATATATAGTCTAGGGGGGCGAAGGGAAACATGGGCCTCGGCCCTTTACTATGCGCAGACAGGTGAAGCCGGACGTCCGGGTGTCGGGCCGGATGTCCGGGCCTTCACAAGTAGTCGGATGTCCGGGGTGGGGCCGGATGTCCGGGCTAGTGGGGTCCACCTTCAGTGCTCTCTGGATAGGTGCGGTCCGGATTTCTAGGTTGGTGGCCGGATGTCCGGATGCTCACGACGGGCCGGATGTCTGGGGCCTGGGCCGTATGTCCGAGCTGACTTGGCCGATTCTGGTTGCTCTCTGGATAGGAGGAGCTGGATTTCCAGGCGTCGGGCCGGATTTCCGGGCTGGGCCGGATGTCTGGGCCCTGTAGCCTTGGCTGGAGGGTGGCGGCTGTGGATGATGCTCTAGGGGCCGGATGTCCGGGGCTTGGGGCCAGATGTCCGGGTCCTGGGGACTTCTCCGATTCCTTCCATCATTCCTCTTCATCCGTGAACTTGGGAACTTGTCCGTCTTCATGTGCATCTTCGAGAGGGTCCCCTTGGTACCTAATCATGCATAACATTCTGGACTTAGGTAGTAGCCATGTCTCGAGAGGGTCATATGGAATATCACTAAGGAAAGATGTCACCTTGTTCTTGAGAGCTCTTGCTCGTGCTCATGTCATCGGTCCTCTTGGCACTTGGTGAGACGATGGTAGGTCCATGGGGATGACCATAGGATGCTCCACATCATCTCCCCCCTTGGGAAAGATCCGACCTTGGATCGAAAGCCTCATCACCATGGTAGGGAGAGAGATCCTTGACGTTGAAGATGTCACTCATGTTGTACTTGTCGCACGGGAGATCGATCTTGTATGCATTGTTGCTGTAGCGTGCTAGAACCTTGAAGGGTCCATCGGCTCGAGGTAGAAGCTTGGATTTGCGTTCGTTGGGGAAGCGGTCCTTGCGAAGGTGTATCCACACGAGATCTCCAATGTTGAATACCATGGGTTGCTTGTTAGTGTTGAGCTTGGTTGCGAGTCGTTGTACTTGGCGCTCGATGGTGTGCCTTGTATCTTCATGCATCTTCTTCAGGTAGCTCACTCGTGCGCTTACGTCCATGTTGATGCGCTCTTGTAGTGGTAGAGGAAGAATGTCCAATGGGGACAATGGGTTGAAGCCGTAGACGACCTCGAAAGGGGACTTGCCGGTAGTCGAATGTCTTGCACGGTTGTATGTGTACTCGGCGATGGATAGACACTCCGCCCACTCCTTGATGTTCTTCTTGATCAACACGCATAGTAGAGTAGAGAGTGTCCGATTCGTCACCTCCGTTTGGCCGTCGGTTTGGGGATGGTATGCCGAAGAGAACAAGAGCTTGATTCCGAGCTTGGCGCTTAAGGTCTTGCAAAAGTAGCTTAAGAACTTGACGTCGCGGTCCGAGACAATAGTCTTTGGCACTCCATGTAGGCGCAAGATTTCCCTACAAAGAAGATTTGCAACATGTGAAGCATCGTCTATCTTGTTGCATGGGATGAAATGAGCCATTTTAGAGAATCGGTCCATAGCAACAAACACGGAATCTTTGCCGTTTCGAGTTCTAGGCAAACCAAGCACAAAGTCCATACTAATGTCTTCCCATGGGTTATATGGAATTGGAAGTGGCATATAGAGACCATGGGATTGAGCTTTAGACTTAGCTTTGTGACATGTAGAGCATCGGTTGGTGAAACGTGAGACGTCGCGGAACATCTTGGGCCAAAAATAGTTCTTGGAGTGTCGCAAATGTCTTGTCGCGTCCGAAGTGTCCCATAAGTCCTCCTCCATGAGATTCTTGCAAAAGTAACAAACGAAGAGAAGACTCGGGAATACATAGTTTGTTAGCTCTCATAAGATAATCATCTTTGATGTAATAGCATTCCCAAGATGTATGCGTCAAACATTTGGCATATGGAATAGCAAAAGTAGGATCATGCGCATACAAGTCTTTTATGTGCTCAAAGCCAATGACATTCAATTCAAGTTTAGTAACAAGCATGCATTTGCGGGAAAGCGCATCCACCACAACATTTTCTTTGCCTTTGATGTACTTGATGACATAGGGAAAAGACTCAATGAATTCACTCCACTTAGCATGACGCTTGTTCAACTTAGTTTGACCCTTAAGGTACTTAAGCGTTTCATGGTCGGTATGAATGACAAATTCATGGGGGCGAAGATAATGTTCCCACTCACGCAAAACTCGCACTAAGGCATATAGCTCTTTGTCATAGATGGGATAATTGAGTTGCACTCCGGAAAGTTTTTCGCTAAAGTAAGCAATAGGGCGCTTCTCTTGCATTAACACACCTCCTATGCCATTACAGCTAGCATCACAATGAACTTCAAAAGTTTTGTCAAAATTGGGTAATGTAAGCACGGGAGCATGAGTAAGCAAATTTTTAAGTTCATTAAATGCGGTATCTTGGGATGGTCCCCAAACAAAGGGTGCATTTTTCTTACTCAAAGCATGTAAAGGGGGTGCAATGGTGCTAAAATCCTTCACGAATCTATGATAGAAACCGGCTAAGCCAAGGAAGCGACGCACTTGTTGCAAGTTGGTTGGTTGCGGCCAAGTTTTAATAGCATTGATCTTAGATTCATCTACATGAGCACCCTTAGAAGACACGACGAAACCCAAGAAACGAGCTTATCAACACCAAAAGGCATTTATCCATATTAGCATAAAGGCGCTCTTTTCTAAGAGTTTGCAAAATGGTTCTAAGATGGGTGACATGATCTTTGAGAGATTTGCTAAAAACAAGTATGTCGCCAAAATAGACCACAACAAATACACCAATGTAGGGACGAAGAACAAAATGCATGAATCGCATGAAAGTACCGGGAGCTTTGGATAAGCCCATTGGCATAACAAGCCATTCATATAAGCCAAATTTGGTCTTAAATGCGGTTTTCAATTTGTCACCTTCTTGGATGCGAATTTGGTAATATCCACTCTTAAGATCAATCTTAGAGAAAATAGTGGCTCCGCTAAGCTCATCTAGCATATCATAAAGGCGTGGAATAGGATATCTATAGCGAACGGTGATAGCATTGATAGGACGACAATCGAAACACATGCGATATGTACCATCTTTCTTGGAAACTAGGATTACCGGGACGGCACATGGGCTCAAGCTTTCTCGTATATGGCCGTTGTCGATGAGTTGTTGTACTTTCCGTTGGATCTCCTTGGTTTCTTCGGGATTGACTCGGTATGGTGCCTTGTTAGGAAGAGGTGCTCCGGGTATGAGGTCGATGCGGCGTTCGATGCCTCGAAGTGGAGGTAGTCCCGGAGGTAGCTCATCGGGGAATACATCTTGGAATTCCTGCAATAGAGAAGACAATACTAAAGGTAGATCATGAGAGGTGTTAGGTTTTGGTGCCTCGTCCTTGCACAAAAGGACATAGTGCATAACACTTGATGGGTTCTCACACACTTCTCTCAACTCACTTTTGGTAGCAAATAGCACTAGGTTTTTCTTGTCGCTCATAGTGGAGGCACTCATTTTTGGCTTGTGGCTCTCACTCCCTTTTGGGTGGCTCACTCTCTCACTATTCTCTCCATGATGTGTGGTTGCTTGCTTGTCGGCAATCACTTGGCTTGGTGACATAGGTCGTAGCACATACTCCTTTCCCTTCATCTTGAAGCTATAGTGATTGGTACGCCCGTTGTGGATGACGCCGCGGTCGAATTGCCATGGTCGTCCAAGTAGGAGATGGCAAACGGACATCGAAATGACATCACACTCCAAAGTGTCTTCGTATGCTTCTATCTTGAAGGAAACTTGCACGGTGTGCTCTACTTGGATAGTGCCGGAGTCGCTAAGCCATTGGACCTTGTAGGGGCAAGGGTGCTTCATCTTGACCAATTGGAGCTTGGAGTATAGTTCTTCATTCGCCAAGTTATGGCAACTTCCTCCGTCGATGATGACCTTCATGGACCTTCCATTGATGTCCGCCTTGGTGTGGAAGATATGGCATCTTTGGTCTTCATCTTGTTGATGTTGAAGTGTCAAGTCTTTGGAGACAACGAGAGCGGGGCTCGAATCTAAGTCACGAAAGACTTGACCATCATCATCCTCATTCACGCGCCGGTGCATGGCCACTTGCTCAAGGGCCTCCATTTCCTCTTCTCTCATGGATTCATAGGTGCCGTCGTTGTTGAGGATCATGGTGCGCTTGGTGGTACACTCGAAGGACTTGTGGCCTCGGCCGCCGCATGTGAGACACTTGATGGAACTTGTGTTGATGGTCGCATCCGGTGGTGTCGTAGATGATGAAGCTCTCGGCTTGAAGTTGCTTGTAGTAGGAGGACGACTTGAGGATGTCAAAGTTTTCTTGTAACATGACTTGTCGCCGTTGTTTGTAGAAGGTTTGGTTGAGGTAGAAGGTGTTGGAGTCGTTGAAGCTTGGTTGTTTGAGACGTAGTTCTCGGAAGAGTACTTGGCGTACTTGAAGTCATTTTACACTTGTCGCTCCGCCTTGGTGGCTTGATGCACTAGCTCGATTAGGTTGGAGTAAGGTTGGAAGTCGGCGATCTTCTTGATAGGATGATTGAGTCCGTTCAAGAAACATGCCATAGTTTGCTCACCATTGTCCATGACATTGGCTCGTATCATGGCAATCTCCATTTCCTTGTAGTACTCTTCAACGCTCTTTGTTCCTTGCTTGACGAGTTGTAACTTCTTGAAGAGGTCGCAGTTGTAGTAGGTTATCACAAAGCGCGCTCTCATGACATCCTTCATTTGCGCCCAAGTAGTGATGGGTGGTTCACCTCTTGCCTCACGGCGCTCAATGACTTGCTCCCACCAAATGAGGACATAGTCTTGGAACTCAAGGGATGCCATGGCGATCTTCTTCTCTTCCTCATAGTTGTGCAACTGAAAGATCTTGTCAACCTTCAATGCCCATGAAAGATACTCTTTAGGTTCATTGCTTCCGGTGAACTTGGGCTTGGTGAATTTGAGCTTGCCGTAGCGTTGCTCTTCATTGTGTTGGGGTCGGGGTGATGAAGCACTTGACGTGGAGGATTGTCACCATCTAGTTGCGCTTGGCAAGGAGGATTTCTATTGTCTTGTTACTCATGGCGAACTTGTGGTTCTCGTCGATCTTGTGGAGGAGCTTGTGGAACTTGTCGTTGCAATCGTGCTTGATGTCATCGCTCTTGGACTTCCTCGTGAAGTGCTTCTTCTTCTTCTCGAACACGTCGGTACAGGCGGCGATGGCACGATTGGTGTCGTGTTGTGCATGTTGTGCCTCAAGGGCTTGTGCTTCATGCCTTTGTTGTTGTTGACGAAGAGCTTCGGCGTCTTGCTCGTCTTGGTGTTGACGTGCTCGCTCTTGCATTTGCTCTCGTAGGCATTGGCATTCTTGTGCTTCCTCTTGTTGGCGTTGGCGTTGCCTTTCTTGTGCTTGCGCAAGGATAGCTTGATTGAGATGATGCCGACATTCTTGCTCTTCAAGTTGCTCTTGTGGATCATTACCATGTAGTGGATTGGTGTTTGCTTGACGGTCTTGACACGCGGCTCAACGAAGAGTGTTCGATGTTGGTTTACTTGAACCGGAGATGGTGTCGTAGGAATGTCAACTCGAATGGCTCCGCCTTGAATATGACAAAGTGGTAGAAGAGCGTTTGACCAACAAGGCACAAATCTCGTTCGTTCTTGCATTGCTTTCTTGTTTTTGTTCGTCGAGCTTGTTGTCGAAGTAGTCTCTTGTATGTTGCTCGGAATGTCGCAAGTCGGAGGCGAGGTTGTCGATGCGGTCGCTCAATGCTTGTTGTTCTTGATGCAAATCTCGTTGTGCGCCGAAGAGGTGGTTCTTGGTGACGTAGGTGTTCGGGTCCTCATCTTGCTCTGTGAAGAGTGGGTTGGTAGAAGTACTTGGCCTATCCATCATTCCAAGTAAATGTGTGAGTGGAAGAAAAAGAAGAACTATACCAAATGTACCTTGATCGATGTTGAGAATGGATCGAAGATCACTCAATGATGTAACAAGGAAATAGCATAATTGGTACCGGTTCCCGTCAGTTTCTCACATCTACACAAATAAAGCCTTTGGTGGAGCTTGGATAGGATGGCAGACAAAATTTATGCAATTGTTAGTGAGACTCAATAATGTTGAAAAAGATTCACAAATTTGCAAATGCAACAAGTAGACCAAGCAAAATGTGTGGCACATGGAAACACACACACGGAAAGATAGATGAGGTCGTGCAACCAAAAATGAGCTGAAAATGTGGAATCCACGGAAAATGCTCTTGTTGCACAACACTAGAGAGAAGCTAACACGATTGCACTATAGGCGGATACGAGACTTGTGCACAACCTACAAAACAAAAATGCAACGACTTCTATCCCAAGTATGCTATATGTATGGTGTTCTGGTGGTATGATCCAAGATGATCGAGTATGACAATCTTAATGTAGTATGATGCCATGGTTCTTGCTTAAAAGCTCTTTGCTTATCTTTCTCTTTTGCTTAAAAGTTTGTTTGGCTCTATCTATTTTGAGCTCTTTCTCATGCAAAACTTGATGAACCAAGATAGCTATTGGGTATTTTCGATGACAACCTTGTGACACAAGAGATGATACCAAGATATTTATACCAATGATGTGATATATGAAATGACCACTAATGTGCACAAGTAATGTTGCCGACAATACTCAAAGGCTAGTCTCGATGGGAAAGTGACACAAAAAAAGGAAGGTTATGGGGTTATCAATGCAATGGCAAGGGCGAATATACGATAGTGTCGTCGAGGTTACCGTCCTTGCTGACGGTGGATGGTGTCAAAATGATGAAATGGTCGAGGTCGATGACGAAGATGAGCGGCGATGATGTCGATGTCGAACTGTCCCTAAGTAGCCGAAACACGTTAGGAAACGGAAACCACAACGCAAATTCTCAAAGACCAAATGTGGCAAAAAATTGTCGAAGGTGGTAGCGGGTAAGTGGTGGTGGTTGCGGAAAGCGATGGTGGTATGCGGAAGTATTAGTGTAGGCCCGGTCAAAATTGGTGAAAGATAGCGGAAGAAATGAGTGGTGGAGGAGGTGTTGCTGCCAGGGGCCGGATATCCGGGCTTGCTGGTCGGATGTCCGGGGTCACGGGCCGGATGTTCAGGACCTGGTTCCGTGGACGAACTTGGTGGATCTCATGTGTAGAGAAAATTTCGGGGCAAAATTTGAGGGATTTTGTGGATGGAATTGGGGAAAAAGTTAGGGGAAGCTAGATCTACGAGTAACACATGAAATCCACAGATCAAATCCAACAAAACATCATCACACCAACAAATCACAAAAAAAATTGGGGGGCTATTTTTTGTGGGGAATTTTTGAAATTGGGACAAAATCAACAAAATTAGGCTAGAAAACAAAGGGTAGGGGCTCCAAATTTGTGATCAACCTTGGCTCATGATACCAAGATGATGTAGGGTAGAACCCTAGATGCCCGATCTTTCATGAAATGGAGTGGATCCTATGAAGAACACGATGAACATGAGGGGAAACACGAGGAGAGACATGAGGGAAAACACTCAAATGAGCTAATCCTTTCCAAACCCTAAAACGTGAGGGAGAGGGAGTATATATAGTCTAGGGGGGCAAAGGGATACATGGGCCTCGGCCCTTTACTGTGTGCAGACAGGCGGAGCCGGACATGCGGGCGTCGGGCCGGATGTCCGGGCCTTCACAAGGAGCCGGATGTCCGGGCTGGCAGGGTCTAGCTTCGGTGCTCTCTAGATAGGTGCGGTCCGGATTTTCGGGCTGGTGGCCAGATGTACGACTGCTCACGAAGGGCCGGATGTCCGGGGCCTGGGCCGGATGTCCGGGCTGACTTGGCCAATTCTGGTTTCTCTCTGCATAGGAGGAGCCGGATTTTTGGGTGTCGGGCCGGATTTCTGGGCTGGGCCGGATGTCCGGGACTTGTAGCCTTGGCTGGAGGGCGGCGGCTGTGGATGATGCTCCAGGGACCGGATGTCCGAGGATTGGGGCCGGATCTCCGGGTCCTGGGGACTTCTCTGATTCCTTCCGTCGTTCCTCTTCATCCGTGAACTTGGGGACTTGTCCGTCTTCATGTGCATCTTCGAGAGGGTCCCCTTGGTACCTAATCATGCATAACATTTCGGACTTAGGTAGTAGCCATGTCTCGAGAGGGTCATATGGAATATCACTAAGGAAAGTTGTCACCTCGTTCTCGAGAGCTCTATCTCGTGCTCATGTCATCGGTCCTCTTAACACTTGGTGAGACGATGGTAGGTCCATGGGGATGACCATAGGATGCTCCGCATCATCGGCCGTGTGTTTGCTTGATGCTTTCATCGGTCGAGTCCTTTAAAGAGGTGTGTGGCCATTGCTTGGGTGTTTTAAGCCATGTGGATATGCCATTCCCATTTGGGCCTTTTACAGTGCCCTGTTGGCATGTAAGTCCGAAGTGTGTCGCTGTTCGGTTGAGGCAAAAATGGCGCATCATTTGCTTCAGCTCCTCGACCGCACATGGAATTTTTAGTGCGAAGTTATGCCCTTAGGGACGTAGCACCCTTCCCAGGGGAGGCAAACAAGGAGCCCGTGGCCCTATTTCGGGTGAGAAGATGCATGATCGAGGTCAGCCTCTACTGCCCGTGTGTGCTTTGATGAGCTAGGCATGTGTTTAGCTGCACGAGTTGCCTCCTCAGTGTATTGTACTTCGGCCATTAAAGCCGCGGTCTGCTCCTCCGTTCGGAGGGAGCATTCGGTGTTACCATTGACTGTAATAACACCGTTTAGTCCCGGCATTTTTAGCTTTAAGTAGGCATAATGTGGGACTGCGTTAAAGCGGGCAAGTGCAGTGCGCCCTAGCAGCATGTGGTATCCGCTCCAAAATGGGATGAAATTGAAGATTAACTCTTCGCTCTGGAAGTTCTTGGGTGACCCGAAGACTACCTCCAGTGTAAATGTTCCCGTGTAGCGAGCTTTAACACTAGGTATGACACATTTCAAGGTGGTAGTCCTGGGCTTGATCCGAGATGAGTCTATGCCAATCTTTCTGATCGTATCCGCGTAGATTAAATTGAGGCTACTTGATGTGGAGCATCCTACGGACATCACCATGTCAAGAGCTCCATCGCTAAGAGACACGCCCAACTCCTACTTCAATCACACTAAGGTGAATTCCATCCTTAATGCGTGTCCTCTTAGTTCCCACGAGGATGGTATACTACTTGACCCCTCTCTCGTGTGCATACATAGGTGTGAGCGGAGCTACACGTTCATCGAGGAGGAGTCCAAGCTCAAGAGAACAACTACACCATCCAAAACGGAAGCCTGGAAGCGGAGAAGGAGCCGACCAAGAAGAAGGTAGAAGCTCCCAGGCGACCCCGTGTGCATGGGCCTCCCAAAGCCCGTGCCCATGGGCCTCCCAGGTTGCACGGTCTTGAAGACCCCATGCGCACGGGCATGTACCATGCCCACGGGACCCTGTGTCCATGGGCCTCACAGACCCCGTCCGCACGGGCTAATGCGTCAGGTCTCTGGAGACCCCATGCGCATGGGCTCCACTTACCCCATGCACACGGGGCCCCCTATGTGTAGCTGCAGGCTTTGGTCCATGTATCCCCATTTCGTCCCTCCTTACCCCTTCATGTCTTGGACCTATATATACTCCTCTTCCTCCTCCATTTAGACCTAGCTAAGAATAGATCTAGAAATTAGAGCTTAGCTCATGTACCTCCCCTTGTGGGATTCCTCCTCTTGAGAGAGAGAGACATTCCATTGGAGTTCAAGGCCTCCCTTGGAGAAGATCCCTAGGGATTCAAGACCTCCTTGTGGGAAGGATCTATCTAGATCATCAAGCCCTCATCTCCTTCATCGGATTTGGGATGAACTCTATCATGTATCTTGTTTCCCTTTGATTGTTCATGTACCTTGTGGATCTTGTGTGTTTGTTGGTCTAGTGGATGTGTGATTGGACTTGTTCTTGAGTGTTCCTCTTATGATTTCCCTTTGTGTTCTTTGTGTTCTTCGGGAATCCCCCCTCCAATTCATGAAAGATCTCCACTTAGGGTTCCACCCTACAACATCTTTGTATCATGAGCCAGGTTTCTCACGAAATTGGAGCCCCACTCCTAGTTTTCTAGCCTAATTTTGCTTGTTCTTGCCCAATTTCGAAAATCCCCACAAAAAGAGCCGTACCAAATTTTTTGTGATTTGATGTTTCTTGTGAGTTTTTGTTGATTTCAATCCATGTATCTGGTATTTAGCAAGTAGATCTACCTTCTTTTGCGTCCCCATACACCAATTCCCCCCCCCCCTCAAATCTGTCTTTGAAATCGTGAATTTTCCGCCACCCCCGTGCCTAGGGGCCCCAGACCCCGTGCGCACGGACCCCCGCGAAGTGCCTGGTGACCCTGTGTCCACGGCCTTGTACCGTGCGCATGGGACCCCGTGTCCACGGGCCTTGGACCCCATGCGCATGACGCTCCTACAGAATAGCCGCGAACGCTTCATGTTTTCGGTCATATCTCCCACTCCCGAACTGTGATTTGGGTGTTCTTTGGATCGTTGAAAAGCTAGTGACATGCCCGAGCTTCTCATCTTGGTTTTACCACCATTTGACTCCATCAAATTTTGTCCATTTTTGCATCTTTTGCACAGGCCCTCTGCCATAACTTCCGCACCACCGCATAAAACTTCCGCAAACTAACCCATTTTGGTTTCCATTGTATTGGTGGTTCTTTGGGTTGTGATTTGAGTCTCCTAAGGTGTTTTGGCTACTTAGGGACAGTTACATCTTCATCAACCACTGGCAACTTGTATCGTTCCATCGACTACATCCACCACGATATTCCGCATCGACGACGACCATCCATCCTTTGAGACCATCTTCAACCGGAAGCAATGACGGTTACCCCCGACTTCATGAAAGGTTAAGTGCGATGAAGGTATCCATTCTGTCATAAACTTTTCCTTCCTTGCCATTACATCTTGACAGCCCCACCATCTTTGCGCATACCCTCATACCTATTGACACTAGCTATCCGAGTATTGCCGGGCTTCGCGAAAACTTGTGCACCATAGTGATACGATATCATATTGTTGCATCATTTTGATATATCATATAGTGCAATTACTTGCTTCCATGCATATCTTATGATACTTATCTCATCTTTGTGGTTGAGGTTCAATAAGAAAAGTGGGAAGGAAGAGAAGAGCAAAAAAAAGAAAGAGAAAAAAAGCTTTTAAGCAAGAAAGAAAGATCATAAGCTTATAAGCAAAAGAGAGTTGAGCATTGTCGGTGTCAAAACCGGCAGACCTCGGGGTAGGGGGTCCCGAGCTGTGGATTCTTGGATCAATGGTAACAGGAACGAAGGAGACGATGTTTTACCCTGGTTCGGGCCCTCTTGATGGAGGTAAAACCCTACGTCCTGCTCTTGTTTATATTGATGAAGTATCAAGGTACAGAGTTGATCTACCTCGAGATCATATGTTGTGGTCTAAACCCTAGAGGTATGATGAGTAATGTCATGATAATCTGTCTATCAACTAGCCTAGCCTCGGCTTATATAATGCACCGGAGGCCTAGGATAACAAGAGTCCTAGTCGGCTACGTCGGTGGAGAGGAGTCCTTGTCTTGATCACCAAGTCTTGTGGAATCTTCCTCGTATATGTCATCGGCTGTCCGAACTGGCCCATTAGTGAATCGCCATGGGGGTCCTCGGCCCGACCCACTGGTCGGGAGACGACGTGGTGAGTACCCCTTAGTCCAGGACACCGTCAAGCATGAAAAGAGATACTTGTGCATGAGGATACATGGAATAGGACACATTTAGCTTGGATACATATAGGTTGGTGCCAAGTGGTGAATCGTGCCCAAGTGTGCAATCAAGCTAGTGCACTCCTACTGTTTGTGCAACACGAGGTTAGTCTTCGTTAGGAAATTTTGTATTGCTCATCCCTATAGTTGCACAAGCCCCATTATCCCACCATGTGTGTTTCCTTATTACCCTCCTCTATATTTGTGAACACTTGCTTTGCATTTTGAGTCCTTTGGATTTATTTCAACATTTACAATATCTTGGACTTCAATTTGCATGAATTTGTGCCACTTGTCCTAACCAAGCCACTCGATAAGCTTTACTTTGTAGGTTTGAGTGAACAAGTCCGGTACCAATTCCACTATTCTTTCATTTCACATTGAGTGATACGAGATACATCCTCAACTTTGCGAAAAAGGTAGCTTGGTATTGTTTATCTAATTTCCTACTCACCTTAGCTCGAGTCTTGTGAGGGATAGGTAAAGCTCATCATCTCCGGTCTACAACCACGATGACGAGTTCGATGCCATGAAGAACATCATCGACGCCAAGATGGACAAGCACATGGAGGAGCTCAAGGTCCTCATCAACAACCGCAAGCGGTCTTCCTCATCTTCAAGAAGATGTTCAAGAGACTTCCAAGCTATCATCTCCGGCAAGTACACCATGGCATCGACACCAACAAGACCAGGCCGCTCAAGATCATCAAGGGCGTGCCACAAAAATGGAAGACGGACCTTCCGGATGCGTGTTGGCCTCTCTGCCAACCCCGTGCACACAGGCTTTCGACCCTCGTGCACACGGGACCCCGTGCACATGACCTTCTACAACTCCGTGCCCACGGGCTATACAGAGCCGCAACATCGACCCCAAGACTACGGCTTCTTCGACTACGATGGGATCCGCACCAAGTGACTTCAAGGCATCTTCGCCTTTGGACGTACGGCCTCTTCGCCTACTCCACGAGCTCAAGTCCACTACTTCCACGAGCTACTACGACTTCGACATCACTGATGAGATTCCATTCTTTGGGACTCATGACCCCGAAGAGTACATCGAGTGGGAGCGCAAGATGGATGACTACCTCAAGCTATAGCAAGTCCCTTTTGAAGATCATGTGAAGTGCACCACAAGTACCTTCCACGACTACGCATCGACATGGTAGCTTCACATACCTTCGAAGAGCTTCACCATGAGTTGGTCCAAAATGAAGAAAGCGATGCGACGAGAATTTGTGCCTTCGACCTATACGGAACATCTTCAACGCCAAGTGGCGAACACCATACAAGGATCCAAGTCCCTCGACGAGTACTTCAAGAACATGAAGAAAGCCTTGCGACGAGCTGGCGTGGACGACCCCATTTGGATGAAGTTCCACTTCATGATGGGATTGAACAACGACATCGTCAAGACTATCTTCCTCAACAACTATGAGTCCCTTGATGACCTCTACATTGGTGCTCTCAAGGCGGAACAAGAACTCAAGAAGGCCAAGTCTACTCGACCCCGAGCTCACTTCACGATGACCACACTCCAAGACAGCGAGCATGAGGCTAGTACCACCGAGATGTCCAAGCCCGATGAGCTCCAAGATGATGCTTCCATCTTTGGAGGCGAGATTGATGATGTGCCATCTTCGGCCTTCATCCACGACAAGATTGATGATGTGCCGTCTTCGGCCTTCATCCACGGCGAGATTGATGATGTGCCATCTTTAGCCTTCATCCACGGTGAGAGTGATGATGTGCCATCTTCGGCCTTCATCCACGACGACGACTATGAGATGGTTGAGCATGGGATTTTCCCTTCGACCACGGCGACGTATGATGACTTGAGTGACTTTTGCCACCATATTGACACTGGTACAGCGAGGTGCTGTACAAATGGGTTTTAATCCCTTTCCGCGACGGCGTTCTGAACCATCGCCTAGTGTGTGACTACGATAGGGGGGGTCCTTCCCACACGACCCAGAAACTGTCGGGGATATGCCCTCTTGGCACACACGCTTCGCAAAATGAGGTCGTATGCGACCGGCAAGCGATCAAATATGGTTATACGTACAGTTGTGCTAAAAAAATACAATTATACAGGCCAAATCATTTTCGGTCGTAAGTACATCCCACACAGTCAGTCCCCGCTAAACGTTTCCGTTCGTATGTACATTCCACACAGTCAATCCAAGGAATAAGTTTCCGTTAGTATGTACATCCCACACAGTTAATTCAAGAAGTACTTTTCCGTTCGTATATACATCCCACACAGTCACTCCAAGGAAAACGTTTCGTTCGCAGGTACATCACACACAATTTTCCCCATTAAATCGTTTGTGATCGCGTTGCCATTGCACATGATATTAACAATTTTGTCATTTGCGTTATTGAAAGCATCACACACGGTGCGTAGAAGAAACTGTGTGGCAAAGGTTGTCCATCACACACACTTTTTATGTGGTAAACATTTGCGCAAGGTGGCCTAACGCAAACAGTTTTCAAGAGGATGTCATGTGTGATTGTTCATTTATCCAACACAGTTTATTCCTAGAAACTGTGTGCGTTGCCTGAGGTCATCGCCCATGGTGTTTTCTCAATAACCGTTTGAAATTGAAAAACCCAATTAGCAGGCTAATTGCCCTATTATTAATAATCCATTTATTAATCTAATTGACATTTCATATTAAGCACACAATATATTTCATTTCCATATTAAGGAAGCCGGACTTCATAATTGAAATACATCAGAGTACAGCATCATATAGCTTCAGCACTCAGCTACCCCATTACACAACTGCACCAGCACCAAGTTTCACATGCAACATCTATAACCTTCCGAAATTAGCATCATAGACGATACATAGACAGATGCATCTCATCTGGAAAACTGGTGAAGCGGAAGGCGAATATTGAGCCTTCATTGATGTTGAAGGTCTTTGCAACTTTAGGCCAGTGCCTGTGGATGATTGACCGTCCATCCTTCGTCCTCTTCAGGAACACTTCAATATTGAACCGTGGGTGTTGTATGAAAACCTTCCTTGCCTCCTGACCATAGAGGTGGTTTGGGAGGTAATCATCAGTGAACTGCTTTGGAAAGGCCTGAAAATAAGGATGTACATAAATATCTTCTCTATATTGGAAATGGGGCAAAGGAATAAAAAAGGCAAGGTATAATAGTTAGTACCATCTTGTAGTGAACTGATGTCTTCTTCATTGTGCAGACAAAGATCTTGTTTTTTTTGTCGCTAATTTCTTTATCCTAACAATCTTTCTGAGTTTCTTGACTTGACTGATATTCATGGACAACTCATTTCCCCATATTCAAAAAGGATCGAACAGTGGGTCAAAACATCTGACAGCAGGACCTACATGTGCAAGACCAAATTGTTAAAAACCTAATATTTAAAAACAAGAAGTTGAAAGCTGGGTTATTAACTGCAACATGCCTAATATTTAAAAACAAGCAAACGTAGTCATTCAAACTTGTATTGTGCAGGTCTAAGTACACTAGTTATTGGCCCTGTTTGGATCCATGGGTTAGAGTTAGTTTGAGCTAGTTTGGGCTCAAATAGCCCTAAAGTATCCAAACATGAGGGCTAGTTTGAGCTAGTTGCGTCAAACCCACCCAAAACAACTATCCCACCCAAGAGGTGCTGATTGGGGCTAGTTCTCCTATTGCATTTATTGTCAATCTAACACTGTCATCCAAACACCTCTTTGGCTAGAGTTAGTTCAGGGTTAGTCATTGTTTAGTATCATTGTTATTTAGGAAACGTAGGATAGCGTAGGATTTATTCTACCTTGACTTGTACACCAAGATGACCACGTACTCCTATATATATGCCCACGAGGCTCAAGCAATACAATCAACTATTCCACCAATCTCTCTCTCTCCCTTTTAAATGTCATGAGCTAGAAACTAACTCTAACCTCTAGCTAAGTTAGAGTATCCAAATAGTGCCATTGTTAAATCAAATGGAAAGGCATGTTCAATACTCCCTCCGGTCCTTTTTACTCTGCATATAAGAATTGTCTGAAGTCAAACTTCATAAAGTTTGACCTTACTTATATGAAAAAATATCAACATCTAGCATGCTAAAGTTATATAATATGAAAATTTAAGTCATGACACATGTACTGATATTTATTTCATATTGTGAATGTTGGTATTTTGTTCTATAAAGTTGGTCAAACTTTATGAGGCTTGACTTTAGACAAATCTTATATGCGAACTAAAAAGTTTCGGAGGGAGTACAACATGCTTAACAGCAACCAAATATAGTCATTCATCGAGCTATTGTTAAATTTGGTATTGATGAAATTGTACTGCATAGTTCATACTAGCACATATAGAACATCACACTGTTAATAGCTAAAATAAACAAGGCATATTACGAACAACCAAAGATGGCAATTGAAACTGGACATATGCTAACTACAAACAACCGAACAACCATAAACCATAGAAATAAACAAGGCGTAATGCAAACAACCTAATATAGAAATAAATACTGGACAGGTTCCCACTACAAAAGGGGTTCGAGAAAACAAATCATGGGTTTCCTCACTTATCACAGATTAGCTCCTCCTCGTGGTCGCCGTCGATGAGGTCTGACTTGCCAGCTGAGGATCCCAGGCCAGCATCGCGGAACCTGTCCTTTAGAAATGACAAAAGGGGCTCCATGGCGATGAAGGATGGCAAATTGTTCATAACAAGCTGCAGGAGATCAGCGGCAGGGCCATCGATGAGATTGACGGCTGTCGAACCCGAAGGGTTGGGGGTGGGCAACTTAACCTATGACATAACCCGCGTCAAGCCGTCGGTGTCGACGACCTCGATGTCGTAGCCGGCATCCGTGACATGCCAGAATAGTCTAGCCCGCTGATTGAAAGGCTCAATCCAGGTCCAGTCATCATCGTCAGCTTCCTCGGTAGCCACCTCACCGACATCGGGCGAAGAGGCCGCGGTAAAGCTCTTTTGGGCCATTCGCTCCTCAAGCTCCCCGGAAAGCGTAGCCGGCTTAGGCTGTGACGCTCTGGAGTGGGGGAGGGGGTGGGGATGGGGATCTCTGGGAAAGGGGGCGTTTCGCAGGCATCATCTAAGAAACTCAGGGCAGCGTGGGTATGTATATTGGTGGGTAAACTGCATGGGCAGACCGGCAGAGGTTGACGATGGAGGCGGCGCGGCGGCGGCGGCGACCTAGCTAGGTTTGGAGCGA
Organism: Thinopyrum elongatum; assembly: GCA_011799875.1. NCBI lineage: Eukaryota > Viridiplantae > Streptophyta > Magnoliopsida > Poales > Poaceae > Thinopyrum > Thinopyrum elongatum. Next base: position 314,927,900 of record CM022298.1, read on the forward strand.
GGGAGGGGTGGTGTGTATGTGTGTGTGCGGGGGATTTGGGATGAGCGAAGGATTTGGGGTGTGTGTGGAGGGAGTCCAAGGAGGTGTTTTAGGAAATGCCGCGGGTACTAAAAAATTTACTAGGCGGGAGTAAAATGGCGGGGCTACCGAAAATTTGGATCAAGGGATTGAAGCAGAGCGGGGCGGGAGTAACGAACATCACACACGGTTAAAACATAATAATCGTGTGCTATCAAACAGAAAGACACTCCAGCCGAGCAGATATTTTTGAGATTGCGAGGGATGGAGGCGGGAGTAAAATGCCGGGGCTACTGAAAATTTGGATCTACTGATTGAAGCAGAGCAGGAGTAACAGACATCACACACGGTCCAGACACACTAATAGTGTGCTATCAAACAGAAAAACCATCTACGTGGGTAGATATTTTCGAGATTGCGAGGGAGTAGATATTTTCAAGAGGGGGAGGGAAGCCTCGTGGAGCCCAATCTACTGTGATCATGTGGGTGACAAGGGCAAGGGCGCGGCACACGGGTAGTCCTAGGGAACCGTGTCTATTTCGTACCTGATCGCAGACGGTTGCTATGTCCGACTCGTCTGCTATTTATAAATTTGGCCAAAAAAACATGGGAAAGGGTCAAAACACGAACACACTTGCATGTGGACCAAATATATGTATGAAAAGGGTGGTTTGATGTTCAAATACCCAATGCACAACTTTGATGTGGCACCTATCGCACAAAGCGCACGTTATTATTGCTAGCCCCCCCCCCAAACACACACACACTTCGTTTTGCCGGGAGGGGAATCCTAGCTATGAATGCATGCCCCCTAATAGCTAGGTCTGACATCTCACCGTACCATAACACAAAACCGAAAGGAGTACATCAACCCCCCTCCCCCTTTGCTTCCAATCAAATGTGGACCGTGTGCGGGCCCACAGATGTGTCTTCTGGCATAAGATGGGTGACACCACTTACCAACCACACCTGCGGGTGGGCCGATGTGTGTGTGTGTGTGAAAACGATGTGCCATGATATTTAAATAACCAAATAACAAATTTGATGTGGCACATGTGCATCGCAAATTAACCGGGCATCCCCGACCCCATGGAGGTTCATCTAGTACAAAGTAGTACTATGCCCCCCCCCCCCCCCGCACACATACTTTGAGCCGGTGGGAGGGGGCATCTCACCAAGGCGTATTGTAAGACTGACAAAGAAGAATCACCACCTTGGTTGTATAACCTCTCTTGTTTGTTGGGTCAAACTCATGCATTGACGTTCCACACGCAGCCCCACAAAATAGGCTAGCTTGTCGCCGATAACCACGCGAGGGAGTGCTTGAAGACAACCACTGCATGCATGTGGCCCAAACATATGTATGAAGTGTCATGTGGTGTTTGAATATACCCAGTGCACAACTTTGATTCATGTGTATGCGAGCCCTCGAACTTAGGTCTCGAATCTCACCATGGTCGACGTACGACTATACGGTAACGCGAACCAAGAGAAGAAGAATCCACCCTGGTAACCTCTCTCGCGTTGTTGGTCGAAGTGATGGAGACGTCCACGCGGGCCCACAAATATATAGGCCGTAGATGATAACCAAGCGAGGGAGAGTGTCCAAAGACAACCACTGCATGTATGTGCCCCAAACATATGTATGGACATGCGTGATGCATGCATATATGTTTGAATACCAAAAGCACAACATTTTGATGTGGTGCATGCATGCGTCGAAAATCGCACAGTCCCCACACAAATCTGGTTCACGATGCGTCGCGTGCTCGCCCCCCCCCCCCCCCCCGGTGGGAGGGATTCGTGCGTACACATGCGCGCGAAGTACAGTTGCATGTACCGAACCATATAAGACGAACCAAAATTTAACCCCTCCTAATTATAAATAAAATTAACCTCTATCGCTGTCGATCGAAGTGATTGACCAAGCGGGCACACAGAGATGGATGAAGCATCTCGCCGATAACCCCGTGAGTGATTGCTAGAGGACAACCGCCATCGCTTGCTTGTGGGCCAAACACATGTATGGAGATGTGTGGTTGTGATGTTTGAATACCTAATATATATCCAGAACTTTGATGTGGCACCTGCCTCGGAAACCTTTAAGTCCCCCACACGAACCGAGGTTCATGACACATAGTATATATATGTTGCCCACCTCCCCTCTTCGACGCGTAATATATACTCCTACGTACGTACCGTAACACAACCCAAAAATAATCCTCCTAGTTCGTCAAATTACGTTTCTCATTGTGTCATATATAAGATGGATGACGACATCGCGGGCCCATGGAGCGAAGTGTCGCAGGCGAATGAGTGACAACCATCATCTGCACGTGGCCTAATGTGTTGGTGATGTTTTTAATACCCAATATGCACAACTTCTTTGTGGCACCTGCCTCGGAAACCAAAAAGTCCCCACACAGAGCGAGATCGATTCATTACGTGTGTGTAGTATATATGTGTTGCCCCGGCCCCCTCCTCCCCTCTTCGACGCATACTATATACTCCTACCGCAACACAACCCAAAAAGAAACCTCCTTGCTAGGTCAAAGTGATGGAGGACAACCCCGCGGGCCCACAGATGGAAGCATCGCACGCGAGTGAGTGTCCTATATGACGTGTAGTATTGCCCCTGGCCACCCTCTTCAACATGTACTATATATATATACTCCTACCGTACGTATAACAAAAACCAAAAAATGACCATCCTTGTTGGTCAAATTAACCTCTCTCATCGCATGTCATAGTGCTGGACGGCGACCTCGGGGGCCCACGCGAGTGAGTGTCCTAGGACCACCGTGTGCATGTGGCCCAAAGATGCGTGTCAAACTTTTTCTGCAGCGAACATGTGACCAAAGGAGTTTAGTGTTGAAAATTGAAGAAAATAGATAACATCTGTCCGTTTTTTTATACATTGATTGATTTCCCAGGGATTTAAATGTGCAAAAATCAAATTTGATCTACATGAGACCCCTGATAGTGCACGAAAATGGATTGCAAAATCATATGTGTACGTGTCCCTGGGTGCATGTTTAGTCCCTATGCAAGAAATTTCTAACATCATCTTGATTTTAAAATCCAATAAATCCAAAACTAAGTTTAAATTCATGAAACTTATCATGGTGTCATATGGACACCAATAAACTGTGATGTTTTTTTTTCAAATTTGAGACAAGTTTTGATATAATCTTCTTACATACAGGAAATTATAAATAATTATCAACCAATATCGCAAACGAACTCTTTATTCGAACCATGTGTGTTAGACCAACAATGTAAGTGTCATGCTTCAGTTAAGCAATAAAGCAGCAGAATTAATCATCAAAAAGGAAAAATCAATATAATACTTGCCGCGCACGCGTCCCGTGTGCCGTACAAGCATGTGTGAGTTGACGAGACGCATGCTAGCAGGCAGACCGGGAGGCCGAGGCATGCGCGTGTTCGCTACGCACTCATCGTGGGGTGTGCTAGTAGCTGTGTGAAATGACGGTAGGCGTGCCAGCAGTCCGCCGCGCAGGCTCACTAGGAGACAAGCCAGCCCTTTGACCGTCGCCCACCTCTCTCCCACTACTCCATATTAATGGCGCGCCCGATCCGCCGGTCATAATAGGCGGCCGCACACCCCGTCCACAGTTGTCACCGCCGCATGGAGTGTATTAGGATTTTGCCGAAGCGCACCATCGGTGGGAGTGGCGACGCCGGGGCTGGTGAAGCATCCGCGCAACGCATGAAGCTGGGCGCAGAGGTTGCTGTCGCCGCCGACAAGGTCTTGCGCGGGTTAGCGTGTGTGCTAATAATTCATAGCCAGATCTTGAGAATTGATTTTGCCGCCGCCCGCCTCGCTCCGTGAAATGATGGTATAGGAATGTCAGAAGTCCGTCGCGCAGGCTCACCGGGAAGCAAGACAGCCTTTGACCACCACCCGCCTCGCTCCCACTGGTCCGTATTAATGGCGCACCCGAGCGGCCGCTCCCCCCATCCTCGCCACACACACAATCCTCTCTCTCCGTCTGCATCCTCGACGCCGCTCTCAGTCCTCAAAGCCGGCACCCCCATCCTCGCCACACACATAATCCTCTCTCTCCGCCCGCATCCTCGATGCCGCTCTCAGTCCTCAAAGCCGTCAGTGTATGAGGATGCCGCTGAAGCGCCCCATCGGAGGGAGTGGCAACGCCGGGGCTGCTGAAGCACAGGAGCACGGCGTGAATATGGAGACAGAGGTTTCCGTCACCGCCGACGAGGTGGAGAACGAGACTGCCAACAAGCGGAGGCGGGTCGAGAAAGAACCACAAGCGACTCCAGCAGGCCTAGACTTCATCAGCAACCTCCCCGATGATATGTTGACAGTCATCATATCCCTCCTCCCAATCAAATATGGGGCGAGGACAACCGCCCTTTCCCAACGGTGGCACCCCCTACGGCTCTCCACCCCTCTCGACCTCCTCTACGCCCACGAGCTCTGCCATGGCTATCGCAACAGCTTGGATGCGTTCTCCCAGACCCTCGGCAGTCACCATGGCCCAATCAGAGGCCTTATCACGGGCAAGTTCCATTTCAATGGCAAGGACCAAGCCAATCTTGACGAGTGGTTCCGATCCCCCGCCCTAGATCAGCTCGAGGAGCTCAGTTTTAATGATGGGCATATGCACTCGCTGCCAATGTCCGCGCTCTGCTTCGCGCCCATGCTGCGCCTCACCAAGTTCATGAACTGCCACCCCCCTTAATGACACGCCCGCTCTTTTTCTACCATGACTGAAGCACCTCGAGCTCGTCGCCATCTGCATCCCAAAGGATGACATGGAACACCTACTCCGCAGCTGTACTGCACTCGAGTTCCGTCGTCTTCAGGTGATGAATTGGTCGAGTAGCTTCCACATCACCTCCAGGACTCTCTGGACTATTTATGTGTGTTACTGGTGCTGCAAAGAGAGATCACAAAAGGTGGACCACAATATGGTCATTGAGGATACACCTTCACTTGAGAGATTACTTGTAGTTGATCAACAAGGTCCAACAAGAATCAATGTCATTTCTACACCGAAATTGACAGTGGTGGGCTACTCGTCTGTCAAATACTACTACTTTCAGGTACAACAGTCGCCTTCTACCTCTCCTTGATATCAACATTATTTCTAGTTTTGAAGATTTATGTTCGTCTGTCATCCAGAAAAGCTTCACCCAGATTCTGCGCATAGTGAAGGTCTTGACACTAGAATCTGTCGGCCCCAACCTGGACCAAGTTGTCAGTTTCCTGAGATGCTTTCCGTGCGTGAAGAAGCTGTATATCGAGGTGATGTTCCTTTCCTATTAAATGTTAACCATAAGGGAGTTCAATTTTTTGCACCTTTTCCCAAGTTTACAACGACAATGTACTACGATTTCTGAAGGAATTTTGGAGGATTTCAGGACATACACCCCCCACCCCATATTGGTTGCTTGATTCATATGGTTACAATCCATAAGCATTTCTCCTTTGTATTCATCTGTACTAGTTTTCTTAGGGAATTTTTCATCCACTCCAACATCTTGTGAAGAAGGATACATTTTTCTAGATTGTAATCAAATGCCCATGTTAATCATGTCAGATCGAAGATGGCACGTTGTTGCATTTTACAAATCCTGCAAACCAAATAGGCATGTAGTAGTGTTCAAAACTGCATGTAGGCACTAACACGTTCTCTTCTTTTGCAGATAATAATAGGCTCGGAGGTGGATAATGTTTATAACGATAATCACATCGAATGCCTGGATCTGCATCTATCAAAAATTACTTTGAACTCCTACCGATGGACCTTACCGGAGATTACATTCGCCAGGTTCTTTGTTGCCGGAGCAAGGGTGCTGAAGGTAATGAGGTCGAACATGCATTTAAAAAGGAAATTTAAATGGTTTGTTGATCAGAGCCGGCAGCTACTGCAGAATGGAAGAGGCTCCAAAAAAAGCTAAACTTCGTATTGGAAGTGCATATGACAGAGTAATTGGAAGTCATTGTGTCAAACCCATACATGACTTGGCAACGGCTGATCCCTTTGCAGAAATGATGAGGTTTCGAAAGCGGCCTTACTATTTTTATTTTTAGTTTGAACCTCTCTTATATCCATGTTCAGCTGATCAGCATGGGCGTTTGCAGCTGAATTAGCTGAATTTCATTTCTAATATCATTTTGAACCTTGTAATCTTCGAATTTGAGCCATGTAACTCTGGAATTTGAACCTTGTAATATTTCGGGCTTTTGTGGTACAACTGTTGAAATGGCATTGTATGAGACACGTAGATTGGTAGTACTATTTTGACCTTAATATGCAATAGACTTAGATTTTATTAACCATTCACGACTAGGGATCCAGCCGAAAGCAGAGCAATGGCAAACATCGTCGCAACAAGATGTAGATGATTAGATGCTCGTTTCTCCTAGTTTAGTATGCATGTAATTGCTTACTTTGGTGTGTGGAAATGTTATGTGTGTAGTCACTTATGTAATTGTATGCCTAATTTGGTCATGCAATGTTGTTCTTATAAGTATATATGTTGATGTTCTGTAGACAGAGCATATCACATCGCAAACGGACCACACTAGGGAACCCGTCAGTCATGAATTCATCAATCGCAGACGGTTGTATACCAGCAAGCGTTTGCCCACAACACACACGGCTTATTCCATCACAAACAGCTCAGATGGATCAAATGTATGTCACATATCGCACACGCAACTCTAATCTGATTCGTGCTTGATGTCTCCGCCATCGCTTGCACAATTCATCTTATTTACCACATATCACTGTGCCGGCCTCTGCTCGCGTCCCTCGGTGCGCTGTGCTCACCGTTAGGCGCCGCAGTGTGCTATACTCGCCGTTAGGTGCCGCGGCACGCTCTGCTCACGTCCGTCGGCGCGCTCTGCTCGTGTCCATTGGCGCACTCTGCTCGCGTACCTCCACGCGCTTGACTTGTGGATAGCTTTTCCTTGCGTGTTCAACTGCTATATGCATACATATGATTGCTCGGTGTTGAGGCGACCGCGGAGCACTCTGCTCGTGTCCCTCCGTGCGAGCTCTGCCAGCGGTTGGGCTTGCGCACGATCACGTCGGGGGCCCCATATGCATCCGGTTGCGCCGCGCGCATCGCCACGATGCAGTTACGTGCGGCACGATGGAGTTACGTGCTGCAAATTAGAACTGCCATTCGGGCGTGCCGATATTCCAGGCCGTCCAGCTTCCCCTTTAATTCCCGCGACAATTATAACCTTAGTCTCTTCAACCTTTCGACCGCGCCCAACAACACAACAAGCACACCCACGACAACACATAGAGAGGGGATGTCTAGCGGCACTCCAATGGAGTTCGGCGAGCATAAAGTGGAGACCCAATTGAGGGAGACAGATATCTCAGTGGTGTACACCATCGACCCGGCCGTGGTGGATGACTACATCAACACCGTTGAGGAGTTGCTTGCTCGAGACAAGTACAAGGTGGTCGGCATCGACCTCCAGTACACCGGCGGTCGTCCCAACATAGATCAGAAGGTTGCCGTCGCCCAGTTGTGCATGCGCCATCATGGCCTCATCTACCACTATTGCATGGCCACAGAGCCTTGCGATCGTTTTGCCAGGTTTGTCAACAGCACCGACTACAAGTTCACTACGGTGGAAACCACTGACGATGTAAAAGCGCTCAGGGTTATGGGCTTGGCCTGCAAGAACCTTATCGAAATCCGTGAGCACTACAGGGTCTGGGGCAGCAGGAAGAAGGACTCCCTGGTTGAACATGCGTCGGCAATCATCGACCCATACTATGAAAAGATGAAGCAGGATGCCAACAGAACACGTCCCGTATCCTGGCACGGGGCCTGGATGTGGCAACTGGATGAACCTCACCTCAGGTTCGCGGCCAAGAGCATGTACACATGCTACGAGATGCACAGGCGGATCGTTGACATGAGGAAGTGCCTCATTACTAACATCGATGAGGCCGGATCGAGCCACAAGCAGAGCAGTAGCGGCAAGCGTCACAAGAAGTAGATGATGATCTGATGATTGTTTATCCTAGTTAATTATGCATGTAATATATAGTTGACTTTGGTGTGTGGAAATGTCATGTGTGTAGTAGCCACCTATGTAATTATGCATGTAATAGTTTACTTTGGTGTGTGCAAATGTCATGTGTGTAGTAGCCACCTATGTAATTGGATGTTTAATTTGGTTATGCAACCATGTCCTTATAAGTGTGTGTGTGTGTCTATATATATATATACATTTATATATATATGTTGTTCTTCTGTATGCAATCCCAACGCACAACACACATGTCTTATTAGCAGCAATCGTCTGTATTATTATCGGTCTTCGCACACATTTCTGATTACAGACCTGTTTGCCGCGTATCACACACATCTTTGTCGGTGTACTAAGTATTGGGCCACTAGTACCCCGTACTTGTGCACGGGCAGTTGTAGCCATCCTCGTGGCAAGGCTTGCCGGGGAACAGTTCGAGGTTGATTCAAGCCATCAAAGAAATCATCAAGTCAGAGATTTGAGGATCAGCAGATAAGAAGAGCTGGAATCCGAAGGCCAGCTTCCCCAGCAAGATCGTGCCGGGGTGGCCTGCGGAGCCCGGCAAGGATTGGCGCCCGGCAAGGCTTGGCGCCCGGCAAGGCTTGTTGCCCGGCAAGCTTCGGCGCCCGGTAAGGTTTTGTTGCTGTGCCGCTGCTATAGCACAACGACAAACCCGACATTCTGGGTCCTTCTTTGGACGCGTGGCGACGCGCCAATGGAAGAGAGCTTAAGCGGTGCTGATGGGATGGCCCCTTTTTCCATCCCCAAGAAAGTGAGGACACCTAAATGGACACCTCACGGTGCATTAAATGCGTTTGTCCTAATCCGTCAGGGGTTAGGTATGATGACCCTGTATCTACTTTACACCTCAATGTATGTACATTTTTGCCACTGTGGTGACCCCTTTGAGCATATAAAAGGAGGCCCAAGGCAACTGCTACAGGGGAGGAGAACTTCTGGCCCATTCTGCATGCATAGCTGCTCTTTAAACGTACTGTTCACAACGAGCGCTCCTGAAGGCTGGGCTCAAGAACATTAATAAGAACACAAAGCAGGAGTAGGGTTTTACGCTGATCAGCGGCCCGAACCTGGGTAAAATCTTCCCGCGTCGATCATTGGTTCTGCTCTTTGCGTATACCTCTCCCCCCGCCGAATCATAAAGGGGTCCCTTGGGATCCCATATGTGTCGTACTCCGACATCTTTGGCGCGCCAGGTAGGGGGATTGAAGGTTGCGTGAACCTGATCTAGTGATCGGCGCCTCAGTTTCTTCATCATCATGCCGCCCAAGAAGAAGAGCGCCGCGACGGCACAACCGTCCACGTCCATTTTGCCTATGCCTTCGCGTACGGGCGACGGCGTGGGTACAGAAGGAAGAGGACTAGAACCCCCACGGCGTTCTGGTGATCCGAGCCAGGCGAGCGGCATCGTTCGCAGTGGCAGTGCTAACCTGCACGCCGCTGGATCTAGAGACGGCGCTGTGTTGCCTACGGGTGGCACAACGAACTCCAGAGATCGGAGGGCGCCTGCTGGAGCTCCCGTGCCGGCGCAAGCCTCACGACCTACCCAGGTCATGCACGATGAGCGACGTCATGGCGCTGGTGGTTCAGGGCATCCCCATGAAAAGATTTCTGCGCATCGATCCCAAGATGCGCGGGACCAGCATGCACACCGAGCTGCTGGCGGGGGTGGCGCGCGGTCGCGTGACCGTGGTGGTGCTCCTTCTAATATGGTTAGGAGTCAGAGCACCTCACGTACCTCGCACCTGTCGCCGCCGCCTACGCCAGCGGAAGCCTTGGCACGTGCGCAGCTGCTCCTCGATTTCCCTCCTGCCCCGGAGAAGATGGAGGAGTGGCGAGCTACTATCCAGAGCCTTATCTGTTTCGCCAACAAAGATGGACCGCAAGAGGCATCGCCCTCGCAGCGAAGGCCCATCGATCCGGCGCGAGCCGATGTGGAGAAAACCGGAGGTGGTGCAACCACAGTGCACTCCCCTCCACGGCATAAGCGGCGGCCGACAACCCAGCAGGTCGACCGCCGCGAAGAAGTTTCCACGGCGTCATCCGATCCACGGATGCGCCGCGATCAGCGTCAAGTCCTCCAGGAACGAGGCAAGGTGGACGCTCGAACTACCATCGAGCGGCAACGGGAAGCGCACTATCAGTCTGATAAGCGCGCAGGGCCGGCTGTCAACGAGCCTACGCCAGGGAACGTAGGAGACTTGCCTTATGAGTTAGGGACTCCAGTGTTTACCCGTGAGCTGCGGCAAGTCCAGTGGCCCAATTCCCGAACCTTCAAGCCGGAGGTCCCGGAGAAATATGACGGTAAGACCCATCCCTCGGAGTTCCTGAGCATCTACACCATTGCGGTCCAGGCTGCCGGGGGCCGAGATGACAAGATACTTGCCAACTACTTCCCGTTGGTGCTCAAACCCAACGTCAGGTCGTGGTTGATGCATCTGTCGGAGAATTCTATTTCTTCCTGGTCAGATCTGTGCCATCAGTTTGTTGGCGCCTTTGTTGGAGGCCACCAAGCTCCTGGCCAAGAGAGTGATTTGCATATCATCCCTCAGAAGGAGGGCGAGTCCCTGCGCAAGTTAATGCAGAGGTTCCGCCGGGTGCAGTACAATATTCCTGACGTTCACCCTGCCGCTGTCATTAGCGCGTTTCACCAGAACGTGCGTAACCGCATAATGCGGGAAGAGCTAGCAATGAACAAAGTCAGGAGTATTGCCGAGCTTTACGCTCTAGCCGATAAATGCACTCGAGCTGAAGAGGGGAGGAAACTACCTGGCGAGGCTGTTGGCGCGGCGGGCGAATCCGAAGAAGAAGATGCCGCGGCCCCGTCAAGGAAAGGCCGGTGGCGGAATAGGAAACGCGGAGGCAAGGCCGTGCTTGCTGTCGAGGAATCCGACAACCCCGGCGCCGCCAAGAAGGCCAAGGTTGGTGACCCCGACAAGGATCTTGCCGGGTGCCCTTCCTGTCAGGCCTTGGCGGCTGCCGACAAGTCGGAAAACTCCGGCAAGCAGTATTGCAAGATCCATCGCACCAAGGGCCACGATCTTCAGAACTGCCAGAAGTTGAACAGCTTGCCGAGAAACAGAGGGCCGAATATGAAAGGTGAGATAAGGAGAAGGCCCATGATGGTGCTGATGGATTCGGCAAGAAGCGCGGTGGCCGAGGGGGGCGCTGCGGCAAGGCCAAGCAACAAAAGGATAGGCCCGCTCGGGGCCGAGAGAAAGAAGAAGATGATGATGAAGAAGATGATGAGTCCAGTGAGCAAGAATTCCAGAAGGCTATGGAGGCCATGTGTATCGATGGAGGTGCTTCGCTGCATTCTTCCCACCGTCAACTCAAACAGTGGGTGCGGGAAGTCAATGTGGCAGAGCCATCCCCAGATGCATGTAGGCCCCTGAAGTGGTCCAGCACGCCTATCATTTTCGACGCCGAGGATCACCCTGATCGCACAACTGCGGTCGGGTGCTTGCCATTGTTGGTCTCGCCAACTATTCGCAACCTCAAGGTGACGAAAATGCTAGTTGACGGTGGTGCCGGCCTAAACTTAATCTCACCGGATGTGCTCAAAAAGCTCCAAATTCCCGACGAGGACCTCGAAGAAACGGGTATGTTTCAAGGGGTCAATCCAGGAAGAACCCAGCCTAAGGGCAAGATTACGCTGCCGGTGACATTTGGTAGCGAGCTCAACTACAGGACCGAGAAGGTGGTGTTTGATGTCGCCAAGATCCCCATGTCATACAATGGGATCCTTGGTCGGCCAGTGCTGGCTAAGTTCATGGCGGCATCACACTACGCGTACAACGTTTTGAAGATGCCTGGGCCGTTGGGCGTCATCACTATCCATTCCGATAAGAAGGATGCGCTCATCTGTGCCGACCAACTTTACCGGGAAGCAGTTGTAGCACCTACCATCAAGGCACCTGCTCCTGCCACTGGAACTCCCGGGGGGAAGAAGAAGACCGGCAAGAATCTTGGCGCGAACTCCGGCAAGCGCACCTCCTCGGAGTGCTGCGCTTCCGTCGAGGATGCACCAGAGAGTTCCACCGGCAAGAACAAGAAATCCAAGGCTGCTCCGCCGGAGACCAAGAAGGTGCCCATCAGGGAGGACGGAACGGGGGGAACTTTCACCATAAGTTCCACTCTAGATGGCAAATAGGAAAGCGCGCTCGTTGCTTTCCTGCGGGCGAATGTCGACGTGTTTGCATGGCAACCGTCTGACATCCCCGGTGTTCCCAGGAAGGTAATTGAGCACCACCTTGCTATCTGTCCTCATGCGCAGCCCGTCAAGCAAAGGGTCAGGAAGCAAGCCTTGGAGCGGCAAGAATTCATTGCCGAAGAAATCAGAAAGCTGGAGGCGGCAGGATTGGTCAAAGGAGTGCTTCATCCAACCTGGTTGGCCAATCCGGTTGTAGTGTGAAAAGCGAATGGGAAATGGAGGCTTTGTATCGATTATGCAGATATCAATAAAGCCTGTCCAAAAGATCCCTTTCCCTTGCCGCGCATCGACCAGATTGTGGATGCCACCGCTGGTTGTGATCTCCTGTCCTTCCTTGATGCCTATTCAGGGTATCATTAGATTTTTATGGCAAAAGAAGAGGAAGAGAAGACCGCATTTATCACCCCATGTGGTACGTATTGTTTTATACGAATGCCTTTCGGGATGAAAAGTGCTGGTTCGACATTTGCGAGAGCTATCCAAATTGGTTTTGAGCCTCAACTCGATAGAAATATGGAGGCGTATATGGATGATATAGTGGTCAAAACCAAAGACAAAGCGACGCTCATTCAAGATTTAGAAGAAACATTTGTAAATCTGCGCAAGTTCAACTTGAAGCTCAATCCTGAGAAGTGCGTCTTCGGTGTTCCTTCCGGCAAGCTCCTCGGATTCTTTGTATCTTGCCGGGGAATCGAAGCGAACCCCGACAAGATCAAAGCTATTGAGCAAATTGAAGCGCCGAGACGCGTCAAAGATGTGCGTCGTCTTGCCGGCTGTGTTGCTGCTTTAAGCAGGTTTATTTCCAAATCTGCTGAGCGCGCCCTGCCCTTCTTCAAAACTTTGAAGAAGGCAGGTCCAATGAAATGGACTCCGGAGGCGGAGGCTGCGCTGCAAGATTTGAAGAAATACCTTTCCTCTCCGCCGATGCTAGTCGCGCCTAAACCACAAGAGCTGTTGCTGCTGTATCTAGCAGCAACAAATCAAGTGGTTAGTGCTGCGCTAGTGGTGCAGAGAGAGGCTGATGAGGAAGCAACACCAGCGGCAGGACCGCCAGGTGACGCGGCAAGATCTTCCCCGGCAAGGGTTGATCCCGGCAAGACAGGATCTGCGCAAACAGAAGAACCAGTGCAGAAGACGAAGGTTGTGCAGCGCCCAGTTTATTTTGTTAGCTCTCTTTTACAAGGAGCTAGGTCAAGATATTCTGGTGTGCAGAAGTTGCTTTTCGGCCTACTTATGGCCTCGAGGAAGCTGCGCCATTATTTTCAAGCACATGAAATCACCGTCGTCACTCGCTTTCCGTTGCAACGGATTTTGCAAAATCCAGAAGCAACCGGTAGGATTGTGGAGTGGGCGTTGGAGTTGTCGAGCTTTGGCCTCAAGTTTGAAAGCACTTCGACGATCCAAAGCAGGGCCTTGGCAGAGTTCATTGCAGAATGGACCCCAACGCCGGACGAAGAGGCTCAGGAAACAACTCTCCCTGGCAAGGAAATTGATCAGCAATGGGTTATGTACTTTGATGGGGCTTTCTCGCTGCAAGGCGCCGGTGCTGGCGTGCTGCTTGTCGCACCCACCGGAGAGCACCTCAAGTACGTAGTCCAAATGCATTTTCCCCAGGCGAGTTCGACCAACAACACTGCAGAATACGAGGGTTTGCTTGCCGGTCTCAGGATTGCGGCAGACCTTGGTATCAAAAAGCTCATCATCAAAGGCGATTCACAACTTGTCGTCAGGCAAGTTAACAAGAGTTATCAAAGTCCATTGATGCAAGCCTACGTGGATGAAGTGAGGAAAATGGAAGAGCGGTTTGACGGTCTGCAAATGGAGCACGTTCCTCGTGCCAAGAACAGTGTTGCTGACGACCTGTCAAAGCGTGCCGCCCTCAAGTTGCCTGTGGAACCAGGAACTTTTGTGCTCCAGTTGACTCAACCATCCGTGGCGCCATCGATGTGGCAAGAAAAGAGAAGGAAGTTGAACTCTGGTCAGTACTTCCCGGCAGAGCTCCCCGGAGCCGCCGGCAAGGAAGTTGCCGGGATCGACATGCCTGCCGGGGAACAACAGGCTCCGGCAGGGCCTCTGGCCCTTGCTGTCGAGACAAACGTTCCCCCGGCGGAGGAGATGCCTTTAGTCCTAGCCGTCGAGCCTCAGGCTCCAGCATGGGCACAGCACATTGTCCATTTACTTCAGACAGGGGAACTCCCGGAGGAACAGGAAGAAGCAGAAAAGAGTAGCCCGTCGGTCTGTTATGTACAAGTTCGTCGATGACGTCCTGTACAGAAAGAGACCAAACGGTGTGAAATTGAAGTGCATTCCTCGAGAGGATGGGCTAGAGCTGTTGGCAGAGATACATGGAGGCATATGTGGTTCTCACATAGGATCAAGAGCACTTGCCAGGAAAGCATTCCGGCAAGGTTTCTTTTGGCCCACCGCTCTCCAGGATGCAACTGCACTAGTCACCAAGTGTGAAGCGTGCCAGTTTCATTCGAAGAAATCACATCAACCAGCTCAAGCTCTTCAGACAATCCCTCTCTCCTGGCCATTTTCGGTCTGGGGGCTCGACATACTGGGCCCTTTCCCCCGTGCTACCGGGGGCTTTGAGTACTTGTACATTGCTATCAACAAGTTCACAAAGTGGCCGGAGGTGGAAGCAGTGAGGAAGGTGACAGCACAATCAGCCGTCAAGTTCTTTAAAGGGATAGTTTGCCGTTTCGGTGCACCCAACAGGATCATCATCGACAACGGCACGCAGTTCACAAGTCGCACCTTCATGCAGTACGTCCAAGACTTTGGCGGCAAGATTTGTTTTGCCACTGTTGCTCACCCGAGAAGCAACGGCCAAGCAGAAAGGGCTAATACTGAAGTGCTGCGCGGTCTCAGGACCAGGACTTTTGACAGGCTGAGAAAGTGTGAAAGGCGCTGGATTGATGAGTTGCCGGCGGTTCTTTGGTCAATCAGAACGACACCAAATCGAGCCACCGGCCAGACGCCCTTCGCTCTGGTCTATGGAGCGGAAGCAGTTCTCCCCACGGAACTCACGTACGGATCACCTCAAGTGCTCGCTTATGATGAGCTTGAGCAAGAGCAACTGCGGCAAGATGACGCTGTGCTCCTTGAGGAGAATCGTCTTCAGGCTGCTGTGCGAGCTGCATGCTACCAGCAAGCTTTGCGCCGCTACCATAGCCACAAAGTTCATGCCCGAAGCCTTGAGGAAGGCGACCTTGTTCTTCGGCGGATTCAGTTCGCCAAGAATTCAAACAAGTTGACGCCAAAGTGGGACGGCCCTTATCGGGTAGTACGAGTCACCAGGCCCGGCGCTGTCCGCTTGGAGACCGAAGATGGCGTTGCAGTGAGCAATTCCTGGAATATCGAACATCTTCGCAAGTTCTACCCATAAGGCGCGATTGCCGGGGGCTCCCGGCAACCACCCTTTTGTACAAGTCTTGTCGGCAAGGCATGTGATCCTTTGTACAAAGCCAGGCACAGACCCTGAGCGCAGATGAATAAATTTAAGTGTTGTACATTCCCTTATTGATTCCCATGTTCATATTTATATATACATGTTTGTCTAAGATGTTGTATAACACCTACTCCCGGTAAGTTCTAACAAACCACCAAGGTTTCATGTCTTTATTTTCTCTTCTTTCTTTTTAAAAAGACAGAAGGATTCCTCGCGTGCACATTTGCCGAGGGGGGGAAGGGAGATATGAGTACCAGTTGGCGACGTTCGGAATCGACACTTGCCGGAGGAAGGATAGCGATAGAAAGCTAAGTTCTAAAAACTTAGAGCAAGTTTTTTTTATTACAAAGTTATTTCCTTGGACGATTCTGACTCTTGTATGGGAAATCTGCACGCGAAGGAACCCTTGTTGTAATCAGTTGCGCCCTTATTTTGTTTCGAGCCCGCTAAACGATTTAAGTGGCTGCACTGAGAACGCCAAGGAGCCTTGCCGGCCGCTGCGCCTCCAGCAGGCTGCTGAAGTCCCGCACCCAGCACTCGCGACAGGTTGCGCGCCGGCAAGTTTTTCAGTAATCGTAGGGTGAACCCCATACATAAAGGAATCAGACAAGGAAAATAGCAAGCATGAACCTAAACATAGGCGAGTAATATTACATTCATGAGCTGCCGCAATTCTAACGTGAGACTTAATTGTCTTTTACATGGAATGATGACGGCAAGAAAAGGCGGAGGACTTAATCCCTGCGCTGGCCTTCGATCCTTTTGATGGAATCCACCTTCTCAAGGATAGGCGCGATGCATTCTTCAAGCACCTCAACATTTGCATCCCTTGGCAGATGGCCGAGCGCGTTGGAGAGGTCGATGCCGGGATTGCTGTGCACCACCTTGATAAGCACCTTGCGAAGGACGGCCCAGCAAAGCCAGCGAGTCTCGTTGGCCAATTGGGTCGCCCGGCTAGACTGGAGCACCCTCAAGGAGTCGATGATGCTTTCAAAGAACATCGTCAACCTGGCACTTGAAGATATCCTTTCCTCGGAAGAATACCTGAAGTTTGACAGGCCCATGGTTGACATTTCTGCTGTAAGCTTCTCCGCGGTGGCGATGAGACGTCCATTCCAGATCTCCACCCCCTTCTCATAATCGATTTGGGCAGCGGCAGCGCTCTTGAGCAGGTTCCTCTCTCCTTGGAGATCCTTGAGTAGAGCCTTCTCACGGGCCCTACCGGCCTCGAGAGACTCCTGCAATGTGTTCAGCTTCAATTCCAGAACTGCAATATCATCAGCCACAGAGGAGAGCTTCTTGGTTTTGTTGGACAGGGCAACTTGCATCTCCGCCAAGGAGTGGAGGGTTTTTTCCCTATCACCTTT
Source organism: Thinopyrum elongatum (assembly GCA_011799875.1). Lineage (NCBI taxonomy): Eukaryota > Viridiplantae > Streptophyta > Magnoliopsida > Poales > Poaceae > Thinopyrum > Thinopyrum elongatum. The sequence continues at coordinate 314,945,020 of CM022298.1, forward strand.
GAGCGTCGAGAGCTCCTTGCCGTGCTCTTCGAGATCTATTTCCAGTCTCTTTACCTTGTCGCTCAGCTCGTTCATGGTAGCCTCTGCAGCTTCTGCAGCATCGACGGCCTCCTTGAGCTTGCCGGCATGACTTGCAGTCAGAGCTTCGAGCGCCTCTTTATGTTTTTGCTCCAGCTCCCGGGTCCGCCACGCGACAAGCTTCTCGATATCTTCATCTTTGTTGCGAAGCTTGGTGGCGAGCGCCTGCTCACGTGCGGTGTGATCTTCCTCATGAGCATCAAGAGCAATGCGGCGCCCCGTCAGGAGGGCATCTTCAGCGGCAATCCTTTGAGTAGCTTCATCCTGCGCCTTCTCCATATCAGATTGCTTCAGGAGGATCTCTGTCCACTGTTGGCTCACCTGTTCCCGGCCAGCAGTCAGCTCTTGGAGGGCCTCGGCGTACCAGGTTTGCATTTGTTCGACACGCCTCTGGAAATCTGCCTTGGCCGCCTCGACAACTGCCATTCTGGAGTCCGCCTTATCTTTCCGGGCGCGGTGGAGAGCCTGGAGCTTGCGGAAATTCTCGCCCATGGCCTGAAGGAGCTGATCCTTTTCAGATTTGCCGCTACTAGCGCTGGGATCGTCAACAACCTCGAGCCCAGCAGCAGCGATGATTTCTTCGTCAAAAACTTCTCCTTCGGCTGGTGCCCCAATGCTTGCCGTCCCCGACAAGTTGACAAACAGGTTCTCGCCAACCTTGAGGTATTTTGCTGGATGAGGGGCCTTCAGATGTTGACGGTTGGTCTTCAGCGACCGCCTCACCAGTGGCAGGGGCTCCGTGGCCGGTGCAGCGCCTAGCGCTCCTGCGGCAGGAATGCCGTCAGTACAGTCATCAGCCTCCCTGTCGCCCCCTTCAGTAGGTTCCTTGGCGGGTTCCTCTTGTGCAGTCTTGGCGGCCTCCCCGTCAAGAGCACCACCAGCCTTGATAGTGTCATCCTTGGTGGCCTCGCTGGCAGCGATCCTGTCTGCTTCGGCAGCGGCGTCCCTGGCGGTCTCCTCGATGACAACGTCGACATCCATGTGTTCCATCACAGGGAACTCTGAAGGATGAAGGAGGAGAACAGAATAAGATCATGATTGAAGTTTGAAGCGACTAAAGACAGAGAGATAAGGGAAAGAGTAACAAACATTCTGAGGCAATCAATTACCTGCGTCGAGCTGTTGAGAGGTGGCCTCGCCCTTCCCGACAACTTCGGTTGCCGGGGGAGGGTTGCTGGTTTCCATGCTTGCCGGCTCCTCCTCAGTTAGGATGGGCTCGTCGGTAGGATCTCTTGCCGGGGACGTGCTTGTGGGCGGCGTGGTCGATGAAAGTGGCACGACGGGGATGTCTTCCGACAACTCTCCCTGTTGTCGTTCTTCTCCTGCGAGCCCGAGGATATCAGCGGCAAGAATGGATGCCTCAGCACCCGCCAGCGGAAAAAGAACAGTGAACTTACGCTGGGGGCTGTGCTGGGGGCTACATTGAGGACTGGGCTCCGGGCTGACGATGACGGTTTCTGGCACACTCGTGGAGCCTGCCGGGGGCTCGTCGCCCGTAGAAGTCTTTGAGCTCTTCGCCATCCTCTCCAGCAAGGTTTCTGCATCACTGCAGAGACAATACGAGCAAGTTAGTAAGATCGATCCAAGATTGAAATATAAAGGTTGTGGCAAAGTACTCACTCTTCTTCTTCTTGCTCCGGACTAAAGCTGGAGATGTCGAAATCGGCCTCCACTGCAATGTCTGAGTGGGGAGGCGGAGGAGGGGTCCTAGGCCGCTTGGCTGTGGCAGGCGCCGGCGCAGCTTTCGGTGCGGTAGTGCGAGACACCCCTGCCGCCCCAGCAGTGGCCGCTGGTGTGGGTCTCGCGCGCCGCGCAGGTTGTTGACGAACCCCTTGCCGCGGTGCAGTCTTGCCGGCCACTTTCTTGCCGGGAGCCTCGCCGCTCGAAGAAGGCTGGCTTGCCGGGATGCCAGATGCAGCCTTCCGAAGAACGCGCTTCGTCTTCTTCGGGGCTGGGAGCTCTTCTTGCGGTTCTTCTTCGGCCGTGTCCTCGTCGGACGAGCTCTCAGCGGCTGTGCTGCTCTGTTCCCCGGCAGCTTTGTCCTTCCCGGCAGGTTTTACCTCCACTACTACCTCTGCGTCGCTGGTTACCCATTCTGTAAAGCCAACGCTGCCGGCCTTCGCGGCAAGATTTGCCTCCTCCACCCTAGTAGCAATGTAAGCTACTTCTTGGTCGGTGGTGGCTCGGATGAAATCTGTCTCTTGCCGGACGGGTCTCTCCGTCAAGTTGTCAAAAAACTTCTGTGCTTCCTCCTCGGTTGGCTCAGCCCAAGTCGCGTCAAGACCGTGGGTGTTGAACATCGGCATGAAGGCGATGATTGACCCCAAGGCGGAGTTGTTGCACAAAGGGACGATTATTGCCGGCAGCCGATGCTTGTCTTCGCGCTGGAATAGTTTTTGACGGAGAGCGCCAAGCTGCATAGTGGTCAGATTATTATTCAACCCGGGGCGCAATCTCATGATATCTGCCGCGTTTCTGTATTCCCAAGCTGGCCTTCCCCTGTTCTGCAAGGGGGCGATGCGGCGGCGGAGAAAGTCGAAGCCAATCATCTCCATTGTCAGCCCGGCAGCTTTCAGGCGAAGAATCCTGGTGGTGGCGATTGCAAGCTTTTCGTCATCAGCGGCAAGACTGCTCCAACCGCTGCAGCGGACCACCTTCTATTGCCGGGGAAGACAAAACGGATGGGGATCTGCTTCCTGGATCCAGCACCATTCAGCCCGCCATTGGTCCCACTTTTCGTAGTAAACTCCTTCTGGGTATATTTTCTTATTCCAAGCCCTTGGAATCCAGGCGATAGAACCAGAGTGGGCTTCTCCTTTTTGGATGCGGGGGAAGAAATAATGGCGAAAATGAGTAGAGTTGGGAATCACGCCGGCAAAGTTTTCACAAAGATGGGCAAAGATGGACATGCATAGTACCGCATTCGGCGTGAAATCGAGAAGATGAAAGCCGTATGTGTACATGATATCATTGAAGAAGTCGGAAAATGGGGGGCAGAGCCCACAATAGAAATACGCAGCGAAGAAAGGGTATCTGTCCGATCCGCTTTAGGAACAAGAACCTGGAATCACGCGTGTCACGGGGTGAGCTTGCGTCTCCTTCGCCCACATGCATTGGTACCGCCTCTTCAGAGCTTCTGCATCGAGCGATGGGGGGAAGACGACATACTTCTTCCGCATCTTCGGCAGTTCGCTCTCCGGGACATCGGCTTTCGCTTCCTTGCCCTTGCCTTTGCTGGCCTTGGGCGGCATGGCGGCTGTGAGGACGGAAGCCGGGGGTGAAGCGAGCGTGGAAGCGGCGGGCGGAAGAGGAAAAGCTTCGCTCTGAGCTCGAGAGGAGGAAGGCGATGGCGATGGCCAGATTGAGAAGAAGAGGGGGGTAAATAGGTTTGTGCCTCTGCGGCTTCTCCTTTTTATGGGGAAGGAGTGAGGCCGCCTCTTTTATTCCCCAATGTGAATGCGCCTCTATAGGCGCGTCGCAGTTGCAGCCTTTGAGGCACGCTTCCCACGTCGCGTGTTCGGCGCGCGTCGTGGGGGGCACAGTAAACGAGATATTTACGAGTAGTTAATACCCTGCCATGCGTGCCCGTGCACTGTTTGGGCCTAGCCCAACAATGCCTCGCACTCGTGTATGGCCTAGGCCCAGGGGCTCCTGTCGGTGTACTAAGTATTGGGCCACTAGTACCCCGTACTTGTGCACGGGCAGTTGTAGCCATCCTCACGGCAAGGCTTGCCGGGGAATAGTTCGAGGTTCATTCAAGCCATCAAAGAAATCATCAAGTCAAAGATCTGAGGATCAGCAGATAAGAAGAGCTGGAATCCGAAGGATTGGCACCCGGCAAGGCTTGATGCCCGGCAAGCTTCGGCGCCCGGCAAGGTTTTGTTGCTGTGCCGCTGCTCTAGCACAGCGACAAACCCGACATTCTGGGCCCTTCTTTGGATGTGTGGCGACGCGCCAATGGAAGAGAGCTTAAGCGGTGCTGATGGGATGGCCCCTTTTTCCATCCCCAAGAAAGTGAGGACACCTAAACGGACACCTCACGGTGCATTAAATGCGTTTGTACTAATCCGTCAGGGGTTAGGTATGATGACCCTGTAGCTACTTTACACCTCAATGTATGTACATTTTTGCCACTGTGGTGACCCCTTTGAGCGTATAAAAGGAGGCCCAAGGCAACTGCTATAGGGGAGGAGAACTTCTGGCCCATTCTGCATGCGTAGCTGCTCTTTAAACGTACTGTTCACAACGAGCGCTCCTGAAGGCTGGGCTCAAGAACATTAATAAGAACACAAAGCAGGAGTAGGGTTTTACACTGATCAGCGGCCCAAACCTAGGTAAAATCTTCCCGCGTCGATCGTTGGTTCTGCTCTTTGCGTATACCTCTCCCCCCGCCGAATCGTAAAGGGGTCCCTTGGGATCCCATAGGTGTCGTACTCCGACAATCTTGTTAAATTGAACCATTCCTGTTATCTTGGCTCAACACAAATAGTTCATCCGAGTGAACTGTTTGCCCTCTATCGCACACACCTTGATCTGGCTGACCATTTCTTTTGTTTCGCCTAATCACAAACAGTTCATCCGAGTGAACCGTATGCCATATGTCGCACACACCTTCATCTGGTTGCCCGTTTCTGTTCTGCTGCCTCATCACAAACAGTTCATTGAACTAAACTGTATGCCCCTTATCGCACACGCAACTAAATTCTGAACCGTGTTTGATGCATCCGTCATCGCAAACGTTTTGCATCTTTTTTGACGGTTTTTTTACATTACCGTTTGTGATTATTGCATCGCACATAGTTTCGTCGAAGGGTCTCTGATTGTAGTGTCACGTTAGCAGCATCCTGCAGTAGTGTGAGAGTGAGAGTGACTTCACCACTAGCCCCATATATGACGAGTTTGCCCCAATTCCCATGTGAGGAGAGCACCACCACCACCACTTGAGTGATTCGAGTGACTCCACCATATGTGACATTTAGTGCACCTACCTTGAGGGAGTGAGTGAGCCACCACCACATAGAGAGAGTGAGGTAGTTGATAGGGCATGTGAGGCCATTTCTATTTCTAACAACTTAACCTCTACCTCCATTGTGTCTTCTCATTTGGTGCTAGGTCCCATATAAGATGAGGCGCCGATCCTCGACGACTTCGTCCTTCCTTTGGACAAGACAATGGCCATGGTGGACTATGATGCAACCCCCACATGGTTCCATCACGATGATGATGACGACGTGTTGGTCCATACCACCTCACCTACACCACATGAGTGGAATGACGAAGGTAACATAGGTGATGGTAATGCTCTTGTCCCACTAGTGGACATTCTTGATATTAACTGCTTGCATGATGTTGATCCTCCTATTACCATGCTTCATGCTAGTATGATTTTCCCATGCGATGATTTACCCATTTCTGATGAGTTTGATGATTGCCATGTGGAGTCTATTAGTTGTGATGCTATGTTACATAGGATTTCTTGTGACAAATCTTTAGGTCACATCATGTTTGACAATCCGCTTGACTTGTCATATGCTATGAATGAGATCAACCATATGTTATATTTGCAATCTCATCGTAGTGACTATGCATATGCCATTAAATTGAACGAAATTTGCACATATGGCATAGATGACAAGCCCATGGTTATTGGCATTGGTTTTTATTGCGATGATATTAATATGCTCCCTTTGCATAATTTATCTGATATACCATGCCATGACCACCTAGCTTCGGATATGCATTGTTTTTTATGTTGTTCATATTCTCCATATGATGTTTCCACTATTGCTCATGAGGAGACCCCCATAATTTCCTCATACATTTTAGGAGATTTTGATCACTCCAACCCATTGCATGATTCCTATACTTGTGTGCACAATATGCTCCCCATGAATAAACATGCTATTGATGTGCCATATACTTGCATTCTCAATTTGAGTCCCCATCGTCTTATACATAACAACTAGTCTTTCATGATGGATGACATGTTCATATACCATGCTTCCAATTTCTTTGAGCGATGTTTATCTTGTGCTAACTCTCATGTTTACATACACATCGTTATGGATGATGTGTACATTTACCACGCACACGCTTTCTTTGGTTTGTGTCTCTTTTGTGTAGGTACCCATGCATACTGGTCAACCTCGCATTCCCATGAGTTGACGAAACGAGCTCTAGAGAGTAATGATGATTTGGGATACCGTGGATTGTCCTTACCACCACTCCCTTCACACAAAGACTTCGCGCATTTCTTCTACATGGCCCTCACATGGTTATGGGTTATTTACCACTTCTCACTTTATGCCCATATTGCCATGTTCACTATGCTTGATATGATCATTCATATGCCTTTGCCATAGATTCGTGACCCATGCTTTGCATTATGCATGATGATTGATTATAGTACTTGTATGTGTATTTGCAAGCTTGGTGGAGATATTGCTTGTTATTGCCATGTTCCATTTATGACCCATTCCTATGATAATACTATGATCTTGTTTTGTGTTCGTGCTTGCAATATGTCATGTGCATTTCCTATGCCTACTATTTGCTCACATGACATGATCGCCATGATTTCTTCTAGTATGTTGCATCTTCGCACTACTAGCTTGCATGACTTGATTAATATGATTGCTTGCCTTGTTGCATCACCAATGATTCATACTCGCTCATTTCATGCGGTTGATGACAACCATTGCCATGCTTTGCACATGATTGCTATTGCTTCTTGTCCTATATGTCCATGTGTTGCCTCTCTCATGCTAGATGATTTGACATGTATTGAGTGCAACAATGCTCTTAGTCTTGCTTATGAGATTTCCCCCGTAGCATTCTCGCATATATTTGGAGATTTTGACATATTTCTTGTGAAGCATGCTTGTCATACTTCTTTGCACCATATACCTAGTGTCATGAATATCGCCATTGTTGCATCATATTATTCGAGCACTTGTGCTTCTAATTGTTATGTGCAAAAGAAGAGAACCATCATGATGCATGACGTGTTTATCTACAATGCACATATGTTGTTTGCTTTCTTTTATGCATGTGTAGGATATTTCGGCTTGGTGTCAACTTCCACTTCCCGTGAGTTGACCATACAAGCTCTTGAGAGCGAACCACTTGTGACCGACTCGCTTCTACATCGCACTTGCTTGTGCTTCGGCATTGTGAATGATGCACAAGGACATGCTTTCGAGGTGATATCCTTCTCTTTTGAGAACACCCACACCAAGAGCATGCATATTGTGGATCATACTTCATGTGTTGCTTGCACCATGAGACTTATTGGTCATCTTGGACCACTTGATTGCACACATGTTAGAGATAGTGCTTTCATTCATCATTTCCACATTGCTATGTGTTGTAGGGTGAAGCCCTAAGATGGATCTTTTCACACTTGGAGGGGGAAAAGGGATGAACACCAAGAACATAAAGAGGAATTCACTCCAACAAAACCCAATCACACATCCACTAGAATAGCAAATACATAGATCCACAAGATTACAAGCACAATCAAAGGAAACAAGCACTAGGTAAAGTTCTTCCCACTCCTAAGAGATGAGGTCTTGATGATGGTAGTCTTCTCCAAGAGGAGGTCTTGAAATCCACAAGTGGATCATCTCCTAAGAGGCCTTGATCTCCAATGGAGTGGTAGAAGGAGCAAAGCTCTCAAATATCTCACATATACTTTGCTTAATCTAAACATTACCCTAGATACGAAATATATAGGCTTGGGGGCGAGGTTGATGAAGAGGAGGCAAAAACCATATCTCAGTCGGCCATCCTGTAGGGCCCGTGCACACGGGGTAAGTTGGGCCCGTGCGCACGGGGTGCTACAGCCGTAGCTCCCTGTGTAGCCCGTGGGCATGGGGTCGCCTGGGACTTCCTGTCTTGCTCCTTTGGGGCTCCTTCTTCTCAATTAAGCTCTTGGGGTGCTGCTCGTACTCCTTGGTGATGCTCCTCAGCTGCTTGTGAGTCTTCGTACCTAATGATACATAGTGCATTTTGGTGAGGTAGCACCCAAGTTCCATTCGTGTCCATATGCATGTCAAGTAGGAAGGAGTTCACTTTGGTTTCCATTGCGCGTGCTCGAGCTCTTGACATAGGCCCACGTGGTATTTGATGCGATGGTGTAGAGTCCATGGGGATGATGGAAGGATGCTCCGTATCATCCCCCCCCCCCTTGGGAGAGATCCATCCACGGATCGTGATCTTCATCACCATGGTACTTTGCCAAGTCCTTGACATTGAAGATATCGCTTACATTGTACTTGTCGCGTGGGATGTCGATCTTGTAGGCGTTGTCATTGTAGCGGGCTAGCACCTTGAAGGGTCCATCGGCTCGTGCTAGTAGCTTGGACTTGCGCTCATTGGGGAAGCGGTCCTTGCGAAGATGAAGCCATACGAGATCTCCCGGTTGGAACACCATTGGTGTCTTTTTGATGTTGAGCTTGGTGGCGAGGCAATGTACTTGACACTCGATCGTGGCCCTTGTATCTTCGTGAGAAAACTTGCCCTTGCACTCGCATCCATGTTTGCGCGCTCTTGGAGCGAAAGAGGTAGAATGTCCAATGGGGACAATGGGTTGAAGCCGTAGACAACCTCGAAGGGGACTTGCCGGTAGTAGAGTGTCGAGCTCAATTGTAGGTGAGCTCGGCGATGGGTAAGCACTCCTCCCACTCCTTGATGTTCTTTTCTATCAACACTCTAGGAGAGTAGATAGCGTCCAGTTGGTGACTTTCGTTTGGCCATCGGTCTGGGGATGATAGGCCGTCGAGAATAGTAGCTTGATGCCGAGCTTGGCGCATATTGTCTTCCAAAAGTAGCTTAGGAACTTGATGTCGCGGTCCAACACGATGGTCCTTGGCTCTCCATGCAACCTCAAGATTTCCCTACAAAAGAGATTTGTAACATGTGAAGCATCGTCTATCTTATTGCATGGGATGAAATGTGCCATTTTTGAGAATCGGTCCACAACAACAAATACGGAATCCTTTCCATTTTGAGTCCTTGGCAAACCAAGCATGAAATCCATACTAATATCTTCCCATGGTTGATATGGAATTGGAAGTGGCATATGTAAACCATGAGATTGGGCTTTTGACTTAGCTTTGCGGCATGTAGAGCAACGGTTGGTGAAGCGTGCCATGTCGCGGAACATCTTTGGCCAAAAGTACTTGAAAGAGAGTGTGTCAAAGGTCTTGTCGCGCCCAAAATGTCCCATAAGTCCTCCGCCGTGAGCCTCTTGCAAAAGTAACAAACAAAGCGAAGACTCGGCTATACAAAGTTTGTTAGTGCACATAAGGTAGCCATTCTTGAGATAATAGTTCTCCCTACAAGTGTTAGCAAGACATTTGGCATATGGAATCGCAAACATAGGATCATGTGCATAAAGATCTTTAACATGCTCAAAGCCAATAACATTCAACTCAAGTTGAGTAACTAACATGCATTTGCGGGAAAGAGCATCCGCCACAACATTTTCTTTGCCCTTAATATACTTGATCACATAAGGAAAAGATTCAATAAATTCACTCCATTTAGCATGCCGTTTATTCAACTTGGTTTGACCTTTAAGGTACTTTAGTGTCTCATGATCAGTATGTATGACAAATTCATGTGGGCGAAGATAATGCTCCCAAATATGCAATACTTGCACTAAAGCATACAATTATTTGTCATAGATGGGATAGTTAAGTTGAGCATTGGAAAGTTTTTCACTAAAGTATGCAATGGGTCGCTTTTCTTGCATCAAAACTCCACCAATTCCATTACCACTAGCATCACAATGAACCTCAAAAGTTTTGTTGAAATTAGGCAATGCAAGAATTGGGGCATGTGTAAGCAAAGATTTGAGCTCATCAAATGCGGTAGATTGAGATGGTCCCCAAACAAAGGGTGCATTTTTCTTACACAAAGCATGCAAAGGTGCGGCAATAGTGCTAACATCTTTCACAAAGCGACGATAAAAACCCGCTAGACAAAGGAAACTATGCACTTGTTGCAAATTTGTGGGTTGTGGCCAAGTTTTAATTGCTTCAATTTTAGACTCGTCAACATGAAGACCCTTTGAAGACACAACAAAGCCCAAGAAGACAATCTTGTCAACACCAAAAGTGCATTTTTTTTTCATATTGGCATAAAGACGCTCTTTTCTAAGAGTTTGCAAAACGGCCCTAAGATGATTTACATGCTCTTTGAGGGATTTGCTAAACACAAGAATATCGTCAAAGTAGACCACAACAAACACTCCAATGTAAGGACGAAGCACATAATGCATAACACGCATGAAAGTTCTGGGTGCTTCCGATAAATCCATAGGCATAACTAACCACTCATACAAACCAAATTTTGTTTTGAAAGCGGTTTTCCATTCATCGCCTTCTTGTATGCGGATTTGATAATAACCACTTTTAAGATCAATTTTTGAGAAAATGGTGGCGCCGCTAAGCTCATCTAGCATATCATCAAGGCGTAGAATGGGATGCCTATAGCGAACGGTAATAGCATTTATGGGTCTACAATCGGAACACATGCGAAAACTACCATCTCTTTTTGGAACAAGAATGACCGGAACGACACAAGGACTCAAACTTTCATGCACATGTCCATGGTCTATGAGATGTTGGACTTGCCATTGTATTTCTTTTGTTTCTTCGGGGTTGACGCGGTATATAGCATTGTTCATAAGAGGTGCACCGGGGATGAGATCGATCCAGTGTTCGATGCCACGTAGAGGAGGAAGACCGGGAGGAAGCTCAACGGGGAAGACATCCGCAAATTACTGCAACAAATCAGACAACACTAGAGGAAGAGGATTGTCGGGGCATGACACCTATGGGATCCCGAGAGATCCCTTTACGATTCGGCAGGGGGAGAGGTATACGCAAAGAGCAGAACTAGTGATCGACGCGGGAAGCTTTTACCCAGGTTCGGGCCGCTGATCAGCGTAAAACCCTACTCCTGCTTTGTGTTCTTATTGATGTTCTTGAGCCCAGCCTTCAGGAGCGCTCGCAATGAATAGTGCGTTCAAAGAGCAGCTACGCATGCAGAATGGGCCAGAAGTTCTCCTCCCTATAGCAGTTGCCTTGGGCCTCCTTTTATATGCTCAAAGGGGTCTCCACAGTGGCAAAATGTACATACATTGAGGTGTAAAGTAGCTACAGGGTATCATACCTAACCCCTGACGGATTAGGACAAGCGCATTTAATGCACCGTGAGGTGTCCGTTTAGGTGTCCTCACTTTCTTGGGGATGGAAAAAGGGGCCATCCCATCAGCACCGCTTAAGCTCTCCTCCACTGGCATGCCGCCACGCATCCATGGAAGGAGCCAGAATGTCAGACTCGTCACTGTGCCGAAGCGGTGGCACAGTGGCATAATCTCGCCAGGCGCAGATCCTTGTCGGGCACCAATCCTTGCCGGGCGCCAGGGCTTGCCGGGCGCCGAGCTTTGCTGGTAACCAAGCCTCGCCGGGCGCCGAGGCTTGCCGGGCTCCACGGGCCATCCCGGCAAGGATCTTGCCGGGGAGGCTGGCCTTCGATTTCCAGCTTTGCTTATCTGCTGATCCTCAGATCTCTGACTTGATGATTCCCTTGATGACTTAAATCGACCTCGAGCTGATCCCGGCAAGCCTTGCCGCGAGGACGGCTACAACTGCCCATGCACAAGTACGGGGTACTAGTGGCCCAATACTTAGTACACCGACAGGAGCCCCCGGGCCTGGGCCACACACGAGTGCGAGGCGTTGTTGGGCTAGGCCCAAACAGTGACGGGCATGCGTGGCAGGGAATTATCTGCTCGTAAAAGATCTTGTTTTACTGTGCCCCCACTACGCGCACGGAGCGCGCGATGTGGGAAGTGTGCCAAAAAGGCTGCAAACTATTTCGCGCCCTCAGAGGCGCATTCATATTGGGGGATAAACAAGGTGGCCCCGCTCCTTCCCCATAAAAAGGAGAAGTCGTGGAGGCGCAAACCCATTCACCCCCCTCTGCTTCCCAATCTGGCCATCGCCATCGCCTTCCTCTGCTCGAGCTCAGAGCGAAACCTTCTTTCCCTTCTGCTCGCCGCTCCCGCGCTCGTTCCGTCCTCCGGCTTCCATCTCCACAGTCGCCATGCCGCCCAAGGCCAGCAAAGGCAAGGGCATGGACAAGGAACCGAAGGATGAAGTTCCGGAAAGCGAGCTGGTGAAGATGCGGAAGAGGCTCGTCGTCTTCCCTCCGACGCTCGGCGCCGAACCCTTGAAGGGATGATACCAATGCATGTGGGCGAAGGGAACACAAGCTCACCCCGCCACACGCGTAATCCCAGGTGCTAATTCCAAAGGCGGATCGGACAGATACCCCTTCTTCACTGCGTACTTTTATTGCGGGCTCTGTCCACCTTTTTCCGATTTCTTCAACGACATCATGTATACATACGGCTTCCGCCTTCTTGATTTCACGCCGAATGTCGTATTTTGCATGTCGATCTTTGCCCATCTTTGTGAAAATTTTGCCGGCTTGATCCCCAATTCTGCTCTTTTCCGCCACTATTTCTATCCTCGAATCCAAAAGGGAGAGGCTCTCTCTGGATCTATTGCTTGGATTCCAAGGGCGTGGAACAAAGAGATATACCCAGATGGAGTTTACCGCGAAAAGTGGGACGAGTGGCGGGCCGAATGGTGCTGGATCCAGGAAGCAGATCCTCATCCTTTTTGCCATCCCCGGCGACAGAAGGTGGTCCGCGGCAAGGATTGGGGCGATCTCGCCACAGAAGACGAGAAGCTCACAATCGCCACTACCAGGATCCTCCGCTTGAAGGCTGCCGGGCTGACAATGGAGATGATCGGCTTCGACTTCCTCCGCCGCTGCATCGCCCCTCTGCAGAATAGGGGGAGGCCAGCCTGGGAGTATAAGAACGCAGCGGATGTCATGAGGCTGCGCCCCGGGCTGAACAACAACTTGACTGTTATGCAGCTTGGCACTCTCTGCCAGAAGTTATTCCAGCGCGAAGACAAGCACCGGCTGCCGGCAAGGATCGTCCCCTTGTGCAACAACTCTGCACTGGGGTCGATCATTGCCTTCTTGCCGATGTTCAACACCCACGGCCTTGACCCGACCTGGGTCGAGCCAAGCGAGGAAGAAGCGCATAAATTCTTCGACAATCTGACAGAGAAGCCTGTCCGGCAAGAGTCAGATCTTATTCGCGCCACCACAGATCAGGAGGTAGCATACATTGCTACCAGAGTGCAGGAAGCGAATCTTGCCGCCGAGGCCGGCAGCGTTGGCTTCACAGAGTGGGAAGCCAGCGATGCAGAGGTGGTGGTGGAGGCAAAACCTGCCGAGGAGAGCAAGGTTGCCGGGGAAGAAGGCGGCGCAGTCGCTGAAAACTCATCCGGCGACGACACGGCAGAAGAGGAGACGCGAGAAGAGCCCTCGCCCCCGAAGAAGACAAAACGTGTCCTTCGGAAAGCCGCATCGGGCGTCCCAGCAAGCCAGCCTACATCGAGCGGCGAATCCCCCGGCAATAAAGTGGCCGGCAAGACCGGACCGCGGTAGGGGGCCCGTCAACAGCCCGCGCGGCGCGCGAGACCCACACCGGCGGCCACCGCCGGAGCGGCAGGAGGGTCTCGTACAACCGTGCCAGAAGCTGCCCCGGCGCCTGCCACAGCCAAGCGGCCCAGGACCCCTCCTCCGCCTCCCCACTCAGACACCGCAACGGAGGTCGACTTCGACATCTCCGGCTTTAGTCCGGAGCGAGAGGAAGAAGAGTGAGTACCTATCACAACTTCCACCTTCCAATCTGCATCAGTCTTACTGACTTACTTGTATTTTTTCTGCAGTGACACAGAAACCTTGCTGGAGAGGATGGCGAAGAGGTCAAGTACTTCTACGGGCGACAAGCCCCCGGCAGGCTCCACTAGCGTGCCAGAGACCATCATCGTGAGCACGGAGTCTAGTCCTCAACGCAGCCCCCAGCGCAGCCCCCAGCACAGCCCCCAGCGTAGGTTCATTGTCCCTTTTTCTGTTGGCTGGTGTCGAGGCTTCCATTCTTGTCGCTGATATCTTTGGGTTCGCAGGAGAAGAACGGCAACAAGGAGAAGATTGCCCCATTGTGCCTCCTTCATCGACCGCTCCGCCCACAAGCACATCCCCGGCAAGAGATCCTGCCGACGAGCCTGTCCGGATTGAGGAGGAGCCGACAAGCACGGACTCCGGCAACCCACCCCCGGCAACCGGAGTTGCCGGGAGAGGCGAAGCCACCTCTTGACAGCCCGACGCAGGTACTCGATCGCCTCAGAGTGCTAGTTATTCTTTTCCCCTTACTTCTTTATCTTTGATCACTTCAAACTTCAACCTTGATCTTATTCTGTTTTCCTCCTTCGCCCTTCAGAGTTCCCTGTGATGGAACACATGGACGTCGACGTTGTGATCGAGGAGACCGCCAGGGATGCTGCCGCCGAAGCAGACAGGATCGCTGCCAGCGAGGCCACCAAGGATGACGTTGTTGAGGCTGGTGGTGCTCTTGACGGGGAGGCCGCCAAGACAACACAAGAGGAAACCGCTGAAGAACCTGCTGAATGGGGCGACAGGGAGGCTGAGGACCGCACTGATAGCATTCCTGCCACAGGAGCGCCAGGCGCTACACCGGCCACAGAGCCCCCTGTCACTGGTGAGGCGGCCACTGAAGACCAGCCATCAGCATCTGAAGGCCCCTCATCTAGCAAGTACCTCAAGGTTGGCGAGAACCTGTTCATCAACTTGCCGGGGACGGCAAGTGCTGGGGCACCAGCCGAAGGAGAAGTTTTCGAAGAAATCGTCGCTGCTGCCGGGCTTGAAGTTGTCGACGATCCCAGCACTAGCAGCGGCAAATCTGAAGAGGATCAGCTCCTTCAGGCCATGGGCGAGAACTTCCGCAAACTCCAGGCTCTCCATCGCGCCCGGAAAGACAAAGCGGACTCCAGAATGGCAGCTGTTGAGGCGGCCGAAGCAGATTTCCAAAGGCGCGTCGCACAAATGCAGATCTGGCACACCGAGGCCCTCCAAGAGTTGGTTGCCGGCCGGGAACAAGTGAGCCAGCAGTGGAATGAGATCCTCCTGAAGCAATCAGACATGGAGAAGGCGCCTGATGAAGCTGTTCAAAGGATTGCTGCCGAAGATGCCCTCCTGACGGGGCGCCGCGTTGCTCTTGATGCTCATGAGGAAGATCTCACTGCTCGTGAGCAGGCGCTCGCCGCCAAGCTTCGCATCAAGGATGAAGACATTGAAAATCTTGTCGCGCGGCAGACCCAGGAGCAGGAGCAGAAGCACAAGGAGGCGCTCGAAGCTCTATTTGCAAGTCACGCCGGCAAGCTCAAAGAGGCCGTCGATGCGGCCGAAGTTGCAGAGGCCGCCAGGAACGAGCTGAGCGACAAAGTGAAGAGGCTGGAGACAGATCTCGACGAGCATGGCAAGGAGCTCTCGACGCTCAAGGGGGACAGGGAAAAACCCTCCACTCCTTGGCGGAGATGCAAGTCGCCTTGTCCGACAATACCAAGCAGCTCTCCTCTGCGGCTGATGATATTGCGGTTCTGGAGCTGAAGCTGACCACGCTGCGGAAATCCCTCGAGGCAGGCAGGGCCCGTGAGAAGGCTCTACTCAAGGATCTCCAAGGAGAGAGGAACCTGCTCAAGAGCGCTGCCGCTGCCCAGGCTGATTATGAAAAGGGAGTGGAGATCTGGACTGGCCGTCTCATCGCCACCGCGGAGAAACTTACCGCAGAACTGTCAACCATGGGATTGTCGAACTTCAGATATTCTTCCGAGGAAAAAATATCTCCAAGCGCCAGGTTGACAATGTTCTTTGAAAGTATCATCAACGCGTTGAGGGCACTCCAGTCCAGCCGGGCGACCCAATTGACGAACGAGACTCGCCGGCTTTGTCGGGCCGTCCTTCGCAAGGTGCTCCTCAAGGTGGTGCACAGCAATCCCAGCATCGACCTCTCCAGCGCACTCGGCCACCTGCCCAAGGATGCAAATGTTGAGGCGCTTGAGAAGTGCATCGCGCCGATCCTTGAGAAGGTGGACTCCATCAAAAGGATCGAAGGCCAGCGCAGGGATTGAGTGCTTCCCTTTTATTCTTGTCGCCATCATCTCATGTAAAAGACAGTTAAGCCCCGAGTTAGGACTGCGGCAACTCATGGATGTAATATAATTTAACTATGTTTAGGCTCATGCTAGCTACTTTCCTTGTCTGATTCCTTTATGTATGGAGTTCATCCTACGCTTACTGAAAAACTTGCCGGCGCGCAACCTGCCGCGAGCGCTGGGTGCGGGACTTCAGCAGCCTGCCGGAGGCGCAGCGGCCGGCAAGACTTCGTTGGCGTTCTCAGTGCAGCCACTTAAATCATTGAGCGGACTCGAAACAAAATAAGGGCGCAACTGATTACAACAAGGGTTCCTTCGCGTGCAGATTTTCCATACAAGGGTCGGGATCGTCCAAGGAACTAACTTGGTAATAAAAGAAAAACTTGCTCTGAGTTTTTAGGACTTAGCTTTCTGTCTTTGTCCTTCCTCCGGCAAGCATACGATTCCGAATGTCACCAACTGGTATTCATGTCTCCCTTCCCCCCCCCCCGGCAAATGTGCACGCGAGGAATCCTTCTGTCTTTAAGAAAAAGAAAGAAGAGAAAATGAAGAGATGAAACCTTGGCGGTTCGCTAGAACTTACCGGGATCAGGTGTTATACATCATCTTAGACAAACATGCATATATGAATGTGAACATGAGAATCAATAAGGAAATGTACAACACTTAAATTTATTCATCTGTGCTCAGGGTCTGCGCCTGGCTTTGTACAAAGGATCACATGCCTTGCCGGCAAGACTTGTACAAAAAGGTGGTTGCCGGGAGCCCCCGGCAACCGCGCCTTATGGATAGAACTTGCGAAGATGTTCGATATTCCAGGAATTACTCACTGGAACGCCATCCTCGGTCTCCAGGCGGACAGCGCCAGGCCTGGTGACTCGTACTACCTGATAAGGGCCTTCCCACTTTGGCGTCAACTTGTTTGAATTCTTGGCGGACTGAATCCGTCGAAGAACAAGGTCGCCTTCCTCAAGGCTTCGGGCATGAACTTTGCGGCTATGATAGCGGCGCAAAGCTTGCTGGTAGCGTGCAGCTCGCACATCAGCCTGAAGACGATTCTCCTCAAGGAGCACAGCGTTATCTTGCCGCAGTTGCTCTTGCTCGAGCTCATCATAAGCGAGCACTCGAGGAGATCCGTATATGAGTTCCGTGGGGAGAACTGCTTCCGCTCCATACACTAGAGCGAAGGGCGTCTGGCCGGTGGCTCGATTTGGTGTCGTTCTGATTGACCAAAGAACCGCCGGCAACTCATCAATCCAGCGTCTTCCGCACTTTTTCAGCCTGTCAAAAGTTCTGGTCCTGAGACCGCGCAGCATTGGCCCTCTCCGCTTGGCCGTTGCTTCTCGGGTGAGCAATAGAGGCAAAACAAATCTTGCCGCCAAGGTCTTGGACGTACTGCATGAAGGTGCGACTTGTGAACTGCGTGCCGTTGTCGGTGATGATCCTGTTAGGCACACCGAAACGGCAAACAATTCCTTTGAAGAACTTGACAGCCGACTGCGCTGTCACCTTCCTCACTGCTTCCACCTCTGGCCACTTTGTTAACTTGTCGATAGCAACGTACAAGTACTCAAAGCCCCCGGCAGCACGGGGGAAGGGGCCCAGTATGTCGAGCCCCCGGACCGAAAATGGCCTGGAGAGAGGGATTGTTTGAAGAGCTTGAGCTGGCTGATGTAATTTCTTCGAATGAAGCTGGCACGCTTCACACCTGGTTACTAGTGCAGTCGCATCCTGGAGGGCGGTGGGCCAAAAGAAACCTTGCCGGAATGCTTTCCCGGCAAGCGCTCTTGACCCTATGTGAGAACCACATATGCCCCCATGAACCTCTGCCAACAGCTGTAGTCCATCCTCCCGAGAAATGCACTTCAATTTCACACCGTTTGATCTTTTTCTGTACAGGACGTCATCGACGAACTTGTACATAACAGACCGACGGGCTACTCTCTCCGCTTCTTCCTGTTCCTCAGGGAGTTCACCTGTCTGAAGGAGATGGACGATGGGCTGCGCCCATGCTGGAGCCTGAGGCACGACAGCTAGGACTAAAGGCATCTCCTCTGCCGGGGGGACATTTGTCTCGACAGCAAGGGCCTGAGGCCCTGCCTGAGCCTGTTGTTCCCCGGCAGGCATGTCGATCCCGGCAACTTCCTTGCCGGCGGCTCCGGGGAGCTCTGCCAGGAAGTACTGGCCAGAGTTCAACTTTCTTCTCTTTTCTTGCCGCATTGATGGTGCCACGGATGGTTGAGTCAATTGGAGCACAAAGTTCCTGGTTCCACAGGCAACTTGAGGGCAGCACGCTTTGACAGGTCTTCAGCAATGCTGTTCGCGGCACGAGGGACATGCTCCATTTGGAGACCGTCAAAGCGCTCTTCCAATTTCCTCACTTCATCTACATAGGCTTGCATCAACGGACTTTGATAGTTCTTGTTGACCTGCCTGACGACAAGCTGTGAATCACCTTTGATGATAAGCTTTCTGATACCAAGGTCTGCCGCGATCCTGAGACCGGCAAGCAAACCCTCGTATTCTGCAGTGTTGTTGGTTGAACTCTCCCGGGGAAAATGCATTTGGACTACATACTTGAGGTGCTCTCCGGTGGGTGCGACAAGCAGCACGCCAGCACCGGCGCCTTGCAGCGAAAAAGCCCCGTCAAAGTACATAACCCATTGCTGATCGATTTCCTTGCTGGGGAGACTTGTTTCTTGAACTTCTTCGTCTGGTGTCGGGGTCCATTCTGCAATGAACTCCGCCAAGGCCCTGCTCTGAATTGTGGAAGTACTTTCAAACTTAAGACCAAAGCTGGACAGCTCCAACGCCCACTCCACGATCCTGCTGGTTGCCTCTGGATTTTGCAAAATCCGTTGCAACGGAAAGCGAGTGACGACGGTGATCTCATGTGCTTGAAAATAATGGCGCAGCTTTCTCGAGGCCATAAGGAGGCCGAAAAGCAACTTTTGCACACCAGAATATCTAGACCTAGCCCCTTGTAAGAGGGAGCTAACAAAATAAACTGGGTGCTGCACCACCTTTTTCTTCTGCACGGGCTCTTCTGTTTGCACAAATCCTGTCTTGCCGGGGAAGATCTTGCCGCGTCACTTGGCGGTCTTGCCGCTGGTGTTGCTTCCTCATCAGCTTCTCTCTGCGCCACCAGCACAGCACTAACCACTTGATTTGTCGCCGCCAGATACAGCAGCAACGGTTCTTGTGGTTTAGGTGCAACTAGCGTCGGCGGAGAAGAAAGGTATTTCTTCAAATCTTGCAGCGCCGCCTCCGCTTCCGGAGTCCATTTCATTGGACCTGCCTTCTTCAAAATTTTGAAAAAGGGCAGGGCGCGCTCAGCAGATTTGGAAATAAACCTGCTTAGAGCAGCAACACAGCCGGCAAGACGACGCACATCCTTGACGCGTCTCGGCGCTTCAATTTGCTCAATGGCTCTGATCTTGTCGGGGTTCGCTTCGATTCCCCGGCAAGATACAAAGAATCCGAGGAGCTTGCCGAAAGGAACACCGAACACGCATTTCTAAGGATTGAGCTTCAAGTTGATCTTGCGCAAGTTCGCAAATGTTTCTTCTAAGTCTTGAATCAGCGTTGCTTTATCCTTAGTTTTGACCACTATATCATCCATATACGCCTCCATATTTCTATGGAGTTGTGGCTCAAAACCAATCTGGATTGCTCTGGCAAATGTTGAACCAGCACTTTTCAACCCGAAAGGCATTCATATAAAACAATACGTACCACATGGGGTGATAAAGGCGGTCTTCTCTTCATCTTCCTTTGCCATAAAAATCTGATGATACCCTGAGTAGGCATCAAGGAAGGACAGGAGATCACAACCAGCGGTGGCATCCACAATCTGGTCGATGCGCGGCAAGGGAAAAGGATCTTTTGGACAAGCTTTATTGATATCTGTATAATCGATACAAAGCCTCCATTTCCCGTTCGCTTTCCGCACTACAACCGGATTGGCCAACCAGGTTGGATGAAGCACTCCTTTGACCAGTCCTGCCGCCTCCAACTTCTTAATTTCTTCGGCAATGAATTCTTGCCGCTCCAAGGCCTGCTTCCTCAGCCTTTGCTTGACGGGCCGCGCATGAGGACAGACAGCAAGGTGGTGCTCAATTACTTTCCTGGGAACACCGGGGATGTCAGACGGTTGCCATGCAAACACGCCGACATTCGCCCGCAGGAAAGCAACGAGCGCGCTTTCCTATTTGTCATCTAGGGTGGAACTTATGGTGAAAGTTCCCCCCGTTCCGTCCTCCCTGGCAGGCACCTTCTTGGTTTCCGGTGGGGCAGCCTTGGACTTCTTGTTCTTGCTGGTGGAACTCTCTGGCACGTCCTCGACGGAAGCGCAGCACTCCAAGGAGGTGCGCTTGCCGGAGTTGGCGCCAAGGTTCCTGCCAGGGAGTTCCAGCGGCAGGAGGAGATGCCTTGATGGCAGGTGCTGCAACTGCTTCCCGGTAAAGTTGGTCGGCACAGATGAGCGCATCCTTCTTATCGGAATGAATAGTGATGACGCTCAACGGCCCAGGCATCTTCAAGACGTTGTATGCGTAGTGTGATGCCGCCATAAACTTAGCCAGCGCTGGCCGACCAAGGATCCCATTGTATGACATGGGGATCTTGGCGACATCAAACACCACCTTTTTGGTCCTGAAGTTAAGCTCGCTGCCAAATGTTACCGGCAGCGTGATCTTGCCCTTAGGCTGGGTTCTTCCCGGGTTGACCCCTTGAAATGTACCCGTTTCCTCGAGGTCTTCGTCGGGAATCTAAAGCTTTGTGAGCACATCTGGTGAGATTAAATTTAGGCCGGCCCCGCCGTCAACTAACATCTTCGTCACCTTGAGGTTGCGAATTGTCGGGGAAACCAACAATGGCAAACACCCGACCGCAGTTGTGCGATCAGGGTGATCCTCGGTGTCAAAGATGATAGGCGTGCTGGACCATTTCAGAGGCCTACATGCATCGGGGGATGGCTCTGCCGCATTAACCTCCCGCATCCACTGTTTAAGTTGGCGGTGGGAAGAATGCAGCGAGGCACCCCCATCAATGCACATAGCCTCCGTAGCCTTCTGGAATTCCTGCTCACTGGACTCGTCATCTTCCTCATCATCATCCCCTTCTTTATCTCGGCCCCGAGCGGGCCGATCGTTCTGCTGCTTGGCCTTGCCGCGGCGACCTCCTCGGCCACCGCGTTTCTTGTCGGACCCCTCAGCACCATCTTGGGCCTTCTCCTTATCTCGCCTCTCGTATTCGGCCTTCTGCTTCTCGGCAAGCTGCTCAACTTGCCGGCAGTTCTGGAGATCGTGGCCCTTAGTGCGATGGATCTTGCAATACTGCTTGCCGGAGTTCTCTGACTTGTCGGCAGCCGCCAAGGCCTGACAGGAAGGGCACCGGGCAAGATCCTTGCCGGGGTCGCCAACCTTGGCCTTCTTGGTGGCGCTAGGGTTGCCGGATTCCTCGACGGTAAGCACGGCCTTGCCTCCGCGCTTCCTATTCCGCCGCCGGCCTTTCCTTGACGGAGCCGCGGCATCTTCTTCTTTCGAGTCGCCTGTCGCACCAACAGCCTCACCGGGGAGTTTCCTCCCCTCTTCAGCTCGAGCGCACTTGTCGGCCAAAGTGTAAAGCTCGGCGATACTCCTAACTTTGTTCATTGCCAGCTCTTCCCGCATCCTGCGGTTACGCATGTTCTGATGGAACGCGCTAATGACAGCGGCAGGATGAACATCAGGAATATTGTACTGCACCCGACTGAATCTCTGCATAAACTTGCGCAGGGACTCGCCCTCCTTCTGAGGGATGATGTGCAAATCACTTTCTTGGCCAGGAGCTTGGTGGCCTCCAACAAAGGCGCCAACAAACTGATGGCACAGATCTGACCAGCAAGAAATAGAATCCTCCGGCAGATGCATCAACCACGACCTAACGTTGGGTTTGAGCACCAACGGGAAGTAGTTGGCAAGTATCTTGTCATCTCGGCCCCCGGCAGCCTGCACCGCAATTGTGTAGATGCTCAGGAACTCCGAGGGATGGGTCTTGCCATCGTATTTCTCCGGGACCTCTGGCTTGAAGGTTCGGAGATTGGGCCACTGGACTTGCCGCAGCTCACGGGTAAACGCTGGAGGTCCTACCTCGTAAGGCAAGTCTCCTACGTTCCCTGGCGCGGGCTCGTCGACAACTGGCCCCACGCGCTTATCAGACTGATAGCGCGCTTCCCGTCGCCGCTCGATGGTTGTTCGAGCGTCCTCCTTGCCTCGTTCCTGGAGAACCAGACGCTGATCACGGCGCATCCGTGGATCGAATGACGCCGTGGAAACTTCTTCATGGCGGTTGACTTGCTGAGTCATCGACCGCTGTTGACGCCGCGGAGGAGAGTGCACTGTAGTTGCACCACCTCCGGTTTTCTCTGCACTGGCTCGCGTCGGATCGATGGGCCTCTGCTGAGAGGGCCCTGCCTCTTGCGGTCCATCCTTGTTAGCGAAGCCGATAAGGCTCTGGATAGTAGCTCGCCACTCCTCCATCTTCTCCGGAGCAGGAGGAAAATCGAGGAGCAGCTGTGCACGTGCCAAGGCTTCCGCTGGCGTAGGTGGCGGCGACAAGTGCGAGGTGCGTGAGGTGCTCAGACTCCTAACCAAGTTAGAAGGAGCACCGCCACGGTCACGCGACCGCGCGCCACCTTCGCCGGCAGCTCGGTGTGCATGCTGGTCCCGCGCATCTTGGGATCTATGCGCAGAAACCTTTTCGTGAGGACGCCCTGAACCACCAGCGCCATGATGTCGCTCATCTCGCACGACCTGAGCAGGTTGCGAGGCTCGCGCCGGCGCGGGAGCTCCAGCAGGCGCTCTTCGATCTCTAGAGTTTTTTGTGCCACCCGTAGGCAACACAACGCCATCTCTAGATCTAGCGGCGCGCAAGTTACCACTGCCACTGCGACCGATACCGCTCGCTTGGCTTGGGTCACCAGAACGCCGCGGGGGTTCCAGTCCTCTTCCTTCTGCACCCACACCATCGCCTATCTGCGAAGGCGCAGGCAAAGCAGATCCGGACGGTTGTGCTGTCGCAGCGTTCTTCTTCTTGGGCGGCATGACGATGAATATGATGAAGGAACTAGGGCGTCGACCACCAGATCAGGTTCACGCAAACCTCAATCCCCCTACCTGGCGCGCCAAAGATGTCGGGGCACGACACCTATGGGATCCCAAGAGATCCCTTTACGATTCGGCGGGGGGAGAGGTATACGCAAAGAGCAGAACCAGTGATCGACGCGGGAAGCTTTTACCCAGGTTCGGGCCGCTGATCAGCGTAAAACCCTACTCCTGCTTTGTGTTCTTATTGATGTTCTTGAGCCCAGCCTTCAGGAGCGCTCGCAATGAACAGTGCGTTCAAAGAGCAGCTACGCATGCAGAATGGGCCAGAAGTTCTCCTCCTTGTAGCAGTTGCCTTGGGCCTCCTTTTATATGCTCAAAGGGGTCTCCACAGTGGCAAAATGTACATACATTGAGGTGTAAAGTAGCTACAGGGTATCATGCCAAACCCCTGACGGATTAGGACAAGCGCATTTAATGCACCATGAGGTGTCCGTTTAGGTGTCCTCACTTTCTTGGGGATGGAAAAAGGGGCCATCCCATCAGCACCGCTTAAGCTCTCCTCCACTGGCATGCCGCCACGCATCCATGGAAGGAGCCAGAATGTCAGACTCGTCACTGTGCCGAAGCGGTGGCACAGTGGCAGAATCTAGCCAGGCGCCGATCCTTGCCGGGCACCAATCCTTGCCGGGCGCCAGGGCTTGCCGGGCGCCGAGCTTTGCTGGTAACCAAGCCTCGCCGGGCACCGAGGCTTGCCGGGCTCCACGGGCCATCCCGGCAAGGATCTTGCCAGGGAGGCTGGCCTTCGATTTCCAGCTTTGCTTATCTGCTGATCCTCAGATCTCTGACTTGATGATTCCCTTGATGACTTAAATCGACCTCGAGCTGATCCCGGCAAGCCTTGCCGCGAGGACGGCTAGAACTGCTCGTGCACAAGTACGGGGTACTAGTGGCCCAATACTTAGTACACCGACAAGGATTAGGAGTGTTAGTCTTTGCCACCCCATCTTTCCACACTAGGACATAGTGGATGACACTCGATGGGTTCTCACACACTTCTCTCATCTCTCTTTTTGTGGCTAGGAGGACCACTTCTCTCTTGATGTGTATTCACTCATTTTGGGCGTGTGGCTCTCACTCTCTTTGTGGTGGTTCACCCTCTCACTAGTCTCTCCATGATGGGTGGATGCTTGCTTGTCGGCGATCACTTGGCTTGGTGACATAGGCTGTAGCACGTACTCCCTTCCCTTCATCTTGAAGCTATAGTGGTTTGTAATCCCGTTGTGGATGACGCCATGGTCGAATTGCCAAGGTCTTCCCAAGAGAAGATGGCACACGGACATGGGAACCACATCACACTCTAGGATGTCCTCGTAGGCGTCGATCTTGAAGGAAACTTGCACGGTGTGCCCCACTTGAATGGTGCCAGAGTCGCTAAACCATTGGACCTTGTAGGGGTGAGGGTGCTTCTTCTTGACCAATTGCAGCTTGGAACATAGCTCGTCACTTGCCAAGTTGTGACAACTTCCTCCGTCGATGATGACTTTCACGGAGCGCCCGTTGATGCCGGCCTTGGTGTGGAAGATGTGACACTGTTGGTCTTCGTCTTGTTGGTGTTGAAGCGTCAAGACCTTGGAGACCACGAGAGCGGGACTTGAATCATTGTCACAATAGACTTGAGCATCTTCTTCTTCATTCACTTGACAGTGCATGGCAATGTGCTCGAGAGCTTCCATCTCATCTTCACTCATGGAATCGTATGTGCCATCATCATTGGCAATCATGGTTCGCCGGTTGATGCATTGGAAAGACTTATGTCCGCGGCCACCACATGTGAAGCACTTGAGAGAACTTGTCTTGACGGGGTCATCCGGTGGTGCCGATGAAGAGGTAGTATTCTTCTTGTAGTTGCTTGTCGGAGGACTAGTCGAGGAAGGCGTCGCTTGCTTGGAACTTGACCTGTCGCTGGTACTTGGTGATGCTCTAGTCGAGGTAGGAAGTGTCGAAGTAGAGGTAGGTTGAGTGTATGAGCCGTAGGTATTGGATGAGTACTTGGCATATTTGAAGTCTTCTTGCACTTGTCGCTCTGCCTTGGTTGCTTGATGAAGTAGCTCGAGAAGGTCGGAGTAAGGTTGGAAATCGGCAATCTTCCTTATTGGGTGGTTGAGGCCATTCAAGAAGCGTGCCATTGTTTGCTCATCATCTTCTTTGACATTGGCTCTTATCATGGCAATCTCCATTTCTTGATAGTATTATTCCACCGTCTTCGTGCCTTGCTTGAGGAAATGCAACTTCTTGAAGAGATCTCGGGTGTAGTATGTAGGCACGAAGCGAGCTCTCATCACATCCTTCATTTGTGTCCAAGTCGTGATGGGTGGTTTGTCCGTCTCGCGACGTCGCTCGATCACTTGTTCCCACCAAATGAGGACGTAGTCTTGAAACTTGAGAAATGCCATGGCGATCTTCTTTTCCTCGTCGTAGTTGTGAAGATGGAATATCTTGTCGACTTTCAATGCCCATGAGAGATACTCCTCGGGATCATTGCTTCCGGAGAACTTGGGCATGGTGAACTTGAGCTTGCCGTAGCGGAGTTCTTCATCATAGTGACGGTGGTGATGGCGCTCTTGGCGTGGAAGAGGGTCTTCAAGCACTCGATCCGCTTGGTGTCGCTCCAGACGTTTGAGGAGGATCTTCGTCATGATTGCGCTCTTGGCATAGAGGAGGTCAAAGAATATGTGCCCGGTTTCGCCTTTCTTGTTGTTCTTCATGTCGGGCGGCTTCTTCTTGTCGTGATTGACGAAGTGCTACCTCTTGCTCACGTACTTGACGGTTGAGTTGGGCAACGGCTCAAGTGGACTCTCAGAGTGCGTCTTGAGCCGCTTGAGCTTGAGCTTCCCGACTTTATTGCTCTTGCCGGATTGCATCGCCATCTTCAGATGCTTGACATGGATGATGTGGTGGTAGGTGCTCTTGATCCATGGCTTCGCATTCTTGACGTCGCGCCATTTCACGTGCTCGTACTCGGTCTTGTAGGCCATTGCCATGGAAAGGTTTTTCTTGAGCTTAGCGATCTTGAGTGTCGTTGCGGCGAGTGGAAGGTGTCGGTGTACTAAGTATTGGGCCACTAGTACCCCTTACTTGTGCACGGGCAGTTGTAGCCGTCCTCGCGGCAAGCCTTGCCGGGATCAGCTCGAGGTCGATTTAAGTCATCAAGGAAATCATCAAGTCAGAGATCTGAGGATCAGCAGATAAGCAAAGCTGGGAATCGAAGGCCAGCTTCCCCGGCAAGATCCTTGCCGGGATGGCCCGTGGAGCCCGGCAAGCCTCGGCGCCCGGCAAGGCTTGGTTCCCAGCAAAGCTCGGTGCCCGGCAAGCCCTGGCGCCCGGCAAGGGTTGGTGCCCGGCAAGGATCGGCGCCCGGCAAGATTCTGCCACTGTGCCACCGCTTCGGCACAGTAACGAGTTTGACATTCTGGCTCCTTCCATGGATGCGTGGCGGCATGCCAGTGGAGGAGAGCTTAAGCGGTGCTGATGGGATGGCCCCTTTTTCCATCCCCAAGAATGTGAGGACACCTAAACGGACACCTCACGGTGCATTAAATGCGCTCGTCCTAATCTGTCAGGGGTTAGGTATGATACCCTGTAGCTACTTTCCACCTCAATGTATGTACATTTTGCCACTGTGGAGACCCCTTTGAGCATATAAAAGGAGGCCCAAGGCAACTGCTATGGAGGAAGAGAACTTCTGGCCCATTCTGCATGCGTAGCTGCTCTTTGAACATATTGTTCATTGCGAGCGCTCCTGAAGGCTGGGCTCAAGAACATCAATAAGAACACAAAGCAGGAATAGGGTTTTACGCTGATCAGCGGCCCGAACCTGGGTAAAAACTTCCCGCGTTGATCACTGGTTCTGCTCTTTGCGTATACCTCTCCCCCCGCCGAATCGTAAAGGGGTCTCTCGGGATCCCATAGGTGTCATGCCCCGACATCTTTGGCGCGCCAGGTAGGGGGATTGAGGTTTGCGTGAACCTGATCTGGTGGTCAACGCCCTTGTTCCTTCATCATCTTCATCATCATGCCGCCCAAGAAGAAGAACATTGCGGCAGCACAACCGTCCGAGTCCGTTTTGCCCGCGCCTTCGCAGACTGGCGATGGTGTGGGTGCAGAAGGAAGAGGACTGGAACCCCCGCGGCGTTCTGGTGACCCAAGCCAAGCGAGCGGTATCGTTCGCAGTGGCAGTGGTAACTTGCGCACCGCTGGATCTAGAGATGGCATTGTGTTGCCTACGGGTGGCACAACAAACTCTAGAGATCGAAGAGCGCCTGCTAAAGCTCCCGCGCCGGCGCGAGCCTCGCAACCTGCCCAGGTCGTGCGAGACGAGCGACATCATGGCGCTGGTGGTTCGGGGCATCCCTACGAAAAGGTTTCTGCGCATAGATCCCAAGATGCACGGGACCAGCGTGCACACCGAGCTGCCGGCGAAGGTGGCGCGCGGTCACGTGACCGTGGCGGTGCTGCTTCTAACTTGGTTAGGAGTAAGAGCACCTCACGCACCTCGCACCTGTCGCCGCCACCTACGCCAGCGGAAGCCTTGGCACGTGCACAGCTGCTCCTCAATTTTCCTCCCGCTCCAGAGAAGATGGAGGAGTGGCGAGCTACTATCCAGAGCCTTATCGGCTTCGCTAACAAGGATGGACCGCAAGAGGCAGGGCCCTCTCAGCGGAGGCCCATCGATCCGACGCGAGCCGGTGCAGAGAAAACCGGAGGTGGTGCAACTACCGTGCAATCTCCTCCGCGGCGTCAGTAGCAGCCGACGACTCAGCAAGTCGACCGCCATGAAGAAGTTTCCATGGCGTCGTCCGATCCACGGATGCGCCATGATCAACGTCTGGTTCTCCAGGAACGAGGCAAGGAGGACGCTCGAACAACCATCGAGCGGCGACGTGAAGCGCGCTATCAGTCGGATAAGCGCGCGGGGCCGGTTGTCGGCGAGCCTGCGCCAGGGAACGTAGGAGACTTGCCTTACGAGGTAGGACCTCCAGCGTTTACCCGTGAGCTGCGGCAAGTCCAGTGGCCCAATCTCCGAACCTTCAAGCCAGAGGTCCCGGAGAAATATGACGGCAAGACCCATCCCTCGGAGTTCCTGAGCATCTACACCATTGCGGTGCAAGCTGCCAGGGGCCGAGATGACAAGATACTTGCCAACTACTTCCCGTTGGTGCTTAAACCCAACGTCAGGTCGTGGTTGATGCATCTGCCGGAGGATTCTATTTCTTGCTGGTCAGATCTGTGCCATCAGTTTGTTGGCGCCTTTGTTGGAGGCCACCAAGCTCCTGGCCAGGAAAGTGATTTGCACATCATCCCTCAGAAGGAGGGCGAGTCCCTGCACAAGTTTATGCAGAGATTCAGCCGGGTGCAGTACAATATTCCTGATGTTCATCCTGCCGCCGTCATTAGCGCGTTCTATCAGAACGTGCGTAACCGCAGGATGCGGGAAGAGCTGGCAATGAACAAAGTCAGGAGTATTGCCGATCTTTACACTTTGGCCGACAAGTGCGCTCGAGCTGAAGAAGGGAGGAAACTCCCTGGTGAGGCTGTTGGTGCGGCAGGCGACTCAGAAGAAGAAGATGCCGCGGCCCCGTCAAGGAAAGGCCGACGGCGGAACAGGAAGCGCGGAGGCAAGGCGACCCCGGCAAGGATCTTGCCGGGTGCCCTTCCTGTCAGGCCTTGGCGGCTGCTGACAAATCGGAGAACTCCGGCAAGCAGTACTGCAAGATCCATCGCACTAAGGGCCACGATCTCCAGGACTGCCGGCAAGTTGAGCAGCTTGCCGAGAAGTAGCAGGCCGAATACGAGAGGCGAGATAAGGAGAGGGCCCAAGATGGTGCTGAGGGGTCCGGCAAGAAACGTGGTGGCCGAGGAGGTCGCCGCGGCAAGGCCAAGCAGCAGAAGGATCGGCCCGCTCGGGGCCGAGATAAAGAAGGAGATGATGATGAAGAAGATGACGAGTCCAGTGAGCAGGAATTCCAGAAGGCTACGGAGGCTATGTGCATTGATGGGGGTGCCTCGCTGCATTCTTCCCACCGCCAACTTAAACAGTGGATGCGGGAGGTTAATGCGGTAGAGCCATCCCCCGATGCATGTAGGCCTCTGAAGTGGTCCAGCACGCCTATCATCTTTGATGCCGAGGATCACCCTGATCGCACAACTGCGGTCGGGTGCTTGCCATTGTTGGTTTCCCCAACAATTCGCAACCTCAAGGTGATGAAGATGTTAGTTGACGGCGGGGCCGGCCTAAACTTAATCTCACCAGATGTGCTCACAAAACTTCAGATTCCCGACGAAGACCTTGAGGAAACAAGTACGTTTCAAGGGGTCAACCAGGGAAGAACCCAGCCTAAGGGCAAGATCACGCTGCCGGTAACATTTGGCAGCGAGCTTAACTTCAGGACCGAAAAGGTGGTGTTTGATGTCGCCAAGATCCCCATGTCATACAATGGGATCCTTGGTCGGCCAGCGCTGGCTAAGTTTATGGCGGCATCACACTATGCATACAACGTCTTGAAGATGCCTGGGCCGTTGAGCGTCATCACTATCCATTCCGATAAGAAGGATGCGCTCATCTGTGCCGACCAACTTTACCGGGAAGCAGTTGCAGCACCTGCCATCAAGGCATCTGCTCCTGCCGCTGGAACTCCCGGGGGGAAGAAGAAGACCGGCAGGAACCATGGCGCCAACTCCGGCAAGCGCACCTCCTCAGAGTGCTGCGCTTCCGTCGAGGACGTGCCAGAGAGTTCCACCGGCAAGAACAAGAAGTCCAAGGCTGCCCCGCCGGAAACCAAGAAGGTGCCTGCCAGGGGGGACGGAACGGGGGGAACTCTCACCATAAGTTCCACCCTAGATGACAAATAGGAAAGCGCGCTCGTTGCTTTCCTGCGGGCGAATGTCGACGTGTTTGCATGGCAACCGTCTGACATCCCCGGTGTTCCCAGGAAAGTGATTGAGCACCACCTTGCTGTCTGCCCTCATGCGCGGCCCGTCAAGCAAAGGGTGAGGAAACAGGCTTTGGAGCGGCAAGAATTCATTGCCGAAGAGATTAAAAAGCTGGAGGCGGCAGGACTGGTCAAAGGAGTGCTTCATCCAACCTGGTTGGCCAATCCGGTTGTAGTGCGGAAAGCGAACGGGAAATGGAGGCTTTGTATCGATTATACAGATATCAATAAAGCTTGTCCAAAAGATCCTTTTCCCTTGCTGCGCATCGACCAGATTGTGGATGCCACCGCTGGTTGTGATCTCCTGTCCTTCCTTGATGCCTATTCAGGGTATCATCAGATTTTTATGGCAAAGGAAGATGAAGAGAAGACCGCCTTTATCACCCCATGTGGTACGTATTGTTTTATACGAATGCCTTTCGGGTTGAAAAGTGCTGGTTCAACATTTGCCAGAGCAATCCAGATTGGTTTTGAGCCACAACTCCATAGAAATATGGAGGCGTATATGGATGATATAGTGGTCAAAACTAAGGATAAAGCAACGCTCATTCAAGACTTAGAAGAAACATTTGCGAACTTGCGCAAGATCAACTTGAAGCTCAATCCTGAGAAGTGCGTGTTCGGTGTTCCTTCCGGCAAGCTCCTCGGATTCTTTGTATCTTGCCGGGGAATCGAAGCTAACCCCGACAAGATCAAAGCCATTGAGCAAATTGAAGCGCCGAGACACGTCAAGGATGTGCGTCGTCTTGCCGGCTGTGTTGCTGCTCTAAGCAAGTTTATTTCCAAATCTGCTGAGCGCGCCCTGCCCTTCTTCAAAATTTTGAAGAAGGCAGGTCCAATGAAATGGACTCCGGAAGCGGAGGCGGCGCTGCAAGATTTGAAGAAATACCTTTCTTCTCCGCCGACGCTAGTCGCACCTAAACCACAAGAGCCGTTGCTGCTGTATCTGGCGGCAACAAATCAAGTGGTTAGTGCTGTGCTGGTGGCGCAGAGAGAAGCTGATGAGGAAGCAACACCAGCGGCAAGACAGCCAAGTGACGCGGCAAGATCTTCCCCGGCAAGACAGGATCTGTGCAAACAGAAGAGCCCGTGCAGAAGAAAAAGGTGGTGCAGCGCCCAGTTTATTTTGTTAGCTCCCTCTTACAAGGGGCTAGGTCAAGATATTCTGGTGTGCAGAAGTTGCTTTTCGGCCTCCTTATGGCCTCGAGAAAGCTGCGCCATTATTTTCAAGCACATGAGATCACCGTCGTCACTCGCTTTCTGTTGCAACGGATTTTGCAAAATCCGGAGGCAACCGGCAGGATCGTGGAGTGGGCGTTGGAGCTGTCTAGCTTTGGTCTTAAGTTTGAAAGTACTTCCACAATTCAGAGCAGGGCCTTGGCGGAGTTCATTGCAGAATGGACCCCGACGCCAGACGAAGAAGTTCAAGAAACAAGTCTCCCCGGCAAGGAAATCGATCAGCAATGGGTTATGTACTTTGAAGGGGCTTTTTCGCTGCAAGGCGCCGGTGCTGGTGTGCTGCTTGTCGCACCCACCGGAGAGCACCTCAAGTATGTAGTCCAAATGCATTTTCCCCGGGAGAGTTCAACCAACAACACTGCAGAGTACGAAGGTTTGCTTGCCGGTCTTAGGATCGCGGAAGACCTTGGTATCAAAAAGCTCATTATCAAAGGTGATTCACAGCTTGTCGTCAGCCAGGTCAATAAGAACTATCAAAGCCCATTGATGCAGGCCAACGTAGATGAAGTGAGGAAATTGGAAGAGCGCTTTGACGGTCTCCAAATGGAGCACGTTCCTCGTGCCGAGAATAGCGTTGCTGACGACCTGTCAAAGCGTGCTGCCCTCAAGTTGCCTGTGGAACCAGGAACTTTTGTGCTCCAATTGACTCAACCATCCTTGGCGCCATCGATGCGACAAGAAAAGAGAAGAAAGTTGAACTCTGGCCAGTACTTCTCGGCAGAGCTCCCCGGAGCCGCCGGCAAGGAAGTTGCCGGGATCGACACGCCTGCCGGGGAACAACAGGCTCCGGCAGGGCCTCAGGCCCTTGCTGTCGAGACAAATGTTCCCCCGGCGGACGAGATGCCTTTAGTCCTAGTTGTCGAGCCTCAGGCTCCAGCATGGGCGCAGCACATTGTCCATTTCCTTCAGACAGGTGAACTCCCTGAGGAACAAGAAGAAGCGGAGAGAGTAGCCCGTCGGTCTGTTACGTACAAATTCGTCGATGACGTCCTGTACAGAAAGAGACCAAACGGTGTGAAATTGAAGTGCATTTCTCGGGAGGATGGACTACAGCTGTTGGCAGAGATTCATGGGGGCATATGTGGTTCTCACATAGGGTCAAGAGCGCTTGCTGGAAAAGCATTCCGGCAAGGTTTCTTTTGGCCCACCGCCCTCCAGGATGCGACTGCACCAGTAACCAGGTGTGAAGTGTGCCAGTTTCATTCGAAGAAATTACATCAGCCAGCTCAAGCTCTTCAAACAATCCCTCTCTCCTGGCCATTTTCGGTCTGGGGGCTCGACATACTGGGCCCCTTCCCCCGTCCTGCCGGGGGCTTTGAGTACTTGTACGTTGCTATCGACAAGTTCACAAAGTGGCCGGAGGTGGAAGCAGTGAGGAAGGTGAGAGCGCAGTCGGCTGTCAAGTTCTTCAAAGGAATTGTTTGCCGTTTCGGTGTGCCTAACAGGATCATCACCGACAACGGCACGCAGTTCACAAGTCGCACCTTCATGCAGTACGTCCAAGACCTTGGCGGCAAGATTTGTTTTGCCTCTGTTGCTCACCCGAGAAGCAACGGCCAAGCGGAGAGGGCCAATGCTGAAGTGCTGCGCGGTCTCAGGACCAGAACTTTTGACAAGCTGAAAAAGTGCGGAAGACGCTGGATTGATGAGTTGCCGGCGGTTCTTTGGTCAATCAGATCGACACCAAATCGAGCCACCGGCCAGACGCCCTTCGCTCTAGTGTATGGAGCGGAAGCAGTTCTCCCCACGGAACTCATATACGGATCTCCTCGAGTGCTCGCTTATGATGAGCTCGAGCAAGAGCAACTGCGGCAAGATAACGATGTGCTCCTTGAGGAGAATTGTCTTCAGGCTGCTGTGCGAGCTGCACGCTACCAGCAAGCTTTGCGCCGCTATCATAGCCGCAAAGTTCATGCCCGAAGCCTTGAGGAAGGCGACCTTGTGCTTCGACGGATTCAGTCCGCCAAGAATTCAAACAAGTTGACGCCAAAGTGGGAAGGCCCTTATCGGGTAGTACGAGTCACCAGGCCTGGCGCTGTCTGCCTGGAGACCGAGGATGGCGTTCGAGTGAGTAATTCCTGGAATATTGAACATCTTCGCAAGTTCTATCCATAAGGCGCGGTTGCCGGGGGCTCCCGGCAACCACCTTTTTCTACAAGTCTTGCCGGCAAGGCATGTGATCCTTTGTACAAAGCCAGGCGCAGACCCTGAGCACAGATGAATAAATTTAAGTGTTGTACATTTCCTTATTGACTCTCATGTTCACATTCATATATGCATGTTTGTCTAAGATGTTGTATAGCACCTGATCCCGGTAAGTTCTAACGAACCATCAAGGTTTCATCTCTTTATTTTCTCTTCTTTCTTTTTCTTAAAGACAGAAGGATTCCTCGCGCGCACATTTGCCGGGGGGGAAGGGAGACATGAATACCAGTTGGTGACGTTCGGAATCGTATGCTTGCCGGAGGAAGGACAAAGATAGAAAGCTAAGTCCTAAAAGCTCAGAGCAAGTTTTTCTTTTATTACCAAGTTATTTCCTTGGACGATTCCGACCCTTGTATGGAAAATCTGCATGCGAAGGAACCCTTGTTGTAATCAGTTGCGCCCTTATTTTGTTTCGAGTCTGCTCAACGATTTAAGTGGCTGCACTGAGAACGCCAAGGAGTCTTGCCGGCCGCTGCGCCTCCGGCAGGCTGCTGAAGTCCCGCACCCAGCGCTCGCGGCAGGTTGCGCGCCGGCAAGTTTTTCAGTAAGCGTAGGATGAACTCCATACATAAAGGAATCAGACAAGGAAAGTAGCTAGCATGAGCCTAAACATAGTTAAATTATATTACATCCATGAGTTGCCACAGTCCTAACTCGAGACTTAACCGTCTTTTACATGAGATGATGGCGGCAAGAATAAAAGGGAAGCACTCAATCCCTGCGCTGGCCTTCGATCCTTTTGATGGAGTCCACCTTCTCAAGGATCGGCGCGACGCACTTCTCAAGCGCCTCAACATTTGCATCCTTGGGCAGGTGGCCGAGTGCGCTGGAGAGGTCGATGCCGGGATTGCTGTGCACCACCTTGAGGAGTACCTTGCGAAGGACGGCCCGGCAAAGCCGGCGAGTCTCGTTCGCCAGTTGGGTCGCCCGGCTGGACTGGAGCGCCCTCAACGCGTTGATGATGCTTTCAAAGAACATCGTCAACCTGGTGCTTGGAGATATTCTTTCCTTGGAAGAATATCTGAAGTTCGACAAGCCCATGGTTGACAGTTCTGCGGTAAGCTTCTCCGCGGCAGCGATGAGACGGCCAGTCCAGATCTCCACTCCCTTCTCGTACTCGTTCTGGGCAGCGGCGGCGCTCTTGAGCAGGTTCCTCTCTCCTTGGAGATCCTTGAGTAGAGCCTTCTCACGGGCCCTGCCGGCCTCGAGAGATTTCTGAAGCGTGGTCAGCTTCAGTTCCAGAACCACAATATCATCAGCTGCAGAGGAGAGCTTCTTGGTCTTGTCGGACAGGGCGGCTTGCATCTCCGCCAAGGAATGGAGGGTTTTTTCCCTGTCCCCCTTGAGCGTCGAGAGCTCCTTGCCATGCTCATCAAGATCTGTCTCCAGCCTCTTTACTTTGTCGCTCAACTCGTTCTTGGCGGCCTCTGCAGCTTCGGCAGCATCGACGGCCTCTTTGAGCTTGCCGGCGTGACTTGCAATTAGAGCTTCGAGCGCCTCCTTGTGCTTCTGCTCCAGCTCCTGGGTCCGCCGCGCGACAAGATTTTCAATGTCTTCATCCTTGCTGCAAAGCTTGGCGGTGACCGCCTGCTCACGAGCAGTAAGATCTTCCTCATGGGCATCAAGAGCAACGCGGCGCCCCGTCAGGAGGGCATCTTCGGCAGCAATCCTTTGAACAGCTTCATCATGCGCCTTCTCCATGTCTGATTGCTTCAGGAGGATCTCATTCCACTGCTGGCTCACTTGTTCCCGGCCGGCAACTAACTCTTGGAGGGCCTCGGTGTGCCAGATCTGCATTTGTGCGACGCGCCTTTGGAAATCCGCTTCGGCTGCCTCAACAACTGCCATTCTGGAGTCCGCCTTCTCTCTTCGGGCACGATGGAGAGCCTGGAGTTTGCGGAAGTTTTCGCCCATGGCCTGAAGGAGCTGATCCTCTTCAGATTTGCCACTGCTAGTGCTGGGATCGTCGACAACTTCAAGCCCGGCAGCAGCGATAATTTCTTCGAAAACTTCTCCTTCGGCTGGTGCCCTGGCGCTTGCCGTCCCCGGCAAGTTGATGAACAGGTTCTCGCCAACCTTGAGGTACTTGCTAGATGAGGGGCCTTCAGATGCTGATGGCTGGTCTTCAGTGGCCGCGTCACCAGTGATAGGGGGCTCTGTGGCCGGTGTAGCGCCTGGCGCTCCTGTGGCAGGAATGCTATCAGTGCGGTCCCCAGCCTCCCTGTCACCCTCTTCAGCAGGATCTTCCGCGATTTCCTTTTGTGCTGTCTTGACGGCCTCCCCGTCAAGAGCATCACCGGCCCCGGCAACATCATCCTTGGTGGCCTCGCTGGCAGTGATCCTGTCCGCTTCGGCAGCAGCATCCCTGGCGGTATCCTCGATGACGGCGTCGACGTCCATATGTTTCATCTCAGGGAACTCTGAAGGGCGAAGGAGGAAAACAGAATAAGATCAAGGTTGAAGTTTGAAGTGATCAAAGATAAAGAAGTAAGGGGAAAAGAATAACTAGCACTCTGAGGCGATCAAGTACCTGCGTCGGGCTGTCGAGAGGTGGCTTCGCCTCTCCCGGCAACTCCGGTTGCCGGGGGTGGGTTGCCGGAGCCCGTGCTTGTCGGCTCCTCCTCAATCCGGATGGGCTCGTCGGCAGGATCTCTTACCGGAGATGTGCTTGTGGGCGGAGCGGTCGATGAAGGAGGCACGATGGGGCAATCTTCTCCTTGTTGCCGTTCTTCTCCTGCGAACCCGAAGATATCAGCGACAAGAATGGAAGCCTCGGCACCAGCCAACAGAAAAAGGGACGATGAACTTACGCTGGGGGCTGTGCTGGGGGCTGCGCTGGGGGCTGCTTTGAGGACTAGGCTCCGGGCTCACGATGACGGTCTCTGGCATGCTAGTGGAGCCTGCCGGGGGCTCATCGCCCGTAGAAGTCCTTGACCTCTTCGCCATCCTCTCCAGCAAGGTTTCTGTGTCACTACTGAAACAATACAAGTGAGTCAGTATGACTGATGCAGATTGGAAGGTGGAAGTTGTGACAGGTACTCACTCTTCTTCCTCTCGCTCCGGACTGAAGCCGGAGATGTCGAAGTCGACCTCCATTGCGGTGTCTGAGTGGGGAGGCGGAGGAGGGGTCCTGGGCCGCTTGGTTGTGGCAGGCGTCGGAGCAGCTTCTGGCACGGTTGTACGAGACCCTCCTGCCGCTCCGGCAGTGGCCGCTGGTGTGGGTCTCATGCGCCGCGCGGGCTGTTGACGGGCCCCCTGCCGCGGTCCGGTCTTGCCGGCCACTTTCTTGCCGGGGGATTCGCCGCTCGATGAAGGCTGGCTTGCCGGGATGCCCGATGCGGCTTTCCGAAGGACACGCTTTGTCTTCTTCGGGGGCGAGGGCTCTTCTCGCGTCTCCTCTTCGGCCGTGTCGTCGCCGGATGAGCTTCCAGCGACTGCGCCGCCTTCTTCCCCGGCAACCTTGCTCTCCTCGACAGGTTTTGCCTCCACCACCACCTCTGCATCACTGGCTTCCCACTCTGTGAAGCCAACGCTGCCGGCCTCGGCAGGAAGATTCGCTTCCTCCACTCTGGTAGCGATGTATGCTACCTCCTGATCTGTGGTGGCGCGAATAAGATCTGACTCTTGCCGGACAGGCTTCTCCGTCAGATTGTCGAAGAATTTCTGCGCTTCTTCCTCGCTTGGCTCAACCCAGGTCGGGTCAAGGCCGTGGGCGTTGAACATCGGCAAGAAGGCAATGATCGACCCTAGTGCAGAGTTGTTGCACAAGGGGACGATCCTTGCTGGCAGCCGGTGCTTGTCTTCACGCTGGAATAACTTCTGGCGGAGAGCGCCAAGCTGCATAACAGTCAAGTTGTTGTTCAGCCCGGGGCGCAGCCTCATGACATCCGCTGCGTTCTTATACTCCCAGGCTGGCCTCCCCCTATTCTGCAGAGGGGCGATGCGGCGGCGGAGGAAGTCGAAGCCGATCATCTCCATTGTCAGCCCGGCAGCCTTCAAGCGGAGGATTCTGGTAGTGGCGATTGTGAGCTTCTCGTCTTCTGCGGCGAGATCGCCCCAATCCTTGCCGCGGACCACCTTCTGTCGCCGGGGATGGCAAAAAGGATGAGGATCTGCTTCCTGGATCCAGCACCATTCGGCCCGCCACTCGTCCCACTTTTCACGGTAAACTCCATCTGGGTATATCTCTTTGTTCCAGGCCCTTGGAATCCAAGCAATAGATTCAGAGAGAGCCTCTCCTTTTTGGATTCGAGGATAGAAATAGTGGCGGAAATGAGCAGAATTGGGGATCACGCCGGTGAAATTTTCACAAAGATGGGAAAAGATCGACATGCAAAATACGGCATTCGGCGTGAAGTCAAGAAGGCGGAAGCCGTATGTATACATGATGTCGTTGAAGAAATCGGAAAAAGGTGGACAGAGCCCGCAATAAAAGTACGCAGTGAAGAAGGGGTATCTGTCCGATCCGCCTTTGGAATTAGCACCTGGGATTACACGTGTGGCGGGGTGAGCTTGTGTTCCCTTTGCCCACATGCATTGGTATCGTCCCTTCAAGGTTTCGGCGTCAAGCGTCGGAGGGAAGACGACGAGCCTCTTCCGCATCTTCACCAGCTCGCTTTCCGGAACTTCAGCCTTTGGTTCCTTATCCGTGCCCTTGCCTTTGCTGGCCTTGGGCGGCATGGCGACCGTGGAGGTGGAAGCCGGAGGACGGAACGAGCGCGGGAACGGCGAGCGGAAGGGAAGGAAGGTTTCGCTCTGAGCTCGAGCAGAGGAAGGCGATGGCGATGGCCAGATTGGGAAGAAGTGGGGGGTGAATGGGTTTGCGCCTCCACGACTTCTCCTTTTTTATGGGGAAGGAGCGGGGCCACCTTGTTTATCCCCCAATATGAATGCGCCTCTGTGGGCGCAAAACAGTTTGCAGCCTTTTTGGCACACTTCCCACATCGCGCGCTCCGTGCGCGTAGTGGGGGCACAGTAAAACAAGATCTTTACGAGCAGTTAATTCCCTGCCACGCGTGCCCGTGCACTGTTTGGGCCTAGCCCAACAACGCCTCGCACTCGTGTATGGCCCAGGCCCGGGGGCTCCTGTCGGTGTACTAAGTATTGGGCCACTAGTACCCCTTACTTGTGCACGGGCAGTTGTAGCTGTCCTCGCGGCAAGCCTTGCCGGGATCAGCTCGAGGTCGATTTAAGTCATCAAGTCAGAGATCTGAGGATCAGCAGATAAGCAAAGCTGGGAATCGAAGGCCAGCTTCCCCGGCAAGATCCTTGCCGGGATGGCCCGTGGAGCCCGGCAAGCCTCGGCGCCCGGCAAGGCTTGGTTCCCAGCAAAGCTCGGTGCCCGTTAAGCCCTGGCACCCGGCAAGGGTTGGTGCCCGGCAAGGATCGGCGCCCGGCAAGATTCTGCCACTGTGCCACCGCTTCGGCACAGTAACGAGTCTGACATTCTGGCTCCTTCCATGGATGCGTGGCGGCATGCCAGTGGAGGAGAGCTTAAGCGGTGCTGATGGGATGGCCCCTTTTTCCATCCCCAAGAAAGTGAGGACACCTAAACGGACACCTCACGGTGCATTAAATGCGCTCGTCCTAATCTGTCAGGGGTTAGGTATGATACCCTGTAGCAACTTTCCACCTCAATGTATGTACATTTTGCCACTGTGGAGACCCCTTTGAGCATATAAAAGGAGGCCCAAGGCAACTGCTACAGAGGAAGAGAACTTCTGGCCCATTCTGCATGCGTAGCTGCTCTTTGAACATATTGTTCATTGCGAGCGCTCCTAAAGGCTGGGCTCAAGAACATCAATAAGAACACAAAGCAGGAATAGGGTTTTACGCTGACCAGCGGCCCGAACCTGGGTAAAAACTTCCCGCGTCGATCACTGGTTCTGCTCTTTGCCTATACCTCTCCCCCCGCCGAATCGTAAAGGGGTCTCTCGGGATCCCATAGGTGTCGTGCCCCGACAGAAGGAACTCGAGAAGGACTCGCATCGGAAGAAGAGTATGATGACGAGTGACGACTTGAGTGACGCCGTCTTGGTGATGAGTTGAAGAAGACACGCGGCTCACGATCATGTTGCGGAATTCATCCATTTGTTTGGAGAGCTTGGCGTCGAGGTAGTCCCATTGTCTTGCTTCCGATTGTTGTAGGTCGGTGGCGAGTTGCTCGATGCAATCACCCAAAGCTTCACTCTCTTGATGTAGAGCTCGTTGTGCGATGAAGAAGTGATTCTTGGTGACGTAGTCGCGTTCGTCATCTTGATCCTCGAAGAGTGGGTTCGCTGAAGAAGAAGGCCTATCCATCATGTAGAAGTGGTGGTAAGTTGGAAAATGAGAGAACAAAACCAAAGTTACCTTTTCCGAGGATTGTGGATGTAACAAGTACGATCCCACGTGATACTATAATAGTAGAATTGGTACCGGGTTTTGTTTCTCACACCTACAAGCAATGTTGGGGATATCGCTTATCGGGAGCTAAATTACCGGTCGACCCATGATAAGGGGTAAATCGGCTAGTTTATTGGCATATCGGCCGATTTATCGGCATATCGGCTAATTTATCTTATCGGTTAGACACAGGTAAGCGATAAAGCGGCCGATTTATCAGAATATCGGAAGATATCTTGAATAGTGCCTACAAGTAAAAGGCTTATGGAGGACCTCGGTTAGGAAATGGTACAAATAATTCAAGCAAATGTTAGTCAAGATGTTGGAAAAGTTGAAAAGATGCACAAATCGCAAGTAAGACAAATAGATCAAACACAAAGATATCACTAGGAACACCCACACGGAAGATAGATGGGATCCGCACAACCAAGGAATGAGCTCTAAGAGGTGGAACCACGGGAATGCTCTTGTTGTACGGATACTAGAGAGACGCTAGCTCGATTGCTCTAATGGGCTAGATACGCTAGTGCACCAACCTAAGAGATAAACGGGTTGTCTACTATCCCAAGTATGCTTATGTACGTATGAACCAAGATGATGAAACTATGGTATGAGGCTTGATACTATTGCTTACAAGCTCTTTGCTTCTCTTCTTTTGCTTAAAAGCTTTTTTTTACTATGCCACAATGCTTGATATGCGAGCCAAAATGCGAGGTAACAAGTAGTATATGCACGGGAGAGACGTAACACTAAGGTGCACTAAAAGTGTGGCCTAGCAATTCTTAACTTGCTAGTCTCGCTGGATAAGCAACGCAAAAGAGGCTCGAGGCTATCAAGGTAAATGGTAAGGGTATTACAATGGTGTCATCGAGGTTACCGTCCTTGCTTATGGTTGGTATGAAGATGAAGTGGTTGATGTCGAAGTGGAGTCCGAGTCGATGACGAGTGGCGGTGATGATGAAGACAAATGGTGCCTAAGTAGCCGAAACACCTTAGGACACTTGAGAACTGCAACTCCAAAACTCAAACACTCACGAGAAGTAGTGCGGAAGTTCAAAGGTGGTGGTGGAAAGGCAAAATGGAGGAAAAAGGAAACGGCCGAACTGCTCTGTATGGTCCGTGCGCACGGGGTCCCGTGTGCACGGGGTCTCGATGGCTCGTGCGCACGGGGTGTTCTGGTAATGGATGAACACCTTCGGATGCATGGTTTTTGTGGAAAATTCGACCAAAATCACTGGTGGGGAGGGTGTGGAAAGATGGTAAGGGTTAAATCCACTTGTCAAACACCAAATTCATGGATCAAATCAACTAAATATCACAAGATCCAACAAATTGCAAGAAAATTTTTGGGGCTATTTTTGGTTGGGATTTTTGAATTTAGGACGAAAAACAACAAAATCAAGCTAGAAAGTGGGGGGTAGGGACTCCAAGATGTGAACCAACCTTGATCATGATACCAAGATGTTGTAGGGTGAAACCCTAAGATGGATCTTTTCACACTTGGAGGGGGAAAGGGGATGAACACCAAGAACACAAAGAGGAATTCACTCCAACAAAACCCAATCACACCTCCACTAGAATAGCAAACACATAGATCCACAAGATTACAAGCACAATCAAAGGAAACATGCACTAGGTAAAGTTCTTCCCACTCCTAAGAGATGAGGTCTTGATGATGGTAGTCTTCTCCAAGAGGAGGTCTTGAAATCCACAAGTGGATCCTCTCCTAAGAGGCCTTGATCTCCAATGGGGTGGTAGAAGGAGCAAAGCTCTCAAATATCTCACAGATACTTTGCTTAGTCTAAACATAACCCTTGGTACGGAATATATAGGCTTCGGGCGAGGTGGATGAAGAGGAGGCCAAAACCAGATCTCAGCCGGCCATCTTGTAGGGTCTATGCGCACGGGGTAAGTTGGGCCCGTGCGCATGGGGGTCCCATGCGCATGGTACACGCCCGTGCGCACGGGGTGCTACAGCCGTAGCTCCTTGTGTAGCCCGTGGGCACGGGGTCTCGGGGGCCCATGCGCACGGGGTCGCCTGGGACTTCCTGTCCTACTCCTTTGGGGCTCCTTCTTCTCCCTTAAGCTCGTGGGGTGCTTCTCCTACTCCTTGGTGATGCTCCTCAGCTGCTTGTGAGTGTTCCTCTTCATACCTAATGATACATAGTGCATTTTGGTGAGGTAGCACCCAAGTTCCATTCGTGTCCATATGCATGTCAAGTAGGAAGGAGTTCACCTCGGTTTCCATTACGCGTGCTTGAGCTCTTGTCAGAGGCCCACATGGTATTTAATGCGATGGTGTAGAGTCCATGGGGATGATGGAAGGATGCTCCACATCACTATGCCTCATGACATATATGCCTTGTGTGTTGCATCCAACTTGTTGATTACTTGCTCCTATAATATGCTTGGTTGCAACAATGTCCTCATTTCACATATGCCATGCCCCATTGATAGCTACATGCTTGACTTGATTGCCTCACACATGATGAACAATTGCTTTTTATATTGTGTTGAGTGCCACACTATATTCACTACACCCTATGCACGTTATGCTTGGATTGTCTTGCACTTGACCCATATGTTTAGACACTTCATTTATTTTGTTGGTGTGAATGACTCTTATGCCTACCATCGACCATTTGTCGAGCACTTTATGCATGCTTGCTATGAACTTAAGGTAGATGCTTGTTCACTTATCACATATGTTAGCATCTCGACCTCCAATTTGCATGCTTATTTCCATCATGACCTTGATTTTGCTCAATTTATGTGCTTACATGGCATGTCACAATCCTTTGTCACACCGTATGCTATGCTTGATGACAACACTTGTTCGGTGAATCACCTCTTGAATGTTCGGTTTTGCACTAATGCTAACCACATTTGTTTTTCCAAGTGTTTGTTATCCTTGATCCTTTTGAAGGAATCACATCATGGTGCGACATTGGAGAATGCCCATTTCAAGCTTCAAGGTGAAGAACACTTGGTGATCGTCCACTTCTACATGACGACATCATCTCTTTCCCTTGGTGATTTGGATTTCGATCCGACGTCGGATTTTTCCCAAGGGGGGGGGATGATGCGGAGCATCCTACCGATATCACCATGTCAAGACCTCCATCGCTAAGAGACACGCCCAACTCCTACTTCAATCACACTAAGGTGAATTCCATCCTTAATGCGTGTCCTCTTAGTTCCCTCGAGGATGGTATACTACTTGACCCCTCTCTCGTG
Source organism: Thinopyrum elongatum (assembly GCA_011799875.1). Classification (NCBI taxonomy): domain Eukaryota; kingdom Viridiplantae; phylum Streptophyta; class Magnoliopsida; order Poales; family Poaceae; genus Thinopyrum; species Thinopyrum elongatum. The sequence goes on from CM022298.1 coordinate 314,988,349, forward strand.
TGCATACATAGGTGTGAGCGGAGCTACGCGTTCATTGAGGAGGAGTCCAAGCTCAAGAGAATAACTACACCATCCAAGATGGAAGCGTCGAAGCGGAGAAGGAACCGGCCAAGAAGAAGGCAGAAGCTCCCAGGCGACCCCATGCACATGGGCCTCCCAAACCTCGTGCCCACGGGCCTCCCAGGCTGCATGGTCCAGAAGACCCCATGCGCACGGGCGTGTACCATGCCCACTGGACCCCGTGTCCACGGGCCTCACAGACCCCGTGTGCACGGGCTAATGCGTCAGGTCTCTGGAGACCTCGTGCGCACGGGCTCCACTTACCCCGTGCACACGGGCCCCCCTGTGTGTAGCTGCGGGCTTTGGCCCATGTATCCCCATTTCGTCCCTCCTTACCCCTTTGTGTCTTGGACCTATATATACTCCTCTTCCTCCTCCATTTAGACCTTCGCTAAGAATAGATCTAGACATTAGAGCTTAGCTCATGTACCTCCCCTTGTGGGATTCCTCCTCTTGAGAGAGAGACACTCCATTGGAGTTCAAGGTCTCCTTTGGAGAAGATCCCTAGGGATTCAAGACCTCCTTGTGGGAAGGATCTAGCTAGATCATCAAGCCCTCATCTCCTTCATAGGATTTGGGATGAACTCTATCATGTATCTTGTTTCCCTTTGATTGTTCATGTACCTTGTGGATCTTGTGTGTTTGTTGGTCTAGTGGATGTGTGATTGGACTTGTTCTTGAGTGTTCCTCTTGTGATTTCCCTTTGTGTCCTTCGTGTTCTTCGGGGAATCCCCCCCCCCCAATTTGTGAAAGTTTTCCACTTCGGGTTTCACCCTACAACACTACTGCCTCCGTCAATGGGGACGCATGTCAGATGGAATCCATCAACGATTGGATCCAGGACCAAAGCAGCCGATCCGACATGCCTTATGCTGGTCGGATGATCATGTTTGTCAAATGCGGTCGGGTAAGCTGACCACGGATTGAACTTCGGGGCAACAGGATCTATGGCGTAAATGTCCTGAAGTGCTCGTTTCCTCTTCCTTTTAGGGATATGGGTAGCGTAAATCATGTTCACATCTTTTACTTCATGAGGAAACTGTTTCTGGCCTGCATTATTGGGCCATCGAGGTTCTTCCTCGTCTTTGCTGTGAGGTTGGGCTTTATTTTGGCCCTCCGTCGCGATCTTTCCAGCCTACTTGAAAACCCAGTAGTTCCGGTTGGTGTGAGTTGCTGGTTTATTCGAGGTGCCATGGATCTAGCACGGTCTGTCGAGGATCTTGTCTAGCTCGCTGGGTCCATCTTTGTTCCCTTTAAAGGGCTTTTTTTCTGCCCGAATCTAGGTCAGCTGAACCATGCGTTTACTGCATCGTCCTTGGTATCCCTCCCGCCATTTTTATGCCTGCGCTCATTCTTACTGCGCCTGGGCTTACCATTGACGTCGTGGGCTTCCGACGTGCTGGCTTCACCGTTGTGAGTACTGCGGGCCAGCCAATTATCCTCTCCCGTGCAAAAGTGGGTCATAAGTGATGTGAGGTCCGCCATGGTCCTGAGCTTATCTTGCTTGAGCTGGTGCGCAAGCCACTCATATCGGGTGTTAAGCCGGAAGGCGGCGATCGCCTTGGTGTCGGGGCAGTTTATGATTTGGTTCTTTTTAGTTAAGAACCGGTTCCAGAATTTCCTTGCCGACTCGTCGGGTTGCTGAATAATGTGTCTAAGGTCGCCAACATCTGGAGGTCGCACATAAGTGCCCTGAAAGTTTGCCCTAAAGGCATCCTCGAGTGCTTCCCAGCTCCCAATGGAATGATGAGGCAGGCTGTTGAGCCAATGCTTCACCGGCCCCTTTAATTTGAGCGGCAAGTATTTATTAGCATGGAGATCGTCTCCATTGGCCATATGGATATGGAGAAGGAAATCTTCGATCCATACAGCAGGATCAGTAGTGCCATCATATGACTCGATGTTGATGGGTTTAAACCCATCTAGGAATTGATGTTCCATCATCCTATCTGTAAAACAGATCAGGTGAGCGGGGCCTCGGAACTGAGTGGTGTCACGTCAGACATCGGGAGATATCCGTGTATAAGCTTGGTTTCGAGCTCGGCCATTCCTGTCCATCCAGGCTTCGTAGTCGTCGGTCCTGGCTGGTGCACGCCCTCTTGACCCGTAGATGGATCGAGTGAGTGCCCTGTTCGCCTCTATCTAGCGTCCAGTGTCGTAGGGTTCAAAGTAATCGATAGGGTCCTTTCCATGATAGTGTGGCGCTGTTTGGGTGTGAAAGTCTTCCCTTGCTGGCCTGTCGCGCCCTCTAGGGGGTCGATCAGGTTGATCAGCCCGTCCGCGTGTTAGGGGCACGTCGTCGGTTACTTCTTCATCAAACTTGGGCAGCAAACACCTGCAGGGGGTAAGATTTAGGCACGCTACAATGCTGTTCTTCGAGGTCCTGCTCGGCCGAGTGTATTTCGACGCACTTGTCATTCAGTGTGTCCTCAATGGCTTGCAGCTGCTTCTGCTTCCGCTTCATGCTTCTGGCGGTGGCTACAAGGCGCCTTTGGAAGCGTTCTTGCTCAAAAGGGTCCTCGGGACTATAAAGTCCTCGGTACCTAGGCTCTCATCCTCCTTGGATTGAGGTAAGTAATTGTCATCAGCCCCTTCAAAGAGGTCCTCAGGATCCTCGTCCTTGGGGATTCCTATGGGACTGAGTTGCTGATCTGGGGAGGCTTTGAATATCATCTCCCAGATTGTCGGTGTCGTCCGTTGCCGTGTCATTGTTGGTGGCAGTGGCGATGTGCCTGATGACGTCCCTGTTGGTACCTCTCCCACGGCTTCGCCGACGTCTTGACAGGTGTTTGGGAGTATCGACCATATATACATCGTAAGTAGATGTTGCAGTCCACTTGTTGGTGTTGGCCACCTGCGTAGTGGTTTCTGGGGGGCCGTCCACATCTGCATCCATGTCGGTAGCCTCCTCGTAGTCTAGCATGTCGGTTAAATCATTGATTGTGGCGACTAAGTAGGTGGTGGGTGGGACATAAATTTCTCGATTGTCGGCTTTAAGTCCGATCTTGTCATAAACCAAGGTCTGCCCATCCGAGATTGATAAGCTCTAGATGCGGTCAAGCATCTCATTTAGGTGAGATAGTTCCTTGGGGTTCATGGCCTGGCTATAAGCTGAGCCGATTTGAAGTACGATTGGCGAGTCACTTGACGCGTTCTCAGCCTTGTGAGGGGCCAGAGTTGATTCCGAATCTGGTGCTAGAGTCGGTTCTAAACCCGATGCAGTATCCAAAGCTGGGTCCAGATCAACATCGGGGCTTGATGCCGAGACGAGGTCACCTAATGCAGGGGTGATTGATTCCTTCCCATGGTCTTGTGATGCCAAGGGACCTGATTCGACATCCTTGAGGGAGATCTGTTCCGGGGTCGAGCCCCCACTGCCCGATAAGCCCTCGATCCCGCCCGGCGACCAGCCTGACAGGACGAGCTCACCACAGGAATCCGCGGTGTATTACAAGCCTCTAAAAGTCAAGACCTGATCCGGTGCATAATTCTTAACGGAGGCTAGATGGCCCACCGAGCCAGTGTAAAAGACCATGCTGCCAAATACAAAAAGTTGGCGGGGGACGAAGATGTCACCGTAGCCAGCTCCGCAGTTAACCTACACATGAGCCATTGATCTTTTCGTTGATCTCATAGCGGAACTTTCAATGAAAGCACCAATGTCAGTGGTAAAACCGGTAGACCTCCGGGTAGGGGGTCCCGAGCTGTGGATCTCGGATCGATAGACAGGGACGAAGGAGAGATTGTTTACCCAGGTTCAAGCCCTCTTGAAGAGGTAATACCCTATGTCCTGCTTTGATTGTATTGATGATGATGTATGAAGTACAAGCTTGATCTACCTCAAGATCATAGGGAGAGATCTAACTCTAGGGCTAGGTGAATCTAATTGTGTTGGGCTCACTCTATGGGCTAAACCCTTTGGCTTATATACACACCAGGTAGGGCATCGAGGGTTACATGGTCGGTTTCCAGGGGTATGCATGGAGGCGGTAGGAGATGTCTTGGAGTAGCATACACCAAGTCTTCGGTAGATGTAGTTTTGATCACGTTCGGGCGTGTAGCTTCTGGAGTACTCCTGATTGGGAATGAGGGCTTACGGGCCCAGCCCGAGGAGTACGGGCCGACTAGGTTGGCACCCCCTAGTCCAGGACACCGTCAATAGGTTCACGTCCAATAGTCAACATGTGTTTCGATACCATCTCTGTAGCAACCCGACCCATTAGGATTGATGGCTCTGTGCTTTCTGTGCTATCTCTGGATCAGTATGCTAGCACACAGTGCATCGATGAAATATCATAACATCACATGTTAAAATATAACTTAGATCCATTGTATACCTCATATAATGCAGCAGAAACAATCAACGCCAATGGCAAAGTTGAGTGTAGATCGGAACCTTACAACGTAACTCTTACTCGTCGTAGAAACTTCCTGCAACATGATTAGTTGCAGTCGTATAGGTCAGTACATGGAATGTACTGGCAAGATCACATGAGAAACAGATGAAATAAGTCCATCACTATATGCACTTTGGTTTGTAGCTCTAAATCTGAGTTTTTGCATCAATGCTATATTTTCCCAAACTTTAGATTAATCAGATTAATTACTACATAGTTGTTGTCATTAATGAGATGGTTCCACCCACCAATTGTAATACCCAAAGTTATCATTAACCCAAATTCCTTTAGTCCGTAACAGTGTTGAGATCTCCAGATAATCCAATACTAGTCGCTCAAGTTGTTCGTAACCGGGGACATGGCTAATCGATTAGTCTAACACTCTGCAGATGTTTATGCACTTTTCCCCACAAGACTCGATCGACTTCATTGTAGTCCTCGCACTGCATGGTTTTTAAGAACCGGATGATCGAGACATAGTTTTTTTGAAGAGGTCCCCTTAACCATGGGCAGTACGGATCCCGGCTATAATCCCCTTGAGGGAGTCATGGACTAAGGGGTCCTCGGGGCGACGGCCCATTGTACATGGGCCGGACTGGCGGAGCCGTGTGGTGACTGGAGACCGGTGAAGCCGTGGTGTGCCCTCCAAGTTAAGGGTGGACGAGATCTCTTTACCCTCTTGTTGTAATCTATCTTCGGTAACCCTAACCCTATAGGTGTCTATATAAACCGAGGGTTGTAGCCATTTGGGAGAGATATATCCATTAGACCCATGGCCTTAGGGTTTAGCTCATACTGATCTCGAGGTAGATCTACTCTGTAAACCACTATATACCATCAATACAAACAAAGCAGGACGTAGGGTATTACCTCTTCGACAGGGCCTGAACCTAGGTAAACATTGTGTTCATCGTCCTCTGTTATCCATTGATCCTAGATCCACAGCTCGGGACGCCCTACCCCGAGGTCTGCTGGTTTTGACACCGACATTGGTGCTTTCATTGAGAGTTCTGCTGTTGGATCGCCAGAAGGACCGATGGCTTGCCTAGTCCTCGAAGAGGACATCAGTTCCATGGACCTCTTCATCCCTGGACAACTCTTCACTTTTGACAGCATCGTGCTGAACGATGATCCGACCAGTCGTCTTAGCCAGGTCGACAACTTTGCTCCCGAACACTGGATTCGATTCGGCAATCTTGAGTACGTCACTGACGCGCGGGGGGATCTGGTTTTCATAGGATTCATCACCCCCGCAGGCCTTGCCGCACCTACTCCGACTTACGCCTCTGATCCGATCTGCGAATCAGCCCCAGTCTACCAAACGGCTTTGAGCCAGGAAGGACTCCTTGAGAGAGGGGACCTCACCCCACTGTCAACTGAACCTACATCGGCGGAGGATTTACCCCCGGCCCTCGAGGCAGAACCAGAGGTCAGAGGCCAAGATTCGATCTCAGCTGAGCTCCTCCCCCACAATACCCTGCTGGCTTCGAGCCCGCACCCTGAGTCGGCGAGCAGCGGCCAGGGGTCACCCCCGGCCCAAAACGACCCAACCTCAAACATCGGCGTGGAAGGTGCATGGGAGGGTCAAGGTACACCCTTAGTTTTTGAGGACAATCCGGTGCCTCTCGAGGCTTCGGTCCCGAATCTTGGAGATAGGACTGTCTGGAGCCAAGGATCGGTTGAATCACAGTCCGAACTCCGCTTGGTCACCACAAGGTCTGGCCTAGAGCCCTCAAGCCCAGTAACCCTCGATATGTTGAACGAGCCGCTGGACCAGATTCAGAAAATGACCATCCAGGAGAACCTGCCCTCCGCCCTCAATAGCCAACCCTTCAAGGTGTTCAATAGGGAATTTTGCGCCCCACCCACCACCCATTTGGTAGCAACTATCGATGATTTAACCGATATGTTAGACTACAATTCAGAGAATGCCGAATACATGGACGAGGAGGACGTAACCACGGCTTATACTGAGGTCGGTCCCCCCGTCACGGGCCGCTGGTCGGCCACGTCCACCTACGATATTTACATGGTGGACACCCCCAAAGATGGCAACGGCACTCCCAATCAGGACAGAGGCAAGCCCAGAGACGAGCCACCCAAACGACGAAAACAACGCTGCCGGTTAAAGCCACGCCAAAGCCATACGAGCCACATAGACTCGGCGGAGAATGGCACCGAGAATAATACGGGTGACCCCGCCGGAGCTGCAGCCAACGAGGATCACCAGGATGACCTTGCGGGGCAGGAGGACACGCTCAATCCGGAAGGCCGCGAAGACTCCGAGGATAGCAACTACCTCCCACTCTCTGAAGAGGAGGCAAGTCTCGGGGAGGACGACTTTATTGTCCCCGAAGACCCTCTGGAGCAGGAAAGGTTCAAGCGGAGGCTTTTCGCCACCCCCGCAGCCTGAAGAAACAAAAGCGTAAAATCAAGGCTGAACAAGACACCCTCAATGAGCGGTGGACCAAAGGCCTAGCCACCAAAGAAGGATACGGCCACGAACAACAAGTTAAGAGCTATCCTAAGCGAAAATTGCTACCCCAGTTCGACGATGAAGCCTTAGAGCCAACACGTCCAACATACACACGTGCCAAACAGCTGGACCATCCCCCTAGCGGACGGGACAGAGAAGCTGATGAGGCCGAACACCCAGCCGCCCCACCTCACCATTATGGCAAGGATCAAGCGCGGTCTACTTACGATTATGACCTTCGCCACGACCTAGAAGCCAGGGGAGGTCGCACCAGGTCCATTTACGGACCCTGGGAAGACTCGCCCGCTTACCGGGAAGCATACTATGATCGGGCAAACCGAAATGATAGAGTCCGGGAACAGCAGCAGATTCGGAGGACCAAAGACCTCCGACGCGACATAGCCCGAGCCCGGGGTGCCGCACACCCCCTGTGCTTCACAGAGAGGGTAATGCAACACCAACTCCCGGAAGTCTTCAAGCCTGTGAACATTGAATCATTCGATGGAACCACGGATCCAGCCGTATGGATAGAGGATTTCCTCCTCCACATTCACATGGCACGAGGAGATGACCTCCACGCCATTAAATATCTGCCGCTAAAGCTCAAAGGCCCAGCTCGGCACTGGTTGAACAGCCTCCCCGAAGACTCTATAGGTTGTTGGGAAGAGCTGGAGGACGCTTTTCGAGCAAACTTTCAGGGCACCTATGTCCGGCCTCCGGACGCTGACGACCTAAATCGCATTACGCAACAACCCGAAGAATCTGCCCGATAGTTCTGGAACCGATTCCTCACCAAGAAAAACCAGATTGTTGACTGTCCGGACGCCAAAGCCTTGGCCGCCTTCAAGCATAGCGTCAGGGATGAATGGCTCATAAGGCAGCTCGGCCAGGATAAACCACGAACCATGGTAGCCCTTACTTCTCTCATGACCCGCTTTTGCGCAGGCGAGGACAGTTGGCTATCTTGTAAAACCACCAATCCCGATACCCTTGGTACTTCTGAAGTCTGGGACGGAAATGGAAAGCCACAACACAGCAAGAACAAACGTCGCCGCAATGATGGCGAAGGTGAGGATACGACAGTAAACGCCGGATTCCGAAACTCAAAGTCGGGGCAGTGCAAAAAGGCCCCTAAAGGCAACATCGACGACCCGTCCAGGCTAGACACAATTTTGGACAGGCCCTGCCAGATCCATGGCACATTCGAAAAGCCTGCCAACCACTCCAACTGTAATTGTTGGGTGATAAAGCAGGCCGGCAAGCTCAACACCGAAGACTCGAGCAAAAGCCCACACAGCGAGGACGATGATGAGCCCCGCAGGCCAAATAGTGGAGGCCAGAAACCCTTCCCCTCCTAAGTCAAGATGGTAAACATGATCTACGCAACTCATATACCAAAGAAGGAGAGGAAGCGAGCGCTACGGGACGTATACTCCGTCGAACCAGTAGCACCGAGGTTCAATCCATGGTCGGCTTACCCGATGACGTTCGATCGCAGGGACCACCCCACGAGCATACGCCATGGGGGGGGGGGTCCGCAGCCCTAGTGCTAGATCCCATTATAGATGGATTCAACCTCACTAGAGTCCTAATGGACGGAGGAAGCAACCTCAATCTGATATACAAGGATACAGTGAAGAAAATGGGTATCGACCGATCAAGGATTAAACCCAGTAATACCACCTTCAAGGGGGTCATTCCGGGAGTGGAGCCCCGCTGCATGGGCACCGTGATGCTTGAAGTAGTGTTCGGATCTCCGGACAACTTCGGAAGCGAGGACTTGATCTTCGATATTGCACCTTTTCGCAGTGGCTATCACGCCCTCCTCGGCCGCACAGTGTTAGCCAAATTCAATGCCGTCCCGCATTACGCGTACCTCAAGCTGAAGATGCCTGGCCCTTCAGGGGTCATAACTATCAACGGCAACACCAAACGCTCACTTCGAACCGAAGAACATACTGCAGCCCTAGTGGCTGAATATAACACCGGCCCATATAGGCCCGGATGCCGACCCACCGTAAAGGACGGCGAAAACAGAAAACGGGTTCGAACCCGTTCTCCATAATGGGATCCCGCATGCATTCGCCGCAAATAGGGATACATGCCCCACGGCACGCCTATCTCCTCCGTGCTCCATGTGCCTCGCCAACACAACTTTGCGCTTAAAATTCCATGGGAAGCTGTGAGGCATTCTTTAATCCGAAGTACATGTTCGGCTCATCCGAACTTTGGGGCGACCTCATCTTCTGACAATCCGGGGACTAACTCCAGATACCCCCAAGCATAAAGCACCACAAGCAAAGCCCTCACCCATCAAGGTCTCATTGAAGGTCTCAGCCCCCACCTATCAGAAGCAAAGGCACAGACGTGCAGCAGGTCACAGTGAAGACTTCAACTCACGCATCAAGGCCCTACATCAACCTTTCCTCTGTAAAATCTCCTTTTTCCTTCTTACAATTGCTGCCTTCGCAGTTCGAATTGTACGGTTAAACATCCTGAACTTATGAGAAATAATAAAATACCTTTTATGGTGTTCGGATATCTGCATTCTTGCCATTTTTCTGTCCCTTTCCGACTCTCTCATCGCTCTTCGAACAGCCCGACATGAAAAAAATATATTAATCAGTCACGAGTGCGATTTATGTGTCAGCTCAATACCCTTAAGTCCATCACCGCTTCCCGCTAGGTGTCCGGCATCTCGGATATTGCAATATATGCATATGTTCTGAACTATGTCTTCGGTCAATAGTTGGGTTGCCCGACTCCTATGTTTGCCCCTTATGTTCCGCTAGTACGGCTAAGAGGGCAAAAGGAGAACCCCTGCGATTGTACTACTGGCTTGCCCGGTCAAGTACCTCAGGAGTAAAAAGCCAAAAACTGATCATCATAGTAAGCGTGAACGGGTCTGCGATCCGATGATGAGGTTGGACTCTAAATATCGTTGGCGATTTAACCGTGTCACACGAAGGGTTCATCTTAACACAAACCATGTGATTGGAAAGGGTAAGCTTCAACCCCCAAGTACATCACACATACACCGGGGGCTAGTCCCTAGTCCCCACCATCAAGCTCCTACGGCTAAGTGAAGGCAGTAAAACTGAATAGTCTGATTGCCTGGTTTCGTTCCCACAGTACCGCCTCCGGGCACCAAGACGTTGGCTAAGGGTTACAGTGCGGAGACAAAACATCCCTCGTGATATTCGCTTGGGGGCTGAAGCCGATGACTGGTAGCATTCAGAATTAACATACGGCCACACAAGAGTCAAAATTAAATCATGACACAAGTCAGGCAGGTGTATAATAAAGCATAAGTTCCACTTGATACAAATTTGCTACAACTACTCAAGCATTACATTTTTTGAACATTGGCCCTCTATCGCCCGCGCTCCGGTCATCACCTGCGCGAAGTACAGATCAGGGAGGCGATGCTCCTTCCCTTGGGGCGGAGGACCAGTGGCCATCTCCATTGGATTAATCCTTCGCCAATGAACCATTGTCTTCGCAAACGCGAGCCGAGCCCCCTCAAGGCAAGCCGACCTCTTCACAACATCAATCCGGAGCGGCGCCTCCCTCAGCCTCTGCAGAAGGCCGAAGTAGGTGTCCGGAAGGGGCTCGGCCGGCCATAGGTTGACAAAGAGGTCCTTCAAGGCCAGCTCGGACATCTGATGCATCTCCATTAGCTGCGTCATTTGATCGCTGAGGAGGGGCGGATGCTCTGAGTCCGAAAACTGTGACCAAAAAAGCCACTGCATGGCGTCCTCCTCGCGGGTGGCATAGTGCCTTGCCGCGGCCGCCGCATTCTTCGGGAGTTTGGCGAAAACACCTGCGGAGCGCCGGACCCTCGTCAGCAGGGCGAATTTTTTGCCTCCGAACATACTCTGCAGTAAATATTTCTTACCATTGGCAATTTGCACGGCTTGTCGGAGCTCCTCCCGGACACCTCGAGCATCGCTCCTCACCTCCTAAAGCTCCTTCTCTGCCTTAGTTAGCTGGGGGGATTGCTCCTCCTGCCCCTTCTCAAGGACCTCCAGCTTCTTGGCGGCATCCTGGAGCTCCACTTGGACTTCGGTCACCCGAGCCTCATGTTGCTTGGCGGCAAGCTTGGCCTTCTCAAGCTCGGCCACTGCCTTCTCAGCGGCCGCCTTCTTCTCGGTTGCCTCGGCCTCGGCCTTCTTCAGGTCCTCCTTTAAGCCCTCGACCTCAGCAGGAGTAGCTGCAAGATCATCACAACAAAGAATCAGTAAATAGCCCGGACAGTCACCATCCTGCAAGTACGCATCTTTTTATGGAGCTTACCTTGCGCCTCGTCAAGCCGTTTGTTGACAAGGTTTAGCTCTTGATCGGAAAGCTTGAGCTTCCGATCCATCTCCTCTAACGCTGCGGCATTAGCAGCCGCGGCCATGGACGATGCCTACGTCAGCATAAGAAATGTTGACATTGTTAATTGACCTACCGAATTTGATACTCTGCAGGCCTCTTCGAGGTCCTGGTAGAGTCTCGGGGGCTGCTATGTATGCGTCCTACCTAAACCAAGAAATTATAAACCGCATTATAAGGAAAGAAGCATTACTTGACTTACCTCAAAGCCTGTTAGAAGGCCTTGGACAACGTCATTCAGTCTGGACTGGACGGACCGAACGCCCTGCATAATCGTAGTCATAAGAGTGCGATGCCCGTCAATGATGGCGGAGTTGTTCACCAACTCCTCCAACACCTCTGGCTCATGGCCGCCGCCCATGTAGAGGTGTTCGGTGCTGGCGTTGGCCCCCCGGCCCCTTCCCTGCAGGGAGGATTTTGTGCCGTAGAAGGCCTTGGGGGCTCGGGGGCGGTTGGCAATTGGGGTCCGGTTGGTCCGGACTCTTTTCCCGTGTCATCCAGGAGGGACACTCCCTCCTGGTGATCAGTGACCGAGGTGTTAACCTTGGCCATTATAGCATCGCCCTCCCCCTCCATGGTCAGAGGAGGAGGAGTCCTTTGGGACCGCACCTCTTCAGCCTCTTCTAGGATCAAAGGAGGCACGGAATGCGCCATTGACCCACTGTCCGCCAGTTCGGCAGGCAGCGACGTCCCCTCCGAAATCTGCTCGGCGGGGCGCTCACGTGGGGGGCTGCAGTTCGAAGGGGTTAACCTTCAACTAAAGACTACTGAAAGCATGATAGCTGAAAATACAGACACCTTACCTGCTGCCAGGGGGCTTGACTCTGGGTTCCTTCTTCGGGGGCTCCTTGGACACCTCGGACGCTCTCACGTATAACCAGCTTAGGCCGGTGTCGTCTCTTTGAGGCCGGGGAAGGCTGAACCTCCTTGGCGTCTTCGGACGCTGGCCTCTTTTTGGAGTGCGAGGTGGCACTCTCCTCTTCATCTTCCTCCTCTTCGTCCCCATCCTGTACGGATGAGGCTGCAGCATCTCTAGAACGGTTGCCCGGACGGATCCTGCGATGGAGGCCTTCCCTGGCCTCCGGTGCTTCTTGTTTTTTACCCTTCTTAGCGGGCGCCTTGTAGGGAACCACGACCAGCATCTTCTCGAGCTGCTCTGATCGGGGCCCCTCTGGCAGTGGTGCCGGGCTGCTGATCCTCTTAGCCTTGGCGAGCCAGCCCTGCAGAATCCACGTAATAAGGTTAGATCGAATCTCACATAATATCCGAACACTCTCTGAAGAGAAATGCCACTCACCTCCCTTGGGGGATTTGCGGCGTCAAAACCGGTGTTCTTCCCCTCAGCCGGCCACTCCTTCTGGGGCTGGAATAGTTGGCCCCATATCTTGTCCGGAGTCGTCCCGAAGAGGTGCCGCACAGTGGCCGGATCCTTGGGCTCATGCTCCCACATGGGCTTGGCCCTCTCCTGACAAGGAAGGATCTCGTGGTGGAGCATCATTTGGAACACGTCGACCAGCTTAGCGCCGGTCTCTATCACGTTGTCGACGCACTTTTGCAGCACTTTGGTGTCGGCAATGCGCCCCCAGTACGGATTCTTGGTGGTCCAGGAGGCCAATCTGGTGGGGGGTCCGGACCAGAATGCGGGGGCCGCCCCCCATGCGGCCTTCCTTGGCTCGGTGATGTAGAACCACTCCTTCTGCCACATCTGGACAGTGTCGACGAAGTGGCCATCCAGCCACTGGACTCGTGTCTACTTGCTGATCATGGCCCCTCCGCAGTCCGCGTGCTCGCCGCTGACCACCTTGGGCTTCACGTTGAACACCTTCAGCCACAAGCCGAAGTGCGGCTGGACCCGGAGGAGCGCTTCACAGACGACGGTGAAGGTTGAAATGTGGAGGAGGGAGTTGGGGGCTAGATCGTGGAAGTCTAGCCCGTAGTAGAACATCAACCCCCGCACAAAGGGGTGCAGAGGAAATCCCAGCCCCCTCAGGAAATGGGGGAGGAAGACTACCCGTTCGCCCACCTCGGGCATAGGGATGATCTGGCCCTCCTCGAGGGCTCGATGGGCGACGTTGGCCAGCAAGTAGCCGGCCTCCTTCAGCTTCAGAATATTCTCGTTGGTGACAGAGGAGGCCTCCCACTTCCCATTGGCGCCGGATCCGGCCATGGTCGAAGGAGGTGAAGCGGGAGTGGCTATGGAAGCAGGAGAAGGGGCGCTGGAGCTCTGAAGGATTGCAAGTGCGGAAGGAAGGAGAAGGCGTGGGATGCAGATTATTGTGGCCCCCCTTTATAACTATGCGTAGGCCAGAGATCCCTTTTTTCATAGCATTGGCCTCTCCACTTCTCGATATCTCTGCAACGTTATGAGTGGGGAGGGGAATCAAAATCATTAACCATATCCCCCGAAAGGCGGGACATGATCTCCATGTTGAGGGGACATGTCAATCATGGCGTCAGCCTCGAGCTACGCTTCGAGAAATAGTAACTGCCTGGCATTATGGCCGGAAGCAACTCTTCGCTGAAGGAGAGAAAGTTGTCAGATAAAGGCACTATTTGCGCTTGAGCGATATTTTTATTATTACCTTTGGTGTCAAGTAAAATAGCCGTTTTAGATTTTGAACATCGCTTGGTACCGAACAGGGGGAAGACTAGCTGAGGAACTCACCCCGCAAACCGAATATTGGTTGGATGAATGGACACCAGATACAAGTCTCGGTGTTGGAGGCAAGTTCGGGGGCTACTGAGGGAGTCATGGACTAACGGGTCCTCAGGGCGATGGCCCATTGTACATGGGCTGGACTGGCGGAGCCGTGTGGTGACCGGAGACCGGTGAAGCCGTGGTGTGCCCTCCAAGTTAAGGGTGGACGAGATCTCTTTCCCCTCTTGTTGTAATCTATCTTCGGTAACCCTAACCCTATCGGTGTCTATATAAACCGAGGGTTGTAGTCATTAGGGAAAGATATATCCATTAGACCCATAGCCTTAGGGTTTAGCTCATACTGATCTCGAGGTAGATCTACTCTGTAAACCACTATATAACATCAATACAAACAAAGCAGGACGTAGGGTATTACCTCTTCGAGAGGGCCCGAACCTTGGTAAACATTGTGTTCATCATCCTCTGTTATCCATTGATCCTAGATCCACAGCTCGGGACCCCCTACCCCGAGGTCTGTTGGTTTTGACACCGACACCCCTACTTTCGTAGTACCGCCGAGTAAGGTTTCCTACAACTTACTCCACTATGCCAGAGCCCATAATGGCTTGCGACTGCACAGTGGTTTCTCCAGGGTGCCCCAACCATGCCACCCAGTGGTGTGTTGAAATTGTTGCCACCTTAAGGTTAACCCAAAATTATTACTTCTCTAACAACTTTCACGAAGTTCACTCCTGCCAACCCCATCTACTTAAGCATAGCAACATAGATAATTCATCGATTCCCGGGGCTCTAATAAGGTGATGGGTTCCTACCTCAATGATACTACAAAGGGGCAAAATCTCCATTTACCTACTTAATGCATGTGAAAGGGTGGAACTAATGCAAATAAAACATGGGTGGTAAAATATGATCAAAGTGAACTTGCCTTGTACTGTTGATGAAGTTCTTCGCTCTTACAAATCTTGATAATTCTACTCATCACACTTCGAGAAATATATCATAACCACACAATTATACACAAATAAGCATCAATCCAAAACCGAAAGACAGCATAAAGAAACATAAAGAAAGCTAAAATAAACTATGAAGAACTTAGGGAAAACTCAAGAATAATCAAACAAAAACAAATAAGTATCTCTGATCTAGAAATGAAATTTTAACAGAAAGGAAAATATAAACCTTTTAGTTTAACAGAAAGTATTTTGCTCAAAGTTTAATTTGCAAAATGAATCAATTTAAAATGATTTATAAATCAAGAGTTACGGCCTAATTAAGTTGAAACTGGGATCTTTTCCAAAACAATTTAAATAATTCAAAATTTTATTTTTGTTGATCTACTGGACAGGTATAACATAGAAAAACGGTAGGGAAAAAGTTACTCAAAAATAATTTTTTATATAAAAGTTAGGCCAAATTTAGTGTTTAGATCAAATCTGATCAAATTCAAAATGAAAATTTTCAAAAATATTTTTTTTGTTCCACTAGAAAGATAGCAATATTTTTAAGATGTGGGCTTTGGAATACCTCAATTTGAATCTAATATGAATAATTTGTGGCTATTTGAAAAATAGAGCAAATCTGAAAACAGAAAACTGCTATGGATCGGTCAAGGACACATGTCACGTTTTGGCTGGCAAAAAAAGTCTTTGCTCCGGAGTTACTAGAGGAAGCCGACACTTAAGAAATCCGTGTTAGTTTACTAAAAACCAGATCGGTTTACATCTACAGTGAACCAATCGGTTCACGAACTAAACTAAAAAACCGAACTAGAAAAAAAAGGAATAAGAAAATGTACAGAGAAGAACAGAGAGGGGGTGATAACCCAAAAGTACAGGGAACATGATAGTCTTTGAGGCTATTATTTCACCCAAATTTCTTGATTCGACGTAAGGGAAGCCAAAGAATATTTATGAGCTATAGCAGTTGAGTTGTCAATTCAACCACGCCTGGGAAATTATATTTCCGCAGCAAAGTATTTAGTAGCACACAGTAGCAATAGTAAGAGGAACAATAACAATCGCAATTTGTAGTGATTGTAACAGCAGCAACAACGAAAGTAACTTAGCAAAGACCAGTATGAGAAAAGCATAGGCATTGGATCAGCAATGGATATTTGTGTTGGATGATATTCATCACAAAACAGTCACAACCTAGAGTGATACCCAATAGCTCCAATTGATTAATGTAATGTAGGCATGTATTCCATATATAGTCATACGAGCTTATAATAAGAACTTGCATGACCTCTTTTGTCCTACCCTCCTGTGGCGCCACAATCCATAAGGAAATCTAAGGGATATTAAGGTCTCCTTTTAATAGAGAACTGGACAAATCATTAGCACTTAGTGAATACATGAACCCCTCATACTATGGTAATCACCGGAAAGAATCCCAATTATTGTCACCTTGGTGTATGCAGATCATGACACATAATAGGTGCATACAACTTGCAAGATAGGATCAACAACTCATATATATATTCATGAAAACATAAAGGGTTCAAATCTGAAATCATGGCACTCGGGCCCTAGTGACAAGCATTAAGCATAGCAAAGTCTTAGCAACATCAATCACAGAACATAGTGGATACTAGGGATCAAGCCCTACCAAATTGACTCGATTACATGACAAATCTCATCCAATTCCATCACCGTCCAGCAAGCCAATGAAGGAATTACTCACTCCCAGTGGTGAGCATCATGGAATTGTTGATGGAGAAGGGTTGATGTTGACGACGCCGACAAATTCCACCGTCCGGATCCCCAAACGGACTCCAGATCAGCCCTCTCAATGAAGAATAGGAGGTGGCGGCGGCTCCGTATCGTAAAATGTGATGGTTCCTTCTGCCCCATTTTTTTCTCCATGACACGGTACTTATAGAGTTGGTCTTAGGGCAAACGGAGGCTCCAGGGACCCACAAGCTCACTAGGCGCACCCTGGATGGGTGCGCCCCCTGAGCTTGTGGCTCCTGGGTGGCCCCCTCCAGTAGTTTTGTTCTCCAATATTTTATATATATTCTAAAAATATTCTCCGTAAATTTTTAGTCCAATCCGAGAACTTTTATTTTTGCACAAAATTAACACCATGACAATTCTGCTGAAAACAACGTCAGTCTGGGTTAGTTCCATTGAACTCAAGCAAATTAGAGTTCAAAAGAGCAAAAGTGTTTGGAAAAGTAGATACGTTTGGGTCGTATCAACTACCTCAAGCTTAACTCATTGCTTATCCTCAAGCAATTCAGTTGACAAACTGAAAGTGATAAAGAAAAACTTTTACAAACTATTTTTGTTCTTGTTGCTGTATATATGCTTAACTAATGTTCAAGTTTTCAGCAAATATTATGAACTAACTATGTGCATGATAACATTTAGGTCTCACATTTACTCATACCAAAAACATAACCAACTAGCGAGCAATAATAAGATATCTCGGATACCAACACTTTGTAAAAACAATCATGATAAAATATGATAACATGGTATCTCGCTAGCCCTTTCTGAGACCGGAAAACATAAATGCAGTGCACCTCTGAAGTCCAAGCAACGACTAAACATTGTAATTCATGGTAGAAGAGATGCAGTCATGTCACACTCAACATTAACTATACTCAATGCATAAGAATGACAATAGTGCTCTCCAAATTGGTGCTTGAATGAGAAGGTGATGACTCAATAATAAAAGTAAATAGATAGGCCCTTCGCTGAGGGCAGCATGGATTTGCACAGGTGCCAGAGCTCGAGCTTAAAACAGAGATGAATATATTTTGGGAGGTATGGTTTTCCTGTCAACGTCACGATCGAGGATTTTAAATACCTTACATGCTAAACACATTATTGGCGGTTCCCAAGCGAAAAGGTAAAGTTTACTCCAAACAATCAACTTTCCGATGGTGTTTGTTTCATTATATTTTTCTTTATTTTGATTACGGGACTGGACATCCCAATTACCAGCCTCTCTCATGCAATGACAAGTGAGTAAACACCCATCGTGAGAATAACCCACGTAGGATGGAAGATACTGACTGCCCACTGTCGCTCCATGAGCGGTACAAGCACACAAAACAGATGATTATTTGAATTATTAGAGGTGGCACATGCAAATTTACTTAGGATGGCAGAGTAATACCGCACATAGGTAGATATAGTGGACTCAACTAGAATAACTTTGGGTTTAGGGATTTGAATGTACATGCAGCTTTCCCGCTTAGTACAGGCGAAGGCTAGCAAATAGATTGAGAAGCGACCAATTAGAGAGCGAAAACGGTCATAATCATGCATTGAGAATAATTAACATTGAATACGAGCGTGAGTAGGATATAAACACCAAGAACATAAATATTGTGGAGGCTTTGTTGGTTTTGAATCAACCACATGTGTGAACATATGCCAAGTCAAGCCGCTTGAATCATTCAGAGGAGGATACCATACTATCATACTACATCATAATCATTTTAATGCATGTTGACACTCAAGATAAATCATTATCAACTCCTAGCAGTTTAAGCATGGCATGCGCAACTATAATCTCTAATTATTATCACAAACATGTTTACTCATAATATGCTGAATCAAAACGAGTGGGCTAAACATATTTACAAAAACGAAAACAAGAAGAGTTCATACCAGCTTTCCTTCACCGCAATCACTTCATTAAATCATCGTCATTATTTCCTTTCACTTGCATGACCAAATGATGTGAGAATAATAATAGTGCAAGTGTGCCATGGACTAAGATGGAATCTGCAAACATTTTATTCAAAGGAGAAGAGAAGGTAATATTGGCTCTTTGTTAGATCAACAATAAAGCATATGAGAGCCACTCAACATTTTTATCGTGGTCTTCTCCTTACGACGACTCAAAGAAAGGAAATAATTTTAGGGAAACACACTGAAATATTTTTGGAGTTTTTGTTTTTCTGAAGAAGGCAAACTAATTAAGGAAAAACAAAAACGAGAAAACTATTTACACGAGAAAGCTCTCAACAAACAAAAGAAGAAACGAGAAACATTTTTGGGTTTTCTTTTACTACTACTAAGGAACTAAACAAGAAAGAAAAACCGAAAATAAGTGAGAAGTACTTTTGGGCTTCCAAAGTTTTTCAACAACACAAGAAGAAAGCAAAAATAAAACTAACATGGATATACAATGGAAAAGGATGAACACCGACAACTCGAATGAATGTCTGGTACATGAATATAATGTCGGTGAGAGATACGTACTCCCCCAAGCTTAGGCTTTTGTCCTAAGTTGGTCTACAGCCATGGGTCAAAGTGGCTACCTCCTGGGTAATACTGGGGCTCCTGAGGGTCCCACTGATAGACAGGATCCTAAGGCTCCCACTGGTAAACAAGCTCTATGGCCGACTCTGGCTCAGGTGCTGGGGGTTGTGTCAGACCCCAATAAGCATAAATGTCCTCGGGCATGATAGTGTGTTTGCCCCTGAAAAGATCAAACAATGCAGGCACAGGCAAAGTAATAATCTCACGGTTGTCCTGACTAAGCACCTAGTTATACCGAAATCACCTTGGGCCACTGTCAATAAAATTATGCTCAACCATGCTATCATAATCAAGATATTTTGTAGGTAAAAGCTTCTCTTTCGCCTCGTCATGCCTATTAGGAATCTCAAAGTGTTTAGCGAGGTGGGAAGCATAAATACCACCATAAATAATGCCCTTGGAACGGTTCGTGTGTAACCGTCGATCGAACATAACACCCAAACAGAAATTTCTATCATGATAAAGGGCATGGTGCAAAATAACATGGTCAGGTGAGCTAAGCGTTCCACTTTCCCACCGACCATTCAAACACCTGCTGACAAATAATGACTAATAGCGCAAAATAGGGAAATGTAAACTAGCCACTCTAGCCTCAGAAACTCCTCTCGATTACCCCACAGTTACTTCGGATATAAAATGTGCAACGCCCCTAGGATGTGGCTCTAGAGGGATATCCTCACTGGGAATCATGCAAACTTCACAAAATTGTTCAAGTGTCATCTCTCTAGGAACATCATATAAATGGAATGACACAGTGGGTATATCCCTCCTAGCATGAAAATAGAACTTGTGCACGAAAGTATTAGTGAGGAGGAGGTACTGGTCACACTTATCTTCGAGGAAGGGAATGATGTCAGCATTATTCGCCAAATAATAGAAATCCTCGAAAATTCCTGCATCCTTCAAGAACATTTCATATTGCCACTCGCATGGTCGCACCTCGGCTGCACGAGGAAGATTGTACTTGGGCTTGAGGGTTTCCTTAGGACCACGGCTCGAAGAACCGCTCAACCTCCACTTAAGCATTTTCTTTTTCTCAGAAAATTTCTGAAATTTTTAGTACCTCAAAATAAAAGTGAACAAAACTTAACAAATTGATAGCAACTACTCCCACAAGTGTCTAGAGGCTATATCATGCATCAAAACTACTTTGGACCATACAAATTCAACATGCAAGCTAAAATACATGGTCACCACAGCAGCAAAATTTTGCAAAATATAAATCACTAGAACAAAAACTAATTGGACCATTGGAGGAGTCACATACCAAGGAGTAATCCCCGAAAATAGTTTAGGAAATGAAGCTTCAAGCAAGGAGATCAAAATTGCAGGAGAATGGGCAAGAACATGAGTTTGAAAGCTATGGTGATTTTTTCTGGGGGAAGGAGAAGGCTGTGGGCTGGTGCACTAACTGAGGGGGTCCTTGTGGGACCCACAAGCCCACTAGGTGCGCCCAGGGGGTGGCCGCGCCATGTGAGCTTGTGGCTCACAGGTGCACCCCCCCAAGGGTGTGTCCAGTGCCAAAAATTTATATTTATTATAGAAAGAATCATACTAAATTTTTAGATCATTCCGAAAACTTTTATTTTTGGGACATTTTTTATTGCATGGATAATTCAGAAAATAGGATAATCATGGCATTTCTACTTTATTAAACTTTAAATAACAGAGAGTAAATAGTGGGTACAGTAGGTTGTGCTTGCTAAATTCATCGACCACATGCCCCTCAAAAAGAATCCATTAATAAGGTTGATCAAGTCGTATTAACAAACTATTTCCGAGTAACATGAAACCGAAGAATTTTTGTAGAACACCAGGTTACCTCAATAGGGACATGCATCTCCTGAACAATAAAATTTTCATATTTCTTTTTGACTTAAGGAAGAGGAAACTAAAAACCTCCAATAGTGATTGTAGCAATTTTTCAATATAGTTGATACTATTCACCAAACTTTGTTTCTTCGTGAAATAGACCGTATGCTCATTACCATTGACATGAAAAGAACCTTGCTTCTGTTGCAATCAATAACAGCCCCTGTAGTATTCAAAAAGGGTCTACCAAGGATGATCGGCATAGTGTCGTCCTCGGGCATATCAAGTATAACAAAGTCTGTTAAGATAGTAACATTTGCAACTACAACAGGTAGTCACAAATCGCAATAGGTATAGCAGTCAATTAATCAGCCATTTGCAAAGATATTTCAGTAGGTGTGAGCTTCTTCATATCAAGTGTCCTGTATGAAGATAAAGGCATAACACTAACACCGGCTCCTAAATCACATAAAGCAGTTTTGACATAACTTCTTTTAATGGAGCATGGTATATTAGGTATTCCTGGATCTCCTAACTTCTTAGGTACTCCACCCTTAAAAGAATAATTTGCAAGCATGGTGGAAATTTTGGCTTTAGGTATCTTTCTTTTATTAGTAACAATATACTTCATATACTTAGCATATGGAGCCATTTTCAAAATATCAGTCAAGCGTGTGCACAAAAATACAGGTCTAAGAATTTCAACAAAGCGCTCAAAATCTCCTCAACTTTATTTCTCGGAGGCTTAGTGGGAAAAAGCATAGGTTTCTGAACCCATGGTTCTCTTTCCTTACCATGTTTCTAGCAATGAAATCTCTTTTATCATATCTTTTATTGATAGGAGGTGGGGTTATCAAGGTCAACAACATGTTCTATTTCTACATCATTATCAGGATCTTTATCATTATCTGGTTGAGCACAACATGAACATCATCATTATCATTATCACTAGGTGGATGTTCATTACCAAACTATGTCTCAACATCAGAAATAGAAACATCATTACTATTCTCAGAAGGTTTTTCTACCACAGGTTCACTTGAAGCATGCACAGTTCTATCTTTTTTCTTTTTCTTTTTTCTTTTTCTTCATAGATGAACTAGGTGCATCATTATTAATTCTCTGAGAATCTTGTGCAACTCTTTTAGGATGACCTTGAGGATATAGTAGCTCCTGAGTTAGTCTACCTCCTATAGGGATTACTCTAACAACATGATCATTCATTTTTATTATTCATCTCACTAAGCAAATCTTTCTTTGACTTAGCAACTTGTTCTAGCTGAGTATGAACCATGGATGCATGTTTACCCATACCCTTAACATCATTTGCAATTCTAAACATCAAGTCCCTCAAGCGATCAATCATGATAACATTATGTTTTAATTGATTCTTAACATAAATGTTGAAGTGTTCTTGCTTAACAATGTAGTTATCAAATTCATCCATGCATTGACTAGCAGATTTATTATAAGGAATATCACCTTCAATGAATCTATAAAGGGAATTTACCTTTACTACCTATGTTGGGGTATCGAGTCCATGTGTTTCTTCAATAGGTGGTAAATTCTTAACATCCTCAGCTTTAATACCCTTTTCTTTCATAGATTTATTTGCCTCTTGCATATCTTCTGGACTGAGGAATAAAATACCTCTCTTCTTTGGACTGGTTTAGGTGGTGGTTCAGGAAGTGTCCAATCATTGGCATTTCTCAATATATTATCCAATAGTTCTTCGGCCTTTTCAACAGTTTGTTCCCTGAAAACACAACCA
The DNA here is from genome assembly GCA_011799875.1 of Thinopyrum elongatum. NCBI lineage: Eukaryota > Viridiplantae > Streptophyta > Magnoliopsida > Poales > Poaceae > Thinopyrum > Thinopyrum elongatum. The sequence continues at coordinate 315,011,180 of CM022298.1, forward strand.
GCAAAACTATCTAGGTAGTCCCTAGAAGCATCGGTTAGTCCATTATAAAAGATATCAAGTATTTCATTTTTCTTAGGGGATGATCAGGAATAGCATTAAGTAAATGGAGAAGCCTCCCGCAAGCTTGAGGGAGATTCTCTTCTTCAATTTTCACAAAGTTAAATATTTCCTATAAGGAAGCTTGTTTCTTATGAGCAGGAAAATATTTTTTGGAGAAGTAATATATCATATCCTGGGGACTACGCACACAACCAGGAGTAAGGGTATTAAACCATTTCTTAGCATAACCCTTTAATGAAAAAGGAAACAACTTAAGAATATAATAGTAGTGATTTTTTTCTCATGAGCAAATACAGTGGCTATATCATTTAATTTGGTAATGTGTGCCACGACAGTTTCAGTTTCATAACCATGAAAAGGATCAGATTCAACCAAAGTAATTAACTCAGGATCAATAGAGAATTCATAATCCTTATCAGTAACAAAGATAGGAGAGGTGGCAAAATTAGGATCATATTTCATTCTCTCCATCATAGATTTTTCTTTCAGCTTACTCAGTAATTTCGTAACATCATGTAGCAAGAAATTCTCTAGCTATCTCCCCATCCATAAAATAGCCCTCAAGTATCTTAGGCATTTCAACTCTAGGAGAGCTAGGCCTAATAGGTGAATCATAATTTTCATCAGTTTCAGCATTTTCAAGTTATTTAGCTTTAGCAAGCTGTTCATCAAGAAATTCACCTAGTGGCACAGTTTCATTAAGCATAATACTAGCATCATCATAAGCATCATTCATAGCAGAAGTAGCATCATCAATTACTTGTGACATATCAGATTGAATAGCAGGTGGTGGTGTCGCAAGCCTACTTAAAACAGAAGGTGAATCAAGTGTAGAGCTAGATGGCAGTTCCTTACCTCCCCTTGTCTTAGAGGGTACGATCTTGGTTCTAGTATCTTTCAGATTCTTCATAGTGTAAAATCCCAAGTGAACTCAATAAATAGAGCTATGCTCCTCGGCAGTAGTGCCAGAAAAAGCTCTGGATAACCCACAAGTATAGGGGATCACGATAGTCTTCGAGGGTAGTATTTCACCCAAATTTATTTATTTGACCCAAGGGGAGCCAAAGAGTATTTATAAGCCATAGCAGTTGAGTTTTCAATTCAAGCACACCTAGGAAATTATATTTCTGCAGCAAAGTCTTTATTAGCACAGTAATGATAGTAACAGGAACAGGAACAGTAACAATAGCATTTTGTAGTGAGTGTAACAGCAGCAGCAACGAAAGTAACTTCGCAAAGACCAATATGAGGAAACCATAGGCATTGGATCAGTGATGGATATTTGTGTTGGATGATATTCATCATATAACAGTCACAACCTAGAGCGATACACAATAGCTCCAATTCATCAATGTAATGTAGGCATGCATTCCGTATATAGTCATACATGCTTATAATAAGAACTTGCATGGCATCTTTTGTCCTAGTCTCCCATGGCAGCGGGTCCATAAGGAAATCTAAGGGATATTAAGGCCTCCTTTTAATAGAGAGCCAGAACACATCATTAGCACTTAGTGAATACATGAACTCCTCATACTACGGTAATCACCGAAAAGAACCCCAGTTATTGTCACCTTGGGGTATGTGGATCATAACACATAATAGGTGCATACAACTTGCAAGATAGGATCAAGAACTCAAATATATTCATGAAAACATAAAGGGTCCTGATATAAAATCATGGCACTCCGGCCCTAGTGACAAGCATTAAGCATAGCAAAGTCATGGCAACATCAATCTCAGAACATAGTGGATACTAGGGATCAATACCTAACAAACTGACTCAATTACATTACAAATCTCATCCAACTCCATCATCGTCAAGCAATCCTACGAAGGAATTACCCACTCCCGGTGGTGAGCATCACGCAATTGTTGATGGAGAAGGGTTGATGATGACTACGGTGATGAATTCCACCTTCCGGAGCCTTGAACAGACTCCAGATCATCCCTCTCGATGAAGAGCAGGAGGTGGTGGCGGCTCTGTATCGTAAACGTGATGATTCCTTCTTCCTGACTTTTTTCTGTCTGAGACGGCACTTATAGAGTTGGATTTAGGGCAAACGGAGGCTCCAGGGGCCCACAAGCTCACTAGACTTGCCCTTGGAGGGTGGGCGCGCCCCTGAGCTTGTGGCTCCTGGGTCCCCCCTCCAGTAGTTCCCTTCACCAATATTTTTTATATATTCTAAAAATATTCTTCGTAAATTTTCAGCCCAATCTGAGGAATTTTATTTCTGCACAAAAATAATTCCATGTCAATTTTGCTGAAAATAGTGTGAGTCCGGGTTAGTTCTATTCAAATCATGCAAATTAGAGTTCAAAACAAGAACACAAGTGTTTGGAAAAGTAGATACATTTCTGACATATCAAGGGGGAGCCGTGCGTGCTCACTAGGAAGGAGGGGCACCGATGGGGAGGGAGCTCGGTGCGGGACGTCACTGGTGTCGGCGGCGTAGGGTAGGAGGTCCTGCGTCGGTCCTGGGGCGTGGGGCGGAGAGGAGGTAGAAATGAAGACAGTGCTCCGAGCGGTGTTCGATTGAAGATGGCGATGCTCCAGAGACTTACGGATTAAACCAACATGTCAAATAGATTCAGCACGTTGAGAGACGAACGATGGCAGAAGTAGAGCTCAAACGGAGGCTCACCATTGACGGACTCATCCTTGGAGATTCGGTGCGGCCGGCGACAAAAATGGTGATCTAGAGCACGATATGGAGGGAATTGCAAAGTTTTTTGAAGGAATCGGTCGAGTGGGAGGGTCTCTAGTTATAGGACATGATACGTGCGTGAGGGGAAAGGCTCGGGATCGAATCCCAGAAGAATCAGACGCGACGGCGTCAGGCGTGCTCTAGAAGGACTCTGCTAGTTGCGTGCGGGAGAAGGAAGAAACTGATGCGGGGTAGGCTGGTTTGGTGAGCTAGGCCAGTGGTTGGCTGGGCTGGCAAGGTATTTGTTTTTTTTATTTGAAGCACAAGAGTGCTAGAGTAAAATAGCAAATGATATAGGAAAAATTGAAATTTTGCACAAAATACTAGGGGATATGTAGGTCCCTGTGAACTATTTATTTTGCCAAAATAAAATATGTAATATTTTTAAAAAATTATAGAAGCTATCTGGTGCTCAAAGTCAATTCAAAATGACTTTTTTTAAATACCAAATGACTTCAAACTAATTCCCCACTATTTTCCTTTGGAGGGAGTCATTTTACCCTCACTCATAATTAATATTTTTCACAGGAAAATATTTTGAATATAACCCAATAAAAAATATTCAATAATTTCAAGAAATGTCTATGCAAGTGATTTCAATATATCTCTATTGGTTTAATAATTCAGTTTCCATATTTTCTTTCCAATGTTTAAAGGAGTGATATTTCCTTCTTTTTTTTAATAAATGGAAATGATCTTGAAACTCAAAATGGAAAACTTTCCAAAAGTGAATCAAATGGAATTCAAAAGTGTTCCTCATCACTTCCCACTCTCTTTCATATATTTTGAAGAGGTCATGTTATCTTCTCTCATGAAAATCATTGAATGGCATGAAGTTTGTTTTTTCTCTGGTTCAAAAATTCGAAGGGGATTCAAATGGCAATTCACACACAAGGGCTTATGGATGCCACATGAAATATTTTTGGAAAGTCATTTTATTCCCTCTCATTAAATTTACAAAAAGTTTCCAATGTCCACTCAATTTCAAACAACAATCATACAAGTAATAATTTTTACTTAATTAGTATAACATTCCAAAATTTAGAATTTTGGGATCTTACATCTTTATCAAATAATATTGCTAGAAAAAAGGAGTATGCATATGTTATACCTGCGCGACTTGGCTCACTTCCTCCCTTAGTCAGTTCTCCACTTCATTCCTTCATTTCCAACTTGCTAGTGGTGAACAAATCTGTGGGCACAAAGAAACAAAACACAAATAGGGAGAACTCCAACAAATCAAAAACAAAGCTTGCTCTTCAAGTTTATTATGCAAATTGAAAATAAACATGCTAAATAAAAGAAAAATAAGAAAATAAAATAAAATATGCATGCATGGATAACTAGGGATGAGCACCCCCAAGCCTATATTCTCTTCGCCTACTCTCTAGTCCATGTCCTCGTCATTATCGCCCCTCAGAGCACTATCGGGCCACTACATCTGAGATGGACCACTAGAGGAATGACCTCCCGTGCTAAGGTATGGCTGCCAGAACAAAAAAGAGGGACTGAAAATTCCCGTTGAATAGGTGGATGTTGTTGTTTGTCTCTCGGAGGTCCATGCGGATCCCTCCAATCTGCTGCTACAGCTGCTAAAACTCTACCCTAGGCACATAGTCACTACCTTGCCCATAGTGAACCTAGGGTGCATTACCCCATGCATCCCAACCGCGACAGTGCCCCTTAGCTATGGCATCCCACTCTGGTGCTGGCTCGGGATGAATGGCATTCCGGAACCCAGCTGCTTGTCTAAACTCATTGAGTTCCTCAATAGAGAGAACCCACATGTCACGTGCAGAAACAGTAAAAGCTTGCGGCATGGGCCAGCGCACATCAGTGGTCTGATAGTTAGGTAAGGGGCATTTGTAGCAATGGTCCCCTTGCATGGGCCCAAGGAAATGATAGTTAGTCATAACCCTATAGTTAAGTACCGTTGGCACGGGAACGTGCTAAACATCCTCCAAATTGAGACCGAAATGCTCGGTGAGCAAAGTCACATGGCCTCCCAGAAGAATACCCCCCTTCAGCTTCTTGTGCTGCTGTCGGTGTACTAAATATTCGGTTTTTAGTACCCCATACTAGTGCACGGGCAGTTGTAGCCATACCTGCAGCAAGGCTTGTCGGGGAGAACAACTGAAGACTAATCCAAGGTTATCAAAGAAACGTTCAAGCCAAGGATCAGAAGATAAGAAGGACTGGTGACCAGAGGCTTGGCCCCCGGCAAGATCTTGCCGGGGTAGCCTGCGGAGCCCGGCAAGGTTCCGCCACTATGCCACCGCTCCAGCGCAGCGACCAGCCTGGCATTCCGGTCCCATCCCTGGGTACGTGGCAAGGCGCTAGTAGAGGTGAGCTTAAGCGGTGCTGATGGGATGGCCCCTTTTTCCATCCCCAAGAAAGTAGGGACACCTAAACGGACACCTCACGGTGTATTAAATGCATTTTCCTAAACCGTCAGTGGTTAGGTATGATAACCCTATAGCTACTTTACACCTCGCATATGAACAGTTTGCCACTGTGGTGACCCCTTTGAGCATATAAAAGGAGGCCCAAGGCAACTGCTACAGGAGGAGAGGAGGAAAAAAGCACTCTCAGCCCATTCTGCATGCGTAGCTGCTGCACGAACACGCTGTTCATTGCAAGCGCTCCAAGAACTGGGATGAGAACACTGATAATAAACTAAAGCAGGAGTAGGGTTTTACGCTGATCAGTGGCCCGAACCTGGGTAAAAATCCCCTCGCGTTGATCATCGGTTCTGCTCTTTGTGTATACCCCTCTCCCTGCCGAACCGTAAAGGGGTCCTTCGGATCCCATAGGTGTCGTACGCCGACTCCCCCGGCAGGAGAGATGCCTTTAGTCCTAGTTGTCGAGCCCCAGGCTCCAGCATGGGCACAGCTCATTGTCCATTTTCTTCAGACAGGAGAACTCCTTGAGGAGCAGGAAGAAGCGGAAAAAGTAGCCCGTCAGTCTAGCATGCACCAGTTCGTCGATGGCATTCTGTACAGGAAGAGACCGAACGGTGTGAAATTGAAGTGTATTCCTTGGGAGGATGGACTGGAGCTGTTGGCAGAGATACATGGAGGCATATGTGGCTCTCACATAGGATCAAGAGCGCTTGTCGGAAAGGCATTCCGACAAGGTTTCTTTTGGCCCACTGCTCTCCAAGATGCAGCTGCACTAGTAACCAAGTGCGAAGCGTGCCAGTTTCATTCAAAGAAATCATGTCAGCCAGCTCAAGCCCTTCAGACGATCCCTTTCTCCTGGCCATTTTCGTTCTGGGGGCTCGACATACTGGGCCCTTTTCCCCGTGCTACCAGGGGCTTTGAGTACTTGTACGTTGCAATAGACAAGTTCACAAAGTGGCCAGAGGTGGAGGCGGTGAGGAAGGTGACAGCACAATCAGTCGTCTAGTTTTTTAAGGGAATAGTTTGTCGTTTTGGTGTGCCCAACAGGATTATCACCGACAATGGCACACAATTCACAAGCCGCACCTTCATGCAATACGTCCAAGACCTTGGTGGAAAAATTTGTTTTGCCTCTGTTGCCCACCCGAGAAGCAACGACCAAGCGGAGAGGGCTAATGCTGAAGTGTTGCGCGGTCTCAGGACCAGAATGTTTGACAAGCTGAAAAAGTGTGGAAGGCGCTGGATTGATGAGTTGCCGGCGGTTCTTTGGTGAATCAGAATGACACCAAATCGAGCCGCTGGCCAGACACCCTTCGCTCTGGTTTACGGAGCGGAAGCAGTTCTCCCCACGGAACTCATATACGGGTCACCTCGAGTGCTCGCTTATGATGAGCTTGAGCAAGAGCAACTGCGGCAAGATGGCACTGTGCTCCTTGAGGAGGATCGTCTTCAGGATGTTGTGCGAGCTGCCGCAGAGTTCATTCCCGAAGCCTTGAGGAAGGCGACATTGTTCTTCGGCGGATTCAGTCCGCCAAGAATTCAAACAAGTTGACGCCAAAGTGGGAAGACCCTTATCGGGTAGTACGGGTCACCAAGCCCGGCGCTGTCCGCCTGGAGACCGAGGATGGCGTTCCAGTGAGCAACTCTTGGAATATCGAACAGCTTCGTAAGTTCTACCCATAAGGCGCGGTTGCTGGGGGCTCCCGACAACCTCCTTTTGTACGAGTCTTGCCGGCAAGGCATATAATCCTTTGAACAAAGCCAGGCGCAGACCCTGTGCGCAGTTGAATAAGCTTAAGTGTTTTACATTTCTTGTTGATCTCCATATTTATATATATATGCATGCTTGTCTGAGATATTGTATGACACTTGCTCCCGGTAAGCATAAAAGAACCACCAAGGTTCCATATCTCTGTTTTCTCTTCTTTCTTTTTCTCAAGGAATAGAAGGTTCCCTCGCGTGCAAGTTTGCCGGGGGAGGGAAGGAAGGTATGGATACCAATGGGCGATGTTCAGAATCGATGTCTTGACGGAAGGAGTACAGCGACAAGAAGCTAAGTTGCGAAACTTTGAGCAAGTTTTTCAATTTTTACTATCAGGCTATTTTCTTTAGACGATTTTAGCCCTTGTATGGACAACCTGCATGCGAAGGAACCCTTGTCGTAATTGGTTGCGCCCTTATTTTGTTTCGAGTCCGCTCAACAGTCTAAGTGGCTGCGCCAAGAACGCCAAGGTGTCTTGCCAGCTGCTGCACCTCCGGCAGGCTGCTAAAGTCCTGCACCCAGCGCTCGTGGCAGGTTGTGCGCCGGCGAGTTTCTAGTAAGCGTAGGGCGTATGCCATACGGGAAGAAATCGGACAGAGAAAATAGCATGCATATACCCAATCATAGCAAGTTATATTACATCAATAGCTGCCGCAGTTCTAACTTGAGACTAAATTGTCTTTGGCATGGAATGGTGGCGGCAAGGAAAAGTGAGATGGCTAGTCCCGGTGCTGGCCTTCGACCCTTTTGATTGAATCTACCTTCTCAAGGATGGGCGCGACGAGCTCCTCAAGTGCCTTGAGATCTGCATCCTTCGGCAAGCGGTCGAGCACATTGGTGAGGTCAACGCCAGGGTTCTTGTGCACCACCTTGATGAGTACCTTGCGAAGCACGGCCCGGCAAAGCTTGCGGGATTCATTGGCCAGTTGGGTCGCTCGATTAGACTGGAGCTCCTTCAGAGCTTCAATGATGCTTTCAAAGAACATGGTCAACCTGGCGCTTGGGGATATCCTTTCTTCAGAGGAATACCTGAAGCGTTGCAGGCAATCCCGGTCCATGGTTGACAGTTGTGCTATGAGCTTCTCCGCGGTGTCGACAAGGCGATCAGTCTAGATCTTCACACCCTTCTCATAGTCAATTTGGGCGGCGGCGGCGCTCTTAAGCAAGTTCCTCTCATCCTGGAGATTTTTGCTTAGGGCCTTTTCGCGGGCCCTGCCGTCCTCAAGGGACTTTTCCTGCGTGGTCAGCTTCAGCCTCAGATCGGCAATGGCATTGTTTGCTGAAGAGAGCTGTTTGGTCTTGTCGGATATAGCAATTTGCATCTCCGCCAGGCTGTGGAGGGTTTTCTCCCTGTCACCTTTGAGCGTTGAGAGCTCCTTGCTGTGTTCCTCAAGATCCGCTTCCAGCTTCTTCACTTTGTTACTCAGCTCATTCTTGGCAGCCTCTGCGGCCTCGGCGCCGCCGATGGTTTCCTTGAGCTTGCTGGCGTGATCTACAGTTAAAGCTTCGAGCGCGTCCTTGTGCTTCTGCTCCAGCTCTTGGGTCCGCTGCGCGACAAGCTTTTAAATTTCTTCATCCTTGCCATGGAGTTTAGCAGCAAGTGCCTGCTCGCGCATGGCAAGATCTTCTTCATGAGCGTCAAGCCCAATGCGGCGCTCCGTCAAGAGAGCATCCTCAGTGGCAACCCTTCGCGCAGCTTCCTCTTTCGCCTTCTCTATGTCAGATTGCTTCAGGAGGAGCTCCGTCCAGCTTTGGCTCACTTGTTCCCGGCTGGCAGTCAACTCCTGAAAGGCCTCGGCGTACTAGATATGCATTTGCTCAACGCGCTTCTGGAAATCCGCCTCGGCTGCTTCGAAATTGCAGCTCTAGTGTCTGCCTTCTCCTTTCGAACACGATGGAGCGCTTGGAGCTTGCGGAAATTATCGCCCATGGCCTGGAGGAGCTGATCTTCTTCAGATTTGCCGCTGCTGGCGCTTGGCTCATCGATGATCTCGAGCCTGGCGGCAGTGATGATTTCTTCATCAAAAGTTTCCCCTTCGGTCGACACTACAATACTTGCCGCCCCCGGCAAGTTGGCGAATAGGTTGTCGCCAACCATGAGATATTTGCTCGATGGGGGAGCCTCAGATGTCGATGGTTGGTCCTCGACAATCGTCTCACCTGTGACTGGGGGCCCTGTGGCCGGTGTAGCGCCTGGCACTCCTGCGGCAGGAATGTCGTCAGTGCGGTCACTAGCATCCTTGGTGGCCCTCTCAGCAGATTTCTTGGCGGCCTCCTCCTGTGCAGCCTTGGCGGCCTCGTCAGTAGCGTTTCTGCCGGCCTCGACAGTGGCATCCTTGGCGGCCTCGCTAGCAGCGATCGTGTCGGCTTCGGTGGCAACATCCCTGGTGGTCTCCTCGATGACAGCGTCGACGTCCATGTGTTCCATCACAGGGAATTCTGAAGGACGAAGGAGGGAAACAAAATAAGATCAAAATTGAAGTCCAAGAAGACAAAGAGAGAGAAAGATAAGGGAAAGAATAACAAGTGCTCTAAGGCAAACAGTCACCTGCGTCGAGCTGTGGAGGGGTAGCTTCACACCTCCCGACAACATTGGTTGCCGGGAAAGGGTTGCCGGTGCCCATGTTTGCCGGCCCCTCCTCCACCAAGGTAGGCTCGTCGGTGGAAGCTCTTGCCGGAGATGCGCTTGAGGGCAGCGTGGTTGACGGAGGCGGCACGACAGGGGCGTCTTCCAATGGCTCTCCCTGTTGCTGTTCTTCTCCTGCAAGCCCAAAGATATCAGCGGCAAGTGTAGAAACCTCAACACCCTCCAGCGGAAAACGAGTAGTGCACTCACGCTGGGGGCTGCGCTGGGGGCTGCGTCGAGGGCTAAGCTCCGGGCTGATGATGATAGTTTCTGGCATGCTTGCAGAGCTTGTCGACGGCTCGTTGCCCGTGGAAGTCTTCGCCCTCTTCACCACCCTTTCCGCCAAAGTTTCTGCATCACCGCAGAGACAAAACAAAGCAAAGCAATGAGATCAATCGAATTCAGAATTTTGGGAGATAAAGGCTGTGACAGAATACCTACTCTTCCTCTTCTTGTTCCAGACTGAAGCTGGAGATGTCGAAATCGACCTCCGTTGCAGTGTCCGTTTGGGGAGACGGAGGAGGGGTCCTGGGTCGCTTGCCTGCGGCAGGTGCAGGGGGTTGGCGCGACTCTGTTGCCTCAGCTTCCAGTGTTGTTGTATGAGACGCCCCTGCCGCCCCAGTGGTTGCCGCGAGTGTGTGTCTCGTGCGCCGCATGGGTTGCTGTCGAACCCCTTGCCTCGGTGCAGCCTTGCCGGCCGCCTTCTTGCCGAGAGCCTCGCTACTTGAAGGAGGTTCGTCTGCCGGGACGCCAGAGGCTGCTTTCCGAAGGACAGATTTTGCCTTCTTTGGAGCTGGGGGCTCCTCCTGCAGCGGTCCTTCGGCTGCGTCCTGTTCAGATGAGCTCTCGGTGGCTGCGCCGCTCTGTTCCCCGACAGCCTTATCCTCCCCGGCAGGATTCTCTTCCAATACGACTTATGCGTCGCTAGTTTCCCATTCCGCGAAGCCGACGCTGCCGGCCTCCTCGGCAAGATTTGCCTCTTCCACCCTAGTGGCAATATATGCCACTTCTTCATCAGTGGTGGCGCGGATGAGGTTTGTTTCTTCCCGGATGGCCCTCTCCGAAAAGTTGTCAAAGAACTTTTGTGCCTGCTCCGCAGATGGCTCGGCCCAAGTCGCGTCAAGGCCATGGGCGTTGAACATTGGCATGGTGGTGATGATTGACCCTAGGGCGGAGTTGTTGCACAAAGGGATAATTCCTGCCGGCAACTTATGCTTGTCCTCACGCTGAAATAGCCTGTGGTGGAGAGTGCCAAGCTGCATGATTGTCAAGTTGTTATTTAGTCAGGGGCGCAGCCTCATGATGTCTGCTGCGTTCCGGTACTCCCAAGCTGGTCTCCCCTTATTCTGCAGAGGAGCGATGCGGCGGCGAAGGAAGTCAGAGCCAATCATCTCTATTATGAGCCCAGCAGCTCATAAAGAAGGATCCTGGTGGTGGCGATCGTGAGCTTATCATCTTGAGCATCAAAATCACTACAGTCCTCGCCACAGATCGCCTTTTGCCGCTGGGGCGAACAAAATGGATGGGGATCTGCTTCCTTGATCCAGAACCACTCGGACCGCCATTCTTCCCACTTCTCGCGGTAAACCCCATCTGGATATATCTCCTTGTTCCATGCCCTTGGAATCCAGGCGATAGAACCGGAAAGGGCTTCCCCTTTTTGGATGCGAGGAATAAAGTAATGGTGGAAGAGGGCAGTATTGGGAACGACTCCGGCAAAGTTTTCGCAAAGATGAGCAAAGATAAACATGCATGTTACGGCATTTGGCGTGAAATCCAGGAGATGAAAGCCGTATGTGTACATGATGTCAATGAGGAAATCGGAGAATGGAGGACAGAGCCCGCAATAAAAATAAGTGGCGAAGAAGGGATATCTATCTGGTCCGCCTTTGGAAGAGGAACCTGGTGCCACGCGAGTCACGGGGGGAGCCTTCGTCTTCCTCGCCCACATGCACTGGTACCGGTTCTTCAAGGCTTGCGCGTCGAGCATCGGAGCGAAGATGACATACTTCTTCTGCATCTTCGCCAGCTCACTCTTTGGGACATCAGCTTTCGTCTCCTTGCCCTTACTTTTGCCCTTGCTAGCCTTGGGCGGCATTGCGGTTGCGAAGGCGGAAGCCGAGGATAGAGCGGGTGCAGAGGCGGTGAGCGGATGAGGAGAAGTTCTGCTCTGGGCTCGGGAGAGAGAAGGCAATGGCAGGTTCCAGATTGGAAAGAAGAAGGGGTAAATGGGCGGCGCCTCTGCGGATTCCTTTTTATGGGGAAGGAGTGAGGCTGCCTCTTTTACTGCCCAATGTGAATACGCCAGTACGAGCACGCTGCGGCCGCGGCCGTTCAGCGCACGCTTCCCACATCGCGAATTCAACACAGGTAGTGGGGAAGCGCAGTAAGCGGAATAATTACAAGTAGTTAACCCCTACCATGCGTGCCCACGCACTGTTTGGGCCTAGCCCAACAACGCCTCGCACTCGTGTGTGGCCTAGCCCCGGGGGCTCCTGTCGGTGTACTAAATATTGGGTTTTTAGTACCCCATACTAGTGCATGGGTAGTTGTAGCCATACCTGCGGCAAGGCTTGTCGGGGAGAACAGTTGAAGACTAATCCATGGTTATCAAAGAAACGTTCAAGCCAAGGATCAGAAGATAAGGAGGACTGGCGACCAGAGGCTCGGCCCCCGGCAAGATCTTGCCGGGGTAGCCTGCGAAGCCTGGCAAGATTTGCACTCGGCAAGGTTCCACCACTGTGCCACTGCTCCAGCGCAGCGACCAGCCTGGCATTCCGGTCCCATCCCTGGGTACGTGGCAAGGCACTAGTGGAGGTGAGCTTAAGCGGTGCTGATGGGATGGCCCCTTTTTCCATCCCCAAGAAAGTAGGGACACCTAAACGGACACCTCACGGTGTATTAAATGCATTTTCCTAAACCGTCAGTGGTTAGGTATGATAACCCTGTAGCTACTTTACACCTCGCATATGAACAGTTTGCCACTGTGGTGACCCCTTTGAGCATATAAAAGGAGGCCCAAGGCAACTGCTACAGGAGGAGAGGAGGAAAAAAGCACTCTCGGCCCATTCTGCATGCGTAGCTGCTGCACGAACACGCTGTTCATTGTAAGCGCTCCAAGAACTGGGACGAGAACACTGATAATAAACTAAAGCAGGAGTAGGGTTTTACGCTGATCAGCGGCCCGAACCTGGGTAAAAATCCCCTCGCGTTGATCATTGGTTCTGCTCTTTGTGTACACCCCTCTCCCTGCCGAACCGTAAAGGGGTCCTTCGGATCGCATAGGTGTCGTATGCCGACAGCTGACTACTGAGGTGGATCATCAGAAAACCTCAAAAGTTTGGCCTGGGGCTAAGTTGGGGTGGAGTGATGTATGGAGCACACACATGTCATAGCTTGACATGCCCCCGAGGTTCTCAATACGAAAAATAGTGTTGCCGAGGAAGGTCATGAAGTAACGAATGGTGGGTTCCTGGATGTTTGATACCTTCTTACCAGAGAAGCCGTGCTCATCCTGGATGGAGATGAGGTCCCAAGTTGTTGCATCATCACGATGGGCATGCCCCTGCTGTCGAGAAATCCCCAATTCTCGAACCCAAAGACGTTGCACCACATCTCGAGTGTCATCGAACGTGGCACCTCTCCCAACATGAAGGAACAGTTTGCGGGCACTCTCGAATCACCGAGAGTGTACTCGAAGGTGGAGAGGAACTAGACGGTGATGCCGCAGTAGGTGAAGTAATGGAAGTTGCTAAAAACTCCCATCCCAGCATTCTCCACCAACCATGTGATGTCGTTGTGGAGTCCTTGGGACTCCTAAAATGCATCACACTTCCACCTTATGGTCGTCATCGCCCGGCTGTTAAATCATGCTTAGTCCTTACTAACTGCAGCCTGGAGGTCTTCCCCCTCATTTCGGGCACGCTTGGAACTCGATCCCATTGGCTTTGTGGCTCTAAGTCTGAGTTTTTGCATAAATGCTAAATTTTCCCTAACTCTAGATTAATTAGATTAATTACTACATAGTTGTTGTCATTAATGAGATGGCTCCACCCACCAATTGTCATATCCAAAGTTATCATTAACCCAAATTCCTTTAATCGATAATAGTGTTGAGATCTCCAGATAATCCAATACTAGTCGCTCAAGTTGTTCATAACTCGGGACATGGCTACTCGATTAGTCTGACACTTTGCAGATGTTTATGCACTTTTCCCCACAAGACTCGATCGCCTCCATTGTAGTCCTCACACTGCATGGTGTTTAAGAGCCGGATGATCGAGGCATAGTTTTTTCGAAGATGTCCCCTTAACCATGGGCAGTACCCATCCCGGCTATAATCCCCTACTTTCGTAGTACCGCCCGGTAAGGTTTCCTACAACTTACTCCACTATGCCAAAGCCCATAATGGCTTGCAGCTGCATAGTGGTTTCTCAAGGGTGCCCCAACCATTCCACCCAGAGGTATGTTGAAATTGTTGCCACCTTAAGGTTAACCCAAAATTATTACTTCCCTGACAACTTTCATGAAGTTCACTCCTGCCAACCCCGTCTACTGGAGCATAGCAACATAAATAATTCATCGATTCCCGGGGCTGTAATAAGGTGATGGGTTCCTACCTCAATGATACTACAAAGGGGCAAAATATCCATTTACCTACTTAATGCATGTGAAAGGGTGGAACTAATTCAAATAAAAGATGGGTGGTAAAATATGATCAAAGTGAACTTGCCTTGTACTGTTGATGAAGTTCTTAGCTCTCACAAATCTTGATAATTCTACTTGTCACACTCCGAGAAATCTGTCGTAACCACACAATTACATACAAATAAGCAATCGCTCCAAAACCGAAAGAAAGCATAAAGAAAGCTAAAAGAAACTAAGAAGAACTTAGGGAAAACTCAAGAATAATCAAACAAAAACAAATAAATCTCTCTGATCTAGAAATAAAATTTTAACAGAAAGGAAAATATAAACATTTTAGTTTAATAGAAAGTATTTTGCTCAAAATTTAATTTGCAAAAAGAATCAATTGAAAAGGATTTATAAATCAAGAGTTGCGTCCTAATTAAGTTGAAATTTAGATATGTTCCAAAAAAATTAAATAATTCTAAATTTAATTTTTACTGATCTACTGGTAGGTATAAGATCTTGAACCACAACTAAACGTCTCATTTTGCCTTATCTTCATATGTGGATTGTACAATTGTCCGGTAGTTCTGCAATTAGTCAAGAAACAAAAGAGGTGAGGTACTTTTGTTCTGTATAGCATAAATAACTTATTGAATAAGTATTATTAGAAATCACCTCAGATAAATACGCATATGCTATATTTGTGATCATATCCAATGTAGCCATGTCCTCATGATACCACTTGATAGAGGCGTGGGTCCCGATCTTTCATTGAGATGATAACTATCGATTTTGTGGAGTCAACTTTGACGATCCGACTACAAACATGCCATGATGTTGCGCCTTAGCAATCGCTAAACCAATCTCCTGAGGATGCTAAACCAATCTCCTGAGTTTGCTAAACCAATCTCCTGAGGTTATTGATGATGCCGGAAGCACAATCAGCATGACCACGAAGGTCTATCCCTGGATGCAATCGAGGAAGAAGGAAGAATATGATAATGCAATCTGAATATTGCGAATATATATGAAGTATTGATAAAAGTGGGGATCTAAAAGCGGCCTTGGTCTGGTCGTTGGACACAAACGAAGTACACGAAGTTGCATTGGCTAACTTTTAAATAAACAAATCCCAACGAAAAAGCTACTAGATTGCGAATATATAGGTGTTGTATATGTATATGTCATCCATTTTTACTTCCCTTGGTTTTTGCACATATGACACATGTATACATGAGTAACTTTCCTATTTCAGAAAATATAAAGCCAAAATATTATCACAATAAGTAGAACGTATGAAAATATTGCAGCTCAGTTTTGCACATATAAGTGAAGCTCTTATTCATATCAAAAGATTGACAATGTTCATCATTAAACCAACCCAACATTGGTGAATAAACTTTAATTTTTTCAAAGTTACATGCTACAACATGCTTAAATAAGCAAACATGCAACAAGTCATTTGACACAGAATAATCACCAAGATTAGAGGTCATATCAAAATGATTAAAGATTGGCACAATTATTTTCAAACATATTTGATCCAAATCTGATTTATTTACTAATTCACATGGTTCTTTCATAGTTAATTGAATGGTTCCACTCAAAATTGTTGATATTTCAGTTGTTTCAGCACATGGCACATTCATAATAGTAGCAAAATTCTCTAACATAGGTGTTGTGCTCAAGTGAACAGGTAACTCAACATGATGTATTCAAGTCAACTAGGCATTCATCATCCGCAAGTTCGCGGCGGCGGCCGGAGATCGGCTTCGACCGGCACGGTGGAATAGGGCACGGGCGAGCAAACAGATGGGCTGGGCGGCATCTACGGACCTCCAGGAGCACTATTGGGAGCTCAGTTTGGTCAAACACGAGGGCTGGCCATGGCGGCAACATGGCCGATGCGGCAAGCTCATGGCACGGTGGCTGGCGCGGTTGGAGGGTGCTAGCTAGCGCGGGGAGCGAGGGGAACAGAGAGGGAGCTCACGGTGGAGTCGACGGGCTGGTCAGCGTGCTCGGACAAGTGCTGTAGACGGCAAATCAACAGTGAGAGGCCTCGGGCACCGACGGCGAAGACGAGCTCAATGTTGTCTGTATGCTGCTTCCGTGCTTGCTATCCTTGGTGTGGAGAAGCTCTGGTTCCAGGGGTGTCATGGCGCCTCCAGAGAAAGCCAGGGCGTCGAGGGGCAGCCAGGCAGGGTGGTGCAGGCCTGTTGCGTGCGCACGCGAGGCCATGCCCCTGTCCTCGTGCCACAAGGGAGGGGACGACTGGCACTAGGCCGCTAGTGCCGGGCCGCCAGTGAGCGCCAGGTAAGCCTCTTTCTATTTCTTTCTGTTTTCTCTATTTTTGCTATTCTGTATTGATTTAGTTTCAAAACCAAATCATTTTCAAACTTCATGAAAATAATTGTGTGAACCTCCAAAAATATTGGTTTGAGTTTTAAGAATTATTGGACTTATATTTAATATATAATAAATATAGATCCAATCCAAATATTTATTAGATTAATTCAAGGGACCAAAATAAATATGTGTAAACTCCAAAAATATTGGTTTGAGTTTTTGCTTTGGCCAATATTTTCTGTGTTTAATAGGAACATATTCTTAGGCTCATTTGAAGAGATTTTTAATGTTGATCATTTTTAAAAGGTTTCTGAGGCTTTGAAAATTCCTTCAATTTAATTTCCTTGAATTAAAATGATGCATGGATGCTTCTCATGCAACTAATTATAAGAAATTATTCTAGGGTTGTGACAACTCACCCCCACTAAACAAGAATCTTGTCCCGAGATTCAAGTGTATGGTAAGAGGAACAGGGAAGACTAACTAACACAATCTTCATGATCCAACTGCCCTTCTCAAAGATGTTGATTCATTGCATCATCTTGATCTTGACATCTTTGCTTTCGAGATCTTCATCCAACACGATGACAACAAGAGAGGAAAACTCTATAGGATTCGATCTTCTGGAAGATCGAGCAACTCACGATCAACTCATGGAATGAGACATAATGACATCTCTCGAGCTGAGACACGAAATATACATCAGGGATGATGGAGAGAAGTAGATGGTGAAGGTTCAATTGGGTAGGCAATAATTCCACGCTTAAGTAAGATGGTGAACGGGTTTCAAAGTAGCGAGGGGTTAATTGCCCTTAATACCACAATGGGGCATCTTAGAGGAGGTGACTCATCGAATTATCTCCTAAGTCAGGGAGAAAGAATTAATTCTGATATAGGGATCATCAATATTCTTCATACCAGACTGTGGAAAATTGGCAAATGATCATTGAAAGATTTTGGAAGAAATGGCATGCCCAGATTGAAATGGAAACTGTGGTTACAGAATAACTCAGCAAACGTAAGGCACATTCCAATTGATACCGAGGATATAACCCAGTGTCTGAGCGTCCTTTCAAGAACTTGAGCATTTCCATATTCATCAGGGTTTTACCAACATTCATGCCAAAGATCTTGGTGACACCTCATACTACCATGATGAATAACGATGGAGGATATGGATGCAAAGAAAGATAACACTTTCTTAGATTTTCCCTTAGCGGTGCCAAAGATCAAATCTGGACGATCGACCGAGAGACATTTAGCACTCCGCTTCTAATGTTCTCCTTAATGTTCTAGATACCATGGTCATGCTTAAAAACACTAACATGGCCATCAAGTAAAGGTCAGACTTCGGGAACACAAATGGTCCATAAGGAACAACTTGTAGAATAAGTCATACCAAATCCTCATGGGGAGTGGATGATATCTTGACTCAGCAAAATGACCACTACATTGACTTATCGCGATTACAGATAAACCAAGATAAAAAAAATCTTTGAAACGCCCTGTCAGTGTACACAAACAGGGGTGTTTGTTTTCCCCTGACTTGTGCACAGACATATGCGGCCTCCTGGACAAACTGACTCTGTCGAGCACATCAAGCTTAAGAATAACAAGACCAAGGTGGCAAGAGAACCCCCTAGGAAGGTTTCCCTTGCCGGGAAGGTGAGCCCGGCAGGGTCGAGACTACGACTGAAGATCAACCCCAAAGCAGCTCGAACAAGGTTCCCGGGGCCACCAAGACACCAAGGCATGAGCCCGACAGGCTCCGTGCCGACAGGCCTCTGCCAATTTTTTTTTGTGATTTGTTGGTTCGATGATGTTTTGTTGATTTTGATCCATGGATTCGGTGTGTTTCGAGAGGATCAAGCTTTCCCCCATCTTTTTCCCCATTTCCATCCATGAAATCTCATCAATTTTGACCCCAAAATCATCCATTTCCGTCCAAAAATTGGTCCCCGAGAGGAAATCCCAAGCAGTTTGACCTGACCGGATCATCCGGACAAGGTCCCGGATCATCCGGACTCCACCCGGATCAGCTGGACCATCTCCCGGACGTCCGAATACCCGTACCCGAGTTGACGAACCCGGATCACCCGGGTGTACTTCTGGATCATCCGGACATAGCCCGTATCAGCTGGACCTCCTCCTGGATGTCCAGGTAACCGTGAAACTGACGCGGCTGAAATTTTGTTTTGGCCATAACTAATTCATCCGGAGTCCGTTTTTTACGTTCTTTAGCTCGTTTTGAAGCTACTGACATCCCCCATCCCATAAAAATACTTCCAACATCATTTGACTCCATCAAAGTTTTGGAACTTTGGCATCTTTGCCTAGGCCCTCCACCATATCATCCGCATTTCCACCACCGACTTCCGCAACCTAACCCATTTTGATCCCCATTGCATTTGTGGTTGTTTGAGTTGTGATTTGAGTCTCTTAAGGTGTTTCGGCTATTTAGGGATGGTTGCTTCTTAATCAACCACCACCACCACTTCCGCATTGCCAACTTCAAAACCACCACCGCATTTCGCTACCACTATTTGACATTTTCCTTTGGACATTTTGAGTTTGCATTTTTTTTCGTTTCCTAGGGTGTTTCGGCTAACTAGGAATGGTTCGACATCGACAACACTGCTGCTCAACTTCGCCAAGGATTCGACATCGGCCACTTTCACCATTTTGACACCCTAACCGTAAGCAAGAACGGTAACCTCTATATCATCTTGGTATCGTGGTATCCCATCATTGTACATTCTTCTTGCCATAGTATTGTTAACCCCGAGCCATTTTGCATCACTTGCCTATCGAGACTAGCCATTTGAGTATTGCCAGCAATGTTACTTGTGCACATTAGTGATCCGTACTTTCCATTGCATACATACCATATCATCTTGGTATCCTCATCTTGGTACCATTATACCATCTCTTGTGTCACAAGGTTGTTCCCGCATACACAATTGCTATCTTGGTTCGAGCATTTCGCATAAGTGGCCATATCAAAAAAAAGAAGAATAAGCTTTTAAGCAAAGAGAAAAACAAAGAGCTTGTAAGCAATAGCCATAGCATCGCCACATTGCATATCATACTACCATATTGATCATCTTGGATCATCGTGTGTGAAACACCGGAACATCATACATAATAGCATACTTGAGATAGAAAGTTGATACATTTTGCATCTTATAGGTTGTGCACAAGTGTCATATCCGCCTATTGAGCAATCATGCTAGCGTCTCTCTTGAGTTGTGCAACACGAGCGTTTTCCGTGGATTCCACATTTTGTGCTCATTCCTTGGTTGCATGACCCCATCTATCTATCCGTGTGTGTGTTTCCATGTGCCATTCATTGCTATTAGTCTACTTGTTTCACTTGCGAAGTTGTGAATCTCTTTCAACATTATTGACTCTTGCTAACAATTGCATCAAATTTTTGTGCCACTTGTCCTAACCAAGCCACTCGATAAGCTTTACTTTGTAGGTGTGAGTGAGCAAGTCTGGTACCAATTCCACTCTTCTTTCATTTCACATCGAGTGAAACGGGATACATCCTCAACTTTGGGAAAAGGTAGCTTGGTATTATTTATCTCATTTCCTACTCACCTCTACTCGAGTCTTGTGATGGATAGGCAAAGCACACCTACTTTGGTCTGCACCAACAACGATAAGTTCGACGCCACGAAAAACTTCTTCGACGCCAAGATGGATGCTCAAATGGAGGAGATCAAAGCCCTCATCAAGTCCTACAAGAGATCTTCATCATCTTCGAGACGACGCTCAAGAGCAAATACTTCTGAGCTACCATCTCCAGCAAGGTCACATCGGCATCGACACCATCACCGGCAAGAACGTGAAAGTCACGAGCTCAACACCAACCACCGCTCGACGACTTCACCATCTACATTGGCATCTTTGCCAAGCAACTTCAAGGCATCTTCACGTTTGGATATGTGGCATCTACACCAACAAGCACCTCAAGAGAAGCTCCCCAAGCTCAAGTCCGTGACTTCCACGAGCTACTACGACCTTGACACCGACCACGAGCTTCCTTTCTATGGGACTCAAGACCCCGAGGATTATCTCGAGTGGGAGCGGAAGATGGACAACTACCTCAAGGTACTTCAAGTCCCTTCTGAAGATCAAGTGAAGTGTGCCACAAGTAACTTCCATGACTGCGTGTCGACATGGTGGCTTCATAGACCTTCGGCAAGCTTCACCATGACTTGGCCCAAGATGAAGAAAGCGACGAGGCGAGAGTTTTTGCCTTCCACCTACACGGAACATCTTCTACACCAATTGGAGAACACCATACAAGGATCCAGGTCCATCGATGAGTACTTCAAGGAGATGAAGAAAGCCTTGCGATGAGCCGGTATGCACGACCCCATTTTGATGAAGTTCCATTTCATGATGGGATTGAACAACGACATCTACAAGACGATCTTCCTCGAGAACTACAAGTCCCTCGACGACAACTACATTGGTGCTCTCAAGGCGGAATAAGAACTTATTAAGGCCAAGGCTTCTCCACCCCAAGCACACTTCTCGACGACCAAGCTCCACGACAATGAGCATGATGATAGTACCACCAAGATGCCCAAGCCCGACGAGCTCCAAGACAACGCTCCCAAGTTCAACTTCACCGTCATCCATCTTTATGGCATTGATGGTGCCGAGTCTACTTTGACTCTTTTTTAAGACGGTGCGGCGACGACTATGACTATGGAGCCAATTAAGGAACATGCTTTGGAGGCGAGCGACACGGTGGCGAGCAAGGATGATGCTTCCATCTTTGGAGCCGAGAGTGATGATGTGCCATCTTCGGCCTTCATCCACGACGACGGTGATGAGACGGTTGAGCATTTCACCTCGACCACGGCGGCGTTTGGAGATGACTTGAGTGACTTGTGCCACCATATTGAGAGTAAGAGTGACTTCACCACTAGCCCCATATATGATGATTTGCCCCAATTCCCATGTGAGGAGAGCCAAAACCCCCACCACTTGAGTGAGATGAGTGACTCCACCATATGTGAGTTTGAGTGCACCTATTTTGAAGGAGTGAGTGAGCCACCACATAGAGAGAGTGTCATAGTTGATAGGTCATGTGAGGACATTTTGAACTCTTAACGACTTAACCTCTACCTCTATTGTGCCTTCTCATTTGGTGCTCGGTCCCATATATGATGACGCGCCGATTCTCGATGACTTCGTCCTTCCTTTGGACAAGACGATGGCCATGGTGGAATATGATGCACCCCCACATGGTTCCATCAAGTGGATGATGATGACCACCATTTGGTCTTTACCACCTCACCTACACCACTTGAGTGGAATGAGAAAGGTAACAAAGATGAAGGTGATGCTCTAGTCCCACTAGTGGACTATCTTGACATTGATTGTTTGCATGATGTTGATCCACCTATTGCCATGCTTCACGCTAGTGCGACTTTCCCATGCGATGATTTACCCATTTATGATGAGTTTGATGATTTCCATGTGGAGTCTATCAGTTGTGATGCCATGTTGCATAGGATTTCTTCGGATAATTCTCTTGGTCACATCATGTTCGACAATCCGCTTGACTTGTCATATGCTATGCATGAGATCAACAATATGTCCAATTTGCAATCTCTTCATAGTAACTATGCATATGCCATAAAACTGAACCCAATTTGCACTTATGGCATAGATGACAAGCCCGTGGTTATTGGCATTTGTTTTTCGTGTGACGATATTGACATGCTCCCTTTGCATCATTTATCTCATATGCCATGCCATGACCACCTAGCTTCAGACATGCATTGTTTTGGATGTTTTCCATTTTCCCCATATGATGTTTCCGATATTGCTCATGAGGAGACCCCCATAGTTTCCTCATACAAGTTAGGAGATTTTGATCCATCCCATCCATTGCATGATCCCAATAATTGTTTGCATGGTATGCTCCCCATAAATGAAAATGCTATTGTTGTGTCACATACTTGCTATAATTTGCGTCCCAATCATGTTGAACACAATAACTATCATTGCATGATGGATGACATGTTTTTATACCATGCTTCCAATTTCTTTGAGCGATGCTTATCTTGTGCTAACTCACACGTGCACATACACATCATGATAGATGATGTGTATATTTACCATGCACACACTTTCTTTGGTTTGTGTCTCTTTTGTGTAGGTACCCATGAATACTTGTCAACCTCACAATCCCATGAGTTGACGAAACGAGCTCTAGAGAGCAAGGATGACTTGGGATTCCATGGATTGTTTTTCACACCGTCCCCAATGTGCAAGAACTTCGCGCATTTCTTCTACATGGGCCTCACATGGTTTTGGGTTGTTGTCCATTACATATTCTATGCCCATCTTGCCATGTTCACTTTGCATGATATGCTCATTCCTATGCCTTTGCCATGCATTTGTGACCCATGCTTTGCATTACACATGATGATTGATTCTCGTACTTGTATGTGTATTTGCAAGCTTGGTGGAGATATTGCTTGTTATTGCCATGACCTATTTATGACCCATTCCTAAGATGATACTATGATCTTGCTTTGTGTTCGTGCTTGTGATATGTCATGTGCATTGCCTGTTCCTACTATTTGCTCACATGACATGATTGCCATGATTTCCTCTAGTGTGTTGCATCTTCGCTCCACTAGTTTGCATGACATGATTGACATGCTTGCTTATGTTGCATCACCCATGATTCATACTTGCTCATTAAATGCGATTGATGACAACCATTGCCATGCTTTGCACATGATTGCTATAGCTTCTTGTCATATATCTCCATATGTTGCCTCTCTCATGCTAGATGATTTGCCATGCATTGAGTGTAACAATAATTTTAGTCTTGCTAATGAAATTGCCCCCATAGCATTCTCGCATATATTTGGAGATTTTGACATATTTCTTATGAAGCATGCTTGTCTTACTTCTTTGCATCATATACCTAGTGCCATGAATATCACCATTGTTGCATCATATTATTCGTGCACTTGTGCTTCTAATGGTTATGTGCAAAAGAAGAGAACCATCATGATGGATGATGTGTTTATCTACCATGCACATACATTGTTTGCTTTCTTTTGTGCATGTGTAGGATACTTCGACTTGGTGTCAACTTCCACTTCTCGTGAGTTGATTATTCGAGATCTTGAGAGCGAACCACTTGCGACCGACTGGCTTCTACATCGCACTTGCTTGTGCTTCGGCATTGTGAAGGACGCACAAGGACATGCTTTCAAGGTGATATCCTTCTCTTTTGAGAACCCCCAACCATGAGCATGAATATTGTGGATCCTACGTCATGTGTTGCTTGAACCTTGACATATTGCACACATGCTAGAGATCTTGCTTCGACTTATCATTGCCACATTGCCATGCCTCATGACATATATACCTTGTATGTTGCATCCAATTCTTGGATTACTTGCTCCTATAATATGCTTGGTTGCAACAATGTCATCACTTCACATATGCCATGCCCCATTGATCGCTACATGCTTGACTTGATTGCCTCACACATGATGAACAATTGCTCTGTCTATTATGTTGAGTGCCACACTATCTTCACTACACCCTATGCACGTTACGCTTGGATTGTCTTGCACTTGACCCATATGTTTAGTCACTTCATTTATTTTGGTGTTGTGAATGATTCTTATGCCTACCATCGACCATTTGTCGAGCGTTTATGCATGATTGCTATGACCACGAGGTAGATGCTTATTCTCTAGTCACACATATTTGCATCACTACCTCACATTTACATGCTTGTTTCCATGATGGCCTTGATTGTGCTCAATTCGTATGCTTACATGCCATGTCACAATCCTTTGTTACACCATATGCTATGCATGACAACAACACTTGTTGGGTGAATCACCGATTGAATGCATGGCTTTGCACTAACGCTAACCACATTTGTTTTTCCAACTGTTTGTTGTCCTTGCTCCTTTTGACGGAATCCCAAGATGGTGCGACATTGGAGAGTGCCCATTTCGAGCTTCAAGATGATGAGTACTTGTTGATCGTCCGCTTCTACATGGCGACGCCATCTCTTTCCCATGGTGATTTGGTTTTCGATCCGATGTCAGATCTTTCCCAAGGGGGAGGGTGATAGAGGCGAAGGTGTCCCGATGTTTGGATGAGATAGCTATCGTTTTCTGTGGGAGTCAACTTTGATGATCGGACTACGAACGTGCGAAGACATCGCGCCTTAGCAATCGCTAAACCAACTTCCAAGCGGTTATTGACCACGCCGGAGCATGATCAACCTGACCACGAGGGTCTATTTCCTGCGAGCAAATGAAGAGCAAGCAAGAAACTGAGATTGCAATCTGGATATTGTGAATATAAGCGGAAAGCTTTATTGATGAATGTGGGGTTCTGTGACGTCTTGGTTTGGTCATTGAACAAAAATGAAGTACGCGAAGTTGCATCTATGGCAATCTTTTAATCTAAACAAAACCCAAAGTCTAAATGACGCCCTATGGGTTGTATATATGGAGGAGTAGGGGAATTTCGTGACCCCTTGTAGGAGGGGTCCGAAACCAACCCTAACTTTGTTTCCCCACATATACGGACTCTAAAAACAGCCTATACTTAAGTATTTCAAAATTACATGGGCCTGGCCCAAAAATAAGGTGGCGCAGCACCTAAAATAAGCTATGGATGAAATTTATGAAGGGGCATGTTGTATATTCTGTCCATGTCCTTGTAGGTCATCACGGAGGCTTCAAAGTGCTCAAATATGCACTATAAACGCCATTCTGAATCCCTTCACGCGCGCCTTCATCTCCATGCTTGATCCTGCTCCAGTGTTCATCCCTCTTGTCCATGCTAGGCCCTTCATTAGTAATCAACACAAATGTATCCAATTTAGGCAGCATCATATTCTCATGAACATTAAAATTATCACCAAGAAACAAAAGTTCCTGATAATTCAATTGGTGTGCGCGAGCTCTAGTAATTGGTCCAGTATGTATAGCAGTAGGGGCTGTGGGTGTAACAATGGTATTGATGTTCTCATCACCCTCCCCTTCTTGAAATGAAATCGTCCTTGAAGGAAGCTCATCTTCCTCACCCAAATAAGGCTTCAAATCTGCAATGTTAAAAGTGGGACTAACCCCAAAATCTGTAGGCAGCTCAAGTTTATATGCATTATCATTTATTTTCTCTAACACCTTGAACGAAACATCAACACGTGGCATTAGCTTTGATTTACGCAAATCAGGAAATCTATCCTTACGCAAATGTAACCAAACAAGATCTCCAGGTGCAAACACAAAACGTTTTCTACCCTTATCTCTAGCAAGTTTATATTTATCATTCATATGCTTAATGTTCTCCTTAGTTAACTCATGCATTTTTAAGATCAATTCAGCACGTTATTTAGCATCAAAATTAACCTTATCCGAAGATTGAAGAGGCAACAAATCAATAGGTTCACAAGGTAGAAAACCATACACAATCTCAAAAGGACACATCTTAGTAGTAGAATGCAGCGAACGAATATAAGCAAATTCAATATGAGGCAAGCATTCTTCCCACATTTTCTTGTTATTCTTCAAAACAGCCCTAAGCATAGTAGACAAAGTTTTATTGACTACTTCAGTTTGTCCATCAGTTTGGGGATGACATGTAGTACTAAAAAGCCGTTTAGTCCCCAACTTAGCCCATAAACATCTCCAAAAGTGGTTAAGAAACTTAGTATCACGATCTAAAACAATTGTATTTGGCACACCATGCAAGCGAATAATTTCACGAAAGAACAAATAAGCAACATTAGCAGCATCATCGCTTTTATGACATGGTATAAAGAGTGCCATTTTTGAAAATCTATCCACGACAACAAATATGCTATCCCTCCCCTTCTTTGTTCGTGGTAATCCTAAAACAAAGTCCATAGATATATCCTCACATGGAATACTAGGTACAGGCAAAGGCATATATAAACCATGAAGATTGAGTCGTGACTTAGCTTTTTGACATGTAGTGCAACGAGCAACAAAATGCTCAACATCCCATCTCATCTTTGGCCAAAAGAAATGTGGAGCAAGTACGTCCTCCATCTTCTTGATGCCAAAGTGTCCCATTAATCCTCCTCCATGCGGCTCCTGCAACAACAAAAGATGAACGGAGCTATCTGGAATGCATAGCTTGTTAGCACGAAACACAACGATGAACTTGTTCCATGTTCTCCCTTCTTTACAATTCTGCAATACATCTTTAAATTCAGCATCATGCACATATTGAACTTTGATGGTCTCCAAACCAAATATTTTAAAGTCAAGTTATGAAAGCATAGTATAACGATGAGACAATGCATCAGCAATAACATTTTCTTTACCCTTCTTCTGTTTAATGACATAAGGGAAAGTCTCAATGAATTCAACCCATTTAGCATGTCTATGGTTCAGTTTTGCTTGACTTTTAATGTGTTTCAAAGATTCATGATCAGAATGTATAACAAATTCTTTGGGCCATAAATAATGTTGCCATTTTTCTAAGGTCCGAACAAGAGCATATAATTATTTATCGGAAGTAGAATAGTTCAGACTAGGCCCACTCAATTTTTCAGAAAAGTATGAAATAGGTTTTCCATCTTGTAATAACACACCTCCAAATCCAATTCCACTAGCATCACATTCAAGCTCAAAAGTCTTTTTAAAATCAGGAAGTTGGAGTAAAGAGCATGTGTCAACTTATCTTTCAATACCGTGAAGGCTTCTTCCTGTGCGCTACCCCAAACAAAAGGCACATCCTTCTTTGTAAGCTCATTGAGAGGTGCAGCAATGGTGCTAAAATCTCTCACAAAACACCTATAGAACACAGCGAGTCCAAGAAAACTCCTCACTTGTGTGACCGTTTTGGGTTGGGCCAACTCTCAATAGCTTCAATCTTGGCTTTATCAACTTCAATTCCCTGTGGAGTAACAACATAGCCAAGAAAAGATACTCGGTCGATGCAAAAGGTGCACTTCCCAAGGCTACCAAACAAAGGTGCATCATGTAGAGCAATAAAAACAGCACGTAAATGTTCCAAATGTTCTTCCAAAGATTTGCTATAAATCAGTATATAATCAAAATAGACTACCACAAATCGTCCAATGAAAGCACGTAAATCTTTGTTCATTAATCTCATGAAAATACTAGGTGCATTAGTTAACCCAAAAGGCATGTCTAACCACTCATATAAACCAAACTTAATTTTAAATGTTGTTTTCCATTCATCTCCCAATTTCATACGAATTTGATGGTATCCACTATGCAAATCAACTTTGAAGAATATTGTAGAGCCACTCAATTCATCAAGCATATCATCTAGCCTAGGAATAGGATGACGATAACAAATAGTAATGTTATTAATGCATCTACAATCAACACACATACGCGACGTACCATCCTTTTTTGGCACTAGTATAATAGGAAAAGCACAAGGACTAAGAGATTCGCGTATATAACCTTTGTCGAGCAGCTCCTGTACTTGACGCATATTCTCCTTCCTCTCCTCTAGATTGGTACGGTATGGCGCACGATTTGGCAGCGAAGAACCGGGAATTAAGTCAATCTGATGCTCAATCCCGTGAATAGGTGGTAAACCCGGTGGCATGTCTTGTGGAAAGATGTCAGCGAACTCCTGCAAAATGTTAGTGATAGTAGGAGGCAAAGAGGAAGGCACGTCCTCGAATGAAAATAATGCCTCTTTGCACAGAAAAAGCATAGCAAACAGATTTGCTGAAATCTAGATCATCAATATCAGATTTGGTGGCACGTAAACATGCACTTTTCAATTTAATTTCAGAAGAAACACTAGATGGTTTATTATTAGGCTTGATTTGTTGCTAAAATTCTTTTGCCACAATCTGATTTTCACTCTTATTTTTCTCCTGTTTTGCTTTATTAGCTCTATTAATATCATCTTTCAAAATGGAATCAGGAGTCATAGGAAGCAAAGTAATATGTTTATCCTTATGAACAAGAGTATACTGATTGTTTCTACCATGGTGTACAAATTTTTTATGAAATTGCCATGGTCTACCAAGTAATAAGGAACATGCTTGCATGGGTACCACATCACAATCAACATAATCAG
This sequence comes from Thinopyrum elongatum, assembly GCA_011799875.1. Lineage (NCBI taxonomy): Eukaryota > Viridiplantae > Streptophyta > Magnoliopsida > Poales > Poaceae > Thinopyrum > Thinopyrum elongatum. The sequence continues at coordinate 315,039,827 of CM022298.1, forward strand.
CATATGTAGACATACTAAAATGTACATGAATAGTACATGTTACCTTAACCTTGCCGCTGTTGTTGAACCATTGGATGTAGTAAGGATGTGGATGTGGTCTTGTGGTGAGAGATAGCTTCTCCACCATCTCCATGCTAGCCAATTTGTTGCAGCTCCCTCCATCTATGATGACGCAAACAGAATGTTCCTTCACAACTCCCTTTGTATGGAACAAATTATGCCTCTGATTTTGCTCAGCTTGTGTGACCTGCACACTCAAAACACGTTGAGCAACTAAACTTGCATACCTGTCAGCATCTTCAGTAGCCATGTATTGCATCTCATGATCAGAATCATCTCCACCGTGTTCTTCACTTGTAATAAGAGCCAAAGTCTCCTCATCATAGTCACTAGCGGACTCATACTCACCATCCTCAGTGGCAATCATAACACACGGAGATTGGCTTTCTCTCGCATAATGACCTCTACCCTTACAACGATGACAAATAATATCATGTGTGTGCCCTGTTGATGCCATGGATGAAGAAGAGCTCTATGAAGGCCCGATAGGTGTGCTCTTGGCAGATAGTGGTTGTAGTGCCTGCTTTCTTGTATCACGGCTGGAGGTGGCAGCTGACGAAGGTGCCGGTGTAGCAGAACGTGTGGAAGTAGAAGATGCACACGGTGTCCATGATGAAGGTCGACCTACAGAAAAATTAGTCCGCGCCAATGCCTGTCGATCCTGCACTTCACGTTCAGCTTTGCAAGCAAGATGGAATAAACGAGTGATATTGTTATCAATGTTGGGGATATCGCTTATCGGGAACTTATTGGTCGACCCAAGATAAGGGGTAAATCGACCAGTTTATCGGCATATCGGCCGATTTATCGCCATATCGGCCGATTTATCAGTCAATTTATCTTATCGGTCAGACAGCGATAAGCGATAAATCGGCCGATTTATCGGCATATCGGAAGATATCTTGAACAGTATTGTTATACTCCTTATACTCTAAAATTGATAGAGGCGAAGGTGTCCCAATGTTTCGATGAGATAGCTATCATTTTCTGTCGGAGTCGACTTTGACGATCCGACTATGAACGTGCGAAGACGTCGCGCCTTAGCAATCACTAAACCAACTTCCGAGGGGTTATTGACCACGCCGGAGCACGGTCAACCTGACCATGAGGGTCTATTTCCTGCAAACAAATGACGAGCAAGCAAGAAACTGAGATTGCAATCTTGATATTGCGAATATAAGATGAAAGCTTTATTGATCAAGGTGGGGTTCTGTGACGTCTTGGTCTGGTCATTGAACACAAATGAAGTACGCGAAGTTGCAGCTATGGCGAACTTTTAATCTAAACAAAACCCAAAGTCCAAACGATGCCCAGGGCTGTATATATGGAGGAGTAGGGGGAATTTTGTGACCCCTTGTAGGAGGGGTCCGAAACCAACCCTAACTTTGTTTCCCCACACATACGGACTCTAAAAATAGCCTATACTTAAGTATATTGAAATTACATGGGCCTGGCACAAAAATAAGGTGGTGCAGCACCTAAAATAAGCTATGGACAAAATTTATTAAGGGGCATCTTGTTTATTTCGTCCATGTCCTTGTAGGTCATCACGGAGGCTTCAAAGTGCTCAAATATGCACTAGAAACGCCATTCTGGATCCCTTCGCGTGCGCCTTCATCTCCATGCTTGATCCTGCTCCAGTGTTCATCCCTCTTGTCCATGCTAGGCCCTTCATTAGTAATCAACACAATTGTATCCAATTTAGGCAACATCATATTCTCATGAACATTAGAATTCTCACCAAGAAACAAAAGTACCTGGTAATTCAATTGACGTGCACGAGCTCTAGCAATTGGTCCAGTATGTATAGCAGCAGGTGCTGTGGGTGTAACAATGGTATTGATGTCCTCATCATCCTCCCCTTCTTGAAATGAAGTCATCCTCGACGGAAGCTCATCTGCCTCGCCCAAATAAGGCTTCAAATCTATAATGTTAAAAGTGGGACTAACCCCAAAATCTGCAGGCAGGTCAAGTTTACATGCATAATCATTTATTTTCTCTAACACCTTAAAAGGATCATCAGCACGTGGCATTAGTTTTAGTTTGCGCAAAAAAGGAAATCTATCCAGACGCAAATATAACCAAACAAGATCTCCAGGTGCAAACACAACATGTTTTCTACCCTTATCTCCAACAAGTTTATATTTAGCATTCATACGCTCAATGTTCTCCTTAGTTATCTCATGCATTTTTAAGATCAATTTAACACGTTGTTTAGCATCAAAATTAACCTTCTCCGAATATGGAAGAGGCAACAAATCAATAGGTGCACGAGGTAGGAAACCATACACAATTTCAAAAGGGCACATCTTAGTAGTAAAATGCAGCGAATGATTATAAACAAATTCAATATGAGGCAAGCTGATGTAGGGTGGATGCCCTAATGCTGATCTTTCACGAAATGGAGGGGATCCTACGAAGAACACAAAGAACACGAGGGGAAACATGAGGGGAAACACTCAAATCAACGGGAACGATCACACATGTGCTAGATCCATGAACATAAAGAGTGATACAAGATTCAAATGCAACAAAGGATGATACAAGAGGTAAGTAGTTCATCTCCATGAGGAGGTCTTGAGGGGTCTTCCTATTAGGGGTCTTGAATCCAAGGATGGATCTTCTTCAAAGAGGTCGCGGTCTCTCCGAGGAGTAGAACCAAGTGGATGAGCAAAGCTCTATCTCTATGATGAGCTATCATAATGCTAACCCTAATAAGAGGGAGGAGGAGGAGTATATATAGTCTAGGGTCACGAAAGGGTACACGGGCCTCGGCCCAACACGCTGTGCACAGACAGGTGCCGCACGTCTGACAGTTACCAGTAGTCCGATGTCTCGCGGGGGCTCGGACGCCTGGTAAGTGTCGGATTTCTGACATTTTGGCTCTGGTGGGCATTCGTCAGATTTCCGGTCGAGGTTGAACGTCCGGTGCGTCGATCGTCCGGCTGGTCTCGGACTTCTGGCATTTTCTCTCTGGAACGGTGGTCTCGGTCGTCCGGAGTGGCTCAATCGTCCGGGCACTGGGAGGTGTTGGTCGTCCGGTCCGCGTCGGACATCCGGCCGCTATAGTGTTCGTTGGCTGGAACTTGTCTGGCTGGCTGATGCTCCCAAGCGTCGGACGTCCGACAAGTACCGGTCGTCCAGTGGCTGTAGCTTCCTGGCAGCTCTTCCTCTTGGTCCTTGTACTTCGTGTCCTTGCCGTCTTGTCCATTGGGTGTAGCTGCTCCGTGGCTTTCCTCCAAGTACCTGATCACACATAGGGCCTCCGCTTGAGGTAGTAGCCATGTCTCATATGTAGAAAGTGGTAGTTCGAAGAGGAGTGAGTTCACCTTAGTTTCGATAGCCCTAGCTCAAGCTCTTGTCATTGGTCCATGTGGTGTCGCAGGAGACGAAGGTAAGTCCATGGGGATGACCGTAGGATGCTCCGCATCATCTCCCTCCTCCCTGGGAAAGATCCAACCTCGGATCAAAAGCCTCATCACCATGGTAGGGAGAGACATCCTTGACATTGAATATGTCGCTCGCGGAGTACTTGTCGCGTGGTAAGTCGATCTTGTATGCATTGTTGTTGTAGCGCTCGAGCACCTTGAAGGGTTCGTCGGCTCATGGTTGAACTTGGACTTGTGTTTGTTGGGGAAGCGTTCCTTGCGAAGGTGTAGCCATACAAGATCTCCAATGTTGAATATCATGGGTTGCTTGTTGATGTTGCGCTTGGCCGCTAATCGTTGTACTTGGCGCTCGATCGTGTGCCTTGTATCTTCATGCATCTTCTTGAGGTAGCTCACTCGTTCATTTGCGTCCATGTTGATCTGCTCTTGTAGTGGTAGAGGTAGAATGTCCAGTGGGGACAACGGGTTGAAGCCGTAGACGACCTCGAAGGGGGACTTGCCGGTAGTAGAGTGTCGTGCGCGGTTGTAGGCGTACTCGGCGATGGGTAAACACTCCTCCAGTCCTTGATGTTCTTCTTGATCAACACGGGTAAGAGAGTGGAGAGCGTCCAGTTCATGACCTCCGTTTGACCGTCGGTTTGAGGATGGTATGCCAAAGAGAACAAAAGCTTGATTCCGAGCTTGGTGCATAAGGTCTTCCAAAAGCAGCTTAGGAACTTGACGTCGCGGTCCGAGACAATCGTCTTTGGCACTCCATATAGACGCAAGATTTCCCTACAAAAGAGATTTGCAACATGTGAAGCATCGTCTATCTTGTTGCATGGTATGAAATGTGCCATTTTAGAGAATCTGTCCACAACAACAAACACGGTATCTTTGCCATTTCTAGTTCTAGGCAAACCAAGCACAAAGTCCATACTAATATCTTCCCATGGGTGATATGGAATAGGAAGTGACATATAGAGACCTTGGGATTGAGCTTTATACTTAGCTTTGCGACATGTAGAGCATCGGTTGGTGAAGTGTGAGACGTCGCCGAACATCTTGGGCCAAACGTAGTTTTTGGAGAGAGTAGCAAATGTCTTGTCACGTCCAAAGTGTCCCATAAGTCCTCCTCCATGAGATTCTTGCAAAGGTAACAAACGAAGAGAAGACTTGGGAATACATAGCTTGTTAGCTCTCATAAGATAATCATCTTTGATGTAATAGCATTACCAAGATGTATGCGTCAAACATTTGGCATAAGGAATAGCAAAAGTAGGATCATGCGCATACAAGTCTTTTATGTGCTCAAAGCCAATGACATTCAATTCAAGTTTGGTAAGGAGCATGCATCTACGGGAAAACGCATCCATGACAACATTTTCCTTGCCTTTAATATACTTGATGACATAAGGAAAAGACTCAATGAATTCACTCCACTTAGCATGTCGCTTGTTCAACTTAGTTTGACCCTTAATGTACTTAAGTGTTTCATGATCCGTATGAAGAATGAACTCATGAGGGCCAAGATAATGTTCCCAAACATTCAAGACTCTCACTAAAGCATATAGCTCTTTGTCATAGATGGGGTAGTTAAGTTGTGCTCCAAAAAGTTTTTCACTAAAGTAAGCTATGGGGCGCTTCCCTTGCATCAACACACCTCCTATGCCGCAACCGCTAGCATCGCAATGTATCTCAAATGGTTTATCAAAGTTTGGTAATGCAAACAAAGGGGCATGCGTAAGCAAATTCTTAAGCTCATTGAATGCGGTATCTTGGGATGGTCCCCATACAAAAGGTGCATTTTTCTTACTGAAGGCATGTAAAATTAAAGCAATGGTGCTAAAATCCTTCACGAATCTACGATAGAAGCCGGCTAAGCCAAGAAAACTTCGCACTTGTTGCAAGTTGGATGGTTGTGGCCAAGTTTTAATAGCATTTATCTTAGATTCATCTACATGAACACCCTTAGAAGACACAACGAAACCCAAGAAAATGAGCTTGTCCACACCGAATTTGCATTTCTCCATATTAGCATAAAGGCGCTCTTTTCTAAGAGTTTGCAAAATGGTTCTAAGACGGGTGACATGATCTTTGAGAGATTTGCTAAATACAAGAATATCGTCAAAGTAGACCACAACAAATACACCAATGTAGGGCCTAAGAACAAAATGCATGACTCACATGAAAGTAACGGGTGCTTCGGATAATCCCATTGGCATCACAAGCCATTCGTATAAGCCAAATTTGCTCTTAAATGCGGTTTTCCATTCATCTCCCTCTTGGATGCGAATTTGGTAATAGCCACTCTTAAGGTCAATCGTAGAGAAAATGGTGGCTCCGCTAAGCTCATCTAACATATCATCAAGGTGTGGAATGGGGTAGAGATAACGAACGGTGATAGCATTGATAGGACGACAATCGGAACACATGCGATATGTACCATCTTTCTTGGGAACAAGGATTACCGGGATGGCACATGGGCTCAAGCTTTCTCATACATGGCCATTGTCGATGAGTTGTTGTACTTGCCGTTGGATCTCCTTGGTTTCCTACGGATTGACATGGTATGGTGCCTTGTGAGGAAGAGGTGCTCCGGGGATGAGGTCAATTTGGTGTTCGATGCCTCGAAGAGGGGGTAGACCCGGAGGTAGCTCGTCGGGGAATACATCTTTGAATTCCTGCAATAGAGAAGATAACACTAAAGGTAGATTGTGAGAGTGGTTAGTTGTTGTTGCCTCATCCTTACACAAGAGGACATAGTGCATAATACTCGATGGGTTCTCACACACTTCTCTCATCTCACTTTTGGTAGCGAATAGCACTAAGTTTTTCTTGTCACTCATCGTGGAGGCACTCATTTTGGGCTTGTGGCTCTCACTCCCTTTTGGGTGGCTCACTCTCTCACTATTCTCTCCATGATGGGTGGCTGCTTGCTTGTCGACGATCACTTGACTTGGTGACATAGGTCGTAGCACGTACTATTTTCCCTTCATCTTGAAGCTATAGTGATTGGTTCGTCCGTTGTGGATGACGCCACGGTCGAATTGCCATGGTCGTCCAAGAAGGAGATGGCAAACGGACATGGGAACCACGTCGCATTCCAAAGTGTCTTCATATGCTCTGATCTTGAAGGAAACTTGAACCATGTGCTCCACTTGAATAGTGCCGGAGTCGTTAAGCCATTGGACCTTGTAGGTGTGAGGGTGCTTCATCTTGACCAATTGGAGCTTGGAGCATAGCTCTTTACTCGCCAAGTTATGGCAACTTCCTCCGTCGATATTGACCTTTACGGACCTTCCATTGATGCACGCCTTGGTGTGGAAGATATGGCATCTTTGGTATTCATATTGTTAGTGTTGAAGTGTCAAGACCTTGGAGACAACGAGAGCGGGGCTCAAATCATTGTCACAAAAGACTTGGTCATCTTCATCTTCATTCACTTGCCGGTGCATGGCTACATGCTCAAGGGCTTCCATTTCGTCTTCACTCATGGAGTCATAGGTGTCGTCGTCGTTGAGGATCATGGTACGCTTGTTGGTACATTCGAAGGACTTGTGGCCTTGGCCGCCGCATGTGAAGCATTTGATGGAACTTGTCTTGATGGTCTCATCTAGTGGAGTTGTAGATGATGAAGCTCTCGGCTTGAAGTTTCTTGTAGTAGGAGGACAACTTGAGGTTGTCGAAGTTTTCTTGTAACTTGACTTGTCGCCGTTGCTTGTAGAAGGTTTGGTTGAGGTAGATGGCGTTGGGGTCGTTGAAGCTTGGTTGTTGGAGCCGTAGCTCTTGGAAGAGTACTTGGCATACTTGAAGTCATCTTGCACTTGTCGCTCCACCTTGGTGGCTTGATGCACTAGCTCGATGAGGTTGTAGTAAGGTTGGAAGTCGGTGATCTTCTTGATAGGGTGATTGAGTCCATTCAAGAAACGTGCCATAGTTTGCTCATCATGTTCCGTGACATTGGCTCGTATCATGGCGATCTCCATTTCCTTGTAGTATTCTTCAACGCTCTTTGTTCCTTGCTTGAGGAGTTATAGTCGCTTGAAGAGGTCGCGGTTATGGTATGTTGGCACAAAGCGCGCTCTCATGACATCCTTCATTTGATCCCAAGTTGTTATAGGTGGTTCACCTCTTGCTTCTCAACGCTCAATGACTTGCTCCCACCAAATGAGGACATAGTCTTGGAACTCAAGGGATGCCATGGCGATCTTCTTTTCTTCCTCATAGTTGTGTAAATGGAAGATCTTGTCAACCTTTAATGCCCATGAAAGATACTCTTCGGGGTCGTTGCTTCCGGAGAACTTGGGCATGGTGATACCGTTGCTCTTCATTGTGTTGGGGTCGTGGGTGATGACGCCCTTGACATGGAGGATTGTCACCCTCTAGTTGCTCTTGGCATGGAGGATTCCCATTGTCTTGGTGCTCATGGCGAGCTTGTGGTTCTTGTCGAGCTTGTGGAGCTTGTCGTTGCAATCGTGCTTGATGTCATTGTTCTTGGACTTCCTCGCTAAGTTCTTCTTCTCGAACACGTCGGTTACGGGAGGCGATGACATGATTGGTGTCACGGAGGGCACGTTGCGCCTCAAGGGCTTGTGCTTCGCACTGTTGTTGTTGGTGATGGAGAGCTTTGGCGTCGTGCTCGTCTTGGTGTTGGCGTGCTCGCTCTTGCATTTGCTCATGTAGTCGTTGGCGTTATTGCACTTCCTCTTGCTGGCATTGGCATTGCCTTTCTTGTGCTTGCGCAAGGGTAGCTTGATTTAGATGATGCCTACGTTCTTGCTCTTCAAGTTGCTCTTGTCGATCATTGTCGTGTAGAGGATTGCGGTTAGCTTGACGGTCTTGGCGCGCGGCTTGACGAAGAGTGTTCGATGTCGGTGTACTTGAACTGGACATGGTGTCGTAGGAATGTTGACTCGAGTGACTCCGTCTTGAATAGGATGATGAGGTAGAAGAGCGATTGACCATCATGGCTCGTATGTCCTCCTTGAGAGATACCATTGATGTGTCGAAGTAGTCTCTTGTACGTTGTTCGGATTGTCGCAAATCGGTAGCGAGTAGGTCGCTGCGGTCGCCCAATGCTTCATTCTATTGATGTAAAGCTCTTTGCGCGCCGAAGAGGTGGTTCTTGGTGACGTAGTTGTTCAGGTCCTCATCTTGCTCTATGTAGAGTAGGTTGGTAGAAGTACTTGGCCTATCGATCATTCCAAGTAAATGTGTGAGTGGTAGAAAGAGAAGAACTATACCAAATGTACCTTGACCGATGTTGAGAATGGATCAAAGATCACTCAATGATGTAACAAGGAAATAGCACAATTGGTACCGGTTCCGGTCAATTTCTCACACCTACACAAATAAAGCCTTTGGTGGAGCTTGGTTAGGATGGTGGACAAAATTTATGCAATTGTTAGTGAGACTCAGTAATGTTGGAAAAGATTCACAATTGTGCAAATGCAACAAGTAGACCAATAGCAAATAGTGGCACTCGGAAAGACACACATGAAAAGATAGATGGGGTCGTGGAACCAAAAATGAGCTCAAAATGTGGAATCCACGGAAAATGCTCTTGTTGCACAATTCTAGAAAGACGCTAGCACGATTGGACAATAGCCAGATACGAGACTTGTGCACAACCTACAAAGCAAAAATGCAACAACTTCTATCCCAAGTATGCTACATGTATGGTGTTCCGGTGATATGATCCAAGATGACCGAGTATGACAATCTTAATGTAGTATGATGCTATGGTTCCTGCTTAAAAGCTCTTTGCTTATCTTTCTCTTTTGCTTAAAAGCTTGTTTGGCTCTTTCTCCTTTTGAGCTCTTTCTCATGCAAAACTTGACGAACCAAGGTAGCTATTGTGTATATGCGGTGACAACCTTGCGACACAAGAGATGATACCAAGATATGTATACCGATGATGTGACATATGCAATAACCACTAATGTGCACAAGTAACGTTGCCGGCAATACTCAAAGGCTAGTCTCGATAGGTAAGTGACATGAAAATGGGCTATGGGGTTATCAATGTAATGGCAAGGAGTACACAAAGGTGTCATCGATGTGCATGGTGTCAAAATGATGAGGTGGTCGAGGTCGATGATGAAGATGAGTGGCGGTGATGTCGTCGAACCGTCCCTAAGTAGCCGAAACACGTTAGGAAATGAAAACCACAACTCAAATTCTCAATGACCCAAATGTGGCAAAATTGTCGGAGTTGGTAGTGGGTAAGGGATGGTGGTTGCGGAAAGCGGTGGTGGTGTCGAAAGGTGTATTGGTATGGGAGTGTGTATGCGGAAGTGGAAGTGGATCGGGGATCGAACTGAAAATGTTCAGTTTCGTCAGGGTTCGTCGGACGTCTGGTGGTGGTCGGATGACTGGTGCTCGTCGGACGTCCGGAGACTGTCGGACATCCGGTGCCTGGGCGATTTCGGGCACGAAATGAACTTCTAGGGTTCGTGGTGGAGGGGCAAAATTCAGGCAAAATTGGACAAATTTGTGGATGGAAATGGTGGAGATGATGGGGGTAAGCTAGATCCAATTGTGGCAAAGCAAATCCATGGATCAAATCCAACAAAAGTTCATCAAAACCAACAAATCACAAAAAAAAATTGGGGCTATTTTTGGTGGGGAATTTTCGAAATTGGGACAAAATCAACAAAACAAGGCTAGAAAACATGGGTATGGGCTCCAAATTCGTGATCAACCTAGGCTCATGACACCAAAATGATGTAGGGTGGATACCCTAAGGCTAATCTTTCACGAAATGGAGGGGATCCTACGAAGAACATGAAGAACACGAGGGGAAACATGAGGGGAAACACTCAAATCAACAGGAACGATCACACATGTGCTAGATCCATGAACATAAAGAGTGATACAAGATTCAAACGCAACAAAGGACGATACAAGAGGTAACTAGTTCATCTCCATGAGGAGGTCTTGAGGGGTATTCCCATTAGGGGTCTTGAATCCAAGGATGGATCTTCTCCGAAGAGGCAGCGGTCTCTCCGAGGAGTAGAACCAAGTGGATGAGCAAAGCTCTATCTCTATGATGAGCTATCACAATGCTAACCCTAATAAGAGGGAGGAGGAGGAGTATATATAGTCTAGGGTCACGAAAGGGTACACAGGCCTCGGCCCATCATGATCTGAAACAATAGTATTTGGCACACCATGCAAGCGAATAATTTCACAAAAGAATAAATCGGCAACATTAGTAGCATCATCGCTTTTATGACATGGTATGAAGTGTGCCATTTTCGAAAATCTATCCATGACAACAAATATGCTATCCCTCCCCTCTTTGTTCGAGGTAATCCTAAAACAAAATCCATAGATATATCCTCCCAAGGAACACTAGGTACAGGCAAAGGCATATATAAACCGTGAGGATTGAGTCGTGACTTAGCTTTTTGACATGTAGTGCAGCGAGGAACAGAACGCTCAACATCCCGTCTCATCTTTGGCCAAAAGATATGTGTTGCACGTATATCCTCCATCTTCTTCACGCTAAAGTGTCCCATTAATCCTCCTCCATGTGCCTCCTGCAACAACAAAAGACGAACGAAGCTAGCTGGAATGCATAGCTTGTTAGCACGAAACACAACGACGAACTTGTTACATGTTCTCCCTTCTTGATAATTCTACAATACATCTTTAAATTCAGCATCATGCACATATTGATCTTTGATGGTCTCCAAACCAAATATTTTAAAGTCAAGTTGTGAAAGCATAGTATAACATGAGACAATGCATCAGCAATAACATTTTCTTTACCCTTCTTGTGTTTAATGACATAAGGGAAAGTTTGATGTAGGGTGGAACCCTAGGGGCCGATCTTTCACGACATGGAGGGGATCCCGCGAAGAATACAAAGAACATGAGGGGAGAAAGACGAGGGGGAAAACTCGAGGGGAACGAGAGGAAACACTCAAATCAACAAGAAACAATCACACATGTGCTAGATCCATGAACACAAAGAGGTACACGATCCAAAGTCAACAAAGGACGATACAAACGGTAACTAGTTCATCTCCGTGAGGAGGCCTTGAATCCACGAGGGATCTTCCCGTGAGGGGTCTTGAATCCAAGCGTGGATCTTCTCCGTAGAGGCCGCGGTCTCTCGATCGAGAAGAACCACATAGATGAGCAAAGCTCTATCTCTCGTATGAGCTAAACCAATGCTAACCCTAGAAAGGTAGAGGAGGAGGAGTATATATAGGCCAGGGGGCAAAGGGGTACATGGGCTTCAGCCCAAGTCATGCACAGAGGCGAGGTCCGGATGATCCGGATGATGGCCCGGATGATCCGGGTGTCGGGGGTCCGGATGATCCGGGCGACCGTCTGGATCGTCCGGATGTGTCGTAGCGGCAGTAGCTGGTACGGATGATCAGGGGCCTGGTCCGGATGTCCGGCTCTGTCCGGATGATCCGGGACCTAGTCCAGATCATCCGGCTTCGACGAGCAGGCTTTGGGTTTCCTCGGGCACGTTGTCCGGATCATCCGAGTGGTCATCTGGATCGTCCGGGCTCTGTCCGGATCGTCCGGCTGGGGGTCCGGATGATCCGGGCAAGTCATGTCTTGCTCCGTTCTTCTTCTTCCTTCTCCTCTTCCATTCTTGGCCTTGGTCCTTGGATTCTCCATGTTCATCTCGGTTGTACCTGAGTATATGCAAGATCCATGCATGAGGTAGTAGCCATGTCTCATATGTGGAAAGTGACGGTTCGGAGAGGAGAGAGATAACCTTGTGTCCAATGGCGTATGCTTGAAGTCTCACCGTATGTCCTCTTGGGGCTTGGGGAGTAGTCGTAGTGTACATGGGGCTGACCGTAGGATGCTCCGCATCATCTCCCCCCCCCCTTGGGAAAGATCCGACCTTGGATCGTAAACCTCATCACCATGGAAACGGTTGTCGTGGGCGAATGTGTAGTTTGACGGAGTTGAAGACATGGCACAATCCAAGTACTCCAACGTGTCGCCGGAGTCGTATACATGCAAAAAGAGCAAACACAAATGACACTCAGAAATACAATGGTTAGCGCACACTAGGTGTCCATCAAGTAAGCATGTGTTCGTCTGATAAGACTGATCATGACAAGGTGCATGAAGCTTTGCCAAATGATATAGAATGATATGTAAAGAATTCATGGGAGCAAAAGCATTTGATGCGCGCACAAAGGTGTGGTAATTGTCACGGTGCACAAAGCAAATTCTACCATTGTGCAAGATGATGTCATAGTACGATGGTTTATCAAGAGCATGAACATGGCAATGGATACTCAATATGATTATGTTATCATGCAATTGATGGTGGGCAATATGATCATGATGTATGAATATGCCATCAAGGAAGATCACAACAAATTTGCTAAGAAAATGCACAAGCTCATATATCATGGATGACATGGTAATAGAAGATGCAACAAGGCAATCATAATGCAAGTCAATCCATGCATAAAGTGCAAACTTGTCGTGGGTAGTGTTGTACCATGGCTCGATGTCATGGCATAAGTGGTGGTACGGTGGTGCTTCCAAAGTAGGCGCATCCACTAAGTTCGAGCACTTCTCAACTTGAAGGTCCATAGGGTCCATCTCCAATGTCGGTCCTCCATCCAATAGATGTAACATGTAGACAAGAAGAAGGAGATAACAATGAAAGAATGACCCATCCAATATGCATATTTGAAGATGGCTCAAAGGGAAGGAGTTCACCTTTAGTAGTTTCTCGAAAATGTTGGTGCCGCACATCATGTACGCCTTCACATAACCAATATGTCTCGTGATGGTAATGCAGCGTGAATCCTTCAAAATGAAAGAACATGACAAACACTCGGAAAAACAAATGAGATTAGCACTAAAGCAAAACCTATCATTCATATGGTGAGATACCCAACAAGTGTTTTCATCATTCTTATCATAAGAAAGTACAAGGGTGTAGGGCATGGTATGTAGGCATAAGATGCGTGAACAACCAAATGAATTAAGCACAATCAAGCAAGCATGCTTCACAAATAATATGTCCAAGTCTCCAAGAACAATAAGCATAGAATTGTTGCACTCAATACAAGTGGATATGAGAGATGCAACTAATGGAGACAAGAGACAATGATCAAGACAAATCATGTGAGAGGCATGAATATATATGTCATTAACCCAATGCAATGAGCAATTATGTATCATGGGTGATGCGACAAAGCAAGTGATAATAGTGAACAAGTCATGCAAGCTAGTAGCGCGAAGATGCAACATACTAGAAGTAATCATGGAAATCATGTCATGTGTGCAAATAGTGAGCATATATAATGCACATGACATATCACAAGCATGAAAACAAGATATGAGTAATGTATCATCATTGTATTGGCAAGAAGTCTTATGGAAATAGCAATTGAACAATATGACTCTCCCAACACAAGAATCAACAATAGCATGAGGTACAAGGAAAACATGGTAATAGCAACAAGGATCTCCACCAAGCATGCAAATACACATAGAAGTAGTATAATGGTGAATCATCGGTAAATGCACGCAAGGGTCGCAATTACATGTCAAAGGCATAGAAACAAGCATAGCATGCAAAGTGAGCACAGTAAAATGGGCATAAGGTGGCAAGTGGTAAATATCCCAAAGCCATGTGAGAGCCAAGTAAAAGAAATGCGCGAAGGGAACTGTGTGAAGGACAATCCACGGGATCCCAAATCATCATTGCTCTCAAGAGCTCGTTTCGTCAACTCATGGGATTGTGAAGTTGACGAGTGTTCATAAGTAGCTACACAAAACAAAGGCAAAGGGAAAATTTGTGTGCATGGTATATGTACACATCATCCATTATGATGCGCAAATTTCCCTCAAGTGGATGACCTAAGATTTATCAATCCGTGGGAGGCGTAGGATGAAGATGGTCTCTCTCAAACAACCCTGCAACCAAATAACAAAGAGTCTCTTGTGTCCCCAACACACCCAATACAATGGTAAATTGTATAGGTGCACTAGTTCGGCGAAGAGATGGTGATACAAGTGCAATATGGATGGTAGATATAGGTTTTTGTAATCTAAAAATATAAAAACAGCAAGGTAGTAAGTAACAAAAGTGAGCGAAAACGGTATTGCAATGCTTCGAAACAAGGCTTAGGGTTCATACTTTCACTAGTGCAAGTTCTCTCAACAATGATAACATAATTAGATCATATAACAATCCCTCAACATGCAACGAAGAGTCACTCCAAAGTCACTAATAGCGGAGAACAAACGAAGAGATTATTGTAGGGTACGAAACCACATCAAAGTTATTCTTTCTGATCGATCTATTGGGCTATTCGTATAAGTGTCACAAACAGCCCTAGAGTTCGTACTAAAATAACACCTTAAGACACACATCAACTAAAACCCTAATGTCACCTAGATACTCCAATGTCACCACAAGTATCCGCGGGTTTGATTATACGATATGCATCACACAATCTTAGATTCATCTATTCAAACCAACACAAAGAACTTCAAAGAGTGCCCCAAAGTTTCTACCGGAGAGTCAAGACAAAAACGTGTGCCAACCCCTATGCATAAGTTCACAAGGTCACAGAACCCGCAAGTTGATCACCAAAACATGCATCAAGTGGATCATGTGAATATCCCATTGTCACCACAGATAAGCACATGCAAGACATACATCAAGTGTTCTCAAATCCTTAAAGACTCAATCTGATAAGATAACTTCAAAGGGAAAACTCAATCCATTACAAGAAGGTAGAGGGGAGAAACATCATAAGATCCAACTATAATAGCAAAGCTCGCGGTACATCAAGATCGTGCCAAATCAAGAACAGGAGGGAGAGAGATCAAACACATAGCTACTGGTACATACCCTCACCCCGAGGGTGAACTACTCCCTCTTCGTCATGGAGAGCGCCGGGATGATGAAGATGGCCACCGGTGATGATTTCCCCCTCCGGCAGGGTGCCGGAACAGGGTCCCGATTGGTTTTTGGTGGCTACAGAGGCTTGCGGCGGCGGAACTCCCGATCTAGGTTATGTTCTGGAGGTTTTGGGATTTATAGGAGGTGTTGGCGTCAGGGACAAGTCAGGGGGCCCACGAGGCGACGACAAGGACGGAGGGCGCGCCTTAGGGGGGGTGCCCTCCACCCTTGTGGTGGCCTTGGGACTCCTCTCCGATAACTTTTCGTTCCAGTATTTTTTATATTTCCCAAAAATATTCTCTGTGGATTTTCAGGTCAATTGGACTCCGTTTGATATTCCTTTTCTGCAAAGCTCAAAAACAAGGAAAAACAGAAACTGGCACTGGGCTCTAGTTTAATAGGTTAGTCCAAAAATAATATAAAATAGCATATAAAACATCCAAGATGGATAATATAATAGCATGGAACAATCAAAATTTATAGATACGTGGGAGACATATCACTCTTTCATCCAAATTCCAAATTGGGTGATTCTTGTTTTGTTGGAAAGTAGATTTCATGCTCTTTCCAACCCAATTGGATGCACCTTCAAATTTGTCTGGAGCGTTGAGATATTGACGAAACAATCTGACGCTACAGCAGAATCCGAGTCAAACTACAAGTCCAAAGGTGTTGCATCACCTCCACTTCGGCCCATGGGCCTTGTACGAGCCAGGGTTAGTTTTAGGCTGCCGTGGGACGTCCTCCCACCTCCTTTGTCACCACCCCCTGCTTCCATATAAGTAGATCCATCTAGTAGCTTTTTGCTTGGGTTTTGTTTAGATTAAAAGTTCGCCATACCTGCAACTTCACGTACTTCGTATGTGTTCAACGACCGGACCAAGACGTGACAGAACCCCAATTGATCAATAAAGCTTTCCTCTTTTATTCGCAATATCCAGATTGCAATTTCAGTTTCTTGCTTGTTCTTCATTTGCTTGCAGGAAATAGACCTTCGTGGTCAAGTTAATCGTGCTCCGGCGTGGTCAATAACCCCTCGGAAGTTGGTTTAGCGATTGCTAAGGCATGACGTCCTCGCACATTCGTAGTCGGATCGTCAAAGCTGACTCCCACAGAAAATGATAGCTATCTCATCGAAACATCGGGACACCTTCGTCACTATCAAGTGGTATCAGTTTTCATGTTGCTCGGTGAGAATTTCCAGTTATCCCTAGATTAGATTTATTTTATTACCTATTGTCCAAGAAAAAGCTACAAAAAAAGTTAGATCTATTCATCGTTTGTCTTAGCCAGTCTGAGCCTTTGGAATTTTCTTTTCATTATTTGCATTATTGAATTATCGGTTGCATCGTCGTGTCGAGTTGTTGGTCTTAGTGTCTAGTTCATTTAGAGTTTTGAGTTCTGTTCACATTAGTCACGTCGCCGCTGCATCGTTATTCCTTCCGCTGTCCACCACCCCATCCATCAATTTCCACCACGTGCTACCCACGTTCATTGTCATAATCATAGTTGAGGTCGTTCACATCTTCGCTTGATCCAATCTGCATCTTATCTAGTTAGTTTTGGAAAGAAGGAGAGAGAAAAAAAGACAGAAAAAAAGAGAGAGAAAAAGTTAGAGAAAAAAGGGAGATAAAGATAAAGAAAAAAAGAGTGTGAGAAAAAAAGAGAGAAAAAAACAAAATTCGGATCTATCTAGACTCAATCTCGTAGCTGAATTCTGATTGGAATCTGTTTTGTTCACTGTTCAGTAAAACAGGCATATCTTCCTGATACGAAGTCCGTTTTGGCTCAATGAGTACTCAAATTAAATCTAGCCACGAGCCGCATCTAAATAGTTTCAGAATCTAGTTCAATATTTAGCACCTCAAAATCGGCTTCTAAATAAGTCTTTTTGCCCACCGAAGTTCGTGAACACAGCTTGTTCCAGTTTTTCAGGCCAGTTTTAGAATTTTTTGACTCCTCGTATCAACTCGGAATTGAGTGATTCTTTTTGCGTTATAAAGCTTGAGTCAGTGCCATTCTTGAGAAAAATTATCAAAAAATTGGCACAATCTTTTCCAGAGGAAAGTTGGAGAGAGAGTTGTTGGTATATGCTGCTTGGCAGTTGTTTCTCATCATTATCTTTACTGCCATTGTGATCTTCACTTATATCTTGTTGTCCAGAGCTACTTCATATCCTTTATTGATGCTAGTTGTGCTACGCGGTGACCTCATTAGTGTTCTAGGCTCGCGTCTCTAGTCCGGTCTAGCCTAGGACCAGCACAGTACCGTCGTTGAGCGTTTATTCAACATTGCATCTCTGAATTGATTATTGCTAATCTTTTGCTACCATATATTTAAGCCTTCCAAGCTCCACATATTTCTACACCGTGTATATGTACGTTCCCCTGGCAATCACTTTACTCAATCTTCGAAGTTATTTGCCATCGCTGGTTGCCTGTCACCACCTTCTGCATGGTAAGAACTTGTAAGATATTAAAGTTTGCTATACTGTGAGCGTTTTACCACCACATCCTAGTAGTTCATAGGAACATTATTCTCTGATTTTGTTTCTTGTTTTCTACTAACTATGGAAGGTTCCAGAGTTGATAGTTCCTGGGCTTCATCGCTCGAGGGAGATTTGCCACCACCTAAGAAAATACAACAACCGTCACAAGAGGAGCAACAACATCAGAATGCACATAATCAGGTTAATGTTTCCATGCCACCATTTACTAGTCATTTTAGGCCTAATTCATATAGTGATTGGGAGTATAAAATAAATGCTATATTTGGTTCTCATAATTTTGATGAGCATAGAAAAGTTAAAGCTATGGTTAGTACGTTCAGTAGCTTTGCTTTAGTTTGGTGGAGGGAACATTGTCGTTTATACTCTGATTATATACCTACTACTTGGGATGATTTAAAACTTGTCATGAGAGATAAATTCATCGATGTTTATTATACTCGTGGCATGATTAAAAAACTAGAACATTTAAAACAAGGTAGTGACACCGTAACAAAATATTATGATGATTTACAAACTACCTTGTTGCATTCATTTTTAGAAGAAAGTGAAGAAGATTTAATGGACAGATTTTGGGGAGGATTAAACCCGTGATATTCAGGAGATACTAATTCATGATGAGTGCTATCCTATGGAACATTTGTTTCATCTTGCTTGCAAAGATGAATAGGAAATAAAACGACGTGTTGCTCATAAGGAGAACAAGCATACGATGTACATTCCAAGAGTTGATACGGTTGTTCCTTCAACTACTAGTTGTACTATGACAACCACATCTGTTGTTGTGAGGACTATATCACCTCCACCATGTGACACATCACCCCCGAGAGTGGCTACATCATCTGAGTTGATCATAAGAGGTAATGACAAAGGTAATGATCTTCCACCTCTACATGAGAATGATGAATGCCTTGTCAATTTAAGTGCACCATCTGATGAGCTACCCACTAATTTGATCACACCACGTATTTTAGAGGACTATGTTGATAATTTGACTTTGCCATGTGATCAAACAACTAAAATATCAACAACTTTGAGTGGACCCATTGAATTAACTGTTAATACAAAAGAACCAAGTGAGATAGGGAATAAATCAGATTTGGATCAAATACGTTTGAAAATAATTGTGCCAATGTTTAATCATTTTGATATGACCTCTAATCTTGGTGATGATTCTGTGTCAAATGACTTGTTGCATCTTTGCTTATTTAAGCATGTTGTAGCATGTAAATTTAAAGCAATCAAAGTTTATTCACCAATGTTGGGATGGTTTAATGATGAACATTGTCAATCTTTTGATATGAAGAAAGGCTTCACTTATATGTGTGTCGGCGTACGACACCTATGGGATCGCGGGGATCCCTTTTTCGGTTCGGCAAGGGGAGAGGTATGCACAAAGAGCAGAACCAAACGATCGATGCGAGGGGATTTTTACCCAGGTTCGGGCCGCTGATCAGCGTAAAACTCTACTCCTGCCTTGTTTTATTAAGAGTGTTCTTGAGCCCAAGCTCCAGGAGCGCTTGCAATGAACAGTGCGTTCAATGAGCAGCTACGCATGCAGAATGGGCTAGAAGATCCTCTCCCCTGTAGCAGTTGCCTTGGGCCTCCTTTTATATGTTCAAAGGGGTCACCACAGTGGCAAAATGTACATACATTGAGGTGTAAAGTAGCTACAGGGTTATCATACCTAACCACTGATGGTTTAGGACAAATGCATTTAATGCACCGTTAGGTGTCCGTTTAGGTGTCCTCATTTTCTTGGGGATGGAGAAAGGGGCCATCCCATCAGCACCGCTTAAGCTCTCCTCCACTGGTGCCTTGCCATGCATTCAGAGAAGGGCCTAGAATGCCAGGCTAGTTACTGTGCTGAAGCGGTGGCACAGTGATAGAATCTTGCCGGGCGCAAATCTTGCCGGGCTCTGCAAGCCACCCCGGCAAGATCTTGTCGGGGGCCTAATCTTCGGTCTTCAGCTCTTATTATCTTCTGATTCTCTGATTCTTGGTTTGAGTGTCCCTTTGACAACCTTGAACTAATCTCCAACTGTTTTCCCCGACAAGCCTTGCCGCAGGCTTGGGCACAACTGCCCGTGCACAAGTATGGGGTACTAAAGGCCCAATACTTAGTACACCGACACGAGCCCCCGGGACTAGGCCACACACGAGTGCGAGGCGTTGTTGGGCTAGGCCCAAACAGTGCATGGTAGAACACGGCCACCTATGAGGCCATTGGCCCCTTTGGGGTTCGGCAGGGGGGAGGACGCGTTGCACAAAGAGCGGAGGCCATGGGACAACACGGTAGTGGTGACACTGGTGATTTTTACCCAGGTTTGGGCCACTAAGAAGCGTAAAACCCTACTCCAACTTTGGTGGATTGATGGGGAGACCGTGAAGAACGCGTGGCACTTGAGCCCGACAAGGTCGCCTCAGGGAGAGCAGCTACGCGCGTATGAGTACACAAGGGTCCGAATCCTTTCTAAGGTTGCCACGGTCCTCCTTTTATAGGCTAAGGGGTTACCACAATGGCAAAATGGTCATTGTCCAGCGATTAGATAGCTAACAGTGCTATCGTACCTAACTCCGGCAGTTAGGACAAAGCGCATTAAATGCACTACCATGTGTCGCGCTATGGATGCGGCCCGGCAGGCCTACCGTGCCGCTCTAGTGATCTTCCATCTGTCTGCTTGACACGCCTATGGACGGGTGTCATATAGACGTGATCTTCCTCCTAAATGGCTGCCATGTGCCAAATGACAGCCAC
The DNA here is from genome assembly GCA_011799875.1 of Thinopyrum elongatum. Classification (NCBI taxonomy): domain Eukaryota; kingdom Viridiplantae; phylum Streptophyta; class Magnoliopsida; order Poales; family Poaceae; genus Thinopyrum; species Thinopyrum elongatum. The sequence goes on from CM022298.1 coordinate 315,060,433, forward strand.
TTAGTTATCTGGGGGCTCGACACCGCACCGATGGGTGACTTGCATTGTGATGCGGTGGAGCGGTGGAGCCTTGGCGGGGATGTAGGCCGCCAGTGGCCCCGGCAATCCTTGCCGAGGAAGTCTTGGGACTTGTCTTCGGGGTGGCCTCGACCTGACCAGGCTCGCCTGCCCGACAAGGGAGGTTTTTCCTTAGTGATATCTTGCTGTCTTGGCTTGTCTTGGTCTTCTTGATCCGCCCTTTGATTCCTCAAAGAGCTCTCTCTCTCTCTTTGGCTTGGTTCTATCTTGAATGCTTGGTGTTGCTTGCATTTCTGCCATTTGAGCCTGTGTACAGTCCGGGCAACATACGTGAAGGTTTGTTGCACCGATAATTAAGTAGTCGTTCTTTATACAAACAGTTCAACTCGACAGCTGAACCGAACAAAGTTTTCCCTAATTGTTGCCAACAGCATACTAAAATAGCTAGTTCAACTATATATACTAGCTAATTTTAAGTACGTAGTACAGTTCAACCATATCTATAGTGAGACGAACTGAACAAAATAGCCCCTAAATACTACTACTACAGATGGGCTTTGTACTACTTCCAGCAGCCTCTCCTCAACCAAGCAAGCTTAGTAAGAGGCAGAGGAGGAGGAGCCTACCGACGAGCTGGAGAACTGGAATCTGGTGCTTGCCGCTACTGCACCTTTAGCGACACTCACCTCGAATGCCCTCTGCCACTCCAGATGGCCCCTGTCGAAGCGGCAGGACTCCTTGTAGATCTCCTCATTCCGCACCCCTGCAGTGGCATGTGCTGCGGCCACGGCGGGGGTAAGACTCTTTGTGTGCTCGACTAGGCACTCCTCCTCCTCCCGCAGGAACTTGATGCAGCGCCGCAAGGTCGCTGACGCACATGGGGGGATCCAGCTCCACCTCTTGCCTTCGGGCGGCGATGGCGGAGCGGGTGATGACCCCGGCGGTCGACGGTGGGGTGGCGACCATGATGGCCACCTCCCCCCTTCGGGCCATGGTGGCGGAGCGGGTGATGGCCACAGTGGCCGACAGGGATGCCACTAGCACTACACAACACCGAGGACTGCACCGCCGCCGCGGTGTAGCCTCCAAGCTGGAGCTATCCTCTAATGATGGTGGAGTGGCTGAGCGACAATGACGGACCAATGCCATTGGTGACTGTGGGAGAAACAGATGAGATAAGCTACAGGGAGGAAGGGGAAATGCGACGCAGCACTCGCTGGCCGTGAGGGTTTATATAGCAGGCCGGTAAGCATTGGGATTTTGGGGGATTTTGCCGAGTCATGCGGGAAGCATGCGCGGCTGTGCGCGGGAACCTGCACGGTTGCATGGGAACGGGCTCATCGATGATTCATTGGCGCCACTTCAAGCCACTGTTTGGCCAAAAGAATGCCTGTGCAGTGCTCAAGCTTGCGCTCGAAGCTTTCTATAGTAGCAGGGTGACAATACGGGCGAGAGGAGGATGAAATGACACGTACACATACGGTTAATAAAAAAATGTTTGCGATTTAATTACCTAGCACACAGACGCTCTCTATGCATCTTCGTGAATGATTGTTCGATCACCGTGTGATGTGGAATGCAACGTAGTTTCACATCATGCCACCGGCTCGCAACTGCCGACCGGCTTGTACACGACCATTTCCTGCGTGTTCAGCTTCTCTATGCGTGTTGTTGCTTGCGGTTGAGGCAGCCGCAGTGGTCTCAGCGTCCCACCGTGCGCGCTCTACTCGCATCCCTCCGCATTCTCTACCCGTGTCCCTTCGCACATGCTGCCAGGGTTTTGGGCCGATGCATGATCACTTATGTTCATGTTGCCATTATGCATGCGGTTGCACCGGGCGTGGCGCCTTGATGTAGTTACCCGCTGTAAAAACTGCCATGCGAATGTGCCGAGAATTCAGGCCGCCCGGCCCCCATTTATACCCGCGGACATTTACCTTAATCTCTCGCGCCCTCGCGACACAATAAGCACACCCACGATGACACATACAGAGAGGATATCTAGCAGCTCCAATGGCGCTCCCCGCGACTCCAATGGCACTCCCAGTGGTTGATGACGACAACTGGTGGCAGTTCAGGACGCATCTCGTAGTGGAGACCCACGTGAGGGGCAATCACCTCTCGGTGGTGCACACAAATGAGCCGGTCTCGATGGAGAGCTCCATCCAAACTATGGAGCAGGTGCTTGCTGAGGACAAGTACCAAGTGGTCGGCTTCGACCTCGAGTTCCCCGGCGGTCGTGTCGGGCATGATCAGAAGGTTGCCCTTGCCCAGTTGTGCGTGTGCCATGACGTTCACGTCTACCACTACCACCTGGCCACAAGGCCTTGCGAGCGTTTTGCCAAGTTTATGAACAGCCTCGAATGCAGTTTCGCTACGGTGGACACCAACAACGATCTAAAATCACTCGATCTTTCGGGCTTGGCCTGCCAGAATCTTGTCGACATCCATGACCACTACAGGGTCTGGGGTAGCATGAAGAACAATCAAGACTCCCAGGTTGACCTCGCCTCGGCCATCATCGACCCCTACTACATGAAGATGAAGGATGAGAGCAAGAAGGACAAGATCGCCTAACATAGTACCTGGGAGCAGAGACTGGATGAAGAACACATCAAGTACGCGGCCAAGGATGCATACACAAGCTACGAGATGTAGAGGCGGATCATTGACCTGAGGAAGTGCCTTTGTCCTACCCCAAATGAGGGATCGTCGAGCCACAGAGAAGTGGCAACAGCGTCACAAGAAGTATATAATTAGATGATCGTTTCTCCTAGTTTAGTATGCATGTGATTGTTTATTGAGGTGTGTGCGAATGTTTTGTATAGTGACTTATATAATTGGATGTTTATTTTGGTTATATATGTTGTTCTTCTGTAGACAGAGCAAATAACATTGCACAAAGAGTAAACTAGGGAATCCATCGGTGATGATTTCATCAATTGCTGACAATTGTATACCAGCAAGCGTTTGCCCACAGCACACAAGGCTTATTAGCAGCAATCATCTGTGTTATTATCAGTCTTCGCACACATTTCTGATTACGCACCTGTTTTCCACGTATCACACACATCTTGTTAAGTTGAACCATTTCTATTGTCTTGGCTCATCGCAAACAGTTCATCCAACTGAACAGTATGCCGTATATCGCAGACACCTTGATCTGGGTGACCATTTCTGTTGTGTTGCCTAATCACAAACAGTTCATCCGAGTGAACTGTATGCCATCTATCGCACACTGCCTCACCTGGCTAACCGTTTTCTGTTGTTATGCTCATCACAAACAGTTCATTTGAGTGAACTGTATGCCAGGTATCGCACATGCAACTCTAATCCGAATCGTGTTTGATGTCTCCACAATCGTAAACAGTTTATATCATTTTTAATGGTTTTCTTACACCACTGTTTGCGATTAATGCATCGCACACAGTCTCATCGAAGGGTCTCTGATTGTACTGTCATGTTAGGACCATCCTACAGTAGTGATATTTCTTGAAGAGGGGCGCTCCCAAAAAAACCTCCTTCCTCCCCGCCTCCACTTAATGCAGCTAGCTGGACTCTCCCGCTTCCGTCACCCCCAATTCCCCCGCGCTCCCCTTCTTCCTCATTCGTACAGAAAACCCCCGCTCCCCTTCTTCCTCACTTGTACAAAAAATGGCTGCTCCCCTTCTTGCTCACTTCTACAAAAAAAACCAGCCCTCCTTCTTCCCCACTCGCACTGCCACTAGATCATCTCTCGCTACTCTGCTCAAACCCATGAGCTCGATGAGACGCCCGCAAGAAAAATGGAGTCGGCTGGCCCCAGCGCCAAGAAGATGAGGCTCCCGCCAGCGGCAATGCTAGGTGTAGATCCCACACCCGACAACACGGGGAGAAGCGGCGAGCCCCCCCCGGATCTGAGGAACCCGTAGAATCTCGGGTGGACTGCATCAGCGATCTCCCGGACGCCATCCTTGGGTAGATCATCTCGCTTCTCCCCACCAAGGATTGCTGCCACACCCAAGTCCTCTCAACTCGGTGGTGCCCTCTATGGTGCGCCGCGGCTCTTAATCTCTACTGTCGTCCGCTATATGTCGTTCATGATTTTGAACTCCTCGGAGCCATCATCTCCTCCCACCAGGGCTCCATTCAATGCCTCTGCATCCTGACATGGTACCCGCTTTACATATTCTACATGGTGGACGCCTCGCTGACATCCGATGAATTCAAAGAAAAAATCTAGCAGCTTGAGTTCTACCATTCCTACGAAAAATACATACCATGAACCGAATGCCATGTATTTGTGCCCACACCACCATTGTCAATCTCGTGGTTGTCCTCCTCTCTCCACACCGCCACCTTCGCCTGGTGCCATCCACTAGACAATCTAGTACAAATGCTTCGACTCCCACTTCTAAAAAAAACTTTCACTTGTGGTGGTTGATCTGTCATAGGTCTCACTGCACAGCATCATCGACTCTAGTTGCCATGCCCTAGAGCGCTTGCTGCTTGTTTTCGGAATAGAACTGTGTATCCGTTATCTCCAAATAAAGTTGCCTCACTTTAAAAGTATTCGAATTTATTTTGAAGGACAGGAGCGCTTCACCGAGGATGCCCCTTCACTTCAAAGGTTGCTCCTTGATTATTGTTATGTACCTTCGCAAATAACTGTCATCTGTGCACCTAAACTAGAGACCTTGGGTGTAATTCGTGATCCATTTAATGATCACAAGATGGTGTTTGGCTCCACACTTATTCAGGTACTATATATTATCATCTATACTTTTGTAATCATAAGCTGCATTTTTCATTTGTGTGCATAAGTTTTATCATCATGGAGTACACTTTGGGTACTAATATTATGTTATATGCTAAATGAAGAGTTCGTCCATGGATAGCCTGTCAATGGTGCCGGATTATATCAAGATCTTATATATCGGAGTGTTTAGTTGTGATTTGAACATGGCTTGCTGTGATGCTTTCCATGTCTGGAGAATTTGTATATAAAGGTGATGATTTCATGCACAATGAAAGCCCATGTATATTGCACTAGAATTAATCGTTCAGTTGTCTTTCTTTCAACATACTGTTTTTTAGACCTTAATTGTTTTCAATCTTCATGTCTACTTAGGCACTAACACATATAACCAATCGTGGCGTAATAAGCACCAGGATTTTCTCAGTTCTAATGACATTCGTTTAAGGATAGTACTGATGGAAGGATATGCATCCAACCAGGCGAACAGAAGCTTTGTCACATTCTTCCTATTGAATGCGAGGTTACTATTTTCCATGAGTGTCGGCTTGGAGCCGGCGATCTATGGGACAAAGCTGCCCCTTTCTGGTTTGGCGGGGGGTGCACGCACTCAATGCAAAGAGCAAGACCAACAAGAGGCACATCAGTTTTACCTAGGTTCGGGCCACCGAGAAGCGTAAAACCCTACTCCTGCTTTGGTGTATTGGATGGATGTATGCACAAGTACATGGAGCGCTCTCCCCAGCAAGTTGCAAGGGAGGGGGCAGCTGCATGAATACGTGTGCGTGGGGTTGTGAATGGTTCAAACTTCTGTAAAGGTTGCCTTAGCCCACCTTTTATAGTTCAAGGGGTTACCACAGTGGCAAAAGGGTCATTATAGGGTGATTAGATAGATACAGAACTATCATACCTAACTCTGCTAGTTAGGACAAAAATGCATTAATGCATTGCTAGGTGTCACGAGGAGGAGGATCCCCGGCAAGGTCGCCGCCCCGCTTGCTCATCTACCTCCTATTAGCTTGACATGCTTTTAGGACGGTTGTCGATAAAGGTAATCTATTCCCCAGCGAGCTGACACATAAGGGTGAGCTCCACCGCACCGCTTGCGGGCTCGACACCTCATTGAACGTCGACCAGCTGGCTAGTGAAGGTGGAGCGCAGTTGGTTTGTGGGAATCTGCTTGCCGTGAGGCTTGCCGGATCCTTGTCTTGCCGGGTCGGCCTTGCCAGCAAAGGATTGCTTCGACGCTTGTGTTGCTCTTGGTCTTTTTGATGCGCTCCTTGATCTCTCAAAGAGCTGCTTCTTTTGATCTTGGAGGTCTCCACTAAGGCTTTAACTTAGGGAGGGAGCTTCCACTTGTCTATGCATAAGTTAGGGCATTACACACCTATGTTTAATACAATGACAGGAGCCCCCGGGCCTCGGTCACACATGTTGCCGGGCATCGTTGTGTGCAGCCGAAAACAATGCACAGACAAGGCAGCGTTGACCAAGGCGACGCCGATGTTCTTGAGATCTTCTTTCCTTCTTCATTAATCTGAGCTTCGAGTTAGCCCCCAGCCTTAACCTGGCGTTCTTGTCTTTTTAACAGCTTCTGTCGTCCGTGCTAGAAACTAGGGGCGCGTGCATATGTGGGTTATCACCAGGTTCGGCGTGGGCAAGCCCACGATCATACGTGGTTTGGGATAACTGTCGTTTCTGCCATCACTTCCTCCTTTACTACAGCTTCCCCCCCATGATACGGATTAGGCGCGGGGCGTGGCATTAGTGCAGAAGGGCGGTCGTGGTGGCTGCACCTTGATCAGAGGAGCTAGGAAGCCGGATTGGCGAGACTAGGTGGTCGATGGAGTGAAGCACCCGCCAGTAATGCAGGGCGCATGACAGGCGAAGCGGGGCGGTTGCCCTAGGGTAGTGTAGATCCAGCCCCCACGCCTCCTTCTTCTTGCAACTTCCACCACCATGGCGTGGGGAAGAGGTTGCAGTCGTACTTCCACCGCGGTGGCGAGAGCTTCTCCTCGTAACCACACTTCCGCTTCGGCTGTGGCCAGAGAGGCCGGCTCCAGCGCACGGGCGTGGGGCTGCCGAGCGAGGTCGTGGTCGGCACAGTGCTCATGGGAGAGCGGGCAGGACTGGAGCACTGGTGGTTCCGCCTCCAGCGGCCCTAGCGCCGACAGAAGGCCACACAAGGGACCCCGCGCTTGAGTTCATCTTGGAGCTATGCGACCCGCCGAGGAGCAGGCTGCGGCTTCCCCGTCCCTTTGGCAGGGTGATGGAGATGCACCAGCCGCTCGGGTTGTGGCTGCGCGTGAACGACTACATCAATGGCGCCGTTTTGGTGAACGTGGAGTTCCCCGCCAACGGCGTCATGAACCTCATCCGAGGGTGGAAATCCTTCGCGCGCGCCCGCTACTTGGCGGAGGGGCACTTTCTCCACTTCAAGCTCGTGGAGGCATACGCGCTCTCCATGAAGATCTTCGGGCCTTCAGGCGCTCATCTAGGGTGCTCCGTGGAAAGCTCGAGCGATGGCAAAAGCTGCTCCTCGAGCGACAGCGATGAGGAGGACACTGATGGTGAATACGACGATGGCAGGCATCCGGCCGTCAAGTACGAAGACGACGACTCGGACTCCGGCTGAATGTCAGCAGCACCATCATCGCCAGCCGGACCCTAGCTTTGTCTTCCCCACGTGGGTGGGGGCTCTTATCCTGGCGGGCCGCGTCCCTCTGGTCCTGGCGGGGGCGGACAGGCTGTGCCTAGGCGCTCCTTTTCCCCTCATTTCACTCGATGTAAATCCTGGGAGGAGAGGGCCAAGAAAGGCATTATCAAGCACTTTTCGTTTTTCAATAAATGTATAATACCCGATGTGCTCAAATAAATGTAAATTATTCTCCTTATTTATCTCTGCCTTCATACGTTTTTCACTTAAATCCCCTACGCTGTCTGTGAGCTTGCCGGGGAGCGACTACTGGCAAAGCAACTTGCCGGTTTTGAACGTAGATGCACAGATTCCGCCGAGTGAGCTCGAAGCGGAACTAGAGCGCGGGACAAAAACACGGCAAGATTCCCTCATGTGTAGGCTTTTTGTACGAATACAGAGACATGTAAGGAGAAATAATGGAGTTACAGTTGAAAATTTTCCAACTTATCTTTCTTTGCTGTAATTCTTATCTTATGAAGTGAACGCGAAACACTGTTTATCAGAACATTCCATCTTCGTTGCTCCCCGAGATACTTGTACGCGGGGAATCCTTCTGCACTTGTACAAAACAGAAAGGAGAGACACGGTAATGTGCACACCTTGGCAATACGTTAGTCATGTCATCCAAGCAAAGTGCTATCACACTATGTTACGCATTAGTACGTGAGTAAACATGCATGAAAATGTGGGAAGCACTTAGCATTATTCAGATATGCACAAGGTCTGCGCCTGGATTTGTACAAAGGGTTACAAGCCATTGAGACTATGCTTGTACAAAAGGGGTTGCCGGGACAAGGCTCGACAACGGCGCCTTATGGATAGAACTTGCAAAGATGCTCGATATTCCATGAGTTTTGCACATGAATGCCATCTTTGGTCTCCAGACAGACTGTGCCAGGTTTGGTAACTTGTACTACCCGATAATGGCCTTCCCACTTCGGCGTCAACTTGTTTGTTCCCTTGGCAGACTGAACGCGCCGAAGGACAAGGTCGCATTTCTCAAGGCTTCGGGCATGAACCTTGCGGCTATGATAGCGGTGCAAGGCTTGCTAGTAGCATGCAACTCGCACAGCCGCCCAAAGACGATCTTCCTCAAGGAGCACGACATCTTCATGCCAGAGCTGCTGTTGCTCTACTTCATCGTAGGCAAGTACTCTAGGTGACCTGTATATGAGTTCCGTGGGTAGCAGCCTCTACACCATAGACTAGGGAGAAGGGTGTTTGTCCAGTAGCTCAATTTGGTGTCCGCCTGAGTGACCAAAGAACCACCGGCAACTCATCAATCCAACGCCTCCCGCATTTGTGCAGCCTGTCAAAAGTTCTTCTTTTGAGCCCACGCGACCCTTAGTCATTCGCCCTTTCTGCTTGCCCATTACTCCTTGGGTGAGTAACGGATGCAAAGCAAACCCTGCTTCCAAGGCTATGGACGTACTGCATGAAGGCGCGACTCGTAAGCTGGGTGTCATTGTTAGTGATGATTCTGCTTGGAACCCCAAAGCGACAAACCAGTCCTTTGAAGAATTTGATGACTGACTGTGCAGTTACCTTTCTCACTGGCTCTACTTCTGGCCACTTTGTGAACTTGTCGAGGGCAACATCCAAGAATTCAAAGCCACCGGTAGCACAGGGGAAGGGGCCCAAAATATCGAGCCCCCAGACCAAAAAAGCCAAGAGAGAGGAATTGTTTGGAGGGATTGTGCCCGCTGATGTATATTCTTTGAATGGAACTGGCATGCTTCACATCTCGTTACTAGCTCAGTTTCATCTTGGAGGGCGGTGGGCCAATAAAAATCTTGCCGGAAAGCCTTTCCGACAAGGGCTCTTGATCCTATATGGGAACCGCAGATGCCTCCATGTATTTCTGCCAACAACTTCAGTCCATCTTCCCAGAAAATGCACTTCAATTTCACACCATTTGGTCTCTTTCTACATAGGACGTTGTCCACAAACTGATACATACTCGATTGATAGGCTACTTTCTCAGCCTGCTCTTTTTCCTCGGCAAGTTCTCCTGTTTGAAGAAACTAAACTATCTGTTTGGCCCATGCCGGAGCTTGCGGCTCGATGACAAGGACCAAAGGCATTTCTTCGGCCTCGGGAGCGCTAACCTCGATGTCAAGAAACTGGGATTCTATTCGAGGCCGCCGCTCACCGGCAAGCGCATCATCATTATCGGCACATTTTCGTCGGCGGCTCTGGGAAGCTTGACCGAAAAATATTTGCTGGTGCTTATCTTTCTTCTCTTCTTTGCTCTCGTTGACGGGGCAACTGTTGGTTGATTCAAATGGAGCACAAAAGTCCCTGGTTCCACATGTAGCTTCTGGGCGGCACACTTTGACAGCTGATCAGCAATGCAGTTTTCCACACGGGGAACATGCTCTGTTTGCAAACTGTCAAAGTGCTCTTCCAATTTCCCCACTTCATCTACGTATGTCTCCATCAATGGGCTCTGCTAATCCTTGTTCACTTGCTTCACTACAAGTTGCGAGTTTCCTTGGATGATCAATTTCCTGATTCCCAACTCTACTGCGATTCTGAGGCCGGCAAGAAGCCCTTCATACTCCACAGTGTTGTTGGTGGCTTCCTCCCTGGGAAAGTGCATTTGAATCATGTACTTGAGATGCTCCACGGTGAGCGCAACAAGCAGGACTCCGGAACCGGTGCCTTGTACTGAGAAAGCACCGTCAAAGTACATGATCCAATCTGTTTCAGTTTCCCTGCCGGGGAGGGCTGATTCTTGTATCTTGTCATCCTGTGTTGGCGTCGATTCTGCAATGTATTCCGCCAATGCTCTTCTCTGAATAGTTGATGTGCTCTCAAATTTGAGTGCAAAACTTGATAGCTCCAGTGCCCACTCTACTATCCTACCAGTTGCCTCTGGATTCCTCAAAATGCGCTGCAACGGGAAGCGAGTGACCACAATAACCTCATGTGCTTGGAAGTAGTGGTGCAGCTTTCTTGAGGACATGAGTAGGCCAAAGAGCAATTTCTGCACGCTAGAGTACCTTGACCTAGCCCCCTGTAGGAGGGAGCTAACAAAGTACATTGGCTGCTGCACCACCTTCTTCTTCGGCGCGATCTGCTGATCTATTATCTTCTCCTGCACTATTTCTGTTTTTCCAGCATCTGAGCTTGCCGGGGTGGACTCTACTTTGCCATGAGATTGCTTTGCCGCCGTTGTTTCCTCATCGCAAGCTTCTCTCTATGCAACCAGCGCGACACTGACCACTTGGTTCATTGCCGCTAGATATAGCAGCAACGGTTCCTGTGGCTTAGGTGCGACTAGGGTTGGCGTAGAGGACAAGTATCTTTTTAGATCTTGCAGTGCAACCTCCGCTTCCGGAGTCCATTTTACTGGACATGCCTTTTTCAATATCTTGAAAAATGGCAAGGCGCGCTCAGCAGACCTTGAAATGAACCTGCTCAAAGCTGCGACACAACCGGCAAAGCGTCACACATTGTTGATAGTCCTGGGTGCTTGAATCTGCTCAATAGCTTTAATCTTGTTGAGATTCTCTTCAATCCCACGCTGGGACACAAAGAACCCAAGGAGCTTGCCGGATGGAACTCCAAACACGCTATTCATGGGGTTAAGCTTCACGTTGATCTTGCGCAAGTTTGCAAATGTTTCCTCTAAATCCCTAATGAGGGTTGATTTGTCCTTGGTCTTGACCACTATATCATCCATATAAGCCTCCACATTTCTGTGCAACTGTGGCTCAAAACCAATCTGAACAACTCTTGCAAATGTTGAACCGTCACTTTTTAGTGCGAAAGGCATATGTACAAAGCAATACGTGCCACTTGGAGTAATGAATGTGGTTTTTTCCTCATCTTCATTGGACATGAATATTTGGTGATATCCGGAGTAGGCATCAAGAAATGAGAGCAAATCACAGCCGGCAGTGGAGTCTACAATCTGATCAATGCGCAGCAAGGGGAAAGAATCCTTCGGACATGCTTTATTGAGATCAGTGTAATCAATGCAAAGCCTCCATTTCCCATTTGCCTTACGCGCGACAACTGTGTTTGCCAACCAAGTTGGATGTCACACCCCTCTAACCAAACCTGCTTCCTCGAGTTTCTTGATCTTTTCAGCTATGAATTGTTGCCGTTCCAAAGCCTGCTTCCTGACCTTCTGCTTGACGGGCCGAGCATGAGGACAGACAACAAGGTGGTGCTCAATTACCTCCCTGGGAACACCAGGGATGTCTGATGGTTGCCATGCAAACACATCTACATTTGCCCACAGGAAGGCATTGAGCGCGCTTTCCTATTTGCTATCCAGAGTGGCACCAACAGTGAAAGTACCGCTAGTGCCATCCTCCCTCGTCGGCACATTCTTTGTCGCAGGTGGAGCGGCCTTGGACCTATTGCCGGCAGAGCTTTCCGGCAAGTCCTCAATGGGTGCGCAACACTTTGAAGAGGTGCACTTCCTGGAAGTCTCGCTAGATGTCTTGTCGGGTTTCTAGCTTTTCTTTTCCGTGGTGGGGGCTGTGGTCTTGATGGACTCCGCTGCCGCCGCCTCTCTATAGAGCTTGTCTACACATATGACTGCATCTTTCTTGTCGTAGTTGACGGAGATGACACCCATGGGCCCTGACAACTTCAATGTGTTGTAGGCATAGTGCAATGCTGCCATGAACTTGGCCAAGGCTGGGTGACCTAGAATTCCATTGAATGGCAAGAGGATCTTAACAACATCAAACACAATTTTCTCTGTCCTATAATTCAGTTCCCTGCCAAACGTCACCAACAACGTGATCTTTCCCTTAGGTTGGCTTCTTCCCGGGTTGATTCCTTGGAACGTCCCGGTTTCTTGAGCTCTCCCTCGGAAATCTGTAGCCTCTCAATCACCTTATGGTAGATCAAGTTCAAGCCGGCCCCACCGTCAACTAATATTTTCATGACTTTGAGGTTGCGTATTGTTGGTGAGACCAACAACGGCAAACACCTGACCATAGTTGTGCAATCTGGGTGATCCTCGGCATAAAAAATAATAGGTGTGTGGGACCACTTGAGGGGCTTTTGAGAATCCGCTACCAGCTCCGCCGCATTGACTTCATGTGCCCACTGCTTGAGCTGTCAGTGAGAGGTGTGCAAAGATGCACCCCTGTCAATGGACATGGCCTCTGTTGCCTTCTGGAAGTCCGGTTCACTAGACTCATCATCATCCTCCTCTTCACTCTCTTCGTCCTCTTTTTTCTCTCTGCCCCTGGCGGGCTTTTCCTTCTTCTGGCTAGTGTTTCCGCAACGTCCACCTCGGCCGCCGTGACCCTTCTTGCTGGACCCACCTGTGCCATCTTGGCCCTTCTCCTTGTCCTGCTTCTCGTACTCAACTTTCTGTTTCTCAACTAGCTGTTCGACTTGGCGGCACTCCTGGAGGTCGCGACCTTTAGTATGGTGGATCTTGCAGTATGGCCCGTCAGATTTGTGGGCCTTCTCCCCTGCCGTGGAAACTTGGCAATCAGCGCATGCAGCTGCTTCCTTTGCCGGTGCTTTTCGTCTTGGTCTTTTTGGCGGGGCTAGAATTGCCGGATCCCTCTACGGCCATAACTGACTTGCCTTTGCGCTTTCTGTTGTGCCTTCGACCTTTCTTCTTCGGGGCGTTGGCATCGTCGTCATCAGAGTCAACTTCAATGCCAGCATCTTCCCCGGGAAGCCTTCTCCCTTCTTCATCCCGCGCACATTTGTTCGCCAACGTATACAACTCATTGACGGTCTTCGGCAATCATATGTGCACCTTTTCCCGCATCTTGTGATTGCGTACATTCGTGGGGAATGCGGCAATCACTGCTGCTGGGTGCACATCTGGGATGCTGCGGTGAACACGACTGAACCTCTGGATATACTTGCACAGATCTTCTCCTTCCTTTTGTGGGATTACTTGCAAGTTGCTAGGCAAACCCGGGGCCTTTCTGTCCCCCAGTAAAGGCACCAATGAACTCATTGCATAGATCTGACCACGAAGAAATGGAGTTCTCTGGCAAATTCATCAGCCAGGCTCTCACATTGGGCTTGAGCACCAATGGGAAATAGTTAGCTAGAATCTTTTCATCCCTTCCCCCGGCAGCCTGCACGGCGATTGTGTAAATGCCTAGGAATTTTGCCAGGTTGAGCTTCCCGTCATCCTTTTCTGGTACTTCAGGCTTGAATGCATGGACGGATGGCCAGCGGACTTCCCGCAGCTCACGTGTGAAGGCGGGGCACCCAACCTCGTAAGGCAGGTACCCACCAACAACGGACACTGGCTCATCAATGACTAGACCGTTGTGCTCGTCTGATTGACGGTGCGCCTCCCTGCATTGTTGGATGGTAGTGCGAGCATCCTTCGCTCATGTGTCTAACAGCACCTGCCGCTGATCTGGCTGTGTCTGCGGATCTAAGGAAGCCATCAACATGTCGTCGGGCAGTGCATTCTGCTGGGTCTATTGCATGCGCTGGCGCTGCTGTGGGGGCTGCTGCTGTGGAGCTGATTGCACCGTGGATTCACTGCCTGCCACATGGCCATCAGTTTGAGCTATAGACACAGTTGGTGGGCACTGCGAGGGCTCCGCCAACTGGGACCTATTTGCATCGGCAAACTCAATCAGGCTTTGGATGGTGGCTCTCCACTCATCCATCTTGTGTGCTACTGGAAGAAATCCAATAACATCTGGGTTCGCACCATCAACTCCATCGCTGTCAAAGGCATGTTGGAGCGTAAAGAACGCGATGTCGCTTGACTCCTGGCAGAGCCAGCAGGAGCGCCATTACGATCTTGTCGCCGAAAGGTGGTAGTGACGATAGGTTGGCGTAGCAAGAGCATCGCCTGAAGATCTTGAACCTGATCGACAGGCGTCTTACCGTGCAGGCACTATTGTGGAGGTACAACAACACCACTTGGCGTCACGTCACGCTCATCTTGTGACTGACGCGGCATATGTCTCGACGTCGTTCCCCTTGCTACTGTCGTCGGAGCTATAGTAGCGGGAGGGTCGCGGCTAGCGCCTGACGGGACGGGGTCACTACGATGGTTGCGTCCACCGATGCACTGAGGAAGCGGGAGATGCTTGCCCACACCATTCGCGCCATTGTTGCTGTCTTCGCTAGAGTGATGAGGGACGTGCCCAACCCCGGCGCCTCCATCACCCGTTCCTGCCGCAATGGGCATGGGGACCGCACCTCCTGTGCCGGCCGCACCCATCATGGCGGCGGTGCCGCCTGCGCCGCCCGCAGACGAGCGAGACGGGAGCTTGGATGTGGAGGGTTTCATCGCCATGGAGCCCTTCTTCTTGGGCGCCATGGATGATGAAGAAGATGCTAAGCTCGATGAAGTCAATGCACTGCTGGCTATCTTGGTTTACACCAACGTTGTCTCCTACCTTGCGCGCCAAAGATGTCGGCGTGGAGCCAGCGATCTATGGGACAGAGCTGTCCGGCGGGGGCGTGCACTCAACGCATAGAGCAAGAACAACAAGAGGCACAACGGTTTTACCTAGGTTCGGGCCGCCGAGAAGCATAAAACCCTACTCCTGCTTTGGTGTATTGGATGGATGTATGCACAAGTACATGGAGCGCTCTCCCCAAGCAAGCTACAAGGTAGGGGGCAGCTGCACGGATACGTGTGCATGGGGTTTGAAGGGTTCAAACCTCCATAAAGGTTGCCTTGGCCCTCCTTTTATAGTTCAAGGGGTTACCAAAGTGGCAAAAGGGTCATTACAGGGTCATTAGATAGATACAGAACTATCATACCTAACTCTGCTAGTTAGGACAAAAATGCATTAAATACATCGCTAGGTGTGGCAAGGAGGACCCCCGGCAAGGTCGCCGCACCGCTTGCTCGTCTACCTCCTATTAGCTTGACACGCTTTTAGGACGGGTGTCGATAAATGTAATTTATTCCCCAGCGAGCCGACACGTAGGGGCGAGCTCCAACACACCGCTTGCGGGCTCGACACCTCACCGAACGGCGACCAGCTGGCTGGTGTGGTGGAGCGCAGTTGGTTTGGTGGGAATCTGCTTTCCACGAGGCTTGCCGGGTCTTCATCTTGCCGGGTCGGCCTTGCCGGCAAAGGATTGCTTTGACGCTTGAGTTGCTCTTGGTCTTTTTGATGCACTCCTTGATCTCTCAAAGAGCTGCTTCTTTCGATCTTGGAGGCCTCCACTAAGGCTTTAACTTGGCGGGGGAGCTTCCACTTGTCTGTGCATAAGTTAGGGTATTACACACCTATGTTTAATACACCGACAATGAGGCTTAAGTTTTTCAACGAGAAATTTCTCACGGATGAATATGTTGAACACTAAAAAAGAAGTTTCAGATGGACAAATGGGCTTCTAAACATGCTCGGCTTCTATTTACAACAACTTGTCATCATATTCCAGTAATTTTTTTGGCACATGATGTTGATTTTATGGATCAGACCGATCCATTTGTTTTTTACTGCCAAAAATAGTGGTTGGGTTAGATGTGATTGCCATGTTCAATCTGGGTTTTGTCTAAACCTGATGAACAATTAATCCTTGTGCTTTTGTACCATTTGTAACCTTGAGTTAGATGTTGTTGTTGCCCTTTTCAACTTGGCTATGATTATCATATCTTCTTTGAAACAAGGCAAGTGGCTTGCCATTTCCTTAATTAAGAGAGAAATATTGTAACAAATTCCCAACCAAGGGAAATAACATCACTCTCGCCGGCTGCTTGAGCACATTGTGCATTACAGAACCCAAGTGTTAGCGCCCGCCAGCACCCACAATTTTTTTTGGGCTAGTACACTAAAATAGCCTGTAATTCTTCATAAGAAAGGCTACATGGCTATGACAGATTTGGATTCTGACATTTGGGACCCATGAGGAAAAGGCCTATCCAAGGTGGTGTCGACTTAGTCAACAAACAATTCTTCCTACCAGCTGTTGGATTGACATCCAACATCCGTCGTGTTTCTTCTATCTCTTGTCTTCTTCCTCCAGCCGCCCAAACCAAACCATGCCGTCGGTCCCGCCTACTCCTGCCTCACACGGCTGGCTCCACCTCCGCCGCCCTACCGTACTCTCAGACATTGGCTAGTCCATCCCTCTATTCCCCCACATGTCCTGTTATTCTCCGGCGATGTCAGCCCCAACCCGCACCCGGACACGAACCAGTCAACCCTCGTACTCCCCTCCGCATACGACTAGACTGCTCCATCTTCCACGGCTCATATTCGTTCCCGTATGAGGCCTCGTCGTCGTCCTCTGCCTTGGTTCACTCGCCTTGCGCAGTGTACCGTCGTCTGGTGTTATCAACTTGGTCAATAACCGAGAGGAATCAGTAGATGACTGTACATGGACACGATGACAGTAGGGACCCACCAGAGTCATGGTTGTATGCAACCAAGTGCCTCGTTATTACAAGCCAAAAAATGCTTCCTCTTAATGGTTTGACAACTGGGTCCCACACCATTGTCAACGTATAGTCAATAAATGAGAGAATTACACAACGCGCGGCTGACACCAGGGACCCAGCAGCTCACACAGTTGTTTTGTAGTTTTAGAGATGGAGCAGGGTATCAATGGGGTTGTGCAAGGGTTGTGGACCGTCTAGCCCAGGCTTATATTTTATGATTACCACATGATGAGCCCAGTTGTTTTTTTATTTCTGAAAATGGCTAGCCCAGTTCTATTTTCTTTATAGAAAACCCAACCGAGGCCTACTTGCTTTTCTCAGCCCTGCTGGGCTGCAAATCCTCCAAGACGACGAGGGATGTATTCGCTTGTCTAGAAAATGGGCTATAAGTAGTAAGAAATAGGTTGTAAATTTTAAAAACACAACAAACCGACAATTAGTTTTAAATTTCTTTTTTTAGGATTTCAAGATTTAAAATTTTATTGATTTTTTGGTGGGAAAATTATGTTGGATTTTAAATTTATATAAATTTATTTTTCAAATTAGTTTGAATGTGACTCAAAATTTCGGGATTAAAAACAGTTCGGACCGCACCGAAATATGCAAAATTTCGTTGTATTTTTTAACCGTGGCCAGAATATGGGTTGTAATGGTACAAAAAAAATATGGGCTCCAAAAATCTTTAAGAATTAACAAATGGTTTGTAAAGTATTAGAAATAATGGCAAATGAGTTGTATGCAAGTTTCCTCAGATTTTAGGATGACCTATGGGCCTACTAGGTTGACGAGTACGCTTTCCTAAGAAAAATAGGTTGATGTGTATGCAAGGCTGTGTCAACTTAGTCAACACACGAGAGCAGTGGCTGTTTGATGTCCATCCAATGGCCGGCATGCTTCTTCAATCTCTGATCTTCCTACTCCA
The DNA here is from genome assembly GCA_011799875.1 of Thinopyrum elongatum. Classification (NCBI taxonomy): domain Eukaryota; kingdom Viridiplantae; phylum Streptophyta; class Magnoliopsida; order Poales; family Poaceae; genus Thinopyrum; species Thinopyrum elongatum. The sequence continues at coordinate 315,078,170 of CM022298.1, forward strand.
GTCGCCCAAACCAGCGCCGGCGGGACTGCCTGCTCCCTCCTACCATGGCGGCTTTGTTACCGCTAAGGCCTCACCGGCCCACCCTACTCCCACCGCTGGCCAGGCCATCCGTCTACACACCCGCACCTCCTGTTATTTTCCGGCGATGGAAGCCTCACCCCGCAGCCGAACCAGGCAGTCCTCGTACTCCCCTTAGCGTGGGAATCCACTGCTCTGGCTTCGCCGGATCCTAATCGTTCCCTTCCTAGGCTTCGCTATCGTCCACCGCGTTGATTCTGTCGGTGCGGCGTGGTCAACATGGTCAACAAATGACAATCATCAGACGAGGGATGTAAGTGGAGAGGCTGACAGTCGGGACCCACATAGTCCATGGCCGTAGGCAAGCAAGTGCCTCCTTATTCAAGAAAAAAATGATTGCTCCTCCCGACAGCTGGGACCCACTAGCTACATCTTCGTATGCAAGGAAGTGCCTCCTTATTATGCGGTAAAAAATAGTTTCCACACCTGACAGCTGAGACCCACCAACTACATCTTCGCAGGCAAGGAAGTGCCCACTTATTACGTGCAAGAAAAATGATTCCTCCCACTGCTAGCTGGGACCCACTAGATTTGGTGGCTGACTTGTAGGCCTACTAAGTTGACACATACGCAGGGCTTTGTCAACTTAGTCAACAAATGATTCTAGCAGCAGTGACCATTGGATGTTAATCCAACGGCCATGCAGCTTCTCCAACCTCTGATCTTCTTGCTCCCGCCGCCCAAACCAGTGTTGGCCGTACCGCCTGCTCCAGCCTCCCGTGGCCAGCTATGCTATTGTGCAGGCCTCACTGCCCCACCCTACTCCCACTGTTGGCTAGGCCTTCCCTTTACTCACCCACACCACCTGTTATTTTCTGGTGACGGCAGCCTCACACTGCAGCCGAACCAGTCAACCCTCGTACTCTGCTCCGCGTGGGCAACCACTGCCGAGTCTTCCCCGGCTCTGGGTCGTTCCCTTCCTAGGCCTCACAATCGTCCATCGTGTTTTTTCTCTAGCGCGACGTGGTCTAAGAACAACAGTCATCGGAAGAGGACTGTATGTGGTGAGGCTGAAAGCTGGACCCACCAGCTACAACTTCGCACACAAGGAAGTGCCTCCTTATTATGCGGCAAAAAATGATTCCTCCCCCTGACAGTTAGGACTCACCAGCTATATCTTCGCATGCAAGGAAGTGTGTCTTTATCCTCCCTAATAGGTGGGACCCACCTGGTCAAAGCGTACGTAGCATCGTCTATCTGGTCACAAACATGTACGTACATACTGGTTGATCGGTCTGTCTGCCACGATGAACCATAGCCGCGTAAGGAGTGGTAGCAGTTCCAGTCCCATCTAAATCGTGTACATATATGTACAACCACACTGCAAAAAAGACGGCCACATACATACGGGCGTGGTCTCTAATGCGTACAGCAACGATGTCCTATTCATCGACAGCCAACCGATTGGGCCGGAACGGAGAAATAGTATCTTGTTCATCGGGAGGCACCAGACTAGGTTGGAATGCATCCTATTCAACCAGAGCCAACCGTCTTGGATGGAACAGTCGAAACAGGGTCTGGCGTACCGCAGAACGGAGGAAACGCCCTTCTGTTCGACATTGTATGGTCGAAACAGGATCCTGTTCATCAGGATGGTCCTGGAGTACCGCAAAACAGTGGAAATAGACTGATGTCCAAGTGCCTACGGTCGAAATGGGTTCCTGTTCATCGAGAGGGATGTGGCGTACCACAAAACAGAGGAAACAAACTTCTCTTCGAGCGCCTACAGTCGAAACGGGGTCCTGTTCATTGGGTGGGGTGTGGCATACCGCAAAACAGGACTCCATGGGCTACTGTTCATCCATCATCTACTGCCTCACTCCAGCCTCCACCAACTATTGTTCATCCACCGTGGACTTCCTCTAGCCTCCACATGTTACTGTTCATCCACCCCCAACCGGTTGGGGTGTGCGGCCTCCTCGGGGCCCTGTTCATCCAGTGGCAACCACGGGATCCTGTTCAACCAACCACCACTAGGAACTGTTCATCTATAGCCAACCAACCGGCTGGACTCACAATGTCTCGACTCGTTCTACATATCATGCACGCGGCAGCAACAGACACTATATATCCAAAGGCAACCAAACCCGCTCGCTATGTTTCGCATGGGGGTTCGGTCTGCTTCAGTAAGCAGCAGTAGTGATAGAGGCAAGGGTGTCCCGATCTTTCGATGAGATGATAGCTATCGTTTTTGGTGGAGTAGACTTTGACGATCCGACTACGAACGTGCGAGGACGTCGCGCCTTAGCAATCGCTAAACCAACTCCGAGAGGTTATTGACCACGCCGGAGCACAATCAACCTGACCACGAGGGTCTATCTCCTGCAAGCAAACGAAGAACAAGCAAGAAACTAAGATTTGCAATCTGGATATTGCGAATATAAGATGAAAGCTTTATTGATCAAGGTGGGGTTCTGTGACGTCTTGGTCTGGTCGTTGAACACAAACGAAGTACGCGAAGTTGCAGCTATCGCGAACTTTTAATCTAAACAAAACCCAAAGTCTAAACGGTGCCCTAAGGGCTGTATATATGGAGGAAGAGGGGGGGGATTTCATGGCCCTTGAAGGAGGGGTCCGAAACCAACCCTATCTCTTGTTTCCCCACACATACGGACTCTAAAAACAGCCTATACTCAAGTATTTCGAAATTACATGGGCCTGGCCCAAAAATAAGGTGGCGTAGCACCTAAAATAAGCTATGGACGAAATTTATGAAGGGGCATCTTGTATATTTCATCCATGTCCTTGTAGGTCATCACGGAGGCTTCAAAGTGCTTAAATATGCACTAGAAACGCCATTCTGGATCCCTTCACGCACGCCTTCATCTCCATGCTTGATCCTGCTCCAGTGTTCATCCCTCTTGTCCATGCTAGGCCCTTCATTAGTAATCAATACAAATGCATCCAATTTAGGAAGCATCATATTCTCATGAACATTAGAATCATTACCAAGAAACAAAAGTACCTGATAATTTAATTGGCGTGCGCGAGCTCTAGTAATTGGTCCAGTATATGTAGCAGTAGGAGCTGTGGGTGTAACAACGGTATTGATGTCCTCATCATCCTCCCCTTCTTGAAAAGAAGTCGTCCTCGACGGAAGCTCATTTTCCTCACCCAAATAAGGCTTCAAATCTGCAATGTTAAAAGTGGGACTAACCCCAAAATCTACAGGCAGCTCAAGTTTGTATGCATATCATTTATTTTCTCTAACACCTTAAAAGGAAAATCAGCATGTGGCATTAGCTTTGACTTGTGCAAATCCGGAAACCTATCCTTACGCAAATGTAACCAAACAAGATCTCCAGGTGCAAAGACAACATGTTTTCTACCCTTATCTCCAGCAAGTTTATATTTAGCATTCATGCGCTCAATATTTTCCTCAGTTAACTCATGCATTTTTAAGATCAATTCAGCACGTTGTTTAGCATCAAAATTAACCTTCTCCGAAGATGGAAGAGGCAACAAATCAATGGGTGCACGAGGTAGGAAACCATACACAATTTCAAAAGGGCACATCTTAGTAGTAGAATGCAAGGAACGATTATAAGCAAATTCAATATGAGGCAGGCATTCTTCCCACATTTTCTTATTATTCTTCAAAACAGCCCTAAGCATAGTAGACAATGTTCTATTGACTACTTCAATTTGTCCATCAGTTTGGGGGTGACAAGTAGTACTAAAAAGCAGTTAAGTCCCCAACTTAGCCCATAAACATCTCCAAAAGTGGCTAAGAAATTTAGTATCACGATCTGAAACAATAGTATTTGGCACACCATGCAAGCAAATAATTTCACGAAAGAACAAATCAGCAACATTAGCAGCATCATCGGTTTTATGACATGGTATGAAGTGTGCCATTTTCGAGAACCTATCCACGACAACAAATATGCTATCACTCCCCTTCTTTGTTCGAGGTAAACCCAAAACAAAGTCCATAGATATATCCTCCCATGGAACACTAGGTACAGGCAAAGGCATATATAAACCATGAGGATTGAGTCGTGACTTAGCTTTTTGACATGTAGTGCAGCGAGCAACAAAGCGCTCAACATCCCGTCTCATCTTTGGCCAAAAGAAATGTGTAGTAAGTACATCCTCCGTCTTCTTTATGCCAAAGTGTCCCATTAATCCTCCTCCATGCGCCTCCTGCAACAACAAAAGACGAACAGAGCTAGCTGGAATGCATAGCTTGTTAGCACGAAAAACAAATCCATCATTAACGATGAACTTGTTCCATGTTCTCCCTTCTTTACAATTCTGCAATACATCTTTAAATTCAGCATCATGCACATATTGATCTTTGATGGTCTCCAAACCAAATATTTTAAAGTCAAGTTGTGAAAGCATATTATAACGACGAGACAAAGCATCAACAATAACATTTTCTTTACCCTTCTTGTGTTTAATGACATAAGGGAAAGTCTCAATGAATTCAACCCATTTAGCATGTCTACGGTTCAGTTTGGCTTGACTTTTAATATGTTTCAAAGATTCATGATCAGAATGAATAACAAATTCTTTGGGCCATAAATAATGTTGCCATGTTTCCAAAGTCCGAACAAGAGCATATAATTCCTTATCATAAGTAGAGTAATTCAGACTAGGCCCACTCAATTTTTCAGAAAAGTATGCAACAGGTTTGCCATCTTGTAATAACACACCTCCTAATCCAATTCCACTAGCATCACATTCAAGCTCAAAAGTCTTATTAAAATCAGGAAGTTGGAGTAAAGGAGCATGTGTTAACTTATCTTTCAACACCATGAAGGCTTCTTCCTGTGCGGTACCCCAAACAAAAGGCACATCCTTCTTTGTAAGCTCGTTGAGAGGTGCAGCAATGGTACTGAAATCTCTCACAAAACGCCTATAGAAACCAGCGAGGCCAAGGAAACTTGATGAGGACATCAATACCATTGTTACACCCACAGCCCCTGCTTCTATACATACTGGACCAATTACTAGAGCTCGCGCACGCCAATTAAATTATCAGGTACTTTCGTTTCTTGGTAATGATTCTAAAGTTCATGAGAATATGATGCTGCCTAAATTGGATACATTTGTTTTGCTTACAAATGAAGGCCCTAGCTTGGACAAGAAAGAGGAACCTTGGAGCAAGTTCAAGCATGGAGATGATGGCATGCACAAGGGGAACAAGAACGGAGTTACAAGTGATGATTTCAGGACTTTGAAGCCACCATAATGTGTGCAGGAAGCCTTGGACGAAATATACAAGATGTCACTTCATAAATTTCGTCCAGAGGCTATTATAGGTGCTGCGTCACCTTATTATTGGGCCAGGCCCATGTAATTTAGAAATACTTGAGTATAGGCTGTTTTTAGAGTCCGTATGTGTGGGGAAACAAGAGATAGGGTTGGTTTCGGACCCCTCCTTCAAGGGCCACGAAATCCCCTCCTCTTCCTCCATATATACAGCCCTTAGGGCACCGTTTAGACTTTGGGTTTTGTTTAGATTAAAAGTTCGCCATAGCTGCAACTTCGCGTACTTCGTTTGTGTTCAACGACCAGACCAAGACGTCACAGAACCCCATTTTGATCAATAAAGCTTTCATCTTATATTCGCAATATCCAGATTGCAAATCTTAGTTTCTTGCTTGTTCTTCGTTTGCTTGCAGGAGATAGACCCTCGTGGTCAGGTTGATTGTGCTCCGGCGTGGTCAATAACCTCTCGGAGTTGGTTTAGCGATTGCTAAGGCGCGACGTCCTCGCACGTTCGTAGTCGGATCGTCAAAGTCTACTCCACCAAAAACGATAGCTATCATCTCATCGAAAGATCGGGACACCCTCGCCTCTATCAAATTGGATACATTTGTTTTGCTTACAAATGAAGGGCCTAGCTTGGACAAGAAAGAGGAACCTTGGAGCAAGTTCAAGCATGGAGATGATGGCATGCACAAGGGGAACAAGAACGGAGTTACAAGTGATGATTTCAGGACTTTGAAGCCACCATAATGAGTGCAGGAAGCCTTGGACGAAATATACAAGATGTCACTTCATAAATTTCGTGCAGAGGCTATTATGGGTGTTGCGTCACCTTATTATTGGGCCAGGCCCATGTAATTTCGAAATACTTGAGTATAGGCTGTTTTTAGAGTCCGTATGTGTGGGGAAACAAGAGATAGGGTTGGTTTCAGACCCCTCCTTCAAGGGCCACGAAATCCCCTCCTCTTCCTCCATATATACAGCCCTTAGGGCACCGTTTAGACTTTGGGTTTTGTTTAGATTAAAAGTTCGCCATAGCTGCAACTTCGCGTACTTCGTTTGTGTTCAACGACCAGACCAAGACGTCACAGAACCCCACCTTGATCAATAAAGCTTTCATCTTATATTCGCAATATCCAGATTGCAAATCTTAGTTTCTTGCTTGTTCTTCGTTTGCTTGCAGGAGATAGACCCTCGTGGTCAGGTTGATTGTGCTCCGGCGTGGTCAATAACCTCTCGGAGTTGGTTTAGCGATTGCTAAGGCGTGACGTCCTCGCACGTTCGTAGTCGGATCGTCAAAGTCTACTCCACCAAAAACGATAGCTATCATCTCATCGAAAGATCGGGACACCCTCGCCTCTATCATAAGCTCGTTGAGAGGTGCAGCAATGGTACTGAAATCTCTCACAAAACGCCTATAGAAACCAGCGAGGCCAAGGAAACTCCTCACTTGTGTGACCGTTTTGGGCTGCGGCCAACTCTCAATAGCTTCAATCTTGGCTTTATCAACTTCAATTCCCTGTGGAGTAACAACATAGCCAAGAAAAGATACTCGGTCGGTGCAAAAGGTGCACTTCCCAAGGTTACCAAACAAACGTGCATCACGTAGAGCAATAAAAACAGCACGTAAATGTTCCAAATGTTCCTCCAAAGATCTGCTATAAATCAATATATCATCAAAGTAAACTACCACAAATCGTCCAATGAAAGCACGTAAAACTTCGTTCATTAATCTCATGAAAGTACTAGGTGCATTAGTTAACCCAAAAGGCATGACTAACCACTCATATAAACCGAACTTAGTTTTAAATGCTGTTTTCCATTCATCTCCGAATTTCATATGAATTTGATGGTATCCACTACGCAAATCAACTTTGGAGAATATTGTAGAGCCACTCAATTCATCAAGCATATCATCTAGCCTAGGAATAGGATGACGATAACGAATAGTAATATTATTAATGCCTCTACAATCAACACACATACGCGACGTACCATCCTTTTTTGGCACTAGTATAATAGGAACAGCACAAGGACTAAGAGATTCGCGTATATAACCTTTGTCGAGCAGCTCCTGTACTTGACGCATAATCTCCTTCGTCTCCTCTGGATTGGTACGGTATGGCGCACGGTTTGGCAACGAAGCACCGGGAATTAAGTCAATCTGGTGCTCAATCCCGCGAATAGGTGGTAATCCCGGTGGCACGTCTTGTGGAAAGACGTCAGCGAACTCCTGCAAAATGTTAGTGACAGCAGGAGGCAAAGAGGAAGGCACGTCCTCAAATGAAAATAATGCCTCTTTGCACACAAAAGCATAGCAAACAGATTTGCTTAAATCTAGCTCATCAATATCAGATTTGGTGGCAAGTAAACACGCATTTTCCAATTTAATTTCAGAAGCAACACTAGATGTTTTATTATTAGGCTTCATTTGTTGCTCAAATTCTTTTGCCACAATCTGATTTTCACTCTTATTTTTCTCCTGTTTTGCTTTACTAGCTCTATTAATATCATCTTTCAAAATAGAATCAGGAGACATAGGAAGCAAAGTAATATGTTTATCCTTATGAACAAGAGTATACTGATTGTTTCTACCATGGTGTACAGATTTTTTATCAAATTGCCATCGTCTACCAAGTAATAAGGAACATCCTTGCATGGGTACCACATCACAATCAACATAATCAGCATATGTAGAGATACTAAAATGCACATGAACAATACGTGTTACCTTAACCTTGCCGCTGTTGTTGAACCATTGGATATAGTAAGGATGTGGATGTGGTCTTGTGGTGAGAGATAGCTTCTCCACCATCTCCATGCTAGCCAAGTTTTTGCAGCTCCCTCCATCTATGATGACGCGAACAGAACGTTCCTTCACAACTCCCTTTGTATGGAACAAATTATGCCTCTGATTTTGCTCAGCTTGTGTGACCTGCACACTCAAAACACATTGAGCAACTAAACATTCATACCTGTCAGCGTCTTCAGGAGCCATGTATTGTGTCTCATGATCAGAATCATCTCCACCGTGTTCTTCACTTGTAATAAGAGCCAAAGTCTCCTCATCATAGTCACTAGCGGACTCATACCTACCATCCTCAGTAGCAATCATAACACGCGGAGATTGGAATTCTCTCGCATAATGACCTCTTCCCTTACAACGACGACAAATAATATCATGTGTGTGCCCTGTTGATGCCATAGATGAAGAAGAGCTCTGGGCAGGCCCAGAAGGTGTACTCTTGGCAGATGGTGGTGGTGGTGCCTGTTTTCTTGTATCTCGGTTGGAGTTGGCGGCTGAAGTCAGTGGTGCTGCAGTAGGACGTGTGGGAGTAGAGGAGGCATGCGGTGTCCATGATGAAGATCGACCTGCAGAAAAATTAGTTCGCGCCAATGCCTGTCGATCCTGCACTTCACGTTCAGCTTTACAAGCAAGATGGAATAAACGAGTGATATTATTATACTCCTTATACTCTAGAATGGTCTGAATCTCTCTATTTAATCCACCCATGAAACGTGCAAGCATAGCTTCATTCTCCTCAACAATACCACATCTAATCATGCCAGTTTGTAATTCCTGATAATATTCTTCTACAGAATTTTTTCCTTGTCTTAAGCGCTGCAATTTTTGAAGTAATTCACGTTGATAATATGGTGGAACCCAACGAGTACGCATAGCAGTTTTCAAAGCAGCCCACATAGCTGGAATAGGATATAATCTACAATGTTCAGACCACCATACACATGCAAAACTAGTAAAAGCACAAACAGCAGCAGCAACACATCTCTCCTCGGGATATTGTAAACATGTAAAACGTTGTTCAGTTTCTAACTCCCAAGTAAGATATATATCAGGAACATATCTACCCTCAAATGGTGGAATATTCAATTTCAGTTTAGGAAGATGGTCATGATCTCGTACCTGAGCTGGTAATGCAGCCCTACCATTGCGATTATTGGCATGTGGACGACCTGGCGCTGGTACGTAGTTCTGATTTTGATCAACCTCATCCTCGTAATCGCCCGCATAATCGTCCTCCTCAGCGGCAACAGGAGCCATAGAAGCATCAACAGTAGGTGCAGCGGCACCAGAAGTTTGACCAGGCTCAAGGGGAACGCGCTGTGCGCGTCCCACTTGATTTGGAAGGCGACGTTGTTGTTGTTGTAGAGGTGCGACAGGTGCAGCCGGCGGTGGTTGTGGAAGACGCGCGAGCAATTCATTAAACTTGTTATCGAGCTTTGTTTCGAACGTCTTCTCAATTCCATCTATCTTCTCCATGGCCTCTTCAAATCTGTTTAGCACATCTTGCACCTGTCCACTCATCATTTGCTGAAATTTATCATGTAGCTGTTTGTTCGTCATGTTCTCCCAATCAGTCTCATCGGCTTGTGATCCTGCCATGGTTAGCAGCAAAGAAACACACAAGAATATGATCCTACAGACTACTGGGAAGTGGTGGTGGTGGTGTATCACAAAACCGTCAAGAGAATCTCAAATGCTTACCAGTTCTTACCCAGCAGCAGGTGGTGATCGGCAACCGTTATAGTCAAAACTCTTAAAGATTGGACAGAGCGATTGCCAGGTGGTGTCAAACGCACGACGTAGATGTATGTGGTGTTGGGAAGGCTTATGATATGGTAGCAAAAATGTCAGCAATAATCAATTCAGAGATGCAAAGTTGAATAAACGCTTAACGACGGTACTGTGCTGGTCCTACGCTAGACCGTACTAGAGACGCGAGCCTAGAACACTAACAAAATCACGGCGCGGCACGTAAACAAGGGAAGAGCACACTCTAAAAAAAATTCATTTTTTTGCACTGTTTTTTTTACGCTCCTTTTTTTGCAAAAAATCACTATAATGGCGAGTGTCTCAAAACCCTTCCCAAGTCAAACTAACAGGATTGGCACGAAATTTTTTTTGACAATTTTTTTTTTCGGAAATCAGGATAGCGACGACGAAAAAGTGCGACAAAAAATCACTATGATGGCAAGTGTCTCAAAACGCTCCCTGGGACCTAAAAATAGGATAGGGAAAAAATATTTTTGACTGCCAAAATTTTGGCCTAAAAACTGCCCGGGGGTCTCCAGACTTTTTTTTTCCCGAAACCTACTCCGGCAAGGAAACACGAATCGGAAACTAGATGGATCTCGAAAACAAACCTAATATGAAAAGAACTCGGATTGGTGGTGGATATATGGTGGTGGTATATGGTAGCGGTGGTGGTATATGGATACGGATCGGTGGTGGTATATGGATACAGATCGGTGATGGTATATGGATTCAGAGCGGTGGCGGATAAGAGGTGGTGGTAGATGGCATGGGCGATGATGATGGTGCGGCGGCGGCGTGACAACTTATGACCAGAACTCGAAACTCTAAAGGACTAGACGCTAAGACCAGCAACTAGACACGACGATGCAACCGCAAATTCAACAAAGCAAAAACCCTAAAAAGATTATGCAAAGGCTCAGATTGGTTCGGATATGATGAACTAACCCTAATTTTTTTTTGGCTTTTTCGTGGACTGTAGGTATGAAGAACAGACTCGATCTAAACTACGAAAAACTGTAAAATCTCGCCGAGCAACCTGAAAATCTGATACCACTTGATAGAGGCGAGGGTGTCCCGATCTTTCGATGAGATGATAGCTATCATTTTTGGTGGAGTAGACTTTGACGATCCGACTACGAACGTGCGAGGACGTCGCGCCTTAGCAATCGCTAAACCAACTCCGAGAGGTTATTGACCACGCCGGAGCACAATCAACCTGACCACGAGGGTCTATCTCCTGCAAGCAAACGAAGAACAAGCAAGAAACTAAGATTTGCAATCTGGATATTGCGAATATAAGATGAAAGCTTTATTGATCAAGGTGGGGTTCTGTGACGTCTTGGTCTGGTCGTTGAACACAAACGAAGTACGCGAAGTTGCAGCTATGGCGAACTTTTAATCTAAACAAAACCCAAAGTCTAAATGGTGCCCTAAGGGCTATATATATGGAGGAAGAGGGGGGGGGGATTTCGTGGCCCTTGAAGGAGTGGTCCGAAACCAACCCTATCTCTTGTTTCCCCACACATACGGACTCTAAAAACAGCCTATACTCAAGTATTTCGAAATTACATGGGCCTGGCCCAAAAATAAGGTGGCGTAGCACCTAAAATAAGCTATGGACGAAATTTATGAAGGAGCATCTTGTATATTTCGTCCATGTCCTTGTAGGTCATCACGGAGGCTTCAAAGTGCTTAAATATGCACTAGAAACGCCATTCTGGATCCCTTCACGCACGCCTTCATCTCCATGCTTGATCCTGCTCCAGTGTTCATCCCTCTTGTCCATGCTAGGCCCTTCATTAGTAATCAATACAAACGTATCCAATTTAGGAAGCATCATATTCTCATGAACATTAGAATCATTACCAAGAAACGAAAGTACCTGATAATTTAATTGGCGTGCGCGAGCTCTAGTAATTGGTCCAGTATATGTAGCAGTAGGAGCTGTCGGTGTAACAACGGTATTGATGTCCTCATCAAGTAGTGATCGATCGGGTTCAGTTAGCAGCAAAGGAGTCGGTCAGGTTCAGTTAGCAGCGAAGGAATCAGTCGGGTTCAGTTAGCAGTGAAGGGATCGATCGGCTTCAGTGCATAGCTAGCTAGTGCGATCGCTCGGGTTCAGTAAGCCAATGCCTCGCTCAGGTTCAATTAGCGATCGCCTCGCACACACGCACGTATGAGAGAGAAACATTCAAACCACACTACATCACTCGGTCCCAACCACCCACCGTAACTGGGAACTACCCGAAATTTTTCTCACCCTCACTTCTACCATGATTTTTTATATCATGGAAAAGAATGTCATGCATGTGCATCTCCGGCCGGCCTAGGACGAAAAGCCATTTTCTGTCATGATTTTCTGTCATAGAAGTATGAGCCCACCACATCTATGATGATACGTTTTTTGTCACAATTATCATCATAGAAGTTTCATAAGCATGACAGAAAAAGTTTTTGTTTGGGCCATAATGTCATGGATGTGTCTTTTTTTTGTAGTGCTACGGATCCGTATCAGTGGTGAACTGATCACGCCTCATATGAAGGGCAGGAAGGTTGATGTAGAAGCCCTTCGAGATCGATTTACCCTCCGGCAAAGTACCAAAAAAGGCCTCTAGATGGGATCGGGTAAGAATAGAAGCTTGTGACGGTAGAAAAATTGTTTCCGGTAGCTTTATGGGGTTTTCCCCATATTTGAGAATTTATAGAAGTGGAATTAGGTCAGACGGAGCTACGTGGGGCTCACAAGGTAATGGGGTGTGCCTACCCCATGGGTGCGCCCTGTTGCCTTGTTGTCTCTTCATTTCGCGTCTGGTCTCCCGCCAAAGCTTCTAGGGTCTCTTTTGTCCAGAAAAAATCATCAAAAGATTCGTAGCATTTGAACTCAATTTGGTACAGATTTTCTGGAAAACCAAAAACAAGCAGAAAGCAACAACTGGCAGTAGGCACTGGTGAGGGTGTCCTGGTTTAAGGGGTCCTCGGGCTGCCGACCTATTTCTCGTCGGCCAGACTAGTGGGCTGCTTGTTGTTCGTCAGGAGAAAACTAGACTTTGGGTGATCTGGTGCTCTAGAAGGAAACCTCCGGAGACTTGACGTATCCTCCAAGGCTTGCTTAACGTGACTTGTGTGTTATCCCTTGTTGGTAACCGACATATGTAACCCTAGGTAACCTTGGTGTCTATATAAACCAGAGGGTTTAGTCTGTAGAGGCTAGAACCATCATCCTACTCATCTAGGGTTTAGTTCATCCGATCTCATGGTAGATCAACTCTGTAATCATCATACATACACATCAAAACAATCAAGCAGGACGTAGGATTTTACCTCTTTGAGAGGGCCCGAACCTGGGTAAATATTGTCTCTACGTTCCTTGTTCCCCATCAATCCAAGATCTAAAGCTCGGGACCACCCACTCGAGATCCGCTGGTTTTGACACCGACATTGGTGCTTTCATTGAGAGTTCTGCTGTGGGATCGATGAAGGATTGGTGGCTCGCTTAGTCATTAGCAACGCCATCTGCAATGGGGATGTCTTTGTTCCCGGATAGCTTTTCGTGTTCGGCAGCATCGTAGTGCACGCTGGCCCGACCGGATGCCTTGGCCGAGTCAGTAGCTTCGTCCCCGGCCAGGAGATCAGGTTCGGAAACCTAGAGTTCATCACCGACTCCCTGGGAGATCTTATTTTGACAAAGTTCTCGGCTTCGCCTGAAAAGCCCACAAACCCTGAGGCTTTAATGTCGGGCGTGATGTACCCCACCACTAGGGCAGCCGCAACCTCGAATCTAGCCTTAAGTGCAGATCCAGTCTCCATCCCTGATGCCCGCTGTCAGCCTCGGCCGGACATTGCCCCGGCGCGATCTTGAATGCCCCTGGAGCGGCAATAATGCGAGTCGACCAGTAGCACTCCCAGAATATGGACCCGACAGATCTCTGCCTGTTAAACGAGTTGCTAGACTGAATCCAAGCCATGGGGGTTACTGACGGTCTATCCTTGGTTTACGATCAGGAGGGCCTTAAAACCAAAGACAGGGAAATCTACGTCCCACCCATCACTCACTTGGTCGCCACCATCGAACACTTGGCTAAAGACTCGCCCCTGCGACCTACGGAGCTAAGAACTGATTGTGTGTAAGTCTCCAATCATCAAGTCCTGTCGTCTAGTTCAGAATCCGACCTTCGCCCCGGAAAAAGTCCAAAGTCGAGCTCCGATTCAGCACATGATCTCGAGTATATGCAACTGTGCCTGGTTGATAATCCGGATCCCGAGCCTGGTGCATTGGATTCCACGATGATGCAAGGCACCGCCGCAAAAACTCCAAACTCGCACCCTGTCAAGATATAAAGTTTTTCCCACCCACCCCCACATCGAATACTCACCAAGCAACTCAGGGTGGCCCAACATATTGGACCTAATGTACGTAAAACAACAGCTCGAAGAAACAGTCCGGCAATTCTGGACAAGTTTCCTCCTAGTTAAAAACAAGATAACGGACTACGGCAGCCAGGAAATTCTAGCGACCTTCTGGCATAACTACCGAGAGGAAGGAATTCTAAACGCCCTCTCCCGCCGTCACGTACAAAACTTTGACAAGCTATCAGACCTGGTACGCAGGTAATGCGCTATGGAAAGCACCTGGGAGGCTCAGCAAGTGCAAATTATAGATACGTTGGTCCCCAAAAATAGGTTAATAGGTTAGTAGGTGATGACCCACAAGTATATGGGATCAATTGTAGCCTTTTTGATAAGTAAGAGTGTCGAACCCAACGAGGAGCAGAAGGAAATGACAAGCGGTTTTCAGCAAGGTAATGTCTGCAAGTACTGAAATTGTAAGTAGCAGAGTAGTTTGATAGCCAGATAATTTGTAACAATTAAGTAACAATAGTAGTAGCAAAAGTGCCGCAAGGTAGCCCAATCCTTTTGAGGCAAAGGACGGGCCAAAACGGTCTCTTATAATAAGCAAATCGTTCTTGAGGGTACACGGGAATTTCATCTAGTGACTTTCATCATGTTGGTTTGATTCGTGTTCGCTACTTTGATAATTTGATATGTGGGTGGACCGGTGCTTAGGTGCTGTTCTTACTTGAACAAACCTCCTACTTATGATTAACCCCCTCGCAAGCATCCGCAACTATGAGAAAAGTATTAAGAATAAATTATAACCATAGCATTAAACTTTTGGATCCAATCGGTCCCTTACGGAATAGCGCATAAACTAGGGTTTAAGCTTCTGTCACTCTCGCAACCCATCATCTAATAACTACTCCACAATGCATTCCCTTAGGCACAAATATGGTGAAGTGTCATGTAGTCGACGTTCACATGACACCACTAAGGGAATCACAACACACATACTATCAAAATATCGAACACATATCAAGTTCACATGATTACTTGCAACATGATTTCTCCCGTGACCTCAAGAACAAAAGTAACTACTCACAAATGATAATCATGCTCAAGATTAGAGTGGTATTAAATAGCATATTTGATCTGAACATATAATCTTCCACCAAATAAACCATATAGTAATCAACTACAAGATGTAATCAACACTACTAGTCACCCACAAGCACCAATCTATAGTTCCGGTACAAAGATTGAACACAAGAGATGAACTAGGGTTTGAGAGGAGATGGTGCTATTGAAGATGTTGATGGAGATTGCCCTCCCCAAGATGGGAGAGTTGTTGGTGATGATGATGACGATGATTTCCCCCTCCAGGAGGGAAGTTCCCCTGGCGGAATCGCTCTGCCAGAGGGCAAAAGTGCTCCTGCCCATGTTCCGCCTCGAGACGGCGGCGCTCCATCCCGAAAGTCCTCTCTTGATTTTTTCTAGGTCAAAATGACTTATATACCAGAAGATGGGCACCGGAGGTGGGCCGAGGGGAGCACAACCCACCAGGGCGCGCCCAGGTGGGTTGTGCCCACCTGGTGGGCCCGCTCTGGTACTTATTGGCTCCAATATTTCTCATTTATTCCATAAAAATCCTTGTAAAGTTTCAGCTCATTTGGAGTTGTGCAGAATAGCTAGCCTGACATAGCTTTTTCAGGTCCAGATTTCCAGCTGCCGGAATTCTCCCTCTTTGTGTGTACCTTGCATATTATGAGAGAAAAGTCATTAGAATTACTCCAAAAAGCATTATTATGCATAAAAACATCATAAATAACAGTAGGAAAACATGATGCAAAATGGACGTATCAACTCCCCCAAGCTTAGACCTCGCTTGCACTCAAGCGAAAACCGAAATCGAAAAACATGTCCACATGCTTAGAGAGAGAGGTGTCGATAAAAACAAAATACGAACATAGAAGCATCATGTAGTTTTATTATAACAGCAACAAACTTTAACATAAAACTTTTATCATAGACTTCTCATGAATAAGTAACAATTCATCACACAATCGAAGTATAAAGCATAAACTCTATTAGAAACCAACAAACTATGTTCTCAGTCAACTTTGCAACTACAATTCATCATCTTTTCAGGAAGGGTCACGTATCGAAGCCTTTAGGCAAGTCCACATACTCAACCATCATATAGTCTTCTATGATTGCTAACACTCACCGCATACACATGAGCAAAACGCTTCAACCGAACACATAGAAAGATAGGGTGATGTCAACAATAATAACTCATGCTACCCATATTCAACGTATTCACCTCCAGGGTGATGTCAACAATAATAACTCATGCTACCCATATTCAACTAGACATATGTGCCTAGATCTTTCCTCACCACATGATGCTTGCCAAAGGAGAAAAATAAAAGGAAAAGAGAGAAGAACTTTGACTCTTGCATAAAAGTAAATACATAAAAGTAAAAGATAGGCCCTTCGCAGAGGGAAGCAGAGGTTGCCATGCGCTTATTTGTTTGTATGCTCAACCCCTTGATGGAAAAGAACGTCATGTTATATTGCCCCTTGTGATGGCAACCTTTATTATGCAGTCTGTCGCTTTTATTCTTCACCATCACAAGTTCGTACAACGCTCAATTTTCTCTTAAACTAAATGATCTCACACTTTTAGAAGCAATTTTTATTGCCTTATTGCACCGATGACAACTTAGTTGAAGGATCTTACTCAATCCATAGGTAGATATGGTGGACTCTCAAAAATAAGATTTGGGTTTAAGGGTTTTGTGGATGCATAAGTAGTATCTCTACTTAGTGCGGAATTTTTGGCTAGCAAAGATAGGGGCAAGCCCCACATGTTGAAGGATCTATGACAATATAACTTCTATGTGAATATGAACAAACATAAATCATTAAGTTGTCTTCCTTGTCCAACGTCCACAATTTTGGCATATAATATTTTGATGGGGGCTCACAATCACAAAAGATTTCCATGATAGTGTATTTATATGTGAATCTTCTCTTCCCTTATTAATTCTTTCTTGAGTTGCATCATTGACTAATGCTATGTTTGTTAATCTCTAATAAAAATTTCTACTCATACTTTTCCTTATGTGGTGTTATCACCTACCATAGGATTAGCATATGATCTTTTCATTTATTTCCTTTCTCTTTATTGAAACATGAAAGTAAAGAAAGCAAAAACTCAAACTAAACTTTATTATATATCTCGCACACAATTACAAGGATGGATTACTAAGCAAGCTCTAAAAAAAGGATTGAACTAAACTTTTATTCATCTAAAGCAAAAGATAACCATGGATCAAACTAAGAAAAGTAAAGGCAAAAGATAGTAGGGGTGATACGATACCGGGGCACCTCCCCCAAGCTTGGCGGAAGCCAAGGGGAGTGCCCATACCCGATACTCAATTTTCTTTTGGTGATGAAGAAGGAGGTGGTGGTGATGAAGTAGAAGGATTGTCTTTCCTCCTTAGCATACACTTGAGGGTGGAATTCTCATCCTTCAATTCACCGATCTCCTGCTCAAGCTCCAATACCTTTTAGCATAAATCTTGCTTATTTTCCTATAAGAGACGAAAGGGAATAAACTGAATCTTAGGCTTCTTTGCTTTGTTGGGGAGTCTCGACTTCTTCTGAGCTCGTCTCCTCCTCCCTTTTAGGATCATAGTCTTCTTCTTCCTCCGTAGTCCAGCCATTGTGCTCCACATCCCCATACACCTTAGGGTTTGCTATATAATCAGCAACATAGCTCTCACCCTCCGAGTCTTGGGACGACATATTTTTAGATCTGTAAGGAAAACAACAAGAAGAGAAAGCAGAAGATTTCTCCGTGATACGGAGGTCAATATGTTCGGGGGGTATATAAAGATTTTTTTTATCTTGGGAAACAAGCAAACGGAAGAAAAACGGAGTCCGGAAGGTACCCGAAGTGGGCACAACCCACCTGGGCTCGCCTGGCCCTGGTGTCTTGTGCCCACCAGGGGTGCCTTCCTGGTTGCTTCTTATTTTCCTAATTTTCTAAATATTCCAAAACTGACAAAAAATATTTTTGCAGATTTTTCGGAGGCCGTTTACTTACCGTATCACGTATCTCCTCTTTTTCACGATTCTGGAGTGTTCCGGAAGGACCCTTTTATGTGTTCTTCCGGTGTCATAGTTTGGATAATATTACTTTCAACATTAATGGGCGTACCTGAGATATAATGTTTTATTCATTGCCCATTAACAACCTTCGGGTTAGTACCTTCGGCATTATTTATTTTGATTGCTCCAGACCGATAAACCTCCTCGATAACATAGGGTCCTTCCCATTTGGAGAGGAGTTTTCTTGCAATGAATCTGAAATGAGAGTTGTACAAAAGAACATATTCTTCAACTTTGAACTCACACTTTTGGATTCTTTTATCATGCCATCTTTTAACTTTTTCTTTAAATAACTTGGCATTTTCATAAGCTTGGGTTCTCCATTCATCTAATGAGCTAATATCAAATAACCTCTTTTCACCGGCAAGTTTGAAATCATAGTTGAGTTCTTTAATTGCCCAATATGCTTTATGTTCTAACTCAAGAGGCAAATGACAAGCTTTTCCATAAACCATTTTATAAGGAGACATACCCATAGGATTTTTATATGCTATTTTATAAGCCCAAAGTGCATCATCTAATTTCTTAGACCAATTCTTCCGGGATCTATTGACAGTCTTTTGCAAAATTAATTTTATTTCGCTATTGCTAAGTTCAACTTGACCACTAGACTGAGGATGATAGGGTGATGCAATTCTATGGTTAACATCATACTTGGCAAGCAGTTTACGGAAAGCACCATGAATAAAGTGTGAACCACCATCAGTCATTAAATATCTAGGGACTCCAAACCTTGGGAAAATAACTTCCTTAAGCATTTTAATATATGTGTTGTGATCAGCACTACTGGTTGGAATAGCTTCTACCCACTTAGTAACATAATCAACAGTAACCAAAATATGAGTATACCCATTAGAGGAAGGAAAAGGCCCCATGAAATCAAACCCCCAAACATCAAATGGTTCAACAGCAAGAGAATAATTCATAGCATTTCTTGATGCTTACCGATATTACCTATTCTTTGACATTCATCACAAGATAAGATGAACTTACGAGCATCATTGAAGAGAGTAGGCCAATAAAAAACAGATTGCAATACCTTATGAGCAGTTCTGTCTCCCACATGATGTCCTCCATAAGCTTCGGAGTGACATTTCCGTAGGATTTGTCCCTATTCATGCTCAGGTACACAACGTCTAATAATACCATCTACTCCTTCTTTATAAAGATGTGGGTCATCCCAGAAGTAATGTCTTAAATCATAGAAGAATTTTTTTTCTTTGGTTGGTATGTAAAGCTAGGTGGTAAATATTTAGCAACAATGTAATTAGCATAATCAGCATACCAAGGGTGTTATTAGAAACATTTATTGCAGCTAACTGCTCATCAATAGGTAGTGGGTCATCAAGGACATTTTCAAGCCTAGACAAGTTATCAGCTACGGGATTCTCTGCTCCTTTTCTATCAGTAATATGCAAATCAAATTCTTGTAGCAAGAGAACCCACCT
This sequence comes from Thinopyrum elongatum, assembly GCA_011799875.1. Taxonomy (NCBI): domain Eukaryota; kingdom Viridiplantae; phylum Streptophyta; class Magnoliopsida; order Poales; family Poaceae; genus Thinopyrum; species Thinopyrum elongatum. Next base: position 315,097,988 of record CM022298.1, read on the forward strand.
AATGAGTCTAGGTTTAGCATCTTTATTTTCCATAAGATATTTTATAGCAGCATGATCGGTGTGAACAGTCACTTTAGAATCAACAATGTAGGATCTAAATTTATCACAAGCAAACACAACTGGTAAGAATTCTTTTTCAGTAGTAGCATAATTTCGTTGGGCACTGTCTAGAGTTTTACTAGCATAATGGATAACATTTAGTTTCTTATCAACTCTTTGTCCTAGAATAGCACCAACAGCATAATCACTAGCATCACACATAATTTCAAAAGGCAAGTTCCAATCAGGTGGTTGAACAATAGGCGCAGTAATTAAGGCTTTCTTGAGTGTTTCGAAGGCTTCTAAACAATCATCATCAAAAATGAAAGGAGTGTCCTTTTGCAAAAGATTTGTAAGAGGCCTAGAAATTTTAGAAAAGTCTTTGATAAATCTCCTATAGAAACCAGCATGACCAAGGAAACTACGAATACCTTTGATATCTTTAGGACATGGCATTTTCTCAATTGCATCAACCTTAGCTTTGTCCACCTCAATACCTCTTTCAGAAATTTTATGGCCCAAAACAATACCTTCATTAACCATAAAGTAGCACTTCTCCCAATTCAAGACACGATTTGTTTGCTCACATCTATGCAAAACTCGATAAAGATTGCTTAAACAATCATCAAAAGACTTCCCATAAACATAAAAGTCATCCATGAAAACCTCAACAATCTTTTCACAAAAGTCAGAGAATATAGCAGTCATACATCTTTGAAAGGTAGCAGGTGCATTGCATAAACCAAAAGGCATATGTCTATAAGCATAAGTTCCAAAGGGACAAGTGAAAGTGGTCATTTCTTGATCAGGTTGAGAAACAGGTATTTGTGAAAAACCAGAATATCCATCAAGGAAACAAAAATGTTTGTGCTTTGACAATCTTTCTAGCATTTGATCAATAAAAGGCAAAGGGTAATGTTCTTTTCTGGTTGCTTTATTTAATTTTCTAAAATCAATTACCATTCTATAGCCTGTAACAATTCTTTGTGGGATGAGTTCATTTTTATTATTAGGAACAACAGTAATTCCTCCCTTCTTAGGGACACAATGAACATGACTTACCCACCTACTATCAGCTATAGGATAGATTATACCTGCTGCCAGAAGTTTTAATATTTCCGTTCTTACCACTTCTTTCATCTTCGGATTTAACCGACGTTGGTGATCAACAACGGGTTTACCTCAGGTTCCATATTAATTTTGTGCTGACATAGAGTGGGACTAATGCCCTTAAGATCATCAAGAGTATATCCAATAGCAGCTCGGTGCTTCCATAGAACTTTCAATAGTCTTTCTTCTTCATGTTCTCAAAGGTTAGCACTAATAATAACAGGATATATCTTTTTCTCATCAAGATAAGCATATTTCAAAGTGTCTGGCAATTGTTTTAATTCAAACACAGGATCACCTTTAGGTGGAGGAGGACCTCCTAGAGTTTCAATAGGCAAATTGTGTTTAAGCAGAGGACGTTGTTCAAAGAAAATCTCATCTATTTCATTTCTTTCATGCATATGTAAATCATTTTCATGGTCTAGCAGATATTGTTCTAAAGGATCAGTAGGAGGCACAACAATAGAAGCAAGACCAATTATTTCATCCTTACTAGGCAATCCTTCTTTATGAGGTTTTCTACTAAACTTGGAAAAGTTAAACTCATGAGACTCATCACCAAAACTGACACCGACAGTTTGTTTCTTACAATCTATTTTAGCATTAACGGTGTTCAAGAAAGGTCTACCGAAGATAATGGGAAAAAATCATCTTGTGGGGAACCAAGAACAAGAAAATCAGTAGGGTATTTTATTTTCCCACACAAGACTTCAACATCTCTAACAATCCCAATTGGTGATATGGTGTCTCTATTAGCAAGTTTAATAGTAACATCTATGTCTTCTATCTCAGCGGGTGCTATGTCATTCATAATTTTGTTGATATAAGGTAAAGGGAATAGCACTCACGCTAGCACCTATGTCGCATAAACCATGATAACAGTGATCTCCTATTTTAACTGAGACAACGGGCATGCCAACAACGGGTCTACGAATATCTGACTTATCAGGTTTGACAATTCTAGTAGCTTCATTACAGAAGTAAATAACATGACCATCTATGTTTTCTTCCAGGAGATCCTTAACCATAGCAACACTAGGTTCTACTTTGATTTGTTCACCAGGTTAAGGTGTTCTAATATAACTTTTGTTGACCACAGTTGAAACTTTAGCATGTTCCTTCATCCTAACAGGGAAAGGTGGTTTCTCAATATAAGCAGTAGGAACAACTGGATCAACATTATAAATAATAGTTTCCTCTTTAGCTGGTACCAGTTCTATAATTTCCTTTTTAATAGGTGGGTGATATTTAAACCACTTCTCCTTGGGGAGATCAACATGAGTAGCAAATGACTCACAAAAGGAGGCTACTATCTCAGAGTCAAGTCCATATTTAGTGCTAAACTTTTGAAAAGCATCGGCATTCATAAAAGATTTAACACAATCATACTTAAGCTTAATACCTGACTCTTTACCTTCATCGAGTTCCCAATCTTCAGAGTTGCGTTTAATTCTTTCTAAAAGATCCCACCGGAATTCAATGGTCTTCTTCATAAAGGAACCAGTACAAGAAGTATCAAGCATGGATTGATCATCACGAGAAAGCCGAGCATAAAAATTCTGAATAATAATTTCTCTTGAGAGCTAATGATTGGGGCATGAATATAACATTGACTTAAGCCTCCCCCAAGCTAGAGCGATACTTTCTCCTTCACGAGGCCAAAAATTATATATGTAATTCCGGTCACGATGAACTAGATGCATAGGATAATTTTTTTGGTGAAACTCCAATTTCAATCGATTCCAATTCCAAGATCCAATATCATCGCATAGCCTATACCATGCCAATGCCTTTCCCTTCAAAGATAAAGGGAAAACCTTCTTCTTAACTTCATCCCCGGGTAAACCTGCAAGCTTAAACAATCCACAAATTTCTTCCACATATATCAAGTGCATATCAGGATGTTCGATTCCATCTCCTGCATAAGGATTAGCTAGCAGTTGTTCTATCATACCCGAAGGAATTTCATATTCAATATTTTCAGTAGGTGCAATAGGTTGAGGGGTAACTAATTGTGGTTTCGGTCGAGGTGAAGATACCCCGAACAAACCCCTCAAAGGATTGTTTTCCATAGTAACAAGTGACAATAAATTTCAGCACGTAGTAATAATTTTTCCTTACCAATTTCCACTAATCAAAAGCGCTTCACTCCCCGGCAATGGCGCCAGAAAATAGCCTTGATGACCCACAAGTATATGGGATCAATTGTAGCCATTTTGATAAGTAAGAGTGTCAAACCCAACGAGGAGCAGAAGGAAATGACAAGTGGTTTTCAGCAAGGTAATGTCTGCAAGTACTGAAATTGTAAGTAGCAGAGTAGTTTGACAGCCAGATAATTTGTAACAAGCAAGTAACAATAGTAGTAGCAAAAGTGCAGCAAGGTAGCCCAATCCTTTTGACGCAAAGGACAGGCCAAAACGGTCTCTTATAATAGCAAAGCGTTCTTGAGGGTACACGGGAATTTCATCTAGTCACTTTCATCATGTTGGTTTGATTCGTGTTCGCTACTTTGATAATTTGATATGTGGGTGGACCGGTGCTTAGGTGCTATTCTTACTTGAACAAACCTCCTACTTATGATTAACCCCCTCGCAAGCATCCGCAACTACGAGAAAAGTATTAAGAATAAATTCTAACCATAGCATTAAACTTTTGGATCCAATCGGTCCCTTACGGAATAGCGCATAAACTAGGGTTTAAGCTTCTGTCACTCTCGCAACCCATCATCTAATAACTACTCCACAATGCATTCCCTTAGGCCCAAATATGGTGAAGTGTCATGTAGTCGACATTCACATGACACCACTAAGGGAATCACAACACACATACTATCAAAATATCGAACACATATCAAGTTCACATGATTAATTGTAACATGATTTCTCCCGTGACCTCAAGAACAAAAGTAACTACTCACAAATGATAATCATGATGAAGATCAGAGGGGTATTAAATAGCATATTGGATCTGAACATATAATCTTCCACCAAATAAACCATATATTAATCAACTACAAGATGTAATCAACACTACTAGTCACCCACAAGCACCAATCAATAGTTCTGGTACAAAGATTGAACACAATAGATGAACTAGGGTTTGAGAGGAGATGGTGTTGTTGAAGATGTTGATGGAGATTGCCCTCCCCAAGATGGGAGAGTTGTTGGTGATGATGATGACGATGATTTCCCCCTCCGAGAGGGAAGTTCCCCCGGCAGAATCGCTCCGCCGGAGGGCAAAAGTGCTCCTGCCCAAGTTCCGCCTTGAGACGGTGGCGCTCCGTCCCGAAAGTCCTCTCTTGATTTTTTCTAGGTCAAAATGACTTATATACCAGAAGATGGGCACCGGAGGTGGGCCGAGGGGAGCACAACCCACCAGGGCGCACTTGGGCTCCCTGGCGCGCCCAGGTGGGTTGTGCTCACCTGGTGGGCCCCCTCTAGTACTTATTGGCTCCAATATTTCTCATTTATTCCATAAAAAACCCGTAAAGTTTCAGCTCATTTGGAGTTGTGCAGAATAGGTAGCCTGACGTAGCTTTTTCAGGTCCAGATTTCCAGCTGCCGGAATTCTCACTCTTTGTGTGTACCTTGCATATTATGAGAGAAAAGGCATTAGAATTACTCCAAAAAGCATTATTATGCATAAAAACATCATAAATAATAGTAGGAAAACATGATGCAAAATGGATGTATCAGTAGGTTAGTCCCCAAAAATGATATAAAATTGTATAAGAACTATCTAAGATTGGTAATATAATAGCATGAAACAATAAAAAATTTATAGATACGTTGGAGATGTATCATTACCCGAAGTGGATGTTCTATCAACCTTGTCTCTGGCATAATCCATGTCAGAATAGTCAACAAGTTTGAAAGAAGATCCTTTGGGATATCGAATGCCAAAGTTTGGTGTGTGTATCAAATATCTCACAATTCTTTTCACGGCCTTAAGATGACACTCTTTTGGTGCCCCTTGGTATCGTTCACACACTTAGATAATGTCGAATGAGAGGCACATAGATATAGCAATGAGCCAATCATGGATCGATAAAACTTTTGATCAAAGGACTTGCCATCCTTTGTCAAGTCAAGATGTCTGGTGGTATGCACGGGTGTTTTCATACCTTTGCTTTCTTACATGTTGAACTTCTTGAATAAGTCCTTGGTATATTTTGTTTGAGAAACAAAGGTACCCTCCCTAGTTTGCTTGATTTTCAAACCAAGGAGGAATACGAGTTCACACATCATAGACATCTCATGCTTTTTCGACATCAACCCTCCAAACTTTTCATCAAAGAGAGGGTCAGTGGATCCAAATTGATATCATCAACATATATTTGGCATACAAATAGTTCACCATTAACTCTCTTAGTAGATAAGGTTGAATCAATTTTCCCAATTTCAAAGCCTTTTTCAAGAAGAAATTTTGTCAAGCATTTGTACCAAGCTCTAGGGGCTTGTTTGAGACCATAGAGAGCTTTATGAAGTTTATAGACATGGTTTGTTTTCTTGGGATTAACAAAGACAGGAGGTTGTTTGACATAAACTTCCTTCTCAATTTCACCATTTAAGAAAGCACTTTTAATAACCATCTGATAGAGATTGATATCATGGTGATTGGCATAAGCAAGTAGAATGTGAATAGACTCAAGTCTAGCAACGGGGCATATGTCTCACCGTAGTCCATACCTTCGACTTGTGTGTAGACTTGAGCGACGAGACGAGCCTTGTTGCGCATTACTTGTCCATCTTCATCTTGCTTGTTATGAAACACCCATTTGGTTCTGATGATGTTTTGCTCATCTTTGGGCTTCTCAAACAAAGTCCACACTTGATTCCTCTCAAAGTTGTGTAGTTCTTCGTGCATAGCATTCACCCAATTGAGGTGTTCGAGGGCTTCATCAACCTTCATAGGCTCAATACTAGAGATGAATGAGTAATGCTCACAAAAAGTTAGCTAAACGAGATTTAGATCGAGTGATTCTCCTCGATTTGATGTCGCCAAGGATTTGTTTGATGGGATGATTCTTGTCGATTCTTGCTCTAAATCGAGGTTGCTTTTGCTTGGGTTGTGGTGAAGCGTCCTCCTCATCATCATCTACCTCATTATCATTGGCGTTCTTGTTCTCTTGAGGTAGTGGATAAGGAGGTTGAGGTGGGTCTTCTTGTTGTACTTCCTGACGTGTTCCACTTCTGGATGCCTGCATGCCAACTTGTGGTTCACCTTGATGTGAAGTTGAGGCTTCCACTTAAACGAACGAGGTACTCTCCTTCACCTCCACGGGATGAATCTTGCCAATAGACAAGTCTTGAATTGCTTCTGAAGGATCTTTGTCTACTACATCAATTGGCAATTGCTCAACTTGAGAGCCGTTAGATTCTTCAAACTTCACATCTACCGTCTCTTCAACTTTTCGAGTGAAGTTGTTGTAGACACGGGAAGTGTGATAGTTTGATACATAACCGAGTAGGAAACCTTCATGAGATTTAGGAGCAAATTTTGAACGATGATGCTTATCAAGAACGTAATACTTTGAGCCAAATACTTCAAAGTATCCAACTTGGGGTTTGTTACCGGCGAGTAGCTCGTATGCCGTTTTACCAAGAAGCTTGTAAAGATAAAGTCGATTTGTAGCATGACAAGCCATCTCAACCACTTCTGCCCAAAAGTGTTTTGGCGTCTTGTATTCATCTAGCATCGTTCTTGCCATCTTGATATGGGTATGATTCTTCCTCTCAACAACTCCATTTTGTTGAGGTGTGTACGTAGCCGAGAACTCATGTGAGATACCCTCTTCATCAAGAAAGGTATGCACATTGGCGTTCTTCAACTCTGTTCCGTTGTCACTCAGAACTCTCTTGATCTTCACTTCAACTTGATTTTGGGCCTTCGTAGCAAAGCTCTTGAAGATCTTTTGTACCTACGATTTGTCATCGAGAAAGAACACCCACGTAAATCTTGAAAAATCATCATGACAAAACCGAAGGAGTTACCACCAAGACTCTTGTAAGCATTGGGACTAAAGAGATCCATGTGAAGTAGCTCAAGTGGTCTTCATGTGGTCTTGATGTTCTTCGCGGGATGACTTCCTCGAACTTGTTTTCCTGATTTGCAAGCACTGCAAAGTCTATCTTTGTCAAACATAACATCTTTAACACCAGGAATATTATCTCCTTTGACAAGTTTATCAAGATTTCGCATGCCAACATGTCCTAGCCTTCTATGCCATAACAAACCTTTAGAAGATTTTGCAATAAGACATGTACAAGGTTGGGCTCTTTTAGTGAAATCAACAATGTATAGATAACCTCTACGAATGTTAGTAAAGACCATATTATGATTATCTCGACGAAACACTTGGCAATTTACTTTGGTAAATAGAACATTGAAACCAAAGTCGGCTAGTATAGATACATAAAGAAGATTGTATCCAAGAGATTCAACAAGCATAACATTTTTAATGGAGCTATCATTGGATATGGCCACCTTGCCAGGCCAAGTACCTTACCCTTGGAGTTGTCTCCAAAAGTCACATACTTGCGTGGGCCATCATTTTTAGCAAGCTCACGAAACATGTCTCTATCTCCGGTCATGTGATCGGTGCATCCACTATCAAGAATCCATTCCTTTCCTCCGGCTATGTAATCTCAAAGATTTGTCATGAGACTAAGATTTCTCATAGTCTTCTCATATTCGATGTCGAACTCTTCATCCTCATCATAATAGCCGTGTTCAATGTTGTCATCATCAATTGCTATATGATCATCACCTAGGGCAATGGATTCATTAGTTCCTTGATCATAACAATGTTTAAAAGTATGAATTCTAATGACTTCTACTATGATGTTGCTAATGGTTCTAACACTGTGTTTAGCAAGCATGATATCACGAAGGTCAAAAAGATAATCATCAAATTTAGGATTACTAGGCTTCATCTTATGAAAAGCAATAGTTTTATGCAGGATCTCATAAAGGTTCTTTAATAATAATTGGGAAAGCACATTTCTAAGTCCTTCCACAAAGTATAGGCGCACTAAATGTTTTGCATACGAACAAGTACAATTTTAGGTAATCCTCGAATGATAAGATTGACGGTTCTAATATTACGAAGCATGTCAATTTCCTATTCATGAGAGGGGTCCAAGGGATCAATACGAGGCACATAAGGACTATGAATATACTTGCTCATGTTAAATTCATCAGAGATATCAAGCATTTCATCTGTCCAAGAATTACAGTACTCTCCATCAAGAATAGGCACCCTACATCTAAGACTCCCCATAGTAGACACATCCATCTTCCTCCAATGGTGATTAAATTAAGGCAATGGAGACCATGCATATCTAGAGATAGAGCAGTAGAAATAGTACAACATGCAAGTGTGCGAAAAGTAAAGAGGGTAGGGTTGGGAAGATCAAACGCAATGAAGACACGATGGTTTTTGGCATGGTTCCGATAGGTGGTGCTATCGTACATCCGTGTTGATGGAGACTTCAACCCACTAAGGGTAATGACTGCGCAAGTCCACGGAGGGCTCAACCCATGAAGGGTCCACGAAGAAGCAACCTTGTCTATTCCACCATTGCTTATGCCCATGGAGGACTAGCCTCACTCCGGGTAGATCTTCATGAAGTAGGCGATCTCCTTGCCCTTACAAACTCCTTGGTTCAACACCAGATGATCTTGGAGGCTCCCAAGTGACACCTAACCAATCTAGGAGACACCACTCTCCAAAAGGTAATAGATGGTGTGTTGATGATGAACTTCTTGCTTTTGTGCTTCAAACAATAGTCTCCTCAACACTCAATCACTCTCTCATAGATTTGGCTTGGGTAGGAGAAGGATTGGAGTGGAGTGGAAAGCAACTTGGGGAGGCTAGAAATCAAGGTTCAAATGGTTGCATTGGAATGCCTTGATATCAACACATGAGTAGGTGGTTCTCTCTCAAAGAATGAATGGTGGAAGTGTAATTTTGTTCTGATGGATCTCTTACTGAGTAAGAGGGGGTGGAGGGGTATATATAGCCTTCACCAAGAATCATACCATTACAACATTTTGACTCAACTCAGTGACACTTAAACAAAATCTCGGTGAGACCGACCTGCGTAAAAGATTCGAGCGTTGGTCTTTTCGGTGAGACCGATCAAGTCCACTCGGTAGCTCCGATATGCGATGACCTAAGCAAGACCCTGTTTCAGTAATTCCGATCAAACCAACTCAGTGATTCTGAAATGGAATGGGAGGGTTATAGAAACTTTGTCACAACACTTCGATGAGACCGAATGTCATCTAGGTGGAACCGAGTTTCTAGGGTTTGGTTGTGGCTCTATCTAAGTTAAACTCGGTGGGTCCGAGAGTAGATGTATCGGTGGGAGCGATTTTGACATTTTGGGTTTGGACAGATTTGAATGTGGGAATGTGGCTGAGTGTTTTTGAGCAATATATTCAAGCACTTGAGCAACTAAGTCATGCTCAAAACCTCATCCCCTTTTAATAGTATAAGCTTTCATGTGGACTCAATATGATCTTGGATCCATGAACCAAAAATGAAGAGTCTTGGAGATTTGTGACAATATGTTTTCATAGCATTTTGAAGTATCCACATCCACATATCCTTGCCATGCCAACATTGAAATTTTCCTGAAATGTACTAGGTGAAAGTGTTAGTCCAACAATATGTATGTTGACAAGAATTGCCGAAACCACCAAGCGAGAAAATGTTCTTTCAGATACCCATTAACTGCCCCGACCAATGACGATTTTCCATGTGTCAATTTCTCATTTGCCAACTGAACCACACGCCAGCTCTACGTTGCGACAGATGTCATCCATCCAATGGACGAGACGCGCCTATCAAACGTTGAAATGTGGCATGGTCCAACAGTGGCCCATTTAGGTTAAAAAGGCCAGCCCACTTGACTTGGTCAAAAGTTAGCGGCCCGGCAGATGGAAAGCCTATTAACGACCTGTTCGAATATAGCCCATTTATGGCCCGGGTACTCATGGCCTGTTATGGCCTTTCAGAATTCAGCCCAGTAGCGCCATGTGGGTCATCCAATATGATTCTAGCCCATTGTAACTTTTTGGCCCATGTATAGCCCATGACGTCTTTCAGCCCATATGAGGCCTTTTGTATATCTGGGCCCTTTAACGGCCCGTGGTGATTCTGGCCCATAACGAACAATAAATTGCTTTGGACCCATGATTCTGTTGGGTCGTTTCTAGCCCGTGTTATCTTTCGGCCTTCCAAGGGCCCATAAATTCTTGTGCTCATTTCCGGCCCTCGATTACTTACGGTCCGTTACTGGCATGTTCTGCTAATGAGCCAAATTCAGCCTGTGGTTACATTCGGTCCATCTGTGGTCCGTTAACCCATTGGGCCATTTTCATCCTGTGCCTGTTGATGGAACTAAGCCTGTGATGTCTTCCGGCCTGTTAGTGCTCTATTATGGTCTGTGCCCATAAACGGACTGTTCCAATTTTAGCCCTTTTGCGACCCATATTGCGGTCCGATTTTGACCCATGAATAGTATGACCCATGTGTGGCCCATGGATCCAATGGCCCGCACGAGGCCCATGGTTACCACGGTTCGTATGTGGCCCATGGTTATTACGGCTACTAGTAAACTGAGAAAAAGAATTGCAATGACTATAAGCAAATAAATAAGCAAGATTATAAGGAAATAAATAAGCAAGCAACTAACGCTAGGCTATTACGACTATACACAGATTACATTCACGAGCATCAAAATTCACCAGCAGTGCAAATATAGGCAACAACAAAGCAGCATATTACATACACTAGGCATCAAAGTTGGTTACCAGAGCAAATAAATGTGAAAACAAAACAAGTACAGAAATGAAACAACTTCCGAAGAGCTCAAGAAAGGTTATCCTGGGTATCCACCATGGCGACAATAAGCTTAGCAAGCTTATTAGCTTTCTCTTGTTTGGTGTTAAAATCCTCCAATGCTTGATGTTCCACTAGAAAGTATGCATCTGAATTGTGCACGGACTTCCTCGGTCCTTCGGCTTCTTGTTGCAGCATAGCTGATCGACGTCTTTTAACTTGTAGTTGAGACTCAATAAGCCGAACTGATTCAGGCAGGGAGTTTGAAGAACTTGTGCCAGCGATAGTGGCCAGTAACTCGAACGCTACATCAAGACAGGATCTTGGGGTTGTCTCACTGTCTTCAAGATAGTTTTCCTTATATGTTTTATCAGCTTTGTTGGAGACCAATATGGTTGGCTCACTATCTTGAACCTTATCTACATTACTTCCTTTACCATTGCATAATGGGGTACTCTTCTCCAATATTCTGTCAGCATTCTAGCAGACACATAACAGGTTAAGCATGTAGTATATGAAACTCAGTTTGATAAACTAGTTTAGTAGTAAGGTGGACATGATTAAACTAACATGTCTTCTATCGCAAAGTAGTACATAATAAAAGCATGAAAAAAACATATATCTATGTGTTATGGTCACTGTATTGTCTTGCCAAATCAAAATAGAGACATAGTTCACATTATATCAGTTTAAGATAAAGCAGCATTGAAAGAGTATAAATGTGGGAAACTACATAGCACCACAAGATTTCAGATGGTACCAGGGGTATACATGTACAACTAACAACACTATTGGCTCCATTTTGATGCTAGTAATGTGCATGATATGAGAAGACAATTATCTATAGAATTGAAATTGAAATAAACAAAGAGAAATTTAGAAGTGCAACCAGTTAAAGAAACATGATTAAAACATACCTGTTGTGCCATTGGAGTTTCAATTTGATCCTTTAATTTAATAATTAGTTTGTGTGAGTAAATACAGTGATACAAGAGCAAAGCAGTATGCACCATAGCTATGGATACCTGAGAACAGTTGTTCTTTAGGTTTAAGCACTTGTTCGACAAGAACAGAGTATAGTCAGACGCGTGCATATATTACTTCAAAATGAAATATGGTCTCATGGACCCTACCAATTCACGGGTCAGGACTAGTACAGAACAAGGTATTCCCAGTCATCGTCCCGTAAATGTGTCTCCGGAGAAAGTAAGGGAATTTGATGAGTTTCATTGCCAGTGAAGTATGTTTTCTTCAGGTAATGCCGATACTGCCGCAAAGCATTCTTGAAGATAACACATGTATTAGCCCAAGTTACCTCGTCCCGAGTTTCCAAATCGGTCCTTCTCTATAAAAAAATGGGAACATTTGTTGTGTTATAACCAACAGAGAGGTAGAAATTATGTGACAAAGCAAAGTAATTGCCATGAATAACATTACTTACAGATAACTCCTGGAGGAACACCTGTAACTGGCTTTTTTCCTTCATATTTAATATAATATTTCCATGATGGGAAGATACACACATAGGATTTAATAACATCAAACGCGATAGACGCTAAACTACGGATGGCTGGTTGTGCTTTGCCCACAGGAATAGATGTACTAACTGGTGGAGTTGGGGTTCACTGTGGCAGTCCTGGCGCTTTGGGCACTAGAGCTGCCTTACTAATTGTTCTTGTTTGGGAGCTCTGAGGTGGAGATGGTGTTGTGCCAACTAGAACTGGGTTACTATTTATTGGGGTTGGGGTTAGAGTGGGTGAAGCTGTTTCTCTATCCATCGGAGTAGGGGTACAATCTGTGAGAGTCTGGGTTATGTGTGGTAGGGCTGGTTCTAGTGCAAGTACAACTGGGGTGCTATCTCCATCGATGGTAGCACCGTTTTATTTGAAGACCATGTTTTTACTCTGCTAGATACTGCCATCACCCCATCTAATTCAAATGGCTGATAAACCAGAAAAGTAATTGAATGTACAGACATTGTATGATAGATAGATGCAATAGATACTAAGGAAAAAAGAGGGCATGAAATAGTTCACATATATGTTGTTTAACTAGACAGGGTAGCATGACATAATTTCACATATATGATGTCTATATAAATAGGATAGCATGACATAATTCAAAGGTATGATGACTAACTAAACAAGATGGCATGAGATAATTATATGATGTCTTTAGTAAATAGGTTGGCATGACATAATTCACATACCTGTTATCTAAGTAAATAGGATGGCATGATATAACTCACATATATGATTTATATAGTAAGCAGATGTCATTCACATATATGATGTCTAAACTAAGCAGATGGCATTGAATATTGTGTGTATGATGTCTAAACAATGCAATGCAAGACACCATATGCATGATAAGATCAGTAAAACTTTGCCAAGTTAGAGCATACACCTCGGGGGGGGGGGATAGGACTGGTCATCTATCTCTGAATCCTCCTCTGAGGAGATATCTGTAACCAACAAGATATCTGCTTTGACCGGTAGCATTGTCTGCTCTGAAGACCTTGTTTTAGCTCCAGATTTTTCCAGCACCCACTCAAAAGGTTGATTCATAGGAAGAGTAGTTGAATGTAAAACATTGTCGGCAAATGGAAATGTAATGAAAAAAAGGAGTGGAATGATATAATTCACATTTATGATGCCTGGCTAAATAGGATCACATTGCATATTTCACATATATTATGCCTGGCTAAAAGAGATGGCATTGTATAATTCACATATATGATATAGAAACTAAACACGTGGCATTACAGAACATGTGTAAACTAAGGAGATGACATATATGATGTCGAAAATAAGCAATGCAAGGTGCAATATGCATGATATTCCAAACATCATTATGCCAAGTTAGAGCAAACACCCCAGGGGGTAAATAGGAGTGGTCAGCTCCCTCAGAATCCACCCGTGAACAACTATCTTCCTCTGGATTACAATCTGGAGGGGGAGGTGGGGTCTGCCATTGCACCCACCATGGAGCGACGTCTGCAAGACATTGTCTTTCCGTGCAAGACTCTTCTCTTTTCTCTACATGTTCAACATGACTGTGTATAATAACTGAAATGCATAGGAAAAAATATAGTGAGATTATGTAAGGACTGCATGCAGAAATCTAGAGTGATGATAACAACTAGTGGATAGATCAAAAAATAATGATAGCAGGCAGATGATAGCTTTAGTTTAATAAAAAAGACAGATGGTGGCTGCTTTACTGTTTGCGTCCCACCCAAGATGAACCACATAGTAGATACCCTAGATGAACCAAATAGTAGACAAAGATACTATTCATTGCTGCCTCGATATGAGCACCACAAGCCTTTTAAAACTCAAGTTTGAACATTAATTTGGACCTGACATGGAGTCTAAGAGGTGAATAGGATGATAAACTAGTAGGTAATATTAAGCAATTCATAACATAAGCGGACACAAAAGAGCGCGGCCTCTCTTGCAGGCCTGTGTAGTTCTCGGGTTCATCCGCTGAGTTGATGATGGTGATGCAGTTGCGGTGGCTGGCGGCGGGGGGGGGGGGAGGAGATCTGAGGTGGGGAAAGACGGACATGAGTCGTGATGTCTGGTGTGGTGTACGTTTCTGTCGACGGAGCAGCTCAGATGAGGTGGAAGATGGCGCAACAGGAGTAGGATAAACCACACAAAGTTTTCTTCGACACCTATCTGTAACTGAAGTAATTTTGTAAGGGCTCCTTTGGCTTGTAGGATTCTAAAAATTCAGGGATAGGAAAACACATGAATAGGATAGCATTGCACGTGGAAAACAAAGCATTAGTAAACATAGGATTTCTGTCAAGTTGGGTGTTTGGTTCACAGGAATTGGAAGTACACAGGAATGCAAAGAAACATGGTCAAATTAAAGTCAAACCACATGAAAATGTGTACAGTTAGAATGTTATCATGCCAGTAATGCACTTAGTCTTGTTTTCATGCATAGCATTTTGAAAAGGAGGTCCATGTGGATGTTAAAATTCCCATGTTTTTCCTTTGAAACAGACAAGAAAGGAAAAAAAGCCTTTACTTTTGTTTTGCTCCATTCCTTTGAACCAAATGCATGAATAATTGAGTAGTAGTAGTACCATAGGAAAATTTCCTATTGCTATGTGTTTCCTTCACTTTTTCATTTGAACCAAAATACCCGTAAGGGATCAACATGAATGTAGATTAAAAAGTGATGTGGCAAGTGAACAACCTCTTTGGTGTAGCCGTGTCGATCTCAACATCATTGGGTTGGTCGTGGAAGATGTTGCGACAGAGCTGGCTATCAGAGGTGAGTAAGAAGACCTGAGGCGTCTGTAGACGGCGTCAAGACTATTGCTCTGTTGTGATGGATGGCTCCATTGTTGGAGCAGCTCCAGCGAGGTGTGCGATGGAAAGGCTTAAGCCGTACAAGACGAGCATCATTAATCTGATGTGGGATTCTAATAGCATCTCCAATGGATGATGTAAAATACACCAGCAAAAAGTGCTAGATGTAAAATTTACATCACCAAATAATGCCCAACTTCAACAGATGATGTAAAATGTATCAGCCATGCGACCGCTACTTCAGCAAGTGATGTAAAAACTATTGACTCTAAACTTAACTATCGAAACAGAATTTTACTATCAAAACTGAATTTTACTTTTGAAACTGAATGCACTAGTAGAAGAGAAACACTGCACTGGTAGCTTAGGCCATTCGAGCAGTAGTAAAAGAGAAGCAGTAATCTAAATCAGCAGCCGCTTAATAAGGAACGCAATAGCAGAGAGCAGCCGAAGTAGTGGCACCCAGAGCAACAACGCGAGCGAGAGTCAGGGCAGCAACTCATGTAGCTACTGCTGCCCTTGTAGCTGCAGCAGCAGTGCGAGCAAGAGCAAGAGTAGAGCAGTAGCGCAAGCGAGAGTAAGAGCAGAGTAGCAGCGCAAGCAAGAGCTAGAGCAGCAGTAGCAGATCCTGCTGGTATGGCTGCCGCCGCCATGGAGGAAGTCGCCGGCGGTGCCAACATCGAGGGAGCCACGTGATGGCGGATCGGGATCGAGCACAGGCAGCGCCGTGAGGTAGATCAATTAGAAGATGCGATGCAATGAGTGCAAAAACTCTTAGGTGGCTCGAAGTAGGCATCGACTTCATCCGAGGAGTCAGTGAGGATGCTGCTGTTCCGATGGGGCAGGTGAAGAAGGCACTATGGGAATGGAGTAGCCACGATAAATGAGGCGATCATCGGAGAAACTCCTTGGAGGTGGAGGACGGGGCAGCTGAACCGATGGGACGACGAGATCGACGACGCATCCTCATCCAGTGCAGTGAATGAGGGATGTCGAGCTGTTGCGGTGGATGACATCATCGGGGAAAAGGCTCCGGCTGGGCGGCGGTGGGGTGGAAGACGGAGGATGGCGGGGTTTCACAGTTGGTGGAGAGAGGCTTTGGCGGCCTAGGTTTTCAAATGAGGAAAAGGAGGGGATGGGAGGGGGAACCATGACTTAGGGACGCACTTGCCTGAAATGTAGGGTAAGTTACAAAAGTACCCCCACCAATTTGAATTAGGTGGCTCTGTCGGCTCAGGGGTAGAACGGGGATTTCACATGTAGGGATTCCGCAGGAGGAGGGAGTTCTCACGCGTGTTGTAATTTTGGGATAGCAAGGTGCCAGTTGAAGAGGAGGGAGTTTTTGGAGCACAAGAGACAAAGAGATAGCTTGAAATTTCGGGATAACAAGGCGCGGGTTGAGATTTCGGGAGAACAAGCCTAACATGAACGATACCAAATCAATTCACACTTCCCTTAAACAAAAAAAACAAAAAAAATCAATTTGCACCACATAAGAGAGAGTCTTATCCCGTTTTACTACATGAATTACTAGAAATGTCATTCAAAACTTTGAATCCATGTTATGTTCACTTAAAATATTTTGCTAAGTGAACATTTTAATGCATTCCAAATGTATATACTACCGGCTGCAATATGAACTAAATTTGAATTCATTTCTCTATTTGAATAAGAATCTACAGTCACGATTGTTGTGAAGTTAAAGCATCATTTGTATATTATCTTCACAACACAACACATGATTATTGTCAAGTCAGATATGAACTACTTGCACCATATGAACTCGAATTCAAATTTTGAATCCACTTTATGCTGATTTCAAATAATAGTACATTTCAAGCTCTAGCTAGATCTTTAGAATCTAAACCTTATTTCATATGTATAATGTGTTTATCACACAATGTATGGTGCCCCGCCCCCCACAACTACAAGTATTTAGATGTGAGCTGCAAAAGCCACACATTATCACAAATTCAAAAAGTGGCGTGCATGGATGCAATGTGGTCAAACGATGCCTGCCATCAGTATCTCAAATTACATAAATGTGACCTTGTTCGATATATATAATATAGTATGTTTAAAATCACACCACGCATATCACCATTATATTAATGCATGCAAGGGTTACAAACACCATGATCTCTTATTCAAATATTCGAATCCACTTTTATAATGAATTATGATCTTTGTTAGTCTTTTACGCCCACACACTCATCTTCTCTTTGTAGCTAGCACTAACTTTCTTTCATGCATGCACACACCCTCCTCACTAGTGCAGAATTGGGATTTAGCACCGGTTCGTGAGGCCCTTTAGTGCCAGTTCTGGAACCGACACTAAAGGGTGGGGACTAAAGCCCCCCCCCCCCTTAGTCCCGGTTCAACATGAACCGCCACTAAAGGGCCACCACGTGGCACGAGCCCGCGCCGGGGGCTGGGAGACCTTTAGTACCGGTTGGTAACACCAACCGGTAACACCAACCGGTACTAAAAGGTTTAGGGAGTTTTGGGTTTATGATTTTTTTTATTTAATTTTGTGTTTTCCATTTAATTCTTTTTCATTTGCTGGTATTTTACGATACTACATATTGTACACGTTATGCATATATATAAATAGAATTTCTCGTAGAACCGATCATATATATATATATATATATATATATATATATATATATATATCATCAAATGTCTCGCACCACCATTCACACATACACATGTATATATACAATTTGGTATATATAATTTCTCCTACATATATGGAGGCATTACTGCGGTAGCGGGTAATGAAATTCTCCTTTGACATCTATGACCTGGTCGAGCAAAAATCCCGCTATTTCCTCTTGAATTGCTCGTACGCAATTCGTTGGTAGGAGCTTATCCCACATCTCCGAGAACTTTAAAGAAGGAGATCAATATGCATGTATTAGTTGTGTGTATATATATTAGATAATGATGTAAAAATTGTGAATAGTGTTCTGGAAAACGTACCCATAGCTGTCTATTAGATAAGCTCCTTTTGGACGCCATCATGCGAATGTTCTCGCAAACGTAGTATGCACATAAATCAGTCCCCGGTGCCTGCTTTAGGGCCTTTACGAGAATAGAATTCAATCAGATAATAATTAATCAAGCATGATAATTAATGGTATTGAAACTAGAATTAAAGAGATGGTAGCTAGCTAGTACTACTTAATTAATTACCTTGGGTCGATGCCATTTCAGCTTTTGTTTCCATTGACCTGGAACCTGTTTGATGAACTTTTCCCAAGCCCTGCCCGCCGGCAAGGAAAATGAATAAAGGAGTTCTTAATTAGTTGATATCAGGAAATGACGAACTAAAGAGGCCGACATATAGTTCGATAATGATTGAAATTCCCTGTCGACCATCCCCTTCACGATTGAGTACTCAGTATCTGGTTTAAGTAGTGAGTCCAGTACTTCAACTTTTCCATCTTCAACTTGAATGATTAACAAGATCCAGTGGAAACTGCATGCGCACACGTTTGCATGTATAAATTAAGCGGGCATGTGCATAACACTCATCAACTACCCTAAACCCTATACTTATTAACATCTAGCTAGTAAGCAAAAACAGAATTTGTAGTACAAGACAGTGTGACTCACTCGAAGTTGTAAGGAAGTAGTATATCTCGATTGGTATTTAGGCGCTTCAAGAACTCTAGCAAGGTTTTCTCTGTGTCTTTTTTCGACCATTCTTGTGACCATGTCTCTTGATTAATGGTATTTGGGTCAATGAACCCAATGCCATAGCGTCCAGCTTTTTTCATTTCATAGATCTTCATTTTGAATAATACCACAGAAAAGAATATAGTGAGGATAATTACAGGCAACGATCAACGAGCACTACAGCTAGCTTGAGACTTAAATTACAGAAAGAAATCACTGACAGACAATAGCAACTGATGATAGATTTGTCGAGTGTGTCTTGATTGAATAACTGAAACAGTTCTGTAAACTCAACATACAGAGCATTCGCATTGTAGTAATGCTCTGGCTTGACTCTCACCATGAGGGACTCTCGATTGGTAGTCTTGGCAATTTTCATGTACCATTCATGCAATTCATACATTCTCGTTGAGAGCTTCTTGACCTCCTCAGGCTTGACCAGAGGTTCGCCGTGGGCATATTTCCGTTTTAGTTCCTGCTCTGTAAACTTTTCCATGGGCTCGATATCTAGGAGTTGTTCTATAGTGCATCCGATCTCTGCAGCCTGCCTTCTATGATCGTCAGTTATTACCAGCTGATTGGCGCCGGTACTCATGTGTGTTGGTACAATGAGCAGGGGGATCGAATGCACCGCCTGTTCTCCCAGCTGGGGAACAGTTTTCCCGCTTTTTTTGGCAGCTGCTTGGCTCGAGCTCAAGCTCGACTCCTTCTTTTGTTGTGCTTGATATGCCTTCCTGATTTGGCGCTCATAGTCTGAGTCAATAGGCTTGGGAGCTGGTTCGGCAGCCATACAAATAAAGTGGTCAATGACATCGTCAGGCACTTTCTCCTTTGTCGGCAGTGGCGGTTTCGGTCCAAAATGGGCCCTCAGTTGGGCTTGCACTTCAGCTTCGTTTTCCTCCACAGTCATGTCGTAAGGCCTCTTCGGAAGAGGCACGAGTCTTGGACCAAATTGGTATCTTTTGCGTCCTGTACTTGTACCGCTAGCCGCCATAGCTGCGACAGCTCTATTCCACTTTTGCTTAGGCAGCGAAGCCCGCTGAGGCGGCGGAGATGGCTGACGCGGTGCCTGACTTGGAGGAGGAGGAATGGGCTGACGCTGAGGCGGCGGAGATAGCTGACGCGATGCCTGACTTGGAGGAGGAGGACTGGGCTGACGCGGTGCCGGACTTGGAGGAGGACTGGGCTGACGCGGTGCCGGACTTGGAGGACGAGGAGTGGCCTGACGCGTTGGCGGACTTGAAGGAGCAGGACTCTGCTGAGGCGGTGGCTGATGACTTGGAGGAGCGGGAGTCTGCTGACGCGGTGGCGGACTTCGAGGAGGAGTCAGCTAACATGGTGTCGGTGGCCTTGAAAAGATGATGCAATCCTTTCTCCATAGAATGATACGATGTATGGCCTCTCCCAGTGTGTGCTCGTTGTCACCTCCAGGAATGTCAAGCTCTAGCCCCGAATATTGTGCCACCACTTCATCAACCACGACACAAGCATAGCCAGCTGAAATCGGGTTGCAATGGAAGGTTGCTTTAGGGGGATTTGTATAAGCAACGGTGTCCGCCACCTTCATGGACATGTTCTTCATTTTGAAGTGTAGCTCACAATTAGTGTTATCGATGATGTCATCCACATGGTATCTATCCAGCAGTGCCTCATCGCCCGGGGCGGAACCCACGCTGCTTCTCGGCATGGATGGGACGGTGCTATCCAATGCTGGATCTGCTAGCTGCTGCCGCTGCTGAGACCCCCTTTCCTGGCTAAGTGAGTCGATCTGCTGCTGGTGCCGCTAGAATTGGAGTGCCAACTCCGCATGCCTTGATTCTAGGCCTTGAAGGCGTTCTGCTTCCTACTTCCTCTGCTCCTCCTCCAGCTTCCTCTTCTTATCCTCCTCCATCTTCTTTATCGCACGGCTTCTATAGTCGGTGTTCCAGTCCGCAAACCCCTCAACCGATGGAACAATGCCTTTGCCTCGTGTTCTTCCCGGGTGTTCAGGGTTCTTTAGGGCACACAAAAGCTCGTCGTTCTCTCTGTTGGGCGTGAACACCCCCGTTCGAGCCTCTTTTATTGCAACAATTATATCGAGGTCGGTTCCCTTAAGACTTGCCCGCTCCAAAACCTGGCCTGTCTTTGGGTCCAACGTCCCCCCATGCGCATAGAACCAAGTCCTGCACCTGGGGGCCTAGCTCAATGTAACTGGAATGACCCCTACATCCATCATCTCTTGCTCCGCCTTATCCCACTTAGGCCGGGCCACCACGTAGCCACCTGGCCCCAGCCTATGGTAATGCTCCTTTTTCGCGACATTGAGCTTGTTTATTCTCGACCGTTCCTTAGCTAATTCCGATTCCTTGAATTTCATGAAAGTGGGCCAGTGATCTCTTTGCTTCTCCAGTGTTCCCGTGAATTCTGGAGTCTTCTTTCCTCCTTCGATGTACTTGGCCCATATACTTTTCTTGTGGTTGTTGAATGCAACCGCCATCTTCCTAAGAGCAGCGTCCTTGACTTTCTGCACATCTGCATCTGTGAAATGATCTGGTAGGGTGAAATGTGACATGAGAGATTCCCAAAGTAGATTTTTTGCTCTTTGGTCAACAAAAGTAAGATCTGGATGTTCCTTTGCTGGCTTTTTCCATTCTTGAATGGAGATCGGGATTTGGTCCTTCACAAGAACTCCGCACTGACGAACGAACTTGCCCGCATTCTTCTTAGGCTCGCTTGGTTCGCCATTAGGTTTGATGGCATCGATGTTGTAATTTACGCCATCCTTCAACTTTTTGGCCGGGCCTCGCACTGTCCTGCTGCCAGTAGAAGATTTGCTCGATCCGGAGGGCTGAAAGAAGAAAGATCGATTCATTAATATATATATACAAATCAATTAAAACATGTGATGATCACCAGATGCCTGCTTTATATAAATATACCTCGCCTGTCTTTGTTATTTCAAGATCAACATTTTCTTCGTCATCATAGTTCTGGACTTCATCTATTCGTTCATCTTCATCAAATATCATACCCTCACTGGTAGGGTTCAGATATTGTGAGCCGTCATCTTCTTCAAACTCATCTGGGCTAGGGGATGAGCGTATGATGTTGAACAGGGCCTCCTCTCCTTCTCTGCCGGTATTGTCCATAGCTTTTATTTAACTAATCCAGAAGAAATATAAAACAATTTAGTATTCAAATTAGAATGCATGCATGCAATCAATAAGGAAAAACTGAATCATAGTACATAATATATGCATCATCGAATATAATCACGAATACATCATCTCGAATATTATCGAATAATATATATAATCTTGAATACATCATCTCGAATACTATCGAATACATCACTAGCTAGCTAATACAGATCAAATACTATCGAATAATCTAGTTCACTCACGATTCCTGAGGCGCGGGCGGTGGACATCCAAAGAGAAGGAACCATCACAGGATCATAGCTCGGGTGAGATCCCCGAAGAACCTACCAGGTATTGGAGAACCTGACGTCCAACACAGCCATGTAGCGACGGACGTGCTCGTCCTCCTCCCTAACATGGCGATGTACCACCTCCGGCGGGGCCAGCTCCCTCGGCACTGAAAGTGGCCCACGCGAACGCCACCGAAGAAGCTCCGGGTCAACGACGGGACCCAGGTTCCTCACCAAGCGGCGCGCCCCTGAAGGTAGCACCTCCTAGTGCCAGCCCGGCGGAGCCCAGTCCCGGACCTGGCTCCTCTGAAGCAGGACGTCGTCGCGAATGGGTCGACGGCGAGGATGCTGGCCGGGCATATCGTTGACGTTGATAACAAATTCAATCTATATGCAAATGTAACATTTTTTAAATGATTGGTGATTGTGATTTCTTATATACAAATTCTATATGCAAATTCTATATGCAAATGTAACATAACTGATTCTCTTGGGGGCATTCTTGATAAATATATGTCAAAAGTCAAACTTTGACATACGATCAAATATTGCATATGTCAAAATTCAAACTTTGACATATGATATCTAGCTAGCTAATTCATCTAACATTAATATATCTAGCTAATTCATCTAACATATTTGACAAAAGTATAAAAAACTAATTCGATCATCTAACGTTAATATATCTAATTCATCTATAACTAAAAGTATAAAAAACTAATTCATCTAACATTTCTATCTAATTCATCTAACATTTGACATTAATCTAACATTTCTATCTAATTCATCTAACATTTGACATTAATATATCTAATTCGATCATCTAACAATTTGACATTAATCTAATTCATCTAGCTAAAGCTTTGACACTAATCTAATTCATGTAGCTATAACTTTGACATTAATCTAACATTTATATAACTAAAAGTATAAAAAACTAAAAAACAGAAAATAGAAAATAATTACGAAAAATGTGTGTGTGTGTGTGTGTACAGTGTGTGTGTGTGTGCGGGCGGGCGGGCTCGATCGGATGATCGAGGGCGCGGCCATGGCACAGGGGGCTCACAGCGTGGGGCGACCGACGCGGCGACCGGGGGCGGCGACGGGCGCGGCGACGGCAACGGCGCGCGATGGGGGCAGCGGCGGGGACGGCGACGGCGCGCGACAGGGGTGGCGATGGGTGGCGGCGGCGATGTCGAAAGCAGAGACGAAGAGGGAGATGAAACTGCAAAATTTTGAAGTGTTGTATACATAGGATGGACCTTTAGTACCGGTTGGAGCCACCAACCGGTACTAAAGGTCTGTTTTGGCCAGGCCAAAGTGGCGGGAAGCGCACCCCTTTAGTACCGGGTCGTGGCTCCAACCGGTACTAAAGACCCCCCCCCCCTTAGTACTGGTTGGAGCCACGACCCGGTACTAAAGGTGGTGCATTGCAGGTGCGGTGCGGGCAAGTTTAGTCCCACCTCGCTTGCCGAGGGGCGCCCGCACCAGCTTATAAGCCTCGCCGCGGCTTCTGCCCCAAGCTCCTCTCTAATGCAGGCCTTCCGGGCCTACCTCTGTTGCGATGCCCTATTGGGCCTACTGGGCTTGCGGGCCTGCATTCTGGCCCAACTACAGGTTGGGTTTCTAGTCGTATGCAGGCCGCTGTGGCCCAGTAGGCGGGCTTTTTTTCTACTTTATTTATTTCTGAGTTGTTTTTTGCTGTATTTAGAGTTTCTTTGTGAATATTTTTTCTTTAGGTACAAAAAATTACAAACTTTCTGTTAGTGCCAGTAGTTTTCAAATTTGAATAGTTTAAATTTGAATTATTTGAAATTTGTGTGAATCACTAGTTTGTGAATAACTTTACTTTAAAAATAGATTTTTCAGTGATTCTTTTTTCTTATGTTTAATATTAGTGTGTTTTATCATTATATTCAATTTGGTAATACTTAGGTTATTTAAAAAAATGAAATGCCTTTGTAACAGATGAGTTTTCGTCCGAAACCCTGATACTTCGAAAGAGATTGTCCATTTTGTACACGAAGTGTATCCAGTTTTTGCCGTAACCCTCTCAACTTTTTAGAACATGCTATGTGGGTGAAATGATGATACCATGCCAAGTTTCAACCTTTTCAGAGTTCATTTATAGTGCTTTTCAATTTTAGGGTCATTTAGCTCAAAAAAATCAGTAAATGCATGAAAAATAGCAAATGAAGTTAGAAAGGGTTGAAAATTAATGACGTGGCTTTGAATGGTGCATACTGAACGCACAAAAAGTCTGGAGTTGAAATAAGTTAAAAAAAAAGAAATGCCTTTGTAACAGATGAGTTTTCGTCCGAAACAATAATACTTCGAAAGAGATTGTCCATTTTGTACACAAAGTGGATCCAGTTTTTGCCATAACCCTCTCAAGTTTTTAGAACATGCTATGTGGGTGAAAAGATGATACCATGCCAAGTTTCAACCTTTTCAGAGTTCATTTGTAGTGCTTTTCAATTTCAGGGTCATTTAGCTCAAAAAAAATTAGTAAATGCATGAAAAATAGCAAATGAAGTCAGAAAGGGTTGAAAATTGATGACGTGGCTTTGAAAGGTGCATACTGAACGCACAAAAAGTCTGGAGTTGAAATAAGTTTAAAAATGAAATGCCTTTGTAAGAGATGAGTTTTCGTCCGAAACCCTGATACTTCGAAAGAGATTGTCCATTTTGTACAAGAAGTGGATCTAGTTTTTGCCGTAACCCTCTCAACTTTTTAGAACATGCTATGTGGGTGAAATGATGAAACCATGCCAACTTTCAACCTTTTCAGAGTTCATTTTGTAGTGCTTTTCAATTTCAGGGTCATTTAGCTAAAAAAATCAGTAAATGAGCTGAAAAATAGCAAATTAAGTCAGAAAGGTACACGTTTGTCCGAAGCACAAAAGTACACGTTTCAAATGCCAAAACACATAAGCACCCTAACTATTACAAAGATTCCCTACAGTTTGTCCAAAGTGGGGCTTTCCAGTTATATGAGTCCGGAACTCACTAGAGAAGAAAGTGAGGTGTGAAACTTTTTCTTCGCGTGTGTCCCTTTGTGCCATAACCATGGACAATCTTCATCATTTAAATGGATGATTGGGTCAATATTCACTATGAAGGGAGCAATTTCATGAAACTTTTCATAATCTTCTGACATGTCTGTCTTGTCATCCACTCCCACGATGTTTCTTTTCCCTGAAAGAACTATGTGGCGCTTTGGCTCATCGTATGATGTATTCGCTTCCTTATCTTTTCTTTTTCTTGGCTTGGTAGACATGTCCTTCACATAGAAAACCTGCGCCACATCATTGGCTAGGACGAATGGTTCGTCTGCGTACGCAAGATTGTTGAGATCCACTGTTGTCATTCCATACTACGGGTCTTCCGTTACCCCGCCTCGTGTCATATTGACCCATTTGCACCGAAACAAAGGGACCTTCAAACCACGTCCATAGTCAAGTTCCCATATCTCCTCTATGTAACCATAATATGTGTCCTTTCCACTCTTGTTGCATCAAAGCGGACACCACTGTTTTGGTTGGTGCTCTTCTTATCTTGGGCGATCGTGTAAAATGTATTCCCATTTATCTCGTACCCTTTGAAAGTCATTATATTCGAAGATGGTAACTGGGACAGCAAGTACAAGTCATCATCAACAGCGTTGTCATGCATGGCACGTGTCTGCAACCAACCGGCGAAAGTCCCCGTTTGTTCATGTGTAATCCAGTCGTCAGACTGCTCTGGGTGTTTGGAGCGTAGAATATTCTTGTGTTCCTCCATATACGGAGCCACCAAGGCGGAATTTTGTAGAACTGTGTAGTGTGCACGAGTGAGAGAATGCCCATCCATACATATTATTTGTTCCGGTCCTAGCGTGCCATTTCCACCCAGTCTGCCCTTATGCCGCGATTCAGGAACACCAATCGGCTTAAGGTCAGGAATAAAGTCAATACAAAACTCAATGACCTCCTCATTTTCATGGCCCTTGTTGATGCTTCCTTCTGGCCTAGCACGGTTATGAACATATTTCTTTAAGACTCCCATGATCTCTCAAAGGGGAACATATTGTGTAGAAATACAGGACCCAGAACGTTAATCTCTTCGCATAGGTGAACTAGGACGTGCGTCATGATGTTAAAGAAGGATGGTGGGAACACCAACTCAAAACTGACAGACATTGCACCAAATCATTCTCTAACCTTGGTATGGTTTCTGGATCGATTACCTTCTGAGAGATTGCATTGAGGAATGCACATAGCTTCACAATGGCTAATCGAACGTTTTCCGGTAGAAGCCCCCTCAATGCAACCGGAAGCAGTTGCATCATAATCACGTGGCAGTCATGAGACTTTAGGTTCTGGAACTTTTTCTCTGTCATATTTATTATTCCCTTTATATTCGACGAGAAGCCAGACGAGACCTTCATACTGAGCAGGCATTCAAAGAAGATTTCCTTCTCTTCTTTGGTAAGAGCGTAGCTGGCATGACCCTGATGTATGCCGTCTTTTCTGTGCATATGTTGCTGGTCCTCCCGTGCCTCCAGTGTCTCTTTTGTCTTCCCATACATGCCCAAGAAGCCAAGCAGGGTCACGCAAAGATTCTTCATCACGTGCATCACGTCGATTGCAGAGCGGATCTCTAGGTCTTTCCAAAAGGGTAGGTCCCAAAATATAGATTTCTTCTTCCACATGGGTGCACGTCCATCAGCGTCATTCAGAACAGATTGTCCTCCAGGACCCTTTCCAAAGATTACCTTCAAATCCTTGACCATATCATGTACATCATCACTAGTACAGTGGCGAGGCATCGTCCGGTGATCTGCCTCACCTTTGAAATGCTTGCCTTTCTTTCTTACGGGATGCCTTCTCGGAAGAAATCGACGATGACCCAGGTACACATTCTTCCTGCATTTGTCCAAATATATACTTTCGGTGTCATCTAAATAGTGCGTGCATGCGCGGTATCCCTTGTTTGTCTGTCCTGAAAGGTTACTGAGAGCAGGTCAATCATTGATGGTCACAAACAGCAACGCATGTAGGTCAAATTCCTCCTATTTGTGCTCATCCCACGCACGTACACCTTTTCCATTCCACAGCTGTAAGAGTTCTTCAACTAATGGCCTTAGGTACACATCAATGTCGTTGCCGGGTTGCTTAGGGCCTTGGATGAGCACTGGCATCATAATGAACTTCCGCTTCATGCACAACCAAGGAGGAAGGTTATATATACATAGAGTCACACGCCAGGTGCTATGATTGTTGCTCTGCTCCCCAAAAGGATTAATGTCATCTACGCTTAGACTAAACCATACGTTCCTTGCGTCACCTGCAATGTCCTCCCAGTACTTTCTCTTGATTTTTCTCCACTGCGACCCGTCACCGGGTACTCTCAACTTCCCATCTTTCTTACGGTCTTCTCTGTGCCATCGCATCAACTTGGCATGCTCTTTGTTTTGGAACAAATGTTTCAACCATGGTATTATAGGAGCATACCACATCACCTTGGCAGGAATCTTCTTCCTGGGGCGCTCGCCCTCGACATCACCAGGGTCATCACGTCTGATCTTATAGCGCAATGCACCGCATACCGGGCACGCGTTCAAATCCTCGTACTCACCTCGGTAGAGGATGCAGTCATTAGGGTATGCATGTATCTTCTGCACCTCTAATCCTAGAGGGCAGATAGCCTTCTTTGCTTCGTACGTACTCTCGGGCAATTCGTTGTCCTTTGGAAGCATCTTCTTTAACATTATCAGCAACTTTCCAAATCCCTTGTCAGATACATCATTCTCTGCCTTCCATTGCAGCAATTCCACTGTGGTGCCCAGCTTTTTCTTGTCAGCTTCGCAATTCGGGTACAACAATTTCTTGTGATCCTCTAACATGCGCTGCAACTTCTTCTTCTCCATTTCACTTGCGCAGTTTCTCTTTGCATCGGCAATGGCCCGACCTAGATCATCAGTGGGCTCATCTGATGCCTCTTCTTCAGCTTCTTCCCGCATTGCCGGCTCAACTTCTTCCCCCATTGTTGTACCATCGTATTCAGGGAACCCATGGCCAGGATAGCTGTCATCGTCGTCCTCTTCTTCTTCATTGTCTTCCATCATAACCCCTCTTTCTCCGTGCTTGGTCCAAACATTATAGTGGGGCATGAAACCGGACTCAAACAGGTGGACGTGAATGGTTCTTGACATAGAGTAATTCCGATCATTCTTACAGCCAGCACATGGACAAGGCATAAAACCATCCACCCGCTTGTTTACCTCAACCGCAAGCAGAAAAGTACGCACGCCATTAACGAACTGGGGAGAGCATCGGTCATCATACATCCATTGCCGGCTCATCTTCATTACACAGCACCGAAAAGACCAAATTAATACAAGTTCATACATAAAGTTCATACAACACTTATTCTCATAAAACAACATAGAAATAACTCTCTAGCTAAAGCATTTAAATGCAACAACAAATGCGATCAAGATCGCAACTAAGGTAACAATTGATCCAACAGCATAATGATACCATGCATCACTATCGATGGCATATTTTCTAATCTTTTTAATCTTCAAGCGCATTTTCTCCATCTTGATCTTGTTATCATCGACGACATCGGCAACATGCAACTCCAATTCCATCTTCTCCCCCTCAATTCTTTTCAATTATTCTTTCAAATACTCATTTTATTTTTCAACTAAATTTAACCTCTCGACAATAGGGTCGGTTGGAATTTCCGTTTCACATACCTCCTAGATAAAAATATCTATGTCAACTTGATGGGCATAATTTGTCATAAACACGAAATGCAACAAATAGTTTTAAAAGAGAATATACCACATCCGAATCATAACCCGGACGAGGGCCGACAGGGACGGATATCAAAACCATGGCACTATGTATAACAAACAACGTACGGACCGGGTAAGATAATTATACAAGTAACTATATATATAAATCACACAAACATGATTTTTTTTATATAAAAAAGATAAGAACAAGAGGCTCACCACAAGGTGGTGCCGGCGACGGGACGGTGCGGACGATCGGCGGTGGTTTGGATGGAGACGGGAAGGCACTAAGTAAACCACACCTACATATGCAAACTAAGAGTTATTTTGACCTCAAATTGCATATAAATCAAATAAACTACCACATATAATTCTTCCCAAACTAAAAAACCCACAAATCACTATACTTATAGAGCATGCAAGAGCTAATCTAGCAATGAGAGATAAAAGGACAAAGTTGCTAACCTTTGTGATCACTTGGATGGATGGGGTGCCTTCAAATCTTCACAAATTTTGGCAAAAATGGAGGTGAGCTCGAGCAAGAGGGGAAGAAAAATAGAGAGGAGGGGAAAAACAGAGTGCTTCGGCTCGGGCTGGACGAAGCACTATATATAGTGATATCTTTAGTCCCGGTTGGTTAGACGAACCGGGACAAAAGGTGCATCTCTAG
Organism: Thinopyrum elongatum; assembly: GCA_011799875.1. Classification (NCBI taxonomy): domain Eukaryota; kingdom Viridiplantae; phylum Streptophyta; class Magnoliopsida; order Poales; family Poaceae; genus Thinopyrum; species Thinopyrum elongatum. Next base: position 315,127,865 of record CM022298.1, read on the forward strand.
TCCCGGTTCGTGGCATGAACCGGTACTAAAGGTGCTGGTGGGGCCCCAGCCTGACAACAGCCTGCCACCACCTCTTTAGTACCGGTTCGTGGCACGAACCGGTACTAATGAGCACCGCCCACCTAGCCATTGGAACCGGCACTAATGGTCACATTAGTGTCGGTTCAATTACAAACCGGGACTAATGAGCTTCACATTAGGCCCTTTTTCTACTAGTGCCTTGCCCCCTCATCGGCTTTCTCTCCATCGCACACATACGTTCTCTTTCTTTAGGTCACTCTCCCATGGTCTCTATAGGTATCCCCAGCCCCTTCTTTCCGACACACACCGATCAATATACCTCTCTAGCCAGGTCTCCTTACCACATACACACACTTTCCTCGTCCCATCTCACCGTCCATGCCCCTCCTCTCATACGCTCCCACATACATGCATGCTCTCACCCCTCTTTTCATTGATCTCGCACTCGCACACTCCTCCCTCCCTCTATCTACTAGGCCTCTTGCACCACCTCCTAGCCACGGCCCTCTCTCTCTCTATCCATCTCTCCTGGCCTTATTTGCCTCTTACATGTGCATGTACATCGATCGTTCTCCCTCTATATACATAGCTAGGTCGACTATCCCTCTTCCACCCCCCACACCAATCAATCTACCTATCTAGTCATGTCTCTCTCTCTCTCACACACACACAATAATTAATATACCTATCTAGTTAGGTCTGCCTACCACACAATATCGCCCCTCACCATCCATGCATGCCTCCCGCCATGTCTCTCCAACAAATGCACTCACGCACGCATGCGCGCACACACCCACAGACACACACACTCATCCCCTCTCTTATTGATATCTCAGTCATAATCATGCCTCTCCCACCATCTCCGAGAAGCAACTCCACCACCCACCCCCAATCCGGGACTCTCTGTCTCTCTCCCGACCTTATTCCTCTCTTACACGTGTATGGATGACGACTGATCTCCCTCAATACATAGCTAGGTCTCTCCCTCTCCTCCACAAACACCAGTCGATCTATATCTGTAGTTAGGTCTCTCCCTCTTTCCTACACACTGATAGATCGAACACTCTAGTTAGGTCTCCCTGCCACAGACAAACTACCCCTCTTCCCTCTCACCTTACAGTAGGCCACCCACCCTATACCCTTATACGTGCACGCACAGTTTCGCTGTCTCTCTTTATCGATCTCGCACCCATACACTTCATCCCTCTCTTTGTTTCTATCGTTATCTTACGTCATTGATCCCTCCCCTCTCTTCTCGTGGATTGCCCCTGTATATATTATATATATAGGCCTCTGTTTCACACACATTGAATATGTTACATTTTTTGAGATATAATTAACACTATTCCTGTCTATCTCTCACGCACACAAATACACTCACGAAATCACCCGCAAAAAAGAGAACACTCACAAATCTCTTAGTGATTTCTCGCGCACACACCATGTCTCTCTAGGTCAATGTATCTCCCTCACAGACACCCGCATAGGTGGGGTACGTGCACGAAGAGAAGAGGTGTACACAATGACACATGTACTCTTTGCCGCTTTCCCAGCCACACACGCGCAGCTACATGGTGGAGCTTATTTCTGTACGAAGAGGCACCCACGTGATAATTTGACACGTGTAGTAGTTGTTCACTTAATGGAGGGCCGGGCACCACACGTGAATGAATCAAAGTGCGACTTGATGCGGTGGTGCGTTATATTTAAATAAAGTTTTATTCTTCAATGGCACGTACACAATATAAAATTATTGCTATCGTGAGAAAAAAGAAAACTACTCCACAATATATAATATTGGTAGGATCCTCAATGCTTGCTTGCTGGGGTTTGTCTCTTCTAACTCTTTCACACAAGACGACTGTGGCTGCTCTCTCTCTGCTCACCACTGGTCACTGATTCGGCCAGATCCCATCCGCCGGTGGAAGGGGAGGATGTGCAACATTGGTGTGGTCACCATCGTCAAGGCAGGAAACCCACTGCCGGCGCGTCTGGATCTATGGTTCCCGCCATTCTCTCTGACCAAGCTATGGCGCGATAGGGTCTTTGCCCCTCGCTCACTACCGTAGTATGGGCAGACCCGCCCCTGTGGCCCTCCTAGCCATATCTTGACGACCCTCCGGTAAACTTCCACTGGAACCGGCCTTGCTCCACTGCCCATCTTCCCACGTCGCTGCATGTAGAAAATCCTGCATGTGGATCCTTCTCTACTTCTTTGCCTAAAACGTAGCTCCGCCGGTGTCTTTTCCATTTTGCAATCTTGTCCTCACACTGTTTTAGAGAAGTCACTATCCTGCTATCTTTCTATTAAGATAAGGATGATGCTTCTTTATGCGGGCGTATGTGTCATTAACTATTATTGGCCAGTAATTGTTTCCTTTCTACCTCTTTGTGCAAACATGGATATCCATTTCACCTCGTTGCTATTGCAACCTTTTGGTGAATTGCACAAACCATTTTCTTCTTAAGAGTGTTTTGTGCAGTTCTACTAAAATGTCACATGGGCAATGTTTCTACATTTCAGTGGGACTACACATAGGGAGATTGGAGTTCGTATCCTCCTCATCCAACTTTGAGCCTAATCTTCTCCAACAAGTAGTTAGTCTTAAGAGAGATTGCAAGGGTGACCGGCTTCTATTTTTGTGTTTATGTTTCATCAACAGTGCACTATTATTGTAATCAAACTTACCCAATATCTTTGTGAATAGGGATGCTCAACTCTATTTTAGTGGAACTGCACAAAATGATCGGAATGTTCCATGTCCAAAAGCTCCTTTCTGTGCCAACATGCATGTCTTGTTGATTTTGATAGAGTTGCGTGAAAGTAGCTGCCAACCAATGAACATCGTGGCCAGGAAATGAAAGCATTCCTACAGACAACAATGATCATTTTTTTTTATTTGTACACCTTCTAACAAATTTGTCTTCAGTTGTGATGTAAATATTAGCTCTTATCTACGAATCATTGAGATGCCTTAGCATGGATGTTAGTTTCCTTTGTATTGGATGGAATGTTGTAACGAGACAACCTTCCAGCAGGCAAGACACATGAAACAAAAGCTAAAAGCTTCATAGGAATGTACAATTTCATCTCACAGAAAAACTATGTGTACATATATTATGTAAACAAATGCTGAAAGCTTGATAGAATTGTCAGAAGCCATTCTAATTCCTTTCGCTACATGTGGGACATCCAGTACCCGAGTCCACATGTCATGCACCAAATAAGAATGCACGACCACATGGGAGACTCACCCCAGTCATTGAGCCACGGTGATAAGGACTAATGAGCAGTCAAATCTCAAAGGTCCACCTTTCCCACAGTAAGTTGCTCGGATGAAGCAATCATCAATTCACTCTTCTTTCAATCCACTCCAACGAGCTCCTTTTATTCAAGAACACTGCCACACATGAAGATTGGACAGTAGCAGCAAAGCATCAAGTGTATGGAGATGGTTCCAGAAAACAAATATTCCCCCCTTTCGTTTTATGGGGCTCAATTCAAAAATCTAAACAAATCAATGAACTACTAGGTCGTGAGCATTTACTAGTATCATGTACGTATTAATTGCAATGCATGCATGCATGATCAATACAATGACCAAGAACATTTACATGCATTGCTTAGTTTTCTCTTAATCCTTGCACACAACGATTTAATGCACTTTGAAATCTAAACATGTGAATGAGAGCAATAAAATTGAGACCTACAAAATGGTAGTTATATAAAAATTCGGAGATAGCCCTATAAACCATAGGTGAGTGATCTACTATAGGTGGACGGTTGATGGGATTAGTAGAAAGCTAAGTGCCTTTTTAGCCCAGATTTGCATCGATGTATGAAGGTGCAAAATGAAGTGTTACTACACTATACAAGTTCAAAACGAGAAACTGGACCCACTCATGGCACGCCTGTCGCGTTTGGCCCGTTGTTCAACACGCTTTCTCTTGGCATATCACTGACATGTGGGAGCAAATGTGAGAAAAATTGACCGCAATTGACGAGAAAATGGCCAACCCGCTGCTCCTGGAGAGAGACGAGGAGCGAGAAGACAGATAGGCTAGGTGTCGCACGGAGGCCAAGAAATATGGTGATAGTGTGAGGTAGGCCATTTATAATACATGATGTATGAATACTTCACTGGGCTACCTTGTTTCGCACTGCTCTGGAGTAAATGTTGAGAAGATTGCTCTCGGTCATTAGAACTCGTTCTTCTTCCTTTCGTCGACACGTGGGACATCCAGCATCCAGGTCCACGTGTCAGGCAAGAAATTAGAGATAACTAATATAAGTGAGACTCAACAATGGTCACACACGTAGGTGGAGTACGTACAGGGGAGACTCACTCTGGTCGTTGCGCCACGGTAATATTGACTAATGAGCAGTCAAATCACAACGGCCCAACTTTCCTATAGTAAGTTGCTCGGACGAAGCAACCATCATTTCACTCTTCGTTGAATTCGCTCCTACGTCCTTTTATTCAAGAAAAAGACCACACACAAATATTGGACTGTAGCATCAAAGCATCAAGTGTATGGAGATTGTTCCAGAAAACAATATTCCCTCCCTTTCGGTTTATGGGGCTCAATTCAAAAATCTAAATTACTAAACCATCGAATGAACTTCTAGATGGTGAGTGTTTACTATCATGTATTAATTGCAATGCATGCATGCGTGAGCAATACAATGACCACGTACAAATTTGACGGTATGCTTTCTGTAAGTTGCATGTCATATATATCTACCATGTGTTCAAAGTTTATGTTGAAAATGCATTTGACCCTATTTATTTGGATAGAGGGAGTACATGCATTGTTTAGTTTTCTCTTAATCCTTGCACACCGAGCTTCCTCTTGGCATATCTTAGTGAGTGTGAAAAACCCGACAACAATTGATGGCAAAAACGCCAACCCACCGCTCCATGAGAGAGACGACGAGGGAGAACACATACGAGCAAGTATAATAGGGTGATATAGTTGGGCTATACGGTGGAGCTCATTTCTATACGAAAGAGGCAGCCCACGCGATAATTTGACATGTGTAGTAGTTGTTCACTTAATGGAGGGTCGAGAACCACGCATGAACGAATCCAAGTGCGACCTTGACACGGTGGCACATTTTTTATAAATATAGTTTTTTCTTCTTCAATAGCACGTACACAATATAAAAGGTTGATATGGAGAGGAAAATAAAACCGCTCCACTATATATACATGTTGGGGTTGCTCTCTTCACACTGTCTCGCACAAAACAACGGTGGCCACACCGCTCGTCACATATCTGATCGGATCCCGTCCATCAAGGGAAGGGAAGGATGTTTTGCATAGATGTGATCACCATCGGCGAGGGAGAAAACCCACTATCTGTGTGTCCCGATCAGGGGTCCCCGCCATTCTCTCTCACAAAGCTCCGGCGTGGTAGCCTTTGTCCCTTGCTCACTTCCGCGGTGTGGGAAGATCCTGCCTCCCCCCACCCTCCTAGCTACATCCCGACGTCCCTCATGTCCAACTTCCTTTGGAGCCAGCTTGCTCCACTGCCCCAGCTCACCACGTCGCTCTATGTGGATATTTTTATACTTCTTTGCCACGGACGTAGCTCTACGGGCTTCTATTTGTGAGTTTATGTCTCACCAACTATTGCCACTACTATTATTCTAATCACACTTCTTCAACATCTTTGCCAACAGGGATGCTCAGCTCGATTTTAGTGGAACTGCACAAAATGATCGGATGGTCCATGGGTTCCAGACTTCTTTCCTTCGGTAGGTTCAACCTCGCCAAGAAATTAAAGCCTGTTTAGGGTTTAGGAGTTAAGGCCTGGGGACTGCATCGATCATTTTTTTCTTTATTTGTACACCTTCTCACAACTTTTTTCTTTAGTTATGAAGTAAATATTGGCTATGATCTGTGAATCATTGAGATGCATCAACATGCATGTTAGTTTCATTTGTATTTGCTGGATTTTTGTAACAGGGCAACTTTGGAGGCAAGACACATGAAATAAAAGTTGAATGCTTCATAGCATTGCAGTACAATTTTATCTCGCTGAGAAATTATAGTATGTACTGAAGAGCTAGGTGTAGCATGGTGTCCTAGAAATATGTTGATATTGTGAGGTGGGCCATGTACTCGCTAGGCTATCGTGTTTCGCACTCCTCCAGTGTAAGAGAGGAGAAAATTAGTGTTGATACTGAATACAAAAATAAGAGTGCAGGCACTCTATGGCGCAGTTGCTGGCTCCGAAATCATTCTACTTCCTTTGCCGAAACATGAGACATCCAGCATCTGGGTGCACGTGTCATGCACCAAAGTAGAGTGTAGTACTACAACTAAGACTCACCACGATCATACTGCCACAGTAATAATGACCGATGAGCCATCAAATCACATGACAGTAATTTGGACGGACAAAACAACCATAACTCTTCGTTGAATCCGCTTCTACCTCATACAGTACAATACTATTCTTTTGGAAACCACCAGTCAGTATGTTGGACGGTAGCACCCACTGAACAGAAAACGGTGAGCCCTTCTCTCACTCTCCAATTCTCCAAGTATATGTGCATCGCACAATCCCCTGTCTATGCGCCTCTCTCACACACGTACACACTCTCTCTAGGCCTCTTAAAATTACTTCCACTACACATTCACTCATGTTACATCCTATCTTGTCCTCCAAATGATCTAAAGGTGTCCACTACACACTCACGCATGTTATGTACATAGGAGTAAATCTTTTAGCCGCAAAAAAGTACATACATCTTTCTCTCGCTCTCTATGCACTACAAAAAAAGATACATCCGCGACATTTTGGGCCGAACGAATTTTTTTTGTCATGCTTATGACACTTCTATGACGATAATTGTGACAAAAGCATGTATCATCATAGATGTGGTGGGCTCCTACTTCTATGACAAAAAATCATGACAGAAAATGGGCTTTTCTTCCTGGGCGGGCCGGGGATGCACCTGCATGACATTATTTGGGCCGTCCATGACAGTAAAAATCGTGCTAGAAACGAGGGCGAAGAAAATTTCAGGGAGTTCCCGGTTACGGTGGGTGGTCGGGGCCGACCGATGCACGGAGGTTTGCGCATTTATCTCGTACACGTACGCGTGTGTGTGCGAGGCGTTGGGCTCTAACTGAACCCAAGTGATTGCACTAGCCACGTTACTGAACCTCGATCGATCCCTTGGCTGTTAACTGAACCCGAGTGATTCCTTTGCTACTGGTGCTAACTGAAGCCGATCGAAGCTGCCTCTTGATGAACAGTCCTCGGTGGGGGTTGGATGAACAGTTCCCGGTGTGGGTTGGATGAACATGACCCTGATCGAGGAGGTGGGGGTGGATGAATAGTAGCTGGTGGAAGGACCCCGTGGAGGGCTGGATGAACAGGACTCCGTGGAGGGCTGGTTGAACAGTAGTCGGTGGAGGCTGGATGAACAGGACCCCATGGATGAACAGTAGCTGGTGGAGGCAGGAGGAAGTTGATGTTGGATGAACAGTAGCAGGTCGAGGCTGGAGGAAGTCGACAGTGGATGAACAGTAGCCCGTGGAATCCCGTTTTGCGGCACGCCACACCCCTCCCGATGAACAGGACCCCGTTTCGACCGTAGGCGCTCCAACACAAGTCTGTTTCCTCCGTTTTGCGGTACGCCACACCCCTCCCGATCAACAGCACCCCATTTCGACTGTAGGCACTCGAACAGAAGTCCGTTTCCTTCATTTTGCGGTATGCCAGACCCTTCCCGATGAACAGGACCCCGTATCGACTGTACGCCGTCGAACAGAAGGCCGTTTCCTCCATTCTGCGGTACGCCAGACCTTGTTTCCGCTTTTTCGTCCAAGCCGGTTGGCTTCCGATGAACACACGATGCTATTTACTCCGTTCTGACCCAGTCGGTTGGCTACCAATGAACAGGACGACATCACTGTACGCGTTAGAGACCCCGCCCGTATGTACAAGCGTAACCGTATTTACTATCTTGCAGCGTGGCCGTACGTACATGCACACGATATAGACGGGAATGTGTGACATGCTACGTTGGCGCCTCTACTTCAACACATGCCGCTCCTTACTTGGCCACTGTACGTCGCTACAGAGAGACCGATCGACCGCTATGTACGTACACATTCGCGGCCAGACAGATAATGCTACCTTTGCTTCAACCTGGTGGGTCCCAGCTGTCAGGGGGTAAGAAGGCAGTTCCTTCTATGCGAAGATAAAGCCGGTGGGTCCCAGCTATCAGGGGGGAACATTTTTTTCGCGAAATACAGAGGCCCTTCTGGTAGGTCCGAGCTGTCAGGTGGAGGAATCATTATTTCGCGCGTAATAAGGAGGCACTTCCTTGCGTGCGGCCATGGACCCAGCTGTCAGCCACTCCACTTACAGTCCTCTTCTGATGGCTGTCGTTCGTTGACCACGTTGACGACGCCGTACCGCCCAAGAGCACCAAGGTGGTGGACGACGGCGCGACCTAGGAAGGGAACGACCCGGAGCCGGGGAATACGCAGCAGTGGATGCCCACGCGGAGGGGAGTACGAGGGTTTACTGGTTTGGCTGCGGTTTGAGGCTGCCATCACCGGAGAATAACAGGGGGTGTGGTTGAGTAGAGGGAAGGCCTGGCCAGCGGTGGGAGTAGGGTGGGGCGGTGAGGCTTGCGTGGCAACACAGCCGGCCACGGGAGGCAGGAGTAGGCGGCACGGCCGGCGCTGGTTTGGGCGGCTGGAGCAAGAAGACCAGAGGTTGAAGAAGCACGACGACCGTTGGATGGACATCGTACGGTCACCGCAGCTAGAAGCGTTTATATTGACTAAGTTGACAAAGCCCTGCGTCCGCGTCAACTTAGTAGGCCCACAAGTCAGCCTCCAAATATGGTGGGACCGACCTAGCAGCGGGGGTATTCATTATTTTTGTGCATAATAGCTGGTGGATCCGAGCTGTCAGCGGGGGGAATTTTTTTTCGCGAAATACAGAGGCCCTTCCGGTCAGTCCCAGCTGTCAGGAGGAGGAATCATTATTTTGCGCGCAATAAGGAGGCACTTCCTACTCGCAAAAAAAGGAGGCACTTCCTTGCGTGCGGCCGTGGACCCAGCTGTCAGCCTCTCCATGTACAGTCCTCTTCCGATGGATGTCGTTCGTTGACCATGCCATGCCGAGAGCACCAAGGCGGTGGACGACGGCGAGGCCAAGGGAACGACCGGGAGCCGAGGAAGACTCGGCAATTGTTTCCCATGCGGATTGGGAACGAGGGTATACTTGTTCGGCCGCAGTGTGAGGCTGCCATCGCCGGAGAATAACAGGAGGTGTGGGTGAGTAGAGGGATAGCCAGGCCAGGGATGCAAGTATGGTGGGGCCATGAGGCCAGCCCGGCAGCACAGCCGGTCACGGGAGGCGGGAGCAGGCGGTTCCGCCGGTGTTGGTTTGGGTGGCTGGAGCAGGAAGATCAGAGACTGAAGAAGCATGATTGCCGTTAGATTAACATCTAATGGTCTGACGCTGGTAGAGTCGATTGTTGACTAAATTTCTTTTTTTGAGAAACCTTGTGTACGCATGAACTTAGTAGGCCCACAAGTCAGCCTCAAAATCTGTGGCAGACAACATAGAGCCCATTTGCTATTTTTTTTTAATAATTTGCAGCCCATTAGCTAATTCTTAAGGAATTTATTACAGCCCATTTTCTGCCCAAGACCACGGTTAAAAAGTTCAACCTTATTTTGCATATTTCGGTGGAGTCCGAGCTATTTTAATTCAGAAATGATAAACATTTATTTTTTAAGAACTTATTGATTTGCCAAATAAAATATCGTTTTGTTTTTGTAAGCTAATAAGACGTGGGACAATTGAGTTGGTTTTACGGAAAACCAGTGATAAAAAAATCAGCGCTGGGAGGGAAAACAAAAAAAAATAAGGATGTAAAGATGAAAAGGGAACTTTATGTATTTTCAATATAATAATACGTGTATATGAACTAGTAAAACTATAGGTAGAGATTAGAAAACGGAAGTTGGACATAGCATTTCAAGAGGAAAATAGAACTGGCTGTGTGTTTGATTCAGTAAAAAAACTGCCTGCGGATGTTCTAAGAGAAAATATAACTAAGGTTGGCGGGCCAGAGGCCAGTTGATACCTGCTGGATCTTTGTGCCCCATTGTCGTCATGGGCTAGGCCTGTTAAAAACAAAACCAAGCCTGGGCAGTCTACAGCCCAGTTGATACTGGCTCGACCTGAAAAAACAATATACCTGCTGGATCCCAGTTATCAGTCTGTACTTGCAGAATTCTCTGATTTATTGACTACGTTGAAAACTTCATGGGTTTCACCGTCTCAGACATCAGCATTATTTTTCCATTGTGGTAATAAGTGCATGCACTTGCTTGCGTACGGCCATGGACCTGCCGGTTCCGTATGGTTAGGCTCTGTATGGACAGTCGTCTTGTGGTTCCACGGACGAATTTCATGCAAATCAGATGGTTTTCAGTGAAAGCGGACTAAATTCATTGCATTTTACATATTTATTTTCATTAGGAATATTTTACATATTTCAACTAATAATAACCGACTAGGCCTTTTTTAGTCCATGGGAGGCACTTCACGATCGAGGTCGCGACACTTAACTGTTCTGGAAGGCCCAAATCCATCGCTCCTCTCTTTTAACAATTTGCAGCTGGGCTTGGCATGCCACAGCCCAGTTCCGACATGCTGCGTCCAACTATCAGCCTGTGAAATTGAATGGATCCCCTGCGTACTTTGAAGATGTAAAAAAATTGGAGAACTGGGAATTCGAACGGCAGGTGCTTATGCTACCCATCAAATAAAAATCAGATGCCTGAAAATTTGTCTCGAAACAAATGATTCAGCGTTATATCCATGTCGACCCTCGACATGATGGTTGGAATCAAATGCCAAGTTCATACCGAAAGATCCTTAACAACAATACCAACTTGCAGACGACCAGGTAGTACAAGTACCAATACCAAACTAACTTATATTCTTTTTAGTCCTGGCCCTAGTGCTCGTTTGGTAGAAAATCTTACAGAGGACCAGCTCCTGCTCCTTCTCTTGCTCCAGGTCCCCGAGGTGGTACTGGTGCATCACCCAGTTGGCCCTCTGCTGGTCAAAGTTCTTTATGGTGTGCAGCACCAGAACCTTTTTGCTGCCCGTCTGCCGGCCGTTGACCATCACCGGCAAGGTATTGCCGGTCTTGTGCCACATCGCGTGCATGCCGCACTCCGACTGTATCTTGCGACGCGTCCGCATGCCCCTTTTGAATGCCCTGGAGTTGCGCTGGAAGAAATGCTTGCTTAGGCCACTCAGTGTGATACCTGCAGTATTGGCGAATACAGGTTTTAGGGTATGTAGTTGGCATTTTCATAACATCTTTGGCATGTTGCAGTCACTTGTTTCACTTTTTATTAACTGTCAAATTGTAATTGCTTCACTAGGTCTGCATTTAAAAAGAAAAATAGAGCTATAAACAAAGGAATATGTTTGTGCAAGTAGACGGCCGATCTATGTCTCACCTGGAAGTTTCTCAGGATGGGTGTAGCATATGCCGTGCTCGCTGTCGATGGTTGGTAGAACAAATCAATGAGAGGGTGAGATCTCGCACTGTCAGCACTCACTTTGTCCTCAAGGTGCTCGATCAGCTCCTGATCCGTGGGATCGAACTTGACGCCAGCCGGCAGCACCGGCCAATCCTTCTTGGACTTGCATTGGTTAATTCCAGTTAAATGGTACTCAATGTATGATCAATCAACTGTTTTAAGTAAATGATGAAAGATTTCGACACATAAGTGGTACTCCAAATCTGAAGTCCACAATACCCGAACAAACTGGGGTCTCGGCTTCATTACTACATGTAGACTCTAAACACTTGAAAACCCCCCATAAAGATCGAAATCATCATACAGGGCGACGGGACGAATACTCCCCGGAGCGGCCTCGCTGGTTCCTTCCTTCATCCAGCTAGCTTGAAGAGCATCCTTCATGAGATCAATTTTTCCTACGTCTTCCTTTTGACTACTTGCAATGAAGTATAGCAACTCCAGTAGCTCATTGCTCATCGTACCAAATGGATCGGAACAAGGCGGCAGCTGGGAGGCGAGGAGACCGGGAGAGAATGGGATAGTGAGTTTGTAGAGAATGCGAGAGTGTCGTTGTAGTACGAGAGGGGTGAGGCTCACTTTGGTGAACCGAACACGCCATCAGGACTCTTGTGTCACCTCACACGTAGCGTGTTGTCACGTCAATTCAATGTGAGGACATGATGAATAATTTGACCGACGTATACTAGTACTACTGTACTACTTACTAGTCATATTTAGTGTCACATTTTAGCCATAGGTTTAACTAACCAAATGTCAATGCATGTCACCGAAAATTATACCATTGGAAACTATGTTCAAATACGAATCCAACGATATAACTTTTTGTGACATGCATTAACATTTAGTTAGTTAAATTTATGGTCAAAATTTGACACAAATTATGAAGGGGACCAATAAACCAGGAGGGAGGTAGTAGTACGAGTAGTGCAATATACGGTATAGAGGACTAGTACAAATTTAGAATGGAGTACGAAGTTACAAGGCTGTGCGACAGACTTTGTAGGCTACATGAGTAATACAAAATATAATTCCCATTGGACAACACTTTCACCAACAAGTACGCACTTGAAGCCTAATTGATATATATATATATATATATATATATATACGCAGGTGAGTTAGGATGCACTTGATCCCAGAAAGGTATCTATCCTTCAAACTAACTACAGTACATAATATCCAACAAAAGAGGGTCATGCTACAACAGCAGGATACATGGCTCAGTCTAGATATCACTACGAATCAAGTTGTGCATATCTGCTGTTGGCATGAACCACATCGCCGCATGTCAGGTTTGCAAAAGCCATTCATTGCTTGGAAGCTTGATGCCTTTCACACACTGAAGATTATCTGGCAACAAGCTGTGTCGACGAATCTCTGGATATGGTGATTCATGAAACCCATGGTACAATGTGTAACCACAGTTCCCCCTGGCGAATGGAAGTTGCATAGCACAGTAATCATCGCCTATGATATGATTGATGATTGGTTGGATTCTCGGATAATTGAGCCCGAGGAACATGGAGTGGTTGCCGAGGCTGTAAACCTACCTCTAGTTGAATACGCCTGGCCCAACGGAGCTAGGATCTTTCTCGAACCCGAAGCAGCCATAGCCATCACAGTCATGAACGCCCAGGCATTGTACTGCATGTGGTTTGATGAAATGGTTTGGTCAATTTGGTACGTGCGAATGAGCATCAAATGACCGCCGTCAGTTGAACGAGCGATAAACCACCACCCATTGACTTGTATATTTCCAGGTCCTAGAATTATGAAGGCCAACGCATTTGCGTCTGCTGCAACAAATCAAATTGGAGACCAAAAGGACAAAAATATAAATCATGTTCAGAGTATGTGTGGAATTAAGATTATTATAACAGTGACACAGATCATAGCTAGAGAATTGCAATGCCGTTGTCATAATCATACCCTGAGTTAAAAACATTAAGCCAATGACTTTCATATTCTAGCAATATGTCATGGTTCAAACATCATGTAAAGATGAGAGGAAAACAGCTATGACAGGGCCTACTCATATTCTACCATAGCATTTACTACTGTTCTCATATCAACTCTAACAATAACATGCGTGGTTATAAAAATCTTGGAAATGAGAGTAACATATAGCAATCATGAGGTTATACTCATAATATCTATTCTAACAATCATTAGATGCCAATTGTTCTCATATCAACTCTAACAATAACATGTGTGGTCATAAAAATCTAGGAAATGAGAGGAACATATAGCAATGATGTGGTTATAGACATACTGTCTATTCTAAATTTCTAACAATCAACAGGCAGTCGTATTCATAATGTAAAGATGAGATGAGATAGAACAATTACACGATGATAGATTCAAACAGTATATGCAGCCAATCTGTGCGTCGACCACGTAAACGATGCCATCATGCACTATAGCATCAGACAGAAATGGAGGGTCAACAGGATTGATGATGAGCCATAACCATGTATGGCAACCGGATTCCAGATAGACTAATCCCATGTCGAACAAGGCAATGAGCTTGTAATCCATGTAGTCTTCTAATGGTGTGGGCACTTCGCAGATTACAACCTTCAGCAAACGGAGGTCGCACCAAAAGCTCGACGCGTCTCGTGCGTAGTTGGCAGGAGTGTCCGGCGGGACGCGAGGCTCGATGCCGGTGGTATCCAACGATGGAAGGGTGATCTCTTGCTGGCTGTAGATATCCACGAGACGCCACGGACTACCGGATTGGTGGATGAGGATGATCCAGTTGGCCTTCATGCCCGCCCAATAGTGGCCGCGCATGAAGGACAGGTGGACGGGTAGTGGTAGCATGTCGAGGGGTACCACGGCAACCTCCGTAGGATCGTCAAGTTGGTGCCTAGGCCACCTACGAGGATCGGGCATCAGCAAGCAGGGTGTCTTGAAAAGGGCTGGTCGGTTGCAGACGAGTAGACGGTACATAGACACCGAGCATGCGGCCAGACGCACAGTGCTGAGCAGGTCCATACGATTACAGATCTGTTCCAAGAGAACATCGGGGAGGGAATTCCAATCGCGGCTCTGCATGTCAGTCGATTCTGCCATAGGGTTTTTTAAGGCGCTGAGTGATTGGGGTTTTCAGTGCCTGTGAGCGAGCGGGGAAGTGGATTCGGGCGGGCGTGCGAAGAAGAAGATGGCGTGTGTGGCCGAGCAGTGAGCGGGGGGGTGATATGGTATGCGCGAGCTACCGAGGAAGATGGCGCTGGCGGGCGAGCAGTGAGCGGGGGGAAATGGTGTGCGGCCGACGATGGGGAAGAGAGGAGGAAGATGAAGAGAGGAGGAAGAAGAGGGGAAGATGGGCAAGAAAGTGCATTAAATCTCAATTCTACTAGTACTACTACCAGGATATTCCGTCCTTCGGAGTGTAAATAGTTAAGCCGATGACATGTTGGTCTACCTCAAGAGGGCCCATATGTCAGTTAATGGAAGAGAGAGGTGCGAAGGCGTATTTGCGGAAGCGTGCTCCACTGGCAAACATGATGGCAGTATAGGGTAAGGCTGATTTAGTAACACAAACACGCTGGTTCAGCTTATTAATTAAGTGTCCCATCTGCTACAGCATGTATTGTCACTTCACTATGAAGACTAGTTGAATAGTTCTCTCTGACCAAGATGGGGAATAATGGATCACCAAGACTTCCTATCTACAGTATCCCTATGCCTCTACTCTCATCCTGTCCAACAAGATGAAACATTGGCCAAGGCACCCGGCGCCAATAATGTAGGAGTACTAGTAGTATTTTGTGTCAAACTTTGGCCATCTATTTAACTAATAAAATGTTAATGCATGTCACCAAAAATCATATCACTGGATTCATATTTGAACATAGTTTTTTATGGTATAGTTTTTTATGACATGCATTGACACTTTGTTAGATAAATTTACGGTCAAAATTTTACTCTAAGTACGAAGGGGACCAATAAACCAGGAGGGAGGTTTATATACAGGTCAATAAAAAAATCATCAACCAAGGTAGTAGTAAATGATGAGTGCCCGAAGAATTTTTTTCCAAAAGTACTCAATTATGGACTCGTTTTCCTCAAGAAAATTGTGTTTACGAACGTATTAATTGGAATGCATGCGTGAGGAACAAAAAACCAGAACTTTTATACGCATTGGTGAGTTTTCTCTTAATTCTTGCATGCAATGTTTTAATGAAGCTTGAAATATGAGCATGTCAATGGGAGGGAGTAAAAGCCTCATGCATGCATGCAACATGCAACACTCACACGTACACATGCACGCCCGCAACACTCACGCATCCATGCGGCACACAGCACACGACACAACACACATGCTCAGGCTCAAGTGCTCAACCTACTCCCTCCGTCCGTGAAAGACTATACATATAGAGATTTACACATTGACCAAGAGGAACCGGAACTTCATGGCATAATTAACGCCCAAAAGTAGCAGACTTATGTGTGCATGCAACCATTGAGAGAAGAAGATTAAATGAAGGTTGTTGCATGCTGTAATTAAGGATAGACATGCATCCTATAGCTAGAGCACAAGTTGGTGCATTAGTCAATCAATACCGATTAGATTAAAGGCTAAGTGCATTGGAAGTGTAGATGTACACTCTTTGTTGGAAAATTTTCTAAGGCTGGTCATAATGGGAGTATCATAGGTAGTATCATGCAAGCCAACTAGGCAAATTTGATGAGGTGGCATAGAATTAAATGAAGAAAGAGTGGGGTGAGTATCATATCATGATACCATATCATATTAAATGTTGTGCTAATATGTGTCATTCATGGCAATAAATGAAGTTATCTATGATACTAACACATGATACTATGCACTACAGGTGTAGTATCATACACTAGTATCATATACATGATACTAGTATATGATACTCACCATTACGACCAGCCTAATGCTAGATGTACAGTTTTTCACGGACCGAGGGAGTACACGTGCATGCAATCACATACACAGCCAGGGTGGTTCGCGCCCAAGGGTTGGACTCCTGTCGCGCCTGCGTAAAGTTTTGTTGAACTGATTTCTTTGCTCTGCCAACTGACAGGTGGGACCCAGAAACTAGGTGTCAATTTAACCAGTCAACAAAGTGCCACGTCGACTATGTGGCCGGTCAGTAGGGTGCAATACTGTGAGCTAGTGACCGTATAATCACCGCAAAACTATATAGTGACTGTAATGAGTGTATTGTTACATACGTTGACCGCCAGTGTATTTTTCTCGTTTCAAATTAAGCCATATTAACCAGAAAGGACACAGCATGGACTAGTACTACTTTGATGTGCCCCGTCAACTCGCCGAACAAGGAGAAGCTTGCTTACTATGCCCTCTCCCTCGCCCACGCGCGGTGGCTCACAGGACGAGGAGAAGCTTGCTTACTACGTACGCCTACGCTCTCTCCCTCGCCCACGCGCGTGGTGGCTCGCAGGACAAGGAGAGGGTTTTGACTACAGCGCCCTCTCCCTCGCCCTCGCTGTCGCGGTGGACGTCCAACAGTTCATTCAGTGTCAGATTGCCAGAAGCATATTGTACTGTAGTATCATCATTGTTGGACTTTTCGAAGAGGCGACGAGCCAAGTGCAAGGTTCACAGGAGTACGAACTGTTGAACCTCCCGAAGAGGCAAAGAGCCAAGCGTAAGGTTTATAGGAGTTGTCGTCCTAGTACTACAACTATAGCGAACGATCGCTACTGTATGATGTCGCCACGTCACCTATATCCAAAGCGGTGCCACCTTTTTTTCTCACAGAGCATGTTGGAGCCCGTGCAACAGCTACACAAGTTGCACGTACACATAAAACATTTACTAGTACTAAATTCTAAAGGACAAATGCTAGTATGCCACACAAGTTCATCTCCACTTCATGTGATAAATTTGTGCACGACTAGTCTACATATATTTACATCGCTACCATTCATAACTTACCATACTTCACTTACACATTATAGACGGGCTCCATGTCCTCCTCCAGGTTCCAGTCCCAGGTGTTCTTCATAGATGGCACGATCCATAGCAGTGGGCAATGGGAATCATTGTCGCAACTTTCTAGTTCGGTTCCACATGATGGAGACTCATCCAAGCTGAAGCGGCATAAATTAGGGATAGTGTGTCCCAGCATGTCATTCATCCGGCGGTGCGCACTGAAGACACAACCATGCTTCATGAACGGCAAGCCTTCGGTGTCGTGCACGGAAGGTGGCATCCACTTCACAACAGGGTAGCTATCCCCAATGAAAAGCGAGTACTCTCCAAGAGTGTTCCTCGGCACCCACATAGCATCACGGGGGTCGAACTCGGCGCCGTTCATCTGGTACACGCGGTATCTCAGATCTGGACACATGGTGACGTACATGGTCAAGGTCCATGCATAATAATGTTGTGCTCAAATATGGCGGTCAGTAATATTGTGCAGCAAATAGTACTACTCCAGTATAGAGGAAGTAAAATAACCGGCTTGTTATATATAGCCACTCTTGGCTACATGGATGAGATAGTAAGACATGGAAAAAAATGGTGGGAGCTAGTGGGTTCAAGTCTTCAACGGCCTAGCTAGCTATACGCGTCCTCCAAGGTAAAAAGTACTAGTAGTACTAGTAAGTAGTACAATGAAAGAGAAGGCGAGAGGGTTAAAAAAATCTAATACTAAATTGTAGTACTAGTACAGTAAACATGTCCCAGTCAAGAAAAGAAAATAACTAACAAGTACTACTACTCTAACACACAGCAATGAGAAAATGGAATACCTAGGTAGATGGTGACGGTCCGATCATGGTAGATCATGTGACCATGTTGCACATCAGTGGTACCATGGGTAACGACTGCTAAGATAGTTGATCCCAATATGCCAAAGTCAGCTACAAGGTTCCAAGTTAGACCGAATCGCGGATGCAAATGCACATCCAGGATTGGCGATCTTATTTTGATCGGGGGATGACTGGTCCCTGCAAAATAATGGAGTACCCTTAGGGATGCAAATGATGGTTTGTGCATTCCGTTTGTAATATCCCGTACTTTAGGATGGCAACCAAATGAAACAAGTCCCCTGGCTTGTCACCGCGAAGATGCGGCCTACATGGCACACGGCGTCTTCGAACGTGTAGCGGTACAAATTTGCCGCGGCCAAAATGTGCCAGCCTCTGTCGTTACTACCTTTTGTATTGATGGCAATCCTTATGTCGAACACCGCGATGAGATAGTAATCATCGTAGCTGCGTCGCTTTGTCGGCGGGTCCGCAATTGTTATCTTCTTCAATCTCATGTAGGCATCATCATATGTATTCAAGCCCAGCCAATCCGGAAGGCCGATCCCAATGGTGGAGAAGGGGTCTACGAGAATGGCCGCACTGCTGTGGATGTTGTGCAAAATGATGGTGGTATCCGGTCGGAGGTATGCAAGCCAATCTTCGTTGGCACCAACCCAGACCTATATATAAGACGGTGGGCAGCAGAGAAATTACGGGATGGAATAACTAAGTACTATATTTAGAATATACACTACATGATCAAACTCCATGACTGACCTGCTCATCGGAAAAAATCCAACTACCTCTCAACATCGGCAACTCTAGCAGAGTCAACGTGCAACCATGGCCAGGCAGCGGTGGACTGTTCGATGGATTGTCCCATAGAATAACCTTCTGCTCGAGAACGGATGGAAGACCAACAAGCATGGCCTTTTCCCAAGCCTGTTTAAGCACCGTCTTAAAATAGTTGGTGCAGGAAGCACCAAGTCTTGTGGCGGTGAGGACGTCGGAGCGGCGTGCAATTTCTCCCAGAGGATCGTTGTCCAAGGTCTCCCAGCACCGACGAGGAGGAGAACCGCCTGGCGAATCCATGGGAGCAACGACGAACTACCTTGGTCTCTTCGGGGGGAGGGGAACTAGCAAGGAGGAGATAAGAGCGTAACCACAGGGCCTCATCCCTTCATTAAGGAAGTTATGAGGGCACGCATAGTGGTAGTGCCTAGTGCCCCGCGATGGTGTGGCTATTATTTACTACGTAGTACTGTAGCAGTAGTAGTACTACTACTTTCTCAACTAGTAGTGCGATGTACTGTACTTCTATAGTGCACCAGTAACTCTTGAATCTCAAGGCCAAGGAGCTACAGTTGCAAGTGGAGGGTACTTCTGTTCTCTAGAACCATCGCTGTACTATCAATGCAGGGAAAGTACACCTGCGGAGTGCATACTCTCCGTGTGTCGACGTGCGACACCTATGGGACCGTGTGGATCCCTCTACGATTCGGCAGGGAGAGAGGTATGCACAAAGAGCAGAACCAACGATCGACGCGAGGCGGTTTTACCCAGGTTCGGGCCGCTGATCAGCGTAAAACCCTACTCCTGCCTTGTTTTATTGAAGGTGTTCTTGAGCCCAAGCCACAGGAGCGCTCGTAGTGAACAGTGCGTTCCAAGAGCAGCTACGCATGCAGAATGGGCAAAAAAGATCCTCCTCCCCTGTAGCAGCTGCCTTGGGCCTCCTTTTATACGTCCAAAGGGGTCTCCACAGTGGCAAAATGTGCATACATTGAGGTGTAAAGTAGCTACAGGGTTATCATACCTAACCACTGACGGTTTAGGACAAATGCAATTAATGTGCCGTGAGGTGTCCGTTTAGGTGTCCTCATTTCTTGGGAATGGAAGAAGGGGCCATCCCATCAGCACCGCTTAAGCCCTCCTCCATTGGCATCTCGCCATGCACCGAGAGAAGGGCCCAGCATGCCAGGTTGGTCGCTGTGCTGAAGCGGCGGCGCAGTGATAGAATCTTGTCGGGGCGCAAACCTTGCCGGGCTTCGCAAGCCCCCCCCCCCCCCCCGGCAAGATCTTGCCGAGGGGCCTGGTCTTCGGTCTTCAGCCCTGATCCTCTGATTCTTGGCTTGAGCACCCCTTTGACAACTCTTAGCTTATCTCCAATTGCTCCCCTGACAAGCCTTGCCGCAGGCTTGGCTACAACCGCCCGTGCACAAGTATGGGGTACTAAGGTCCCAATATTTAGTACACCGACAGGAGCCCCCGGGCCTAGGCCACACACGAGTGCGAGGCATTGTTGGGCTAGGCCCAAATAGTGCACGGGCACGCGTGGCAGGGGATTAACTGCTCGTGATGATTTTGCTTACTGCGTCCCCCCACTACGCGCATTGAATGCGCGACGTGGGGCGTGTGCGCTGAACGGCCGCGGCCGCAGCGCGCTTGTAGAGGCATATTCACATTGGGTAGTAAAAGAGGCGGCCTCGCTCCTTCCCCATAAAAAGGAAACTGCAGAGGCGCTGCGTATTTACCCCCTCTTCTTCCTAATCTGGACTCCACCATTGCCTTCTCCTTCTCGAGCTCAAAGCCAGACTTCTCCTCTTCCGCTCTCCACTTCAGCACCCGCTCTATCCTCGGCGTCCGCCCTCGTAGCCACCATGCCGCCCAAGACTGGCAAGGGTAAGGGCAAGGAGGCAAAAGCCATCATTCCGGAGAGCGAGCTGGTGAAGATGCGGAAAAAGTTCGCCATCTTCACTCCGACGCTCGACGCGAAAGCCTTGAAGAACCGGTACCAGTGCATGTGGGCGAAGGAGACGCAAGCTCACCCCGCAACTCGCGTGATTCCAGGTTCTTGTTCAAAAAGCGGACCTGACAGATATCCCTTCTTCGTTGCTTACTTCTATTGTGGGCTCTGTCCTCCATTCTCTGATTTTTTTCAACGACATCATGTACACATACGGCTTCCATCTTCTCGATTTCACGCCGAATGTTGTACTGTGTATGTCCATTTTTGCTCATCTTTGCGAAAATTTCGCCGGAGTGGTTCCCAACACCGCCCTCTTCCGCCATTATTTTATTCCCCGTATCCAAAAAGGGGAAGCCCTCGCTGGATCTATCTCCTGGATTCCAAGGGCTTGGAACAAGGAAATATATCCAGAAGGGGTTTACCGCGAGAAGTGGGATGAATGGCGGTCCGAGTGGTGCTGGATCCAGGAGAAGGGTCCCCATCCATTCTGTTTGCCCCAACAGCAGAAGGCGGTCTGTGGCAGCGACTGGAGTGATCTCGCTGCTGAAGACGAAAGGCTCACAAGTGCCACCACCAGGATCCTTCGCCTGAAGGCTGCCGGGCTCACAATGGAGATGATCGGCTTCGATTTCCTCCGTCGCCGCATCACCCCTTTGCAGAATAAGGGAAGACCAGCTTGGGAATACCGGAACGCGGCAGACGTAATGAGACTGTGCCCTGGATTGAACAACAATCTGACTACTATGCAGCTTGGCGCTCTCCATCAAAGGCTATTTTAGCGCGACAACAAACATCGGTTGCCGGCAAGAATCGTTCCCCTGTGCAACAACTCTGCCCTGGGGTCGATCATTGCCACGATGCCAATGTTCAACGCCCATGGGCTTGACATGACCTGGGCCGAGCCATCCGAGGAGGAAGCACAAAAATTCTTTGATAACTTGACGGAGAGAGTCATTCGGGAAGAAACAGACCTCATCCGGGCCACCACTGACGAGGAAGTGGCATACATCGCCACTAGAGCGGAGGAGGCAAATCTTGCCACGGAAGCCGGCAGCGTCGGCTTCACAGAATGGGAAACCAGTGACGCGGAAGTTGTAGTGGAAGAGAATCCTGCCGGGGAGGATAAGGCTGCCGGGGAGCAGAGCAGCGCAGCCGCTGGGAGCTCGTCCGACGAAGATGCGGCTGAGGAAGAGCCGCAAGAAGAGCTCCCAGCCCCGAAGAAGACAAAGCGTGTTCTTCGAAAGGCCGCTTCTGACATCCCGGCAAGCCAACCTTCTTCGAGTGGCGAGGCTCCCGGCAAGAAGGCGGCTGGCAAGATTGCACAGCGGCAGGGAATCCGACAGCAACCTGTGCGGCGCGCGAGACCCACACCTGCGGCAACTACTGTAGTGGCAGGGACGTCTCACACAGCCGCACCAGAGGCTGAGGTGGTGGAGTCACACCAACCCGACGCACTTGCTACAGCCAAGCGACCCAGGTCCCCTCCTCCGCTCCTCCATACGGACACTGCAGCGGAGGTCGATTTCGACATCTCCGGCTTCAGCCAGGAACGAGAAGAGGAAGAGTATGTCCCTTGTCACAACCTTTATCTCTAAAATTTCGGATCAATCTCATATCCTTGTTTTGTCTTGTCTCTGCAGCGAAGCAGAAACTTTGGCAGAAAGGATGGCGAAGGGGGCGAAGACTTCCACGAGCGACGAGCCCCCGGCAGGTTTTGCAATCATGCCGGAAACTATCACCATCAGCCCGGAGCCTAGCCCTCGATGCAGGCCCCAGCGTAAGTCCATTACTCATTCTCCGTTGGCGAGCACTGAGGTTTCTATTCTTGCAGCTGATATACTTTTCTTTTTTAGGCTTGTAGGAGAAGAGCGGCAACAGGGAGGATCACTGGAAGATGCCCCCATTGTGCCACCTCCGTCGACCACGCCGCCAACAGGCGCATCCCCGGCAAGGGATCCCACCGACGAGCCTATCTTGATTAAGGAGGAGCCGGCAAGCACGGGCACCGGCAACCTTCCTCCGGCAACCGAGGTTGCCGGGAGGGGCGAGGCCACCTCTCAACAGCTCGACGCAGGTAACCAATTGCCTCAGAGCGCTTGTTATTCTTCCCTTTATCTCTCTTTCTTTTGTCTTCTTGAACTTCAATCTGGATCTCATTCTGCTTCCCTCCTTCGTCCTTTAGAATTCCCAGTGATGGAGCACATGGACGTCGATGCTGTCATCGAGGAGACTGCCAGGGATGCTGCCGCCGAAGCCGACAAAATCGCTGCTAGCGAAGCCGCCAAGGACACCACCGTCGAGACCGGCAGTGCCTCTGCCAACGAGACCGCCAAGACTACATAGGAGGAACCTGCCAAGGAATCTGCTGAAAGGGACGGCGAGGGGGCTGGTGACCATACTAACGGCATTCCTGCCGCAGGAGCGCCAGGCGCTACGCCGGCCACGGAGCCCCCAGCCGCTGGTGAGGCGGTTGCTGAGGATCAACCGTCAACATCCGAAGTCCCTTCATCAAGCAAATATCTCAAAGTTGGCGAGAACCTATTCGTCAACTTGCCTGGGATGGCAAGCACTGGAGCACCGACCGAAGGGGAAATCTTTGATGAGGAGATCATCACTGCTGCCAGGCTCAAGATTGTTGACGAACCAAATGTCAGCAGCAGCAAATCTGAGGAAGATCAGCTCCTTCAGGCCATGGGCGACAACTTTCGCAAGCTCCAAGCGCTCCACCGTGCCCAAAAAGAGAAGGTAGATTCCAGAGCTGCATTTGTTGAAGCGGCTGAAAAGGACTTTCAAAGACGCGTTGAGCAAACGCAAATCTGGTACGCTGAGGCCTATCAAGAGTTGACTGCCCACCGGGAACAAGTGAGTCAAAACTGGACGGAGCTCCTCTTGAAGCAATCTGATATAGAGAAGGCGCAAGAGGAAGCCGCGCAAAGAATTGCTACTGAAGATGCCCTCCTGACGAAGCGTCGCATTGCGCTTGATACTCACGAAGAAGATCTTGCCGCACGTGAGCAGGCGCTCGCCGCCAAGCTTCACAGCAAAGATGAAGAAATCGAGAAGCTTGCCACACGGCGGACCCAGGAGCTGGAGCAGAAGCATAAGGAGGCGCTCAAAGCTCTAACTGTAGATCACGCCGGCAAGCTCAAGGAGGCCGTCGATACTGCCGAGGCTGCAGAGGCCGCCAAGAATGAGCTGAGCGACAAAGTGAACAAGCTGGAGGTGGATCTTGAGGAACACAGCAAGGAGCTCTCAACGGTCAAAGGCGATAGGGAGAAGACTCTCCACAGCCTGGCGGAGATGCAGATTGCTATATCTGACAAGACCAAGCAACTCTCTTCAGCTAATGATGCTATTGCCGATCTGAGGCTGAAGTTGACCATGCTGGAGAAGTCACTTGAGGACGGCAGGGACCGCGAGAAGGCCCTAAGGAAGGATCTTCAAGACGAGAAGAACCTGCTCAAGAGTGCTGCCACCGCCCAAGCTGACTATGAAAAGGGGGTGGAAATCTAGACCGAACGCCTTGTCGATGCCGCGGAGAAGCTCACGGCACAACTGTCAACTATGGGCCTGCCAAACTTCAAATATTCCACTGAAGAAAGGATATCCCGAAGCGCCAGGCTGACCATTTTCTTTCAAAGCGTCATTGATGCTCTGAAGCTGCTTCAGTCCAACCGGGCGACCCAACTGGCTAACGAATCCCGCCGGCTTTGCCAGGCCGTCCTCCGCAAGGTACTCCTCAAGGTGGCGCATAATAATCCAGGCGTCGACCTCACCAATGTGCTCGGCCACTTGCCGAAGGATGCAGACCTCAAGGCCCTCGAGGAGCTTATCGCACCCATCCTCGAGAAGGTAGATTCAATCAAGAGGATCGAAGGCCAGCGCAGAGACTAGCTACATCATTCTCCCTTGCCGCCACCATTCCATGCCAAGGACAATTAAGTCTTAAGTTAGAACTGCGGCAACTTATTGATGTAATATAACTTGCTTATGTTTGTATATATGCATGGCATTTCCCTTGTCTGATTTCTTTCTGTATGGAGCACACCCCACGCTTATCGAAAACTTGTTGGCGCGCAACCTGCCGCGAGCGCTGGGTGCGGGACTTTAGCAGTCTGCCGGAGGTGCAGCAGCCGGCAAGGCACCTTGGCGTTCTCAGTGCAGCCATCTAAACTGTTGAGCGGACTCGAAACAGAATAAAGGCGCAGCCAATTACGACAAGGGTTCCTTCGCGTGCAGGTTTTCCATACAAAGGCCGAAATCATCCAAGGAAAACGACCTTGTAATTGAAAAGCTTGCTCAAGTTTTGCAACTTAGCTCTCTGTCGCTATATTTCTTGTTCCTTCTGGCAAAGTATCAATTCTAAACGTCACCCACTGGTATCCATATCTTCCTTCCCCCCGGGCAAACGTGCACGCGAGGAAACCTTCTATCTCTTGAGAAAAAGAAAGAAGAGAAAATAAAAACATGGAACCTTGGCGGTTCATCAATGCTTACCGGGAGCAAGTGTCATACATGTCAGAAAAGCATGTATATAAAAACATGAAAATTGACAAGAAATGCATAACACTTAATCTTATTCAACTGCGCACAGGGTCTGTGCCTGGCTTTGTACAAAGGATTACATGCCCTGCCAGCAAGACTTGTACAAAAGGTGGTTGCTGGGGGCCCCCGGCAACTTCGCCCTAAGGGTAGAACTTGCGAAGATGTTCGATATTCCAGGAGTTGCTCACCGGAACGCCATCCTCGGTCTCCAGGCGGACAGCGCCGGGCCTGGTGATTCGTACTACCCGATAGGGGCCCTCCCACTTCAGCGTCAACTTGTTTGAATTCTTGGCGGACAGAATCCGTCGAAGAACAAGGTCGCCTTCCTCAAGGCTTCGGGCGTGAACTTTGCGGCTATGGTAGCGACGCAAAGCTTGCTGGTAGCGAGCAGCTCGCACAGCAGCCTGAAGATGATCTTCCTCAAGGAGCATAGCGTCATCTTGTCGTAGTTGCTCTTGCTCAAGCTCATCATAAGCGAGCACTCGAGGTGACCCGTATATGAGTTCCGTGGGGAGAACTGCTTCCCCTCCGTAGACCAGAGCGAAGGGTGTCTGGCCAGTGGCTCGATTTGGTGTCATTCTGATTGACCAAAGAATCGCCGGCAACTCATCAATCCAGCGCCTTCCGCACTTTTTCAGTTTATCAAAAGTTCTGGTCCTGAGACCGCGCAGCACTTCAGCATTAGCCCTCTCCGCTTGGCCATTGCTTCTCGGATGAGCAACAGAAGCAAAACAAATTCTGCCGCCAAGGTCTTGGACGTACTGCATGAAGGTGCGACTTGTGAACTGCGTCCCGTTGTCGGTTATGATCCTGTTGGGCACACCAAAACGGCACACTATTCCTTTAAAGAACTTGACGGCTGATTGTGTTGTCACCTTTCTCACTGCTTCCACTTCTGGCCACTTTGTGAACTTGTCGATTGCCACGTACAAGTACTCAAAGCCCCCGGCAGCACGGGGAAAGGGGCCCAAAATGTCAAGCCCCCAGACTGAAAATGGCCAGGAGAGAGGAATTGTCTGAAGAGCTTGAGCTGGCTGATGCGATTTCTTTGAATGAAACTGGCACGCTTCACACTTGGTTACTAGTGCAGTTGCATCCTGGAGAGCAGTGGGCCAAAAGAAACCTTGCCGGAATGCTTTTCCGACAAGTGCTCTTGATCCTATGTGAGAGCCACATATGCCTCCATGTATCTCTGCCAACAGCTCTAGTCCATCCTCCCGAGAAATACAATTCAATTTCACACCGTTCGGCCTCTTTCTGTACAGAACGTCATTGACGAACTGGTACATGGTAGACTGACGGGCTACTTTCTCCGCTTCTTCCTGCTCTTCGGGGAGTTCTCCCGTCTGAAGGAAGTGGACAATGTGTTGTGCCCATGCCGGAGCCTGGGGCTCGACAGCTAGGACTAATGGCATTTCTTCTACCGGGGGAACATTTGTCTCAATAGCGAAAGCCTGAGGCTCCGCCGGAGCCTGTCGTCCCCCGGCAGGCTTGCCGCTGATCCCGGCAAGATTCTTGCCGGTGGCTCCAGGAAGCTCTGCCGGAAAGTACTGCCCAGAATTCAGCTTTCTTCTCTTTTCTTGTCTCATTGACGGTGCCACAGATGGTTGAGTCAAATAAAGCACAAAAGTTCCTGGTTCCACAGGTAACTTGAGGGCAGCACGCTTTGATAGGTCGTCAGCAACACTGTTTTCGGCACGAGGAATGTGCTTCATTTGCAGACCATCAAAGCACTCTTCCATCTTTCTCACCTCATCCACATAAGCTTGCATCAATGGACTCTGGTAGTTCTTGTTAACTTGCCTGACAACAAGCTGCGAATCGCCTCTAATGATGAGCTTCTTGATACCAAGGTCTGCCGCGATCCTGAGACCAGCAAGCAGCCCCTCGTATTCCGCAGTGTTGTTTGTCGAACTATCCCAGGGGAAATGCATCTAGATTACATACTTGAGGTGCTCTCCGGTGGGCGCGACAAGCAGCACACCAGCACCAGCGCCTTGCAGCGAGAAAGCCCCGTCAAAGTTCATGATCCATTCTCGATCAGTTTCCCTGCCGGGGAGAGTTGTTTCTTGAATCTCTTCGTCTGGCGTTGGGGTCCATTCCGCGATGAACTCCGCCAAGGCTCTGCTTTGAATTGTTGAGGTACTTTCAAACTTGAGACCAAAGCTTGACAATTCAAATGCCCACTCGACGATCCTGCCAGTTGCCTCTGGATTTCGCAAAATCCGCTGCAACGGGAAGCGAGTGACGACGGTAATTTCATGTGCTTGAAAATAATGACGTAGCTTCCTTGAGGCCATAAGGAGGCCGAAAAGCAACTTCTGCACACCAGAATATCTTGATCTAGCTCCCTGCAAAAGGGAGCTAACAAAATAAACTGGGCGGTGCACCATCTTTTTCTTTTGCACTGGTTCTTCTGACTGCGCAAATCCTGTCTTGCCGGGATCGGTCCTTGCCGGGGACGATCCTAGCGTGTCACTTGGCGGTCCTGCCGCTGGTGTTGCCTCCTCGTTAGCTTCTCTCTGCACCACTAGCGCAGCACTAACCACTTGATTTGTTGCTGCTAGGTACAACAGCAACGGCTCTTGTGGCCTAGGCGCGACTAGCATTGGGGGAGAGGAAAGGTATCTCTTCAAATCTTGCAGCGCAGCCTCCGCTTCCGGAGTCCATTTCATTGGACCTGCCTTTTTCAAAATTTTGAAAAAGGGCAGGGCGAGCTCAGCAGATTTGGAGATAAATCTGCTTAAGGCAGCAACGCAGCCGACAAGACGACGTACATACTTGACGCGCCTTGGCGCCTCAATCTGCTCAATAGCTTTGATCTTGTCGGGGTTCGCCTCGATCCCTCGCTGAGATACAAAGAACCCGAGAAGCTTGCCGGAAGGAACGCCGAACACACACTTCTCAGGATTGAGTTTTAAATTGATCTTGCCCAGATTTGCAAATGTTTCTTCTAAATCTTGTATGAGCGTCGCTTTGTCCTTGGTTTTGACCACTATGTCATCCATGTAGGCTTCCATATTTCTATGCAGCTGGGGCTCAAAACCAATCTGGACCGCTCTCGCAAATGTAGAACCAGCACTTTTCAACCCGAAAGGCATCCGTATAAAACAATACATACCACATGGGGTGATAAATGTAGTTTTTTCTTCATCTTCTTTTGCCATGAAGATCTGATGATACCCTGAGTAGGCATCAAGGAACGACAGTAGGTCACAACCAGTAGTGGAGTCCACAATCTGGTCGATGCGGGGCAAGGGGAAAGGATCTTTAGGACAGGCTTTATTAATATCTGTATAATCAATACACAGCCTCCATTTCCCATTTTGCCTTGCGCACTACAACCGGATTGGCCAACCATGTTGGGTGAAGTACTCCTCTGACCAAACTTGCCGCTTCTAACTTCCTGATTTCTTCGGCAATAAATTCTTGCCGCTCCAAGGCCCGCTTCTCACCCTTTGCTTGACGGGCCGTGCGTGAGGACAAACAGCAAGGTGGTGCTCAATTACCTCCCTGGGAACACCGGGGATGTCAGATGGTCGCCATGCAAACACATCGACATTCGCCCGCAGGAAGGCAATGAGCGCGCTTTCCTATTTGTCATCAAGGGTGGAACTTATGGTGAAAGTTCCTCCCGTTCCATCCTCCTTGACAGGCACCTTCTTTGTCTCTGGTGGAGCAGCCTTGGACTTCTTGTTCTTGCCGGTGGAACTCTCTGGTACATCCTCAATGGGAGCGCAACACTCCGAAGAGGTGCGCTTGCCGGAGTTTGCGCCAAGGTTCTTGCCGGTCTTCTTCTTCTCCCCGGGAGTTCCAACAGCAGGAGCAGATGCCTTGACGCTAGGTGCTACGACTGCTTCCCGGTAGAGTTGATCGGCACAAATGAGCGCATCCTTCTTGTCGGAATGGACAGTGATGATGCTTAATGGCCCGGGCATTTTCAGCACATTATACGCGTAGTGTGATGCCGCCATGAACTTGGCCAGCGCTGGGCGGCCAAGGATCCCATTGTATGACATGGGGATCTTGGCGACATCGAACACTACCTTCTCCGTCCTGTAATTGAGCTCGCTACCAAATGTTACCGGTAGCGTTATTTTGCCTTTTGGCTGAGTCCTCCCTGGATTGATCCCTTGAAACGTGCCCGTTTCCTTGAGATCTTCATCAGGAATTTGCAACTTCTTGAGCACGTCTGGTGAGATCAGGTTCAATCCGGCCCCACCGTCAACTAGCATTTTCGTCACCTTGAGGTTGCGAATTGTCGGTGAAACCAACAACGGCAAGCATCCGACCGCAGTTGTGCGATCAGGGTGATCCTCGGCGTAAAAAATGATAGGCGTGTTGGACCACTTCAGAGGTTTACGTGCATCGAACGATGGCTCCGTTGCATTAACCTCACGCACCCACTGTTTAAGTCGACGGTGGGAAGAATGCAACGAGGCACCTCCGTCAATACACATGGCCTCTGTAGCCTTCTGGAACTCGTGCTCACTGGACTCATCATCTTCTTCATCTTCATCATCATACCCTCCCTTGTCACGGCCTCGAGCGGGCCTCTCCTTCTGTTGCTTGGCCTTGCCGCGGCAGCCTCCGCGGCCACCATGCTTCTTGCCGGACCCCTCAGCACTATCTTGGGACTTCTCCTTGTCTCGCCTCTCGTATTCAGCTCTCTGCTTCTCGACAAGCTGTTCAACTTGCCAGCAATTTTGGAGATCATGGCCCTTGGTGCGATGGATCTTGCAATACTGCTTGCCGTAGCCCTCTGGCTTGTCGGCAGCCGCCAAAGCCTGACAGGAGGCGCACCCGGCAACTTCCTTGCCGAGATCGCCAACTTTGGCTTTCTTGTCGGCGCCAAGGTCGCCAGATCCCTCGACAACAAGCACGGCCTTGCCCTTACGCTTCCTGTTCCGCTGCTGGCCCTTCTTTGTCGGGGCGGTAGCATCCTCGCCTTCAGAGTCGCTCCTGGCACCAACATCCTCGCCGGGGAGTTTCCTTCCCTCTTCAGCCCGAGCACATTTATTGGCCAAAGCATAAAGCTCGGCGATATCCCTGATCTTCTTCATCGCCATTTCTTCCCGCATCTTGCGGTTGCGCACGTTTTGACGGAACGCGCCGATAACGGTAGCAGGATGAACATCCGGGATGCTGTATTGCACGCGGCTGAATCTTTGGATATACTTGCGCAGAGGCTCGCCCTCCTTCTGGGGGATGAGATGCAAATCACTTTCCTGGCCAAGGGTTTGATGGCCTCCAACAAAAGCGCCAACAAACTGATGACACAGATCTGACCAAGAAGAGATAGAATTCTCCGGCAGATGCATCAACCACGACCTGACATTGGATTTGAGCACCAACGGGAAGTAGTTGGCAAGTATCTTGTCGTCTCAGCCCCCGGCAGCCTACACCGCGATGGTGTAGATGCTCACAAACTCCGATGGGTGAGTCTTGCCGTCATATTTCTCCGGGACCTCTGGCTTGAAGGTTCGGGAATTGGGCCACTGGACTCGCCGTAGCTCACAGGTAAACGCTGGACAACCTACCTCATAAGGTAAGGAGCCTGCGTACCCTGGTGCAGGCTCGTCAACAGCAGGTCCTGCGCGTTTATCAGATTGATGGCGCACCTCCCGTCACCGCTCGATGGTAGTCCGAGCGTCTTCCTTGCTTCGTTCCCGAAGAACTTGATGCTGGTCGCGGCGCATCCGCGGATCGGATGACGCTGTGGAATCATCGTCACGGTCATCGGTCCACCGGGTCATCGACCGCCGCTGGTGTCGTGGAGTGGAGTGCACCGTAGTTGCACCGCCTCCAGTCTTCTCTCCATCGGCTCGCGCCGGATCGATGGATCGCCGCCGTGAGGGCCCAGCTTGCTGCGGCCCATCTTTATTGACGAAGCCGATGAGGCTTTGGATAGTAGATCGCCACTCCTCCATCTTCTCCGGAGTAGGAGGGAAGTCGAGGAGCAGCTGCGCACGTGCCAAGGCTTCCGCCGGTGTAGGTGGCGGCGACAGGTGCGAGGTACGTGAGGTGCTCTGACTCCTAACGATCTTAGAAGGAGCACCATCACGATCACGCGACCGCGCGCCACTTCCACCAGCAGCTTGACGTGCATGCTGGGCCTGCGCACCTTGAGATTGATGCGCAGAGGCCCTTTCATGGGGACGTCCCGAACCACCAGCGCCATGGCGCTGCTCGTCGCGTGCAACCTGTGAAGGCCGCAACGCCTGCGCCGACGCAGGAGTCCTAGGAGGCGTCCTCCGATCTCTGGAATTCGCTGCACCACCCGTAGGCAGCACAGCCCCATCTCTGGATCCAGCAGCATGTGGATTGCTGCCGCCGCTGCGGACGACGCCGCTCGCCTGGCTTGGATCACCGGAACATCGTGGAGGCTCTAAACCTCTACCTTCTGCATCTACGCCGTCGCCCGTACGCGAGGGCACAGGCAAAACGGACGTAGATGGTAGCGCCGTTGCGGCACTCTTCTTCTTGGGTGGCATGATGACGAAGATGATGAAGAAAACTGAGGCACCGATCACTGGATCAGGTTCGCGCAACCTTCTTCCCCCTACCTGGCGCGCCAAAGATGTCGGCGTGTGACACCTATGGGACCGCGTGGATCCCTCTACGATTCGGCAGGGAGAGAGGTATGCACAAAGAGCAGAACCAACGATCGACGCGAGGCGGTTTTACCCAGGTTCGGGCTGCTGATCAGTGTAAAACCCTACTCCTGCCTTGTTTTATTGAAGGTGTTCTTGAGCCCAAGCCACAGGAGCGCTCATAGTGAACAGTGCGTTCCAAGAGCAGCTACGCATGCAGAATGGGCAAAAAAGATCCTCCTCCCCTGTAGCAGCTGCCTTGGGCCTCCTTTTATACGTCCAAAGGGGTCTCCACAGTGGCAAAATGTACATACATTGAGGTGTAAAGTAGCTACAGGGTTATCATACCTAACCACTGACGGTTTAGGACAAATGCAATTAATGTGCCGTGAGGTGTCCGTTTAGGTGTCCTCATTTCTTGGGAATGGAAAAAGGGGCCATCCCATCAGCACCGCTTAAGCCCTCCTCCATTGGCGTCTCACCATGCACCGAGAGAAGGGCCCAGCATGCCAGGTTGGTCGCTATGCTGAAGCGGCGGCGCAGTGATAGAATCTTGCCAGGGCGCAAATCTTGCCGGGCGCAAACCTTGCCGGGCTTCGCAAGCCCCCCCCCCCCGGCAAGATCTTGCCAGGGGGCCTGGTCTTCGGTCTTTAGCCCTGATCCTCTGATTCTTGGTTTGAGCGCCCCTTTGACAACTCTTAGCTTATCTCCAATTGCTCCCTCGACAAGCCTTGCCGCGGGCTTGGCTACAACCGCCCGTGCACAAGTATGGGGTACTAAGGTCCCAATACTTAGTACACCGACACTGTGCTCTATTCAAGCGTGTAGCTGGCCTACTCAGCTGCTCCTCTCACGCACACACTAGCAGCCTGTTTATCAGCGATAGTTACTACGGGTGCAGAACATTTGAGTTCTTTGATACAGCGAGACTAGGCTTTTCGCTTCCATTTGTGGAGGTGTAATGGATCTTGTTGAACTTTGTTAGTTCCTTCTTTATGAATGAGATGAGGCAAAGCTTTTGCCTCCGTTTAAAAACAAAAAAATCACGTCAAGAGGAATTTCTTTTATAGAGCCGATAATGGAGCGAAGTCCATGCATGCAATCCCACAAGCTACAGAGTAGTAGCACTTTACGTACGGAGACATATTGCACAGTTCACAATGCTGCGCCAGGCTTTTCCGGCTCCTCGGGCTTAATTGGGAGGGGCTAGTTTAAATATGGTAGCTGATGAGGAAGCTGCCAGCGAGGTGCGGCTAGGGTGAGCAGGCAGGCGAGAAACTTTACATGGTGTGAATTGATATATAGGAGTACTACTCTAGTACGCGAGCCATGAGATGATGGGAGGGAAAACCCGTTCACGTGGCTGGGCTATCCAGTGCACCCAGATTATGGTGCGACATGTCCGTTCGACTTCAAAAGTCAAACTACCAGTGTACAATATTGGCTCGCAGCGACGTTACTATTTAAAAAAAGGCCACCGTGCGTTCGGCCGGGATCGAACCCACAAAACGAGCTCTACACTCCCACGACCACTAGTAGTACTCGTTGGAGTACAACGCAACCTAGAATCACCTTTTGTTGCTAGTACATTGTTCCTTACAAGAAACCACTACCAAGAAACTACCACTTACCAACCAGCCCTACCAAGAAACCACTACTCTACAAAAATTAGCAAAAACATACCAAAATTTTCTTAATCCATCGCAATAAACTACCAAGTGCCATTATAGGCACGTTTCAACCCATGTCACCCCTTAAGTTAACGCCTTCTATTTGACCGACAAGTTAGGCGTTATGACTTGTGGTACCTACTTGTCAGTCTGGATAAAAATCCCTGAGTGACCTCCTACCTCCGGCCCGTCCACCTAGTCATCCTCGGCCATGGGACGCAGCTCCCGCCGCCGGCAGAAGGCGAGGTCAAAAGCTTCAGCGGCGTGGAGCCCATCTTGCGGCAGCCCGGATGCAAGCTCCGTCCGGCGCTCGTGGCCGCTAGCTAGCCAAGCTAGCACACACCCTGCTGGATGCATCCAGCTGCTTGTCTACAAGGTTTGCTAGCTAGGTTAGCACGGCGCTGCGGCGGCTTTCTCACACGCGCTGCGCTAAGGCCAGTCATCTGGCTCGAGCGAAGGCCAGCGCGGCGGCTTGCTCGCGCGTGAGCCACGCTCGGGCCAGCCAGCCAACCCGTGCGGAGGCCAGCGTGTCGGCCCGTCCGGCGGAGCGGCGGCAAGCTCGCTCATCACCGGCGCCACCGACGAACATGCATAAGAACTATTTAAAGTAATGTTTAGGAAAAATAATGATTGAAGGAGGAAGAACAGGATAGAAGGTCAGATGAGGGTCCCTCGTGTCAATGGTCAAACAAAATGTGTTGGTTTAAGCTGCCTCGTCAGCACGGATGTGTGGGCCAACTCTATCATAAACGGGTTTAAACGAGCCTAATCGGCACTAAGTACTAGTTTTTTGGCGCGGATTAAGAAATTTTGGGTATGTTTTTGCTATTTTTTGTACAATAGTTTCTTCCTAGGGTTGGTTGAAAGTGGTAGTTTTTTGTTAAATACTCTACATACTATAACTAGGAGTGAAAGTTAAGCTTTGTAAGCCAATAAGCATGGCTAGTTACATAGTGCCTATGTGTACATAATTCATACTAAATATCAACCATGAGTGACTAATATCTTGATGGAAAACTCGAAACTATCGAAATACTAGATTTTTTTTGCATGGTTGGAAATATTAGCAATGTGCACGTGCGTTGCAACGGATCATAATTAGAATAATACTTATTCACAAACTTGATGGAAAACACTCTAATTTTGATATACATATATCACTAGAAATATATTACGTTTCAATCAGAATATATTCCTTAGGCTGTTTTGGTGAGGTGAGGGAGGGATCTGGTTGGTTTTAAGATACTAATTAAGGGGCTTTCTGCAAATTGGTCATAGAAGTGGGATGTTGTTGAGAAAAGGCAACAACTTACCTCACAGTGGTTAGATGTAGATCTAATGGTCAGAAATGACGGATGGCAGACACACCATCATCACCAACTAAGTCTTCTGTAGGAGTACTAGCAAGATGCCCGTGCATTGCACGGAACATCAAGATGCATCTTTTTATAAAACACCTGTTGTGATTGACCCATGCGGGAGTAATCCCATGTGTAAAAACTAATGATATCTCGAGAAAGAGGAGAGATAAGGTGATGAGGAGTGGGGCGTGGTGTTGATTGGTGGTTGGACTGAGCGGAGGCATGGGGATGGACGACGCCGACAGCGACCATCATGCCAGATTGTTCCAGAGGCTTCCTTTTTTAATTAATCAACAATGAGGTTGTGGGAGATAAGGATGAATGAGGGAAGGCCTTGTCTGCAAATATGGAGAGAGGTGCGGGTATCTTTTAGTTTTCTTTCTATCCGTCATATATAGATCGGACGGTCTATATTGCAAGATGGCAGGCATACCATCATCACCAACTTGGTTTTTTTATAAGAAGAGATATAAGTATGGAGATACAAACGTATTATCGATACTTGTTTCCATAAACTTGGATCTACATTCTATTCAACGGCTGAGCATGTGGGGCCTTAGCACGATGACTTCTCGACTGTGTAAAACAAAGGTTTGCCCGTCACCGATAAGGAGGGGGTGACGGCGGCACGCTTTCGACTCACTCTAGTCCTAATAGTCATACTAGGTGGTCTACGGACGTGTAGATTTATTCTTTTTCACATCTCGTGTTCGTCGTACTCCCACGACTGTTGATGAATCGATTGTAAGTTATTCACGAGAAAACCTTGGTTGAGCGTGTGTGCGTGAGAGAGACAGTGCGTGTGTGTGTGATATGTGTAGAGACTGAGTCAATGATAAGAGATTTTTGTGTCTCTGTGTGTGGAGGATAGAGAGAGACATGTGCATGGGGCTTTGTGTTGTGTAACATGGAGACACATAGACATAATCAGAGAGTGAGTGTGTGAGATACACATGCGGACATGGGGAGAGATGTGTGTCGGTGTAATAAACAAGGGGGTGTTCACTACCCCTGGACACGCACCGGCAAGTCGCAGCCTCCAGGCGGGAAGGACATGGCAGAGGAGGAATCCACCCAAGAGTACATTCGAAGCCCGGTTCCTGGCAAGGTCTACTTGCCGGGAATGGGTCCACGCAATGCCGGCAAGGCAGAGCTGGCAAGACAAGACTCCAGGCGGATCGACCAGAAGATCAAGTCTACTACTGCCGGCGAGATCAGGGCCGGCAAGCTCAGGACTCGACAAGACTAAAGATAAGGCCCCGGCAAGGTTCTTGCCGGGATGACCAGCTGAACACGGCAAGGCTTGCCGGGGGACAGCTAGACTGGAGACAAGGCCCCGGCAAGGTTCTTGCCGGGATGACCAGCTGAGCCCGGCAAGGTTCCTGCCCGGCAAGGTTATGCCACTATGCTGCTGCTCCAGTGCGGCCGCCAGCATGGCACTCTGGACCCTTCTCCAGGCATGCGTGGCAGAGCACTGTGCCAAGCGGCGCTGATAGGATGGCCCCTTTTCCCATCCCCAAGAAGCTAAGGGACACCTAGACAGAGCATCTAATGCGCTTGTCCTGACCCGTCAGTGATAAGCATGTAAATGCTGTAGCAGAGTACTTGCCGCGGCAAGGTACTTGCCCCGGCAAGTCATTGGCTGCGGCAAGATAGCGGCTACGGCAAGGTACTTGCCCCGGCAAGTTACCTTGCGCGGCAAACTATGGGTTGCGGCAAGCTGTCAGGTGCGGCAAGGTCTTGCCGCGGCAAGCGTTACTGTACCACTGTGCTACTGTGCTGCTCCGGTGCCTCTGCCAGCGTGGCGCTCTGGGTCCCTCCAAGCGTGCGTGGCAGGGCACTGTGTAGACGGCGGTGCACTGTAGCTAGCGGTGCAGGAGCAGGTGGGATAGGCTTTTCCCACGTCCAAGACGTCCGGGTACATGTATGTGGACAGCAAAGGCATGGGCATTTAATGCCCTTGTCCCCTGCCGTCAGTGGTAGGTAGGACATGTCATCCTGGTAATAGTGGCCTTACTGTAGCAACATTCCACCTCTACCTTTACTGTTTGCCACCTGTTGGTGACCCCTTTGTGCGTATAAAAGGAGGCCCATAGGCAACGTGAAAAGGGGGAGGAACTGAAAAAGGGAGAACTCCAGTATTGTACGCAGCTACTCGGTACTGTAGCGCTCCTGGAGCTAGAACAATCATACAGATAATAAACCAAAAAAGCAGGAGTAGGGTTTTACGCATCCGTGCGGCCCGAACCTGGGTAAATCTCTCTCGTGCACTGTCATGTTCTTCGCTAGATTTGCTCTTCGTGCGACCGTCTCTCCCTGCCGAACGTAAAGGGGTCCTTCCCTGGGTCCCATAGGTGATCGCGGATTCGTCCCCGACATCTTTGGCGCGCCAGGTAGGGGGTGAGGGGCTGCGCGAACCTGATCTGGCGATCAGCGCGGCAGTTTCTTCATCATCTTCACCGCCATAGCGTCCAAGAAGAAAGGCCTGAACCTTCGCAAAAAGCTAAGTTTTAAAGCTTTAATTACTTTCTGCTGTTAAGTCTTATCCTGGACGATATTTTTGTGCATAACCTGTGCGCGAAGGAGCGCTCCTGAAACATTCTGCGCTCCTGGTTGTTTTGGGTCCGCCCAACAATGCAGACGCAGCTGCGATTGTTTCTAAGGCGTTAAGCTCCCGAAGAGGCGGCGTTCTCGATAGGCTGCTGAACAGGACCCGATCCTAAGCGCCATCGACCGGAACGTGCGCATTCGGGGAGTATTCCGGCAAGCGTGGGGGGCTCACTGTGCAAAAATGCAGTCGTTTGAGGAGAAGGACTTAGCGAGTTTTATTCTAAGGTTCCTGCATAAACCCGTATGCTGAGGAGCCTTCCCGGGGCTAGTCGCGCTCCTAGTTGCCTCGAGTCCGCTCGGCAACCTGAGCAGCTGCGCCAGAGCCGGGAAGGTAAACCTTTTCGGGAGGCGGCGTTCCCGGCATGCTGCTAAGGATCCGTTCCTCAAAGCGCTGCTGACTGGATCGTGCACACCGGAAAGTGTTCCGGCAAGCAAGGGAATATTCAGCAGGAATCAAGATTGCAGCGAATCCGACATTAACCAGAAGCTAATCAACTTGTTGTGCTCAAACGCTGTTGTGGCATTTCATGCCCAGTCAGTGTTGCAGGAACACGCATGGAAGGCGAGCTCGGGGGCTGGCAGCGCCCCAGAGAGTAATCCCCTGAAGAGCCTCCCCGGCAACAAGCTTGCCGGAAGCTGGCGTTGAGAACGTCAAGGTTCTCCGTCAGAGTCAAGAGCCTCCCCGGCAACAAGCTTGCCGGAAGCTGGCGTTGAGAACGTCAAGGTTCTCCGCCAGAGTCAAGAGCCTTCCCGGCAACCCCT
This sequence comes from Thinopyrum elongatum, assembly GCA_011799875.1. Taxonomy (NCBI): domain Eukaryota; kingdom Viridiplantae; phylum Streptophyta; class Magnoliopsida; order Poales; family Poaceae; genus Thinopyrum; species Thinopyrum elongatum. Next base: position 315,166,538 of record CM022298.1, read on the forward strand.
TGCCGGAAGCTGGCGTCGAGAACGTCAAAGTTCTCCGCCAAAGTTAAGAGCCTCCCTTGCCGGGGGTTCCGACAACCACTCTTTGAGCAAGAAACAAGCTCGGGGGCTAGCGGCGCCCTAGCAGAAAAAGCTAAGTTGCACAGATTTTTTTGGCAATTGCATTCATTTTACTGTCCTCACTCGCTTCTTACACCTACACGCGAAGGAGCCTTCTCGGGGCTAGTTGCGCTCCTAGTCGCCTCGAGTCCGCTCGGCGATGTGAGCAGCTGCACCAGAACCGGGAAGGTAAACCTTTCCGGGAGGCGGCGTTCCCGGTGAGCTGCTAAGGACCCGATCCCCAAGCGCCGCTGCCTGGAGCGTGCGCACCGGAAAGCTTTCCAGCAAGCGTGGGTCGTCTTGATTGATTCCTCGTTCTCGTATATCGACCTGCACGCGAAAGGACCTTGCCGTGGTTAGTCCGCACTCTGGTTTCGCCTCGAGTCCGCTCGGCAAACTTAGCAGCTGCGTTCTGGCCCGGCAAGTCGCCTTGCCGGCGGCGGCGTTTCCAGCAGGCTGCTAAAGACCCGCACCTAGCAAGCGTGCGCACCGGCAGGATTTCCAGACAGCGTAGGGTACAAGATACGTGCAAGGACGGAATCAATCAAGGGGGAAGCATGCATTCATTTAGCATGACGGAATATCTCTTGTGCCATAAAGCTTGGCCTAATCAAGGTAAATTGTTTCTTTATGCGTGCCATTGCAGCAACAGGGTTGCGACCTCCAGGCAGGAGGAACGGCAGGGAACAGATCTACATGTTGCCGGTGTGCGTCGTTGGGCCTAGCCCGGACAACCACTGTGCACGCCTGTCCGGCCCAGGCCCGGGGGCTCCTGTCGGTGTAATAAACAGGGGGGTGTTCACTACCCCTGGACACGCACCGGCAAGTCGCAGCCTCCAGGCGGGAAGGACATGGCAGAGGAGGAATCCACCCAAGAGTACATTCGAAGCCCGGTTCCCGGCAAGGTCTACTTGCCGGGAATGGGTCCACGCAACGCCGGCAAGGCAGAGCTGGAAAGACAAGACTCCAGGCGGATCGACCAGAAGATCAAGTCTACTACTGCCGGCGAGATCAGGGCCGGCAAGCTCAGGACTCGACAAGACTAAAGATAAGGCCCCGGCAAGGTTCTTGCCGGGATGACCAGCTGAACCCGGCAAGGCTTGCCGGGGGACAGCTAGACTGGAGACAAGGCCCCGGCAAGGTTCTTGCCGGGATGACCAGCTGAGCCCGGCAAGGTTCCTGCCCGGCAAGGTTATGCCACTATGCTGATGCTCCAGTGCGGCCGCCAGCATGGCACTCTGGACCCTTCTCCAGGCATGCGTGGCAGAGCACTGTGCCAAGCGGCGCTGATAGGATGGCCCCTTTTCCCATCCCCAAGAAGCTAAGGGACACCTAGACAGAGCATCTAATGCGCTTGTCCTGACCCGTCAGTGATAAGCATGTAAATGCTGTAGCAGAGTACTTGCCGCGGCAAGGTACTTGCCCCGGCAAGTCATTGGCTGCGGCAAGGTATTGGCTGCGGCAAGATAGTTGCTGCGGCAAGGTACTTGCCCCGGCAAGTTACCTTGCGCGGCAAACTATGGGTTGCGGCAAGCTGTCAGGTGCGGCAAGGTCTTGCCGCGGCAAGCGTTACTGTACCACTGTGCTACTGTGCTGCTCCGGTGCCTCTGCCAGCGTGGCGCTCTGGGTCCCTCCAAGCGTGCGTGGCAGGGCACTGTGTAGACGGCGGTGCACTGTAGCTAGCGGTGCAGGAGCAGGTGGGATAGGCTTTTCCCACGTCCAAGACGTCCGGGTACATGTATGTGGACAGCAAAGGCATGGGCATTTAATGCCCTTGTCCCCTGCCGTCAGTGGTAGGTAGGACATGTCATCCTGGTAATAGTGGCCTTACTGTAGCAACTTTCCACCTCTACCTTTACTGTTTGCCACCTGTTGGTGACCCCTTTGTGCGTATAAAAGGAGGCCCATAGGCAACGTGAAAAGGGGGAGGAACTGAAAAAGGGAGAACTCCAGTATTGTACGCAGCTACTCGGTACTGTAGCGCTCCTGGAGCTAGAACAATCATACAGATAATAAACCAAAAAAAGCAGGAGTAGGGTTTTACGCATCCGTGCGGCCCGAACCTGGGTAAATCTCTCTCGTGCACTGTCGTGTTCTTCGCTAGATTTGCTCTTCGTGCGACCGTCTCTCCCTACCGAACGTAAAGGGGTCCTTCCCTGGGTCCCATAGGTGATCGCGGATTCGTCCCCGACAATGTGTGAGTTAGAGAGATGGAGAATTTTGGTGTGCATGTGAGCTAGAGAGAGGGGGGATATATACATACCTAGAGCTGGAGAGAATATCCAAGGGTGTGTGTGTCTTAAAAGAAGGATCCAGATAGATGGGTGTTTGTGCGTGTCTGTGTGTGTTTGTGTGCGCGGGTGTGTGTGAGAGGGAGTGTGTGTATGTGGAGAAGAGAGGCCACTAATGATGTAAACCTAGTAGGGAAGGGGGAATGGTGTGACATGTGTCTCAAAGAGAGAGAAAGGCATGTGTAGTAGCAGGATAGCATGGGTGCGGGCGGGGAGCAGACTATTTGGAAGAGACATCGAGTGTGTGTGGGAAAGGGGTGTGAGAGCAAGAAAGAGAGCTAGCGAGGGAGAGAGAGAGGAAGAGAGGGGGAGAGAGAGGGGTCGTTTGTGTGCGGAAGTGGCGTATAGATAGGGAGACAAGGTTGATGTTGTTCGAAAGTGGCCTATGTAGGGAGACGCAAGGGAAGCGAGTCATCGTGTCTGTGATGGAGACTTCATGAGAGATCTAGAATAGATGGTGAGAGAACAATGTGCGAGATTGAGAACGATGATACGTTAGGGAGCTATGGAAAGAGTCACGACATATATGTATATAGGGAAGGAGCTGGGTCTGGTCCGCATGTGGGAGAGATAGAAAGAGGAGAGTGGTGCACAAGGAGACAAAGGGTGCTTGTTTGCAGTGGGGGTGGTGAGTGAGGTGAGTGTGCGAGAACCACATAACTAGGGAGATAGATGTTTGGGGGCGACGTTTTGTGTGTATGGGAAAGATACACTCTATATAGTGCGTGTGCTTGGGAAAGAGATATGTCGGGAGACCTAGAGAGTGGGGGAAGAGATGTGTGCATGCCCGAGAGACAAAGTGATAGAGACCTATATTGGGGTCCGAACTTAGAAGAGAGAGGGGGGTTAATGTGCTCCTGTGTTCGTGTCCGGGGGAGAGAACGACTTGTGTGGCGGGGGGGGACAGGGTGGGTGGCTTCAGATAAAGAGTGAGGTGTCTATGTTTGAGAGACTTTAGCGTAATTGAGATATATATGGTCAATAGTGTGTGCACTCATGGTTGATCAATTTGTTTCACAGTTTGGGCTATGAGATAACGATACTTTTGAACATGCGTGATATACTTTGAAGTACCAGAATTACAAACTTAAGATTGGAATTTTGGAATTCGACTCCATCATTAGCTTTTGTAATTCATTTAAACGGAGGTACATTTTTTAAGCCGGGATTTCGTGATTTCCAATTCATATATCAAACCTAGTGACATACACATACGGGCATGTTCAAACCTTATAATCATCCACTTTATTCATACACGTACACATTTTTGTTTTTGTCATCATATTTAGGATAAACACATTTGGAATTTCATTTGAATTGGACCATATGATGGTATTTGCTTCCAGTAGCTCAATGATCCCTATTTGAATTGAATGGACAATCTAACTTTTGAGTTGGAGACATTGATTTTCGAAACTTGCACTTTTTTTTTGCGTGCAAAACAAATAAATTATTGGCGATGATATCATAGTCGGCCGTATAAGAGCAGAACACTTAATTTCAGCTGTCAAAAGCTTTCAAACTTCCCGCTCACATTGAAATATCTCGCGCCCGAAAGTTTAGCCCTGCGATATTCCTGTTTTACACCTGCCACATGAACGGAAAAGGGCTGCTTTGGTAACTCCATTGTTTTCCCCTCTTTGCCCCCAACATTCTTCCCCAGAGCCCCTCCCCTTCCCCTCCCCGCCTCCTCCCCCCCAACCACACCAAGCCGCTGAATCTAGTCCTTCGCCGCAGTGGTGGACCTCACACCTCGCCGTATCTACCTTCCGCACCTTGGAACCCCCAACTACCAACTCACCACTTCGCCGGAGCCGCTTCAGCGACTAGCTTATCCACCACTCCAGATCTCCTTGAGCGCCATCATGGTCCACCGCACCGGATCTGCTTCACCGGCGCCCTCATCCACCACAGTGTAGGCCCTTCACCGACTCCCTCGTACGCCACATCGCTGGCCCTTCATACAAGCCCTCGTCCGCCGCAACAGATCCACCTCATCGAAAGCACTGTACACCGCGCCGGATGTGCTTCGCCGACGCCTTCGTCCACTGCACCGGACCCGCTCCATGGACGCCATATTCAACTCCATCGGCTCTGCTTTACTGACGCCGTAGCCTCATCAGGTTATTTCGATTTGTACTCCTTCGGTTTTTCTCTTCTTTATCGTGGAATTGTTCACTTACCACAGATGAGCTTTCTTGCATGTCGATAGGCGCCGCAACCGAAGCACCGGAGCTGCTTCAGCAACGGCGACAGCTGGCCCAAACTCAACCGCAACACGAGCACCATCGACGATCCTTAGCTATCGAGTATGACAACGATACCCATACGCCGTTGAGAATTAGGTACTATTATCCAACGGCTGGCGCCTACGTTCAGTTTCCTAGCATAAGCACCGCACCTTCGAATTTCTTCTGGGCATCATTCAATTTTTCATGAGATGCGTTATTCTGCTTGCACCTGTCGGCCATACGTGTGGCAGTGAACAGGTTACATGTGCTAAATTACAAACCAGTGCACATATAGTTACAATGCTTTTGTTTTGTCCTAAGTATTACTGTACTTCCTAGATATCACTGCCTACTATTTTACTTCTTGCATGCTATATTTATGATAATGTTGTTGTTCTGATGCCACCTGTTGGTTACATCAGACTGCTTCTATGGCCCTGTTTGGATACTCTAACTTAGCTAGAAGTTAGAGTAAGTTTCTAGCTCATAACTAACCTGGAACTAACTCTAGCCAAAGAGGTGTTCGGATGACAGGGTTAGATTGACAATAAATGCACTAGCAGACCTAGCTCCTATTAGCACCTCTTGGGCGGGATAGTTTTTTTGGGTGGGTTAGATGCAACTAGCTCAAACTAGCCCTCATGTTTGGATACTTTAGGTCTATTTGAGCCCAAACTAGCTCTAACCCATGGATCCAAACAGGGCCTATGTTCTCTATGCTTAATTACACATGAGCAAGCTAGCTTGTCGTTCCGCTACTTTTTGTTTGTTTTACCCTACATTTTCCGATGCTAGCTATTACATCACTGCTCCGAGCCTCTGTTCATTACTTTTTGTGCGTTCTTGATCTTACCAAGTTGCATGACTAATTTGATGCTTCTATTAATTATGGAGCTGCCAACCCCATCAAGCAAAATATTTGTTGTTTTGGGGCTGGCACCTCGAACAAGCATAAAAATAGTGTGAAGCACATATATTGTCGTGTAAGCACACACCCTTCTTTCATTAGTTTAGATTAACCATTGATGATCAATTCGAACCAGTGCATGTGATTAAAATTAATTTTACCTAAATAGAGGGGGAAGAATAAACTACAACAACTAGATTTTCAACCACAGGATGCTGACGATATCTTCAAAGAACATTGCAACAGCAGCGATGCTTCACAGCAACATATGGTAAGCCAGTGTGTTTTAGTACATGTGAAATGTAATGCGTGTGGGCTGCTTTCTTGGCTTGTGCCCTCAACCTGTAATCCTACAGAATTACAAATAGTTCAGTTGTCTGCTTTGCTGTATTGCTTGATTCGAATGCTTGTTTGTTACTTGTTAGGGTATACCTTAGTTGGCCAATATGTCAGCAGTGCCTGCTGTACTATCGTAAAGAAATGCATGCCTAATTCATTTGACTCCTTAACTTTTCCTGTGAACTTCATCACAAGACTGTCTTCGTAGTTTATATGAGGCTACACTGTTTAAGTTCTTTCTTAGATTATTTCAACTGGTTAGATGCCTGGGCAACATAAATATAGCGGTGGTACACTGCCTTTCATCTTACCATTTTAATTTGTTTTCGGCTGATGCTGCTTCGGACCATTTAAATATAGCTTGCCATGCTCAGCAATAATTCGTATGTCGTTTACCATGTAAGCTAGCCTGGATCATGCGATAACTATCTCTTACTTATGTCCAGCGGAAACCTTTCAGGATGCCGTTCACACTAGGACACAATGTACAACCCCAGAATCTATTTGTGAGAGCAGTACGCCAGCCATGTCACCAGATGGTAGCAGTTCAGAGGCAACACCACTGGAGAGCAGTCTGAGCACAGATATTATAGTTCTTGAGGCTCTACTATAGGCAGAAAGAGATGGTGTGGCTGCCATGAATGAGGTAATCTTGATCTTGAGGCTAGAGATTATGCAATTAGCTGCACGCATTATGCAAGCAACCCAAGAATTGGAGGAAGTAAGAATGTTGCATTTGAAGACGAAGGAGGTCCTACTGCTTCTGCTATCTGAAACCCAGGGTAATCCCAGTTCTTCTTTAGATACCAGTTGAAATTGTCATTAGTTTAGTATACTTGCATGTTGTGTCATGTCTCTAAATGGATTATGTTGTAAGACCCCCTTTGTTGTCCATGTGTTGTAATGATCAGAATTTTTTAGGCGAGGTAATCCTCAGTACTTGTATGATTGACATAAGGTGAACTATTTTTCATGTGAGCATATTGTATTGGATGAAATAACTGTTTGACTCAAAGTGTATCCAACCTACTGAATTCGAAGATCACGACATTTCTAAATCATATTCATATATAAAGGTGGAATAAATCTTTGTCGTGGTTTTGAAAAAATAAATAACAAAACATAGAATAATGTATGGATATTCGTAATCAAATACAAATTGGATTTAAATTTAGTTGCCAGGGCACAGGGTAAACATGAATGCTAATTCTCCCAAATTTTGAACGAAGCGGCAAAACACCCACTATCATTTGTCGGCTGCCCGAAGCCAGTGTTTGTGAGATGGAAATTACTGTCTACCCTTGACACTTCACATGCTAATCGACCCGATTTCCACTGCTGTCGATAGGGGTAGACTAGTAACTTCATTCAGACGTGACACGACCGCCTGTCTCCCCATTCAGACATGGTGGGTACCAAACATGGGCGGCAAACGCAAATTTGATTCAAACTCGTCCGAAAGACCTCTCTCTCTCCCTCAATTTTATCATTCATACACGTGGGCGGCAAAACAAAGTCTGCTCGTCCGAAATCGATGTAGGCAAATATTTTAAAAAGGGGCAGGTGTGTAACTTCCCTCAGACGTGACACAACCGCCCTAACTGTCAGCCCCATTCATACACCGTGGGCGCCAACCATGGGCGGCAAAAGACCCTCTCCTCGCCCGAAATCACTATCGGCAAATATTGGGAAGATGCGATATTATCGTCCTATCCCCAACCGACGAGATATCTGAAATTTTAAATGGGGGCTAAGTTCGTAACTTTCCCACTTTTCAGACAATCGCGTCCCAAGGTTTGAGATCCCCTCCCCCTCCATTTCCCCATTCATACACCATCGGCGCCACAACAACCTCCCCACTCCGGCCAGCCTCCTCCGTCTGCCACCCCATCCTCCACCTTACCGGAGCCGCTACCCCTACCCCGTTGTCCCACTGCAAGAGATGGACGTTTCTCATCCATGGCGCCGGACCAGGATCCTTTCATCACGTCCTCTCGCTTCGTCGGCGCCGTCGTCCACCTTGTCGTTGCCGCTCCTACGACCACCTCATCCACGGCAACATGACTTGTCCCCCGATGCCGCCGTCTGTCGTCTAAAGTCTTCTTTCGCGCCGCCGACAGCCATCGCACCCACAGCACCCTCAACGTATCAGCAGGGGCCTACACGGCATAGCAAGAGAGGTGGTACTCTTTCATATCTGCTTAAGTTATTGATCTCACCTGGAAAATAGATCGTAACTTGTTTACTGTACTTTTCTTGTCCATACCAAATCGTAGTGGCCAGTTGAAAGCAAACATAAGTTGCGAAGTAGCCTTTGTCTGGTTTGCACCTTCAGATCCGCCATGGCATGGTCACTATACTCGTAATGCTTATGGTTTTCCCCCTTTATATTCACTACCATCATCGTAGGTGCTTCGTGTCATGCTAGCACTGCTCCTCAAGACCTCAACCCATCAAGCGAAACAACATGCCACTCATAATTCCAAAGCTTAGTTGTTGAAATACGAATCTGATATGATGCTCATATTACTAAAACAGAGAACATTTAATTGGTCAGCTAATGTTCCTATATTCATTTTGAAAAGCATGTGCGCCACATATAGAGAGACAGTAGGGATTTGCATTTCTTTGTGCTCTCTTTCATCATGGGTGGGCAACACACATTGTATTATCTAAAATCTACTTGCTCTTTGTTATCATGTTCCACTTCCACAACTGCAGGATGCTGCTAACGCGACACTACGATCAGAGACCCTTTGACGAAATTGTGTGCGATGCATTAATCGCAAACGGTGATGTAAAAAAACCATCAAAAAAGATGCAAAATCTTTGCGATGGTGGAGCCATCAAACACGGTTCCGATTTTAGTTGCATGTGCGATGCAGGGCACACGGTTGATCCATCCGAACTATCTGCGATGAGGCAGAATAACAGAAACGATCAGCCATATCAATGTGTGTGCGATATACGACATACAGTTCGCTTCGATGAATTGTTTGCTATTAGGGAGTGCAACAGAAACGGTTAGCCAGATCAAGGTGTGTGTGATATACGGCATATGGTTCACTCGGACGAACTGTTTTCGATTAGGGAACACAATAGAAATGGTTCAACTTAACAAGATGTGTGTGATATGCGGCATACAGTTCACATAGATGAACTGTTTGCGATGAGCCAAAAGAACACAAATGAGTCGTGTAAACAAGATGTGTGTGATACGCGGCAAACAGCCGACTCGGATGAACTGTTTGCGATGAGAAATTACACACAGACGGTTACTACAGTTAGTTCGTGTGCGATTCTGTGTGTACAAAAAACTTTGAAAAATGCAAACTAGTTGCTTGCGGTGGCTAGGAGTATCGCACACGATGCGTCTGCGAGTAGTCGTGTGCGATGATTAGTAAGTTACACATATGTTTCCTTATGTTAACACGTGTGTGAATTTGCAATATGGACAGTTAATATGCATATGCCTTCTGGATATCAGGCACACGCTTAAATTCAATGAACTGTGTACGATACTAATACTTTCCATGAAAATTTAAGAACTTGGCTAACAGCATTTGAGTAACATATATATAGTGGTTACACTATTCAACAAAAAGAGGATCTTTGTAACACGGTTTTGACAACCATATGGTCCATATCTACATACTTAACATAGTAACAACTATCACATTTTAAGAGGCTGAGGGCCAACAACCATATGGTCCATATCTACATACTTAACATAGTAACAGCTAGCACATTTTAAGAGGCTGAGGGCCAACAACCACAACTATCCGCTGGAAGCAGCTTGATCATGGCGACTCGGCATCTCGTCAATGAAAAGGAAGAGCCCTCCTGTGCCTTGGTAGAGCATGAGGAGAACAGTGTCTCCAACTTTCCAATATGGATGCATTGCCACGACAAGCGATAACTTGTTAATTTGAATGGTTCCATTTCTGCGGGAAATGCAGTACCTTGCAATCACTTTGGCGTTATTAGCAGGCACAAGTGTAATTCGACCACGCTGGGAAATCGATCCAGGAACTGCTACAGTGGGCAATTTCTATTGAAATGTAGAATAAAAACCAATTGTAACATATCGTTGAAGATATATATAGTTTATGAGCATCAACATTAAAATAAGACTTTTTACCAGAGTTTTGTGCACACTAGATGCCGAGTCGCCATGATCAAGCTGCCTCCAGCGGATAGTAAACATCCAAATAGAATTTTATTGCCTACTTTCAGTTCATAACACTAAGACATTTTTCTCCAAAGGTCCGCATCAAAATAGGAGTGACCATCTTTATCAAGTTTTACGCTAACCGTCATTGTAAATCCATGCTGCGTTGTCAATATGACATCCATGGAGTCATCAACAAAGTAAAGCCCAAGATTTCCTTCTTCTCCTGTTCTTGCAAAGCAAGGGATGTACTGCTTGAAATGAAAATTAAGATCGTAAATTAGATATATTGAAATAACAGAGCAAGATGCAAATATGGGAGTAACTAATAGAACAGATCAATATATAGATGAACGCAAAGTACAAAAATATATAATTAAAAATAGATAATGTAACAAAGATTTGATCCAAATATGAGAGTAACTAAATGAACAATACATCATATATTTGCCTAATATAGCGGGGAAAATCAGCTTCGACATCTAGGCTGCACGTGGCACCATACCTTTTATCCAAATATAGCAACAAATGGTATATGTTCACAAATTTAGGCCATGCCGATCGCGGTAGGTTGAGATTGATCATACCGAACGCTCCCTGAAGTCATCCGAAATGGTGAGATAGAACTTCGTTTCTGACTGGCCGCGACGACACTTGCCCGATTTGTGCTCGCACTGTGGACACATGAAAGAACACCCGTGAATCAGCTAGAACAAAAATGAATCCATGGCGATTTCCGTCGGTTGATTAACAGCGACGAACGGACTGCGATAAGAGATGAGTGAATATTTCGCTAAGTTGATTACCTTCTTCATGAGAAAAAACCCCGGCCCAATCCCGCAGAAAACCCCAATCGACCAGAGTCTAGAATGTCAGTGCAGAACTGCAGATAGGCGGCGGAAAGCGGTAGGGGCGAAATCCCGTGCCATTTGGAGCGCGACCTCCGCCCGCCGACAACAGCCGTCGAGCTTAGGGTGGCCGCCGCGATAGAAGTTGATGAGGTGCAGAGTTGCGGAGGAGTCCACGGCGAGTGGGTGGGGACGGAGTGTGTAGGGTTTTCTTTTTCCTTTTGCATGTGTGGGTGAACACACACAGTTCACAGAGGTGACGGAGATGAATCGTGTGCGATAGTAAATCACCGACATTGAAGGGGAATCCAAATTTCCTTTGTCCTTTGTCCATGAGTTTTTTTCTACGATGAACATAAACCCTGCAAATCACCGTGTTCAAATTTGGCACTTTTCCGGGTTCATTTACAATATTTAGGGGATTATGTGCATTTTCTAGGCATTAATGCACATAATTCAAATTCAAACCATCGGTGCATGAAAAGGTGCACAAGAACGGTCTGGAAAACCATGATCGTGCTATTTAGTAAATTCTCATGCCTTTTACAAGGAATGGGCAGATATTTCAAGGAAATGTGTCGCAATAGTCAACCATAAACGCGTTATTTACTGGGTTAACAACTACACAAAAATGAAATACATGCTTGGAAAACATAACACCTCGCGTGGTGCCATGGTATGGCCTCACCATGCCCTGGTAAAAAATTTAGAATGTTTGCCTTATGTCGTCATGCACGCCATTCATAAATCGAACCATCACCGAGGAAGTTTCATGGTTTCGAGGGGGAAATCAGCAAGATTGAAGGGGCCGGGAATCCAAATTTCCTTCCTAGCTTGTCATTCAGTTTTTTTCTACAATCAACATACCCCCTCGAATGCAACGTGTTCAAATTTGGCATTTTTTCGGGCTCATTTACCATATTAGGGGATTATGTGCATTTTCTAGGCATTAATCCATATAATTCAAATTCGAACAATCGGTGCATGAAAAGGTGCACAAGAATGGTCTGGAAAAACCATACTCGTGGTATTTAGTAAATTCTCAATCCTTTTACAAGGAATGGGCAGAGATTTCAAGGGAATGCGTGGGAATAGTCAACCACAAACGCGTCATTTACTAGGTTATCAACTATAGAAAAATGAAATACGTGCTTGAAAAACATGATGCCTGGCATGGTGCCATGGTATGGCCTCACCGTGCCCTGGTGAAAAGCTGAGAAGGTTTGATTTATGTCGTCATGCACGCCCTTCATAAATTGAACCATCACCGAGGAAGTTCCATGCTTTTGAGTGGGAAATCACCAAGATTGAAGGGGAATCCAAATTTCCGTCCTAGTTTATCATTCTTTTTTTTCCAACGATCAACATACCGCCTCCAATGCAACGCGTTCAAAATTGACATTTTTCCAGGCTCATTTACCATATTTAGAGGATTATGTGCATTTTCTAGGCATTAATGCACATAAATCAAATTCGAACAATCGGTGCATGAAAAGGTGCACAAGAACGGTCTGGAAAACCATGCTCGTGCTATTTAGTACATTCGCATGCCTTTTACAAGGAATGGGCAGATATTTCAAGGAAATGTGTCGCAATAGTCAACCATAAACGTGTCGTTTACTGGGTTAACAACTATACAAAAAATAAATACATGCTTGGAAAACATGACGGCTGGCGTTGTGCCATGGTATGGCCTCACCGTGCCCTGGTAAAAATTTGAGAATGTTTGCCTTATGTCGTCATGCACGCCTTTCACAAATCGAACCATCACCGAGGAAGTTTCATGGTTTCGAGGGGGAAATCACCAAGATTGAAGGGGGATCCAAATTTCCTTTGTCCTTTGTCCATGTGTTTTTTTCTACAATGAACATACACCCTGCAAATCACCGTGTTCAAATTTAGCACTTTTTTGGGTTCATTTACCATATTTAGGGGATTATGTGCATTTTCTAGGCATTAATGCACATAATTCAAGTTCAAACAATCGGTGCATGAAAGGGTGCACAAGAACGGCCTGGAAAACCATGCTCGTGCCATTTTGTAAATTCTCATGCCTTTTACAAGGAATTGGCAGACATTTCGATGAAATGTGTGGCAATAGTCAACCACAAAATGTTTGTTTGTTGAGTTTTCAACTATAGAAAAAATGAAATAAATGCATGAAAAACATGACGCCTGGCATGGTGCCATGGTATGGCCTCACCATGCCCTGGTAAAAATTTGAGAAGGTTTGGCTTATGTCGTCATGCCCGCCCTTCATTAATTGAACCATCACCGAGGAAGTTCCATGCTTTCGAGAGGGAAATCGCCAAGATTGAAGGAGAATCCAAATTTTCTTCGCTCTTTGCCCTGGAGTTTTTTTCTACGATGAGCATACACCCTGCAAATCACCGTGTTCAAATTTGGCATTTGTTCAGGCTCATTTACCATATTTGGGGGATTATGTGCATTTTCTAGGCATTTAGCGCATATAAATCCAATCCAGCTACAGCTGCACGGGTGTGATGTGAGGGACGTGGATTGTCGTTTGATCGCGACGCATCCTACGGTGCACACACGCGATCCGCGTGGCTGGGGTTCCGGCCAATCATAACGCAACACACAATAGGCTCAGCGCACACTGTTTCCGGAGGCGACGGAGATGAACCGTGTGCAATAAAGAACGAGCAAAATTGTAAGGGAAGCCAAATTTCATTTGCCGTTTGTCGTTGAGCTCTTAAAAACCACCACACTGTACGGCTGCCAGGCCCCTCCATCTCAGAGCTCTATCCAAGCGTCGTTCATGACACCGTGGCGCATAGTAACTGGTAAGGAAGCGATGGCATCCCGTCGCACCGTGTTCCTCACCGCCCACGACCGCACACATGGTAAGGATGCGATGGCATCTCGCCGCGCCGAGTTCATCGCCGCCGGCGGCCACAAAGTTACGTGGGAGGACTTTGAGGCTGCCATGGCCGAATGGGCGGTGGATCTAGATGTGGCCAAAGCCGCACAGAAGGAGCGGAAAAGGCAGAAAGCAGTCAAGAAAAGAGAGTCCCGCTGCCGCAAGAAAGAAGAGGCCGCACGCCATGCTAAGGAGAGCTTGGCGGAGATCGAAGCATGGTGGGCTGCCGCCTACAAGGCTGGGAAGGAGAATGCCGGGGTCTGGCCAGCATGCCCTGGTGGCAGCATGTGAGAAGTAGTTAGTGCGTGTGTCGCTCGTAGTCTTAGAGCAAATTACCAGTAGTACTTTAAGTTTGTACTATCTATTATTAATGTAAAATGTCGGTAAGCGCATCCTTTGAGGGCTTTGAGCGTTGATTAGCATGTGTTCATTGAAGTTTTGTAGCCGCACCCCGACCCCAAATACTACCGAAACGTCCGCCCGCAGCCACCGGAGGAGACTAGAGCTGGCTGCAGCTGGTTTTTAGTCCCACCTCGCCGCGCGAGTTGGCCGCACACCGGCTTAAATTGCCGCGCCGGCGGATGGCAGCAATCTTCTCTCTTGTTGCATAGGATCAAATCTGGCTACGCGAGCGAGGCAGGTTGACATTTGATTGCATTTCATAAACCGATGATTGCTCATCGGGTGTCACCTTGCCTGGTTCATGTACATTGAATAATCCTGATACAATGAAAGAGATCTTTGAAATTAGGTGTGGTTGGAGATGCTGATAGATATAAGAATTATTAGAAGATCACAAAACACGCGGTTTCTATGGCGTACCCGTGTGCGTTTTTTGCGTTAATAATCCATAAGTTAGTTACCTATGTGATGTTTCCTAATAAACCAGGCGTACCATTGACCGAAAAAATCAACTACATGTGTACAATTTTTTGGAGACGGGATCTGCAAATTTTCTCTTTTCTCGCACACGAGTATTTTACGCGCTTCGTCTGTGTTGTGTGTTTCCCCCGCCCAAGTTTCAAGTTTCGCAGCGAAATTTTCATTAGGCGCGCGATTTCAGAATTTATTCCTCCAACCACATCCCCATCCATCAAATTTCCTCAGTATCTCCCCCTCCCCCTACCGGCAGCTCAAACCGCCGCCGCCGCAACCACAGCTTCAACCACATCTATGTTCTGCTGGAATCCAGTCAGGTAACCCACCGATCTCTATCACGGCCCCGACCTGATTGCTTAAATGGCTTGCGAAACATCCTCATGCCTCCAAATCCCCACCGCCCCTACCTCCAGAGCATCGCCGCGCAAGCCCAACCACATATCACGTGGAGGTCGAGGAGCTGATGGCGGTCCATGGCACGGTGGCCGCTGTGCGTGTTGACCCAGAGGAACACCTCACCTCCGCCGCCGCCGACATGGTGCAGGCTCTGGCCCAGATGAAGTGCCCCAGCGACTAGCCCCCAGGACTTAACAGGTATGATCTGACCAGCTAAATCTTACCAATACCACTTGCAATGGCTATGTTTTGTACGGTTGATGTATTAAGCATGTTCGTGCCTTGTTTATTTCAGTACTGCACACTGTGTGATGTTCAAGTATTAACTGTCCAGCTCAATTTCACCAATACCAGCAACAAACTTATAATACATGACTCAGGATATCACTAGAGATGTTGCCCATTTGCTATTTTTGGTGGATGCTAACCCTATTGTACTTAACATGCCTGTCCATGTACTTACGCAGGGTAATAACGGCCGATGTTGTTGTTTGCCGTCGAGGTTAGCTGCATCCCATGTCTTACAGTATTTCACATCATTTGTGCAATTACAGTTTAACTTCTACCATTTACTGGTTGCCTGTAGGTACACATGTCAGTGGCACTGATCCACGCTTCAACCCGAAGGAACAGCTCGCCTCCACCGCCGCTGACTTTGGGCGGGCTCTAGCCAAGATGAAGTGCCCCAGCAACTACCTCTCAGGACTTACCAAGTATGTACTCACTAGTTCAATCTTACCAATACCAGTTGCAATTAATGGCTATGTTTTATATGATCGATGTATTAAGCATGTTATAGTAAACATGCCTAACACGTTTTAGCTACTTTCCCTACCTTTTTATAGACAACTGGGCCATTCTCTTCTCTGGCAGCACCTGCCTTGTGATGTTTAACTCTACCAATTGCATTTTTATCAGTACCGGTTTCAATGGCTATTAAGCCTGTTGCAATTAACAGTTGTATCCATTTTTAAATAGTTGTATTTCAATGGCTACAAACTTACAAAACATGACTTAGGATGCTGTTAAGCCTGTTGCAATTAACAGTTGTATCCATTTTTTAATTTATCCCTTTGCTACCGTGATACTCTCCGCAATGAAGATATACTAGAGATGCTGCCCATTTCCTATTTTTGGTGGATGCTAACCCTGTTGTACTTAAAATGCCTTTCCATGTACTTACGCAGGGCCATAATAGGCGATGCTGTTGTTTGCCGTCGAGGTTGCATCCCATGTCTTATAGTACTTTACATCATTTGTGCAATTGCAGTTTGGCTTCTAACATTTACTTGCTTCTTGTAGGTACACATGTCGGCGGCACTGATCCACGCTTCGAACCGGAGGAAAAGCTCACCTCCGCTGCTGCTGACTTTGGGTGGGCTCTGGCCAAGATGAAGTGCCCCAGCAACTACCTCTCAGGACTTACCAAGTATGAACTCACCAGTTCAATCTTACCAATACCAGTTGCAGTTAATGGCTATGTTTTCTACAGTCGATGTATTAAGCATGTTGTAGTAAACATGCCTAACACGTTTTAGCTATTTTCCCTACCTTTTTATAGACAACTGGGCCATTCTCTGCTCTGGCAGCACCTGCCTTGTGATGTTTAACTCTGCCAATTGCATTTTTATCAGTACCAATTTCAATGGCTATTAAGCCTGTTGCAATTAACAGTTGTATCCATTTTTAAACAGTTGTATTTCAATGGCTACAAACTTACAAAACATGACTTAGGATGCTGTTAAGCCTGTTGCAATTAACAGTTATATCCATTTTTTAATCCGTCCCTTTGCTACCGTGCTACTCTTTCGCAATGAAGATATCACTACAGATACTGCCGTTTTATTACCATTTGCTATTTTTGGTGGATGTTAGCCCTGTTGTAGTTAACATTGGCTTTCCATGTACTTACACAGGGCTACAATGGGCGATGCTGTTGTTTGCCGTCGAGGTTAGCTGCATCCCATGTCTTATACACCATATGTTCCTAAATATAAGTATTTTTAGAGATTCCAATACAGACTACATAAGGAGCAAAATGAGTGAATCTAGATTCTAATCTAAACTATATCTATAATTCTATATACATCCGTATGTAGTTCATATTGAAATCTCTAAAAATACTTGTACTTAGGAATGTAGGTAGTTGTATTTTACATCATTTGTGCAATCTCAGTTTAGCTTCTAACATTTACTGGTTGCTTGTAGGTACATATATGAGCGGTACTGATCCACACTTCGATCCCTTTTGCGTATGGGGCAATGAGATATTCATGAACAAGCGTCAAGTGAGGAAACTAAGAAAGATTGTTAGGCGAAAGAAACGGGTTATAGGAATTAAGCTCTTTATTTACACTTTGTCCAAGACAACAGTGAACTTTAGGATGGTAAGTAATGTGTTGCATTTTCCCCCTACCCACAACAAGTTACTCTATTAGACCTCAGTATCTAATATTTTTCTCTTTTCAATGGTTTCCGAAGCTATTTACTGATGATTACCTTGCAAACTACATGACCGGAGTGGAGGCAACTAAGGTTAAAGTATATAATTCAAGCTACCATGATAATGCTCTAGAAGTCTTCCTGAAGGCGGTGAAGGATGGGCCGGCGATCGTCACAAGGGGTTGGACAAAAGTTGTTCATGCCTATGGCATGCAGGAAGGCACATTATGGGCATTCCGCTTCTTCAACACCATCGGCAGTCAAAATGATTTACACTTGTCTCTTCACCTTTACCGCCTCTAAATATTGTGGTTCATCATAGTTAATTGCTGTCTAATCCTGTAATTACTGAACATATTGTACTGATAATTTTATTTATGGATTCGTTGTTGAACCATTGTGCTGAGAATTTGAATTGCACATTTCATATTTCAAAATTTCCAATTCGAATAATAAATTACAGGGCAAAATTAAATTATACAAGAGCGAATAAAATAATGTGCACACGGTTAGAAAGAAAACAGCGTGTGCGATAAAAAATAGAGAACAGACGGTTCTTTGACGTGAAACATTTGCGATGCCCGACGGACGCACACATGGTTTCAAACTAGTGTGCGTGTGTGATAGGAATACCAATCGCACACAGTTATGAAAATGGACACGTTGGCATTAGTAGAGACACCGCACACATTTTACATTCTTGAACCGTGTGCGATAACGTACCTATCACAAACTGATGAGGACATCAATACCGTTGTTACACCCACAGCCCTTGCTGCTATACATACGGGACCAATTACTAGAGCTCGCACACGCCAATTGAATTACCAGGTACTTTCGTTTCTTGGTAATGATTCTAATTGTCATGAAAATATGATGCTGCCTAAATTGGATACATTTGTTTTGCTTACAAATGAAGGTCCTAGCTTGGACAAGAAAGATGAACCTTGGAGCAAGTTCAAGCATGGAGATGATGGCATGCGCAAGGGGAACAAGAACGGAGTTACAAGTGATGATTTCAGGACTTTGAAGCCACCATAATGAGTGCATATAGCCTTGGACGAAATATACCAGATGTCACTTCATAAATTTCGTCCAGAGGCTATTATAGGTGCTGTGTCACCTTATTATTGGGCCAGGCCCATGTAATTTTGATATACTTGAGTATAGGCTGTTTTTAGAGTCCGTATGTGTGGGGAAACAAGAGATAGGGTTGGTTTCGAACCCCTCCTTCAAGGGCCACGAAATTCCCCCTCTTCCTCCATATATACAGCCCTTAGGGCACCGTTTAGACTTTGGGTTTTGTTTAGATTAAAAAATTTCCATAGCTGCAACTTCGCGTACTTCGTTTGTGTTCAACGACCAGACCAAGACGTCACAGAACCCCACCTTGATCAATAAAGCTTTCATCTTTTATTCGCAATATCCAGATTGCAATTTTAGTTTCTTGCTTGTTCTTCATTTGCTTGCAGGAAATAGACCTTCGTGGTCAGGTTGATCGTGCTCCGGCGTGGTCAATAACCTCTCGGAGTTGGTTTAGCGATTGCTAAGGCACGATGTCCTCGCACGTTCGTAGTCGGATCGTCAAAGTCTACTCCACCAAAAATGATAGCCACCATCTCATCGAAAGACGGGACACCTTTGCCTCTATCACAAACATATCGGTAGATTAAATGTTGATGTCCACCTTTTTCACACGACTATAGCGGCGTAATCATTTGGGATGTCTCTCTGATCAGAAACGTAACGTCGACATGTAACGTGTGGGACTGGGGCGGCTTCTCATACATTTATTCTAAGGCGATCGTCAGTAGCCGCTCGCCTATCCCCGATGGTTTCTGGGTCGTGTGGGAAGGACCCCCCTATCACCCACACTCACTAGGCGATGGTTCCAAATGCCGTCGCGGAAAGGGGTTAAAATCCGTTTGTATAACATGATACGGTACCAGTGTTTGGTTCTTCTTAATAAGTATATTACTTCCTCCGTTCCTAAACTGCCTTGGGTACGTGCGTGTGTTGTGGTGGTGTGCGTTTGTACTGGGTGTTGTTCATCGTTGCTCTATTTATAAAGCAGGGCGAAAGCCTTTTTTGGTAAAACGTAACTCTTTTTAGATATTCCAATAAAAACTACATACAGATGTATATAGACATATTTTAGAGTGTACATTCACTCATTTTGCTCCGTATGTAGTCCGCATTCGAATCTCTAAGAGACTTATATTTAGGAACTGATGGAGTAGTACAGTATGTTCCTTGTCGGGAAGTGGAGCAGGGCATTTGCAGTCGACATGTCTGTTGGGTCACTTCAGATGGATGCTAAGTACCCTTTGGGCGTGATACTTAGGGTTTCCCCCTTTTATCTACACTGCTATGATCTGCATAGGTGCTTTCTGTCATACTAGCAGTACTCCACCCTTAAAGCTAAACAACACAACACTCATAATTCCAAAGCTTAGTTGTTCAAATATGATTGTGATATGAAACTGATATTAGTTAACAGACACATTTAATTGGTTAGCTAAAGGTCCCACTTGAGTTTCCAAATGCATGTCGCGGCATATAGAGAGACAGCAGGAATTGCATTTCTTTGTCACTTGTTGACTGTACTTTCTTGTCCATACCAAATCTTAGTTGTTACTTCAAAGCAAACATCGGTTGCTAAGTACCTTTTACGCGGTTTGCAGCTTCAGATCTGCCATGCCACTGCCACGGTCAACACTATACTCATCATGCTTACGGTTTCCCCATTTTATGATGACCACGTTCAGCCTACGTGGTTCATGTCGTAATAGCATGCTCCACCCATCAAGCTAAACAAGCTTAGTTGTACAAATTCGAATCTGATAGGATGCTGATATTAGTAAAACTGAGACAGGTTTAATTGGTCAGCTAAATGTTCCTACTTTAGTTTACAAATGCCTGTGAGCCACATATGGAGAGACCGGAAGGAATAGTATTTCCCTGTGCGCTCTGGTTCATCATGGGTGGGCAACACATATTGTATTATCTAAAATCTGCTTGCTCTTTGTTATCATGTTCCTCTTCTGCTCTTCTTAATAAGTATATAACTTCCTCCGTTCCTAAACTGCCTTGGGTGCGTGCGTGTGTTGTGGTGGCATGCGTTTGGACCGGGTGTTGTTCATCGTTGCTTTATTTATAAAGCAGGGCAAAATCCTTTTTCGGTAAAACATAAGTCTTTTTAGATATTCCAATAAGAACTACATACGGCTATATATAGACATATTTTAGAGTGTACATTCACTCATTTTGCTCCATATGTAGTCCGCATTCGAATCTCTAAGAGACTTATATTTAGGAATGGAGGGAGTAGTACAGTATGTTCCTTGTCGGGAAGTGGAGCAGTGACATTTGCAGTCGACAGTTCTGTTGGGACACTTCAGATGGATGCTTTCAACTATTCTAGATGGTCTGCCAAAATATCCGGGAAATGCTAGGAGCTATGTGGTCTTGGAGAGTCTAGACTGATAGTAACAATATTGTGCCTTCAATTGAATAGAGCTACCCCTTTTGGGGCCGAACCCTTTCTGAAGCCTTTCTAGCCGTACTGGCAATACACGCCCATATGTTCCAGCTAGTTCCACTTTCCTGATTTTACTCGTGATGCTTAGGGTTTTCCCCTTTTATCTACACTACTATGATCCGCGTAGGTGCTTTCTGTCGTACTAGCAGTACTCCACCCTTCAAGCTAAACAACACAGCACTCATAATTCCAAAGCTTAGTTATTCAAATATGACTGTGATATGATACTGATATTAGTTAACAGACACATTTAATTGGTTAGCTAAAGGTCCCACTTGAGTTTCCAAATGCATGTTGCGACATATAGAGAGGCAGCAGGAATTGCATTTCTTTGTCAGTTGTTGACTATACTTTCTTGTCCATACCAAATCTTAGTTGTTATTTCAAAGGAAACATCGGTTGCTAAGTACCCTTTGCGCGATTTGCTGCTTCAGATCTGCCATGCCACTGCCACGATCAACACTATACTCATCATGCTTACGTTTCCCCATTTTATGATGACCACGATCAGCCTACGTGATTCGTGTCATAATAGCACTGCTCCACCCATCAAGCTAAACAAGCTTAGTTGTACAAATTTGAATATGATATTATGCTGATATTAGTAAAACTGAGACATGTTTAATTGGTCAGCTAAATGTTCCTACTTTAGTTTCGAAATGCATGTGAGCCACATATGGAGAGACCGGAAGGAATAGTATTTCTCTGTGTGCTCTGGTTCATCATGTGTGGGCAACAGACATTGTATAGAAAGACTTGTAATATCTTCAATCTGCTTGCTCTTCTGCTCTTCTTTAACATGATCCTCTTCTCTTCTTTAATAAGTATGTTCCTTGTTGGGAAGAGTAGCAGAGACATTTGCGGTCGACTGGTCAGGTCGAGTTGTTCTCCCTTAGTATATTTTGAATCTGTCAGGTCAGGTCGACTTGTTCTTCTTTACTATATGTTGAAGCTGTCATCTGTGAAGTATCATCACTTCTGGAGCTGTCATATTTTGAGTAGTAGGCCACATTATATTAATGCACACACCAAATTACAGCTTGCATGGTATCTCTTAGAAGAATTACAGAGATAGCACAAAGGGGTTTACAGGGAGGCAGTATTGGATTAGAATCACTTCTGCATTACAAAGATAATCTCACTTATATTTATGTTTTCATGCATGTCAGGTATTGAACATGATCAAAATGAATATGAGAATGGGCACACGAGAGGAATATTTTGGAACAATCCACTGGCTAACAAACTTGGCATGGTGGAGGACGGCCTATCTTATTCACCCATCAAGGTGCTTGCTCTAACTTGGCAAGGTTGTATTGGTCGCACATATTTTGCATATGACCTCTTGCATTACTTCTACTTTGTTACAGCACCATCTGCTTAGTTTAAGCATCATATATGAGTATATGCCATACCTATCCATTTTTTGTACCTATTCCATGTGTCATCATACTGTGTTTTTCCAGTCAAATGTTGTTCTTTCGTAATAGATGTCCAAAAGGAAGAGGGTGAGTGCAGATCCTCAAGGAGTACAAACTAGGTATTTGGAAAAGGTAGTGATACCTGTTAAATCAGATAGATCAGTAGCCACAGAAAACACAGGCCCAACTATACCACACTTCACCCCCACTCCACTGGCCAAACCCCTATTAGAACTACGGAGAGCCCAGCGTCAGGTACTGTCTATGATAGCAATTCAAAACTTGAACTCCTACATTTCTGCATGTGCCTTACCTTCTCTCTTGTATGAAAATTAATTTCAGATGAATCTCCTTTCTCAAAACAATACTGGGCACTGCATTGCTCTTGTCAGTACCTCTTGCCCTTTGTCAGCATACTTACACTCATTGCTGTTTGATTATGTAGCATCACTGTAAATGTTCACTTCCTTATCCTCCCTTTGCTCGAAATTATAAGATCTATATTTACTCTTAGATAAATGTAGAATTAACACAATGGTTATGAAGTTTTGGATTGCTCATGTAAGTACCTATTGTCATGTACTCCCTCCGTATCGAATTAATTGTTGCTCAATGGGATGTATTTAGAACTTCATAGTGCTAGATACATCCATTTGAGCGACAAGTAATAACGGACGGTGGTAGTATTACTGTACTTGCATTGCGAGATAGTTGATTGTCTAGCATTACTCTGCATCTTATCTGCCCTGCCCTCCACTTTCTCCAAATTATCAGATCTACATTTACTCTTACCAAAATGTTGAATAAAGCCAATGCCACTGCACACGTTGATGTTTGCATTCCTCTTGTCAGTACCTTTTGCCTTGTAACGCTGTACTTAATTAATAGCTATTTGATTATGTATCATCACTCTGCACCTGAGCTTCATTATCCTCTATTTCTTCCAATATTATTTGATCTATATTTACTCTTTACAAAATGTAGAATAAAGACAATGCTTATAAAGAAGTTTCTTTGGGGAATTTCTTGAATTATCCTTCCATTGACATGGAGAAGGGCTTTGTCCAGCCCGTGTTAACATGTAATGTAAGTTCATCCTTCTCAAGCCTTCAAACTTTGTTCTAGTATAGATTTGGATAGGCATCATTTCCTCCACTGCTGTGTACTTTGGTGTTTACATCTGATTGGATGTTTGCAACAACTACCAGTTTTAAATTGTAGTTGTAAAAACATGTTCCTTATGCAGAACAGATCCATTTATTTGCTTATATAATTGTGAAACATGTTACGTGTCTCCTTGTTTTTCTTTTAGAGTCATATCTCTTATGCCAGGCAGAACTTTAGGGAAGATAGTGAGCCAAACCATCTTGAAGAGAGCGAGATGACCCCAAGGTCATGTCTTGATGAAGATTGTGAGTTGAAGCTACTCACCAGTAGCTATGAGACAACCTCTATGGAGTTGCTGCCTCAATTAGTTCGACTTCTTCAGTCTCAACTTAAAGCGGAAAGGCTTGCTTCAGCTCAGCTCCGACTTGATGTCAATGATGCAAAGAAGACCTCAGAGGACAGCCTTGCGGGCTTAGGTGCTATACAGCTAGGTTTAGAGCATCTATCATTGACACAACTGAGGTCTCATCAGCTTGTTCTACTACTTGCGGTGCACGTCTAGGCCAGGCTTAATGCCTTCTGAAGTGCTCTCAGTTTTGTACATTCTTTTGTGGGCGCATTTATATGCACTGGTGGCGACCTTTGATGCCCAGTGTATGTAATCCGTGGTCTCATTGCGCTTTATTATCATCGGTGGCGAACTTTGATGCCCAGTGGATGTAATATGTCGTAATTTCTTTATTGTATAGTCTAGGTTTATTCTTAGTCGGTATGCTGTAATTTAGGCCGGAAGCTTCAACGGATCTCAATGTTGTCGGTCTTCAGGCTGGCCCGTAACTCGCTACGCTATATATGGGCCGAAACATAGGCCTATAATCATCTTGGGCCATTAGCAGGTCTAAACATATAGTAGTTTTCCGCCTTTAACAGGCCGAGTAAAGTTCTGGGCAGCTGGGCCAGATAATACCATGGGCTTTTAACACGCTAAAAACTAGATTGGGCTAGCTTTGAGCCGAAAAATTCACGGGCCAACACAGGCCGAAAGTGTCTTTGGCCCATGTTTGGCCCAAATAGAAAACAAGCCGTTAACAGGCCAAAATATATCTCGGGCCCTGTTTGGCCCAATAAAATTATGGGCTTTAAGCAGGCCTGTGTCAACGCGGGCCGTAGGCCCAACTGTGTCACGGGCCATTGACAGATGGGCTGTAAGCAGGCCGGATTCAACACAGGCATTAATTAGGCCCAACAGTTACACGGGCCATTAACAGGCCGATAAGCACGTTGGGCTGAAATTTGTCCACCAAGACTACGGGCCTTTAAGAGGCCTAAAGTCACTTCGGATAAGAAATAGCCCACTTTCAGCACGGGCTGTTAAATGGCCTAAACTGAAACCGGGCCGACAATAGCCCAGATGCACCACGGTCCGCTAACAGGCCGAAACTATTATCGGACTGAACTGGTAAATAGGCATTTAACAGGCTGAAATACAAACCCGTCTTAGAATTGGCCCAAAAGAACAATGGCCTGTTAACGGGCCAGATTTGATATGGGCCTTAATTTGACCCAAAACATGGCAGGCTATTAACGGGTCGGCCCACTAGTGTCTGAAACAATATGGTGGGCCTTTAGCTGGGCCGGCCTTTTTACCTTAAATGGGCCATTGTTGGGCTGTGCCACATGTCGACATATCATAGGCCTCTTCCGTCCATTGTAGGGATGACATCTGTCCCAATGATGAGCTGACACATGGATCATCCGGCGAATGAGAATTTTACACGTGGAAAATCCCCATTGGTCGGGGCTATTAACGGGTTATCGGATCCAAACCGGAACTCGATAGCTTAACGGCGACCCGTTATGGTGGATGCCACGTGTCGGTCACCCTTGACGAAAACACTTTCATGATGCGCCATTTATCGTCATGGAAGTGGACACTTCCGTGATGATAATTTTGGTATTGTCATGGAACACTTCTACGACAGCACATGTATGACTATCTTGATTCTGTCATAAAATCATCACGGATGTACATGCATGACAGAAAATGTGACCTACTGTGACAAACTCGTATCATCACGGAAGTGTATTTTTTTATAGTGATGTCAAACAGATTTCGTGAAACTGCCCCGCCCTCATCACTTAAATCTAGTTTTGTGTCGATGGATCATGCCATGGAGCAAAACCAAGTGTTACACTTTACAAGTTTATGTAATATAAAAGCAAAAGGCGTTCATTTACAACACGTCTGCCGCGTTCGCGTCTCACCCCCGCATGGTTGCTTTGCATACCAATCACGTCAAACCGACTATACGCAAACTTTCCCATCCACACGACGACTGATTTGTACTACTAGAAGAGATAGATGAGGAGGGAGAGAAAAACTAGCTGTAGCACGAACTCCCAAGAACTTTTTTGCATGCATGTTGTGGTGGGCCTTTGATAAGGTGCCATGTGTCCGTATTAGGGCATCCCCAACATTAAACGACAAATTTGCTCCAGCCACGGACACTGATGCCGAAGGCCGGCATCCAACACTGCCCGCATACATTTCAACCACATTTTGAACTAAACGGATGAAATTCATGCAAACTGGCCATCTCCTTCTTCTGCTCCGACGACAGTCCATCCCAAAGAACTATGGACACTACTAGGAAAACCCTTATAGATAGACTTTTAGTAGTAGCGTGGGTTATTTGACACGCGCTATTTCTCCTTAGTAGTAGCGCGGGCAAAAAACCGCACTACTGATATGGCATAGTAGTAGCACCGGCACAAAAAAACCTGCGCTGCTACTAAATGATTTTCATCCTGCCTCCTCAGCAGACAATAGTCATAACGTGGGGTATAAAACCTGCGCTACTACTAGATGGATAGTTGTAGTGCAGGTGGGACACACCGCGCTGCTGCTATGCCACCAACCGTCCACTCCACTCCCGCACCACCCACCCCGAGCCAGATCTAGATCCACCGGCGGCCTCCTGTCCCCCCTTCCTCAACCTCCTCTCCTCTCCCGGCCCCCGCACACACGGGAAACTGCTGCTCGGTGTCTCCAACAATCAAGCAGCAGCCAAGGCCGGGCTCCCGGCCTCCGCACGGCATCATGTCTTCCTTCCACGCTGCCATCTTTCACCGCCGTCGTCGCGGTCCGACCCTCCGCGCCGCAGCGGTAAGCACGCACACCGCCGCTCCCCTGCCTCTCTCCCCATCCATCTCCGGCGGTTCCCTTTGTCAGCGGCGGTGGGGAGTCAGCCCAGCAGACTCCCTTTGTCGATGGCGGCGGGGAGTCTCCCCGTCCATCTCCAATTTGGCCTGACGGTGGCGAGCACCGATCGATTGATTGATCGATCAAGCCCCTAATGCTGTGCTCGCTCCGCTGTGTCATCTAATTTTTTTGCATAGTGCGTTGATCCCAGGCTCACTGATGCGTAGGAGCAATTCATGTGGTTCTGCCGATCGTCGCCGATAATGCGGGGTGAAGAGGAAAAGGCTCATGACACCCAGTAAATTTCTTGCTGGTTTAGTGCGCTTGTGTTCATCTTGTTGATTATATTGGGGGGAAAAGCCCTTCTTGCTTCTTGTACTGATTCTGATTCTTAGGTTTTTGCTTGTTGCTTTTCTAGGCCTGTGTGTGTTCGTTTAGATTCACAAAAGAAATACCTGCTATGTGCGTGCATGTTGGTTGTGGGGTTCGTTTGCTATTTTTCTTGGTGCTTCCATGTGCAAGAGAGGTAGTAGCTCTGTGCCTTCAACGGAGTAGCCACATGGTTGACTACCAAACCTTATACTTATGTTGTTGCTTGTTGGCCTGCTCCTTACAGCTGTCATACTTGTGGTCCATTCAGCTGGGGATCAACCACGCCGTCGTCGCTGGCAGCATGGAGACCATGTCCAATGCCCCCAAATACGCTGCAACAGCAAGGTTCCTACTAGCTTAAGAAGAATGGCTCTGTAACTGCCGACAACTCTTCTAGTATAAAGTTTGTTGTTTACGTATTCTGACTAGTCGTTTACTATCTCTCTAGTATTTAGTGTGCAGCCAGAGTCCAGTATGATATCTCAATCTTGAGTAAAGCATTTGAATTTAAGCTAGTAGATATTGAGCTCTGTGATTGAAGTGTCTCTGTTGAATACATCTATTCTGAACAATTTCACATTTGCTTCTCTGATAAGTAAGGTCTGTTTTCATTTACAAGTAGAAGATAGCGACAGAGTGGGAAGGTTTGTGCAAAGATCTTCTCCTCCATCGCCGTCCGCGACAAAGCTGCTGGGTGCATCCGCCCATCATCTTCAGATCTGAGTGAAGAGGGCATCCGTCCATCTCAATAGGTTTAATTTTTGTACCAGCTAATTAACTTGTCTTTTCATCAGTTCCTCCTGGAGTAATTGGAAAGGGGATTATATTAGACTGCTAGCTGATTCTTGGTGAAAATTGCTTTGCCTGTATGTATGTAGAGTCTTGTAGCAATTATTCTTAGAGTAAACCAGAGCAGTATTCGATGATATATTGTGAGTCACTGAAAATGTATACTATTTTTTTCTTCCGGATATGGATGAGTATCTGAAGGTATGCAGGTTTCTTCCCAAACTGAATGACGAGATACTAGGTGCAAGAAATGCTCCCTACAAGGAAAGGTTGAGCAGCCTAGAGAATTTAGTACTGATCATGGTAAGGTTGACAAAGCCTGAAATCTCATTTTGATTCACGTTCAAAGATTACATGGTAGCATATATACTTGAAGTTGGCATGGAATATCAAAATTCAAAATAGACTTCGCCTATTCCCTGTTTCCAAAAGCAGTGGGAATCAATTTTCTGAAGTCCTTGGTTGTCTATTTCCCTATCCATGCAACAATAAATGTAGAACATAATGTTAACTGTCAAATATTTCAAGCATATTTTCTGAAGTCCTTGGTTGTCCGTCGCCGAGGTGGAGGACCTTGACGCCACCGTCCGGAGGTTGTCGAGGTGGAGGACCTCCATGCCACTGTTCGGAGGTTGCCGAGGTGAAGGACCTCGACACCTTGGTAGATACATCTAGAGGAGTGGTCTGGTTAGGTTGGTGGTGGAATGTTAGGGTAGATACATCTCGTGATCTCTTCGAGTTGAGATGTTCAATGTTGTATCCATGAACGCTGCAAGTGCTCAGAATGTAAGTGCTAAGATGGTTCTGTGACATTCGTTTATTTTGCACTGGATGTGTCCTGATTTGTATCCATGAATATTGCATCTAACTTTTTTTTAATTTCTAATTACTTAGCAGTAGCGTGGGGGAAGAATGACATTCTACTAGTACTTAGGAATAGTAGTAGCGTGGGTTAGGAATAGTAGTAGCATGGGTGGCATGTGCTACTACTAACTTTTTAGCTGTAGCGTGGGGTAAAAAATGCGCTACTGCTAAAATTTAGCTGTAGCGCCTTAGCAGTAGTATGGGAAACCGTGCTACTGGTATGAAAAAAACCTACGCTACTGGTAATGTTTTTCCTAGTAGTGGGAGCGCGAGGAGGCCATGGTTGGAGTGGTGCATAGAGGAGAAATTGACCAGTGAAGGATGAATGCAGGGCCATGGCCGGGGCTGCAGTCTATATAGCGGGCAAATGGCAATGGTGTGTAGCAGGTGGACGGGCGGGTGGGGCCGGAGTAGGTTCCTCGGCAACCGCATGTTATTAATGCTGGCGGTAGACGAACCGAGGGATGACAATGGTGTCTTTTGAAAGCAGAGCAGTCGCGTGCACCGGGAAGCGGCACGGGCGACCCTCTCTCGGCCGACGTGCCGCTTCAATGCCAGTGCCAGTGAGAGGTGGCGTCCCCTGTGGCCGGGCATGACTGCAGCACTGACTGTTTCGGGCAGGAAGTGCGCACGGGTGATGGAGTGTGTTTGGGTGGGCCACGACGGTCAGGAGTGGGTGTGGCAGTAGTCCGGGCATCCGCAAACGAGAGATGCTAGGCCTACGTAAATATTGTTATATAGTTAATGTAATGAGCTAGTTGGACAAATATGATCGGATATGAAAGGAGGATGGGCCCACCCCCTTGAAATTCAGCGAGGGGAGAGGTTTTATTGGAGATGTATTTAGGTGTCTCTCCATCTTCCCCCACCGACAAGTCGATTGATGTGAGTCTAGGTCTCCCTCCCACACAAACCATATTTCTCTATCCCTCTCACCGTATAGTTGGTCTCCCGCGTATATCTCAAACGCGCGCGCACACACACACACATAGTCACGACTCTCTCGTGACTACTTGTACACATCATCTCTCTCTCTCTCTCTAGGTGGATGTCTCACTCTCTAACACACACGCACACACACACACACACACACACACACACACTTACTCTATGGCCTCATTTGGTTCATAGGATTGGAATATCATAGGAGTGGGAAACCATAGGAAATGAGATAAATGGAGTATGTAGAAGAAGAGGAGAGGTACACTCACAGACTCGTTCCTTCTGACAGTCCTGCGAGTACACAATGGAGCACATTTGTACACGAAGAGGTAGCTTACATGATAATTTGATCCTTTAGTTTGTTCACTTAATAATGGAGTGTCGGGGACCACACATGAGTGATACAAAGTGCGACCTAGAAGCAGTGGCTTATTATTGACCAAGTTTTCTTTCATGGTACGTTAAAAAAAGTTTGCTCCGTATGTTTTTCTTTTTTGCAGGAACGCATGTATTCTATCTGAAAGTATTGATATGGAGAGATTTTTTTACTTCATTATATATGTAGGCTTGAGAGGGATTGCTTGATAGTGTTGCTCCCGTCTCACTCTCACACCATGTCCAAATCTAAACAAGATGATAATGTTCACTCTACCTCTCTCCTCATCGATGGTCACAGATCCGGTCAGATCCCGTCCACCGCTGGAGGGGAGGAGCCGTTGGCGAGGGAGGAAGCCAACACGCACCATCCTCTCTGAGCCGGCGCTGGCACGGAAGGGCCTCCGCGCCCTTGCCCGCTGCCATCGTGTGGGCAGATCCCGCCGCCCGCCATCCGCGTAGCCACATCTTGCCGACCTAAGGTATAACTCCTTTTGGAACTGGCTTCGTTCTATTGGTCCAGCTTCGCATGTCGCTACATGCAGGTTTTCTTCTACTCCCTAGCTCCCCATGTACAATAGATAGGCTTCGTCGGCTAGTCCTACATCACCTAAAATTTTACTATTAGAGGAATGGCCACCCCAAGAAGAAGAAAAGTTGTCCTAGTTTATGCCTCGATGGAGGTAAATGGTGTTTGTGCACCCACTGTCCATATGCCCCTATTGCTGCTGCTAATCTAATCTCACTGGTAAAATGAGGCAATGCCCATGTTAAAGTGATGTCCCTTTTAATTAATGCTGTTGTAAATCTAGTGCCGTCGATAAATTGAGGCAATGACACCATTTTAAGAAATGGTTCTATCCTTCTTTAGTTCCCATGAAGATAATCACGATGCTTCAATTTGTGGGTGTACATTTCATTAATTCTTATTGACAAAATATGAGATGTTGCTGTCAATCTTATACCACTGCCAAAAAAAGTAACCACACTACTTAAATATCCCTTTTATGTATTTTTGCAACCAGGGATGCATATCTCCATACCAGGGCATGTCTTCCTTGATTTTAGTGGAACTACACAAAATTGGATGGTCAGTGTTGCTACGCCACATGGTTCTACCTTTCTCGAGCTTGATGACCAAGAAGAAACAAATGATAGTGAAGATTTCTCTTACTTCGGTGGAGCCTCACCCAAACTTGATTCCAAATTGATGATGCATCACCACGATGACCTATCGATGCTCATGGTTGCATCGGCCGGTGAAGCTGATCGATGTTCAATGAAGAAGCTGCTATCTTTTGGCAGTGCTATTTCCTAGGTAGCCATGAAGACAAAGATATCATTCATCAGTGCATCTTGGTTGCGTTGGAGACACAATCGTCTTTCAGCTCGGTGCAAATTTATCTTTCGATGTGAACCAAATGTTTCCTGAGAGAAGCATCGATGTTAGTACTAAGAGCAGAAGTTTTGTATTGATTTCTAAGCCTTCTCACAACTTTGTCTTCAACTCCCCTGTAAAGTTTATTTTTCTAGCTATAAACTAAATGTTGGCTATGATCTTTCAATCATTGAGTTGTATAAACATTTTATTTATGTGTTGGTTTTGCATTTTTGCCACTAGTTAATTATGTTGCCAGACTTTGATAAAAAATATTATATAACTACATAAAAATATGAAACCAATAATATTTATTTTTTGTTGGCATGTATTAGCAGTTTGCTAGTTAAATATGTGGTCAAACTTTCATAAAAAATACGATGTGGAGTAACAACCCGGACGGAGGTAGTACGAGATATGGTGGCACACTTATTTAGGCTGAATACAAGAGCCCATAACTATTGGGAGAAGGCAAACTGTACATACAAAATAATTAAAATTGAATTTCTCCAAAAAAATAATTAATATTGAAGGTTGGTAAAGCCTACCTTTCTGATAATTTGACCCGTGTGTGGTTGTTCACTTAACGGAGGGTCGTGTACGACACATGAGCTACACAAAGTGCGACCGAGACGCATGGAGCATTAATTGATCATAGTTTTCTTCACTAGTACGTTAAATAAAGAGTTTTGTTTCGTACACAATTTAAAATGATAGTTATGGAGAGAAAAAGAAAATCACTCCAGTTTATATATACGCTGGAGCACTCTTACTTCAAATCTCTCACCGTCTCTAGATCTAAACAAGACTGTGTTGGGAACTCTCTCTATCTCTATCTATCTCTATCTCTCTCTATATACATCCTCGCCACTAGTGAAATAGCCGGCTGGATCCCATCCGCCGGGGAAGGTAAGGAGGTGCAGCGTTGACACTATCACCGTCGGTGAGGGAGGGAATCCACTGCCAGCGACGTTGTTTTCTTTCATGCAGCGCCACTATGAGAGGGCCTCCAACCCCTTCTTCCTTGCTGCTGTATCTAGCATGGGCAGATCTGGCCTCCCGCCGCCCACCTAGCCACATCCCGACGACCATAAGGTATAACTTACTTTGAAACCGACATCGCTCTAGCTGCATGTGGATCTTTTTTGCTTCTGTAGTCAAATCTAGGTCTTGGTTCCAACATGATAGAAGGGGGGAGTTGTATAGCATGAATCTAGGATGTGGTTCAAAGAGGAAAGGAAGAGGGGAAATGTCGTACAGACTGGCTATCCAACTGCTCTATTGGTCAAAAAGAGAAAGGGGAAACGTAATACACATTTGTATGAAACTGATCACTTTGTTGAAAAAGGAAAGAAACCAGGCGGTGGGGGACAAGGCAGTAGAGTTTGAGCAGGACTAGATTTGCTGCCCTCACATAGGAAAAGGTGGCTGAAGATAACAAAAAATGGGACCAACACAGATACGCTGCTTGGTTGTTTGTTGCAATAGATTCTCCATCACCCCTTTATACGTCGGTGGAGGCACATGGTGCTAGTGTGTCCCCTGTCCCATAAAACAATTAGCTGTTGTTAATCTAATAATGCCAATGGAAAATTGAAGCAATGACACTATTAAAAGTAAATTACATGTTTAACGAATGTTATTTTTAAGACAATGTCTGTATTAATATGAATCAATGCCACTGTTTTAGAAATGCTACTGTCCTGCTTTGTGTCCCATTATGATAAGGTAGATGCTTATTTTTGTTGGCGTATGTGTCATCCTCCGTTATTGGCCGGTAATTGTTTCCTTTGTATCTCTATGTAAACAGGGATATCTATTTCACCTCGTTGCTATTGCAACCTTTTGGTGCACTGCACAAAACAAATTTTTAAGAGTGTTTTGTGCAGTTCAACTAAAACATCACAGTGGCAATGTTTCTTGATTTCAGTGGAACTACACAAAAGGAGACTGGATTTCCTATCCGTGTTGGCAGATTTCTTTCAACTCCTCCTCGCGAGTTGTTTGAAATGTTGCTGAAGAAAGGTCAGTACCAGCCTTCGTCCACATGATTGTGCAGTGTGCTTTCACATGTTGTGCTACTTATAGTGGTACTATTTTGAATAAATATTGAATTGAAGCTATTGTATTGCTATCTTTTCCCATGAAGTGAAGAAAAATGGGACTAACCCAGATATGCTTCTTGCTTCTTTGTTACAACAAACTCTGCATCACCCTTTTATACGTCGACGGAAGCACATTGTGTTGTTGTGCCCACTCTCCCATGCAATTTTTTAGGCTTTTTGTTAATCTAATTCCACTGGTAAAATTAAGCAATGCCAACCTTAAAAGTAATTACTAAACCTTAGCTCATAACTGCAACACTTATGAATCAGCGGGAGTGCATGTTTAACCAATATATTGTTAAGATATTGTCTCTATTAATATGAATCAATGTCACTATTTTGGAAATGCTACTGCCCAGCTTTGTACATTTTTAACCAATCTATTGTTAAGATAATGTCTCTTTTAATATGAATCAATGACACTATTTGAGAATTGCTACTATCATGTTTTGTTTCCCATTAAAAGGTAGATGTTTTTCTTGTGGACAGATAAGTCATCAACTGTTATTGGTCAGTAATTGTTTCCTTTATACCTCTTTGTGCAAACAGAGATATCAAAACTTCAGCTCATTGCTATTTCGACCTTGATTTCAGTTGAACTGCACAAAAGGACATCAGATTCCTATCTGTATGTGCACAGTAATATTGAGGTAAGATGATGATATTTTACTACTGTTTGCGTCTATTTTGCTACTCTCATCAGAAAATTAATGAACCAAGTGATGAAGGGGAAGAACAAGCAGAAGAAGAATAAGAATCAAATCTTGGTGCTTTAATAAAGTACTGGAACGGTGATCACACAAGTAATGATATTCTTTTGTGTTTTAATTTATTGTGACTCATGGAATGAGCCAGTGTTTTGCTACTGTGATTTGATGCCACTCTTAATGTAATATGCAATCACCTTTCTAAGATTTCAACTCATTTGTACTTCTCCAAACAGGGATCGTGTTTGTAGATAACTTAAATTTTAGCGGAACAGCACAATAAGATACTAATGGATGGCTCCCAGTCAAGTGCTTCATCTATCTGCTGCAAGTCTGTAATAAGCCATGTAATGAAGGTTGGTACCAGCCCACGGCCTTCATCCATAGGATTGAGCTTTGTCATTTATATTGGTATTGTGCTACCGTTTAGCTACTGTCATGAGAAGGTGCTATTATTTCGGATGTTAATCTAAGGCCACTAATAATTTGAGACACTATTTTGCCACCATTAGAGCCACCGATAAAACGAAGTAATAATATAGTTCAAGTAGAGCCGTTGTCTTTGCTATCGTATCATTTCCCATGAGGATAATGAAAATGCATCTCTTTGTGAGTATACATTTCAGTTAGTCCCATTGTTAATGTAATATCATGTTTTATATTTCAACAAACATGGATGCTCAATTTTAGTTGAACTGCACAAGAAAATATTGGAATCACTCGGGAAGTTTCTTTGTCGCCTCTATCAAGGACTTGAAAAGGTTTCAACGAATTTCCTTCATGGCAAGATACTAGGACCCGAAAATGAACTTGAACTCGGATAATCTTCTTGACAAAGGTCAGTACCGGCCTTCATCCACATGATCGTGCTTTGTCATGCTATGCTACCTATATGGTGGTACTGTTTTGAATAAATGTTCAACTGAAGCTATTGTATTGCTATCTTTTCCTGTTAAGGCAATGAAGATGCTTCTATTTGTGAGCGTATGTTTCATCAACCAGTACCACTAATATACTAATCACTTTCTGTAGCGCCCAGGATGCAATTCTAACCCGATCACGTGATGAATTCATGATTGGGCAGAATCGCATTTCGAGCGCATAGCAAGGTGGATATCATTACAACATACCATGCACTGAATAGATGAGAATAACAGTAAAGGCTTACACTCGCCACCAGCTGCAACATGAAAACATCAATACAACAATACATAGCAATCATCATATAGAAGAGCAGGATCTGACTACGGATGAAATCAAACGAAAAAGAAGAACGACATCTACCCTGCTAATCCCAGGCTCCCAACCAGGAATCCATCCTATGCTTGTTGAAGAGGAGGAAGAAGAAGAACTCAAAATAGCACAAGCATGCATCGCTCTCACGTCACAGCATCGCTTTACCTGTACCTGCACCTGATGTTGTAGTAATCTCTGAGCCACGGGGACTCAACAATCTCATTACTAAGGTTATCAAAACTAGGAAAGCTAATGGGTATGGAATGGTTAAGTGGTGAGGTTGCAGCAAGCACTAAGCATTGTATGTGGGTAACTTACGAGTACAAGAATAAGAAGAGTAAACTACGCATAATCGGTCGCATACTAGTAATGATGAAGAAGTGATCCTGAATCTACTTTTGAGACAAACGTAACCCCACTGTGTTCTCTTGCCAAACTCCCTCGAAAAGAGACGATCACGGCTACTCATGCAGTTGGTGTATTTTAATTAGAATTTAGTGTCAAGTTCTCTATAACCGGATATTATAAATTTCCAAGTTACCACATAATCGCGGCGCCTCCCACTCCTGTTTCAGCCGCAGGGGGAATGGCGACGCCGCCGCCTGCGCCGGCCACGTCCCCCGTAGCACCCACGCCCCCGTGCGCCTCCATAGCCCCCACGACATCATTGGCTGCATGTGAAGGGGCCTTCGAGGTGGACAGGTGAGCTGCAGCACCGGACTTTTTCTTGGGCACCATGGATGATGGAGCCGTTGATGAAGAAAACGATGATGAAGATGACGCGCTGCTTACACCCTCGGGTCGCGCAAGCGCTTCCCCCTACCTGGCGCGCCAAAGATGTCATGGTATAACATGACCACCTATGGGGCCATCAACCCCTTGTGGTTCAGCAAGGGGGAAGAGCACATTGCACAAAGAGCAAAGAGCGTAGAGCAGCACGACAGCGATGACACAAGCGGTTTTTACCCAGGTTTGGGCCGCCGTGAGGCATAAAACCCTACTCCTACTTTCGTGGATTGATGGAAGGACCATGGTGGAGACACAACGCTCTGGCCCGGCAAGGTTACCTTGGGACAAGAACGGCTACGCGCGTATGAGTGTACAGGGGTCCGAATCCTTTCTAAGGTTGCCACAACCCTCCTTTTATAGGTCAAGGGGTCACCACAATGGCAAATCAGTCATTACGTACAGATTGGATAACAAACAGTGCTATCATACCAAACTCTGCAGACAGGACCAGGCGCATTAAATGCACCGCTTAGTGTCACATCATGGGTGTAGCCCGGCAGCCTTGCCGCGCCATTCAGCCACCATCTTGCCTGTCTGCATGACACGTCTCCTGGACGGGTGTCATTTAGGTGTGATCTTCCTCGAAAATGGCCGCCACGTGCCAACTAATAGCCACTTAATTACGTGGGGGCTCGACACAGCACCGATAGGTGACTTGCGTTGTTGTGAGGTGGAGCGGTGGCGCCTTGACGGGATAGTTTGCCCTCGGCGTCCCCGGCAGGCTAGTCGTGGGAGTCTTGAGACCTGTCCTTTGGATGACCTCGACCCCGCCAGGCTTGCCTGCCCGGCAAGGGAGGTTTTCCCTTAGTGATATCATGCTCACTTGGTTGGTCTTGGTCTTCTTGATCCGCCCTTTGATTCCTCAAAGGGCCATCTCTTCGGCTTGGTCTCGTCTTGGATTGTTGCAACCTTGTTCTTGAGCCTGTGTACAGTCCGGGTAACACACGCCTGGGGTTTGTTGCACCAACACGGCGTTCTCTGAAGGATTTTGGGACGTCAAGATGAAGGAGGAGCTCGCCATGAACAAAGACCTGTGCTCAGCCCTGGAGATGTTCAACCTGGTGATCAAATGTGCAAGGGCCGAGGAGGGCCGCCTCTCCCTCCTGGAGCTTCCTGAGGCAGACCCCGAGGACAAGAAGGTCAAGGCTAAGGAGGCGAAGCGCAAGGGTCCCGCCGTACTTGTGCTTGAACCTGAGATGAAGCGCGGTCGTGACCACAACGAACCCCCCAGGGGCAACCGCCCGTTCTACATCTTCCACAACGTACACAGCCACAACACCAACGACTGCCAAGAGCTTAGGGCCCTCCGCGATGGGCGCCTTGGTCACTGCCCCGAGCATGGTGACCGGGGCTACGGCCGTAGAGGAGGCCACGGCGGAGGCCGCTGGGACAACTGCGACCCCCGTCAGGACTGGCGCTATCAACCTCGTGAGGGCCGCTGGCGCGACGAGCCTCGCGATGGGTTCTGGCGTGATCAGCCTCGCGAGGCCCGTCCTCCCGGCAATGCTGGCCTCCCTCCGCTTCCACCGCCGCCAAGGAGGAACGACGATAACTGGCAGGACGACGGGGCTGGGGGCTTCCAAGAACCTCGTGCTATCGCTTGCATCCTGGGTGGTGCGCAGGCCCCAGCCTCACAACGCATCTTCAAGCAGTTCACTCGTGAGGTGAACGCAGCCCTCCCAAGGCTCAAGGCTGCGCGTCCCCTCAAGTGGTCGCAGCACGCCATCACTTTCGACTCCAAGGATCACCTCAAGTGCTCGGCCGCCGGAGGCACGCTTCCCATGCTCTGCACGCCCACCATCAGCAACGTCCTCGTCACAAAGACCCTCATTGACGGAGGCGTGGGGCTCAATGTTCTCTTTGTCGAGATGTTCGAGACACTCCAAGTGCCCTATGATCAGCTTCTTCCAACCAAGCCTTTCTCAAGGGTGACCGACGGCTCCACCACCCCCCTGGGACAGATACACCTCCCAGTCACCTTCGGCAACCATAACAACTACCATACCGAGCTCATCGACTTCGACGTCGCTCACATCGGCCTCCCGTACAATGCCATACTTAGATATCCGGCCCTCGCCAAGTTCATGGCGGCAACTCACCATGGCTACAATGTCCTCAAGATGCCGGGGAATGGCGGCATCATCACGGTCGCCTGCGATGAAAAGAATGCGGTGTGCTCCCTCAAGTGAGCCTACCAAGCCGCAGCGGCTGACAACCCAGACGATGAGGGCGCCGTCCTCCCTCCTGAGACCACACCCAAGAAGAAGAAGCAGCTCCTGCTCAAGAGTTGTCAGGGGGCTGGCGCACCTGCCGATGGTCCTTCAAGCACTGCACTCGCTGCTGGGGCGCCTCTTCCTCTCGCATAGGAAGGCGTGCCCGATACCTCCCTCAGGACGGGCTTGGGGGCTCCTGTTTGGAGAGCCTCTGACCTGACCAGGGTGACGAGGGAGGTGCTTGGGCACCACTTGGAGGCGTGCTTCGATGTGCGCCCCCGCGAGCAAGGCGCACGGCACGAGGCGCCAGGTGCGCGAGAGTTCATCGTCAAGGCGATCGAGGAGCTTCAGGAGGGAAGGGCCATGTGCGGCGAGCGTCGCCCCGCACAGCCTCCCAGTGCAGCTGCGGCCCCTGATGTGGGCAGTGAGCTGCGTGTCTGCATCAATGTCCCGGGCCTCAACAAGGCTGCTTCGCAGGACCTCTTCTGGCTGTCCCACGTCGGCCGGAGTGGGGGCTACCCTGCAGCTATGTCTGCATGCCATTTGGCCTCCTGAACATGGCCGCCTCGTACCAGCGCTTCGTGCAGAGTGCCATGACGGCTCACAAGGCCAGGCGCCGGGCGGTCCTGTCGGAGGAAGTGCCGGACCCTTGCGAGCCCGACGGGCCTCGCGAGCTCCCCGGGTCTCAGGAGCCGCCCAACTCATGAGGAGCAGCTTCTGTGGCATGTTTCTTCAGCTACCCCGATGCTCCCGCGACGATGGTGCCAGGTGACTTTTTGGTTTGTTCAAATCGAGGGCGCCCCCCGGGCTGCATCATCCTCAGGCTGCTAGGGCCCGACCCCGCAGCTGTATCATTTTTGCGCATGTATTAGAACTGGCCTTGCCTTTATGAATTTCCCAAGTATTTCAACTGCATGTCCGGTGCTTCATCACCATGATGTCGCTGTGCCCTCGCAAACCCACCCGTGACCTCCTCATGATTAAGGACTAGCATGGTGTCTGTGCTCGGGTCCGTCCCTGCAGCGTTGTCAAATCCAAGCGACCGAGCTCTGTCCCGCGGGCCAGCTCCCGTGCGCGTCACCTCCCGGGGTCCTTGGTGCCTTGTTCTTGCATGAGCTGATCATTTGTGGGTGAGTAAGGGTGCGTGGCCCGGTTCGTACGACCGCAGTTCGGTGCTTCACCGTAGCGGGAGCCGTGCGCCGGGTGTTTTTCCGTGGGATCGTTGCATGAGAAGACTTGGCACGACGACTGTGCTCGGGTACGCCCCTGCAGCATCGATAAAACCAATGGTTGAGCTCTGTCTGGCGGGCTGGCCCCGTTCACGTGACCTCCTGGGGTCATTGGTGTCCGGCCTTCTCATGCGATAACCTCCGGAGGGGCATTCGGCGTAGGACCCCCCCCCCCCCATCGCCCCACAGGTGTCATAAGCGCGCCCCGCGCCCAAAAATCAGGCGCAACCCGCCTTGAGGTAGGGCCTCATGAGTCTCGCGCTGGCTCACGAGTGCCCAGATACACCTCCTCCAGTTCTGCCGTGCTAGCCACGCATACGAACAAGGCTGTACACGGCCCGGAGTCTCCCTCCTAGGGAACTCCCACCCACGCAC
The DNA here is from genome assembly GCA_011799875.1 of Thinopyrum elongatum. Lineage (NCBI taxonomy): Eukaryota > Viridiplantae > Streptophyta > Magnoliopsida > Poales > Poaceae > Thinopyrum > Thinopyrum elongatum. Next base: position 315,206,667 of record CM022298.1, read on the forward strand.
CAGTGGAAGCCCCATGCTTCGCGCTGGTGGACGACACGGTCGAGGAGCGACTATGCCCACGCACCAGTGGAAGCCCCATGATCCATGCTGGCGGACGTCATGGTCGAGGAGCGACTATGCCCACGCACCAGTGGAAGCCCCAGGCTCCGCGTTGACGGATGACACGGTCGAGAAGCGACTATGCCCACGCCAAAGTGGAAGCACCATGCTCTGCGCTAGTGAATAAACAACTGAGGGCGCCCTAGCGGCCGCACTAACCTCGGGATATCCTATCGGCTCTTCGTACGGTCCTATCGCAAAGCTTCCCCACAGGAGGCACGCGTGAGGGGGCTGGACACGGGGGCTGTGCTCCGGCCAGGCCTGGCGCATCCCGCCTCATCAGGTCCCCAGTACCTGGTCTTCTCGCGTCCCTCCTAGGCAAAAGCTGGCGAGGAGAGGTATGGAGGACTCCGGATTGGCTTAGACGTCTCTCACATTTCCTTCATGAGGGCTGTTCGTACGTCAAGGGGAACCCCTGAGCATCGTGACTCAGGGGCCTCACTAGTCACGTAGCCCCTCGCCCCTTGGTCTCGTCCAGGCAATCCGGATGCCCCAACGGCGGTCGAGGTATGTGTGGGGCTGGTCCCTGCAGACGCAGAACACAAAGGCAAACAGGAAGGAAATCAAGCACGAAAAGAAAATCACGGAGTTCTAGCAAGTAATTACAAGCACAAAAGTGTTCCACACATTCGAACAGAACTTTTTACGCCTCCACGAGGCACGGTAAATGTTGCAGGAATAAACCTAGGAAGAAGTGCCACCACCGCTCGCCCCGGTCGCTGGAAGCCCGTCGTCCCCATCGCTGCTGCCATCATTGCCGCCGCCGTCAATCTCCGCCGCCGGAGCCATGAGATCAGGGACGCAGTGGAACTTCTCGAGCAGTGAGTCCACGTGATCCTTCACGGCCCCCTCGATAGTAGCACGGGACTCAGGAGTGATCGAGCGGATCATCGTGCTAAAGTCGAAGCCGGGGTCTTGAAGGTAGAGATGGCCGAAGACGCGCGTCGCGGCCGCGGAGAAAAGCGAGCGGCACTCCTCCTCTAGAATGGAGTCCACCTTGGCGGCAACACCCTTGAGCGCCTCCGTGAGCTTGGAGGAGAGCCCCGTGAGGCCATCCTCGGGGGTCGCCAGTGGCTCCTCATACCCTCCCCTGCAGATGGAGTGCATCGCGTCATGAGCCTTGAGCTTGAGGGACGGGAAGGCGCCGCGTTCCGCGGCTGCCATTCTTCTCAGCAGCGGCAAGGGCCTTCTCCCTGGCATCCAGTTGGGCTTCCGACTCAGAGACATGCTGGGCATGGGACGCCTGGGCATCAGCCACCTCCTTCTTCAGCGTGGCTAGGCGGCCGCGCTTCGCGGCCTGGTTGGTGGCCACCTATTTCAGCTTGGCGTCGCGATCGGCGGACTTCGCTTCACGGGCCTTCAGGTCCTCTTCACGTTGCTGAAGTCATTAGGCGTGCGTGGTTTTCTCCTCCTGGAGGGCCTTCAGCTTGGCCTCCGCCTTAGCGCGGCGCTCCTCGACGGACGTAGCGTTGGCCAACGCTGCGTCGCGAGCCTCCTTGGCTTCGGCGGCCTCCTTCCTACCTTCCGCGGTGGCTGCCTTGGCCCGGCCCCAGGGCGTCTTGGCGGATGTGTCGGCCTGGAGCCACCCTGAGATAAGCCCTAGGCGCTCCCTCACGAGGCACCTGTCCGCATCTTGGAGGTCGGCTCGGAGCTGATCGAGTGCGTCGTAGGCTTCATCCAGGGCGCCTGACCTGATGAGGGGGCCGCAGTCCGCCAGCAGAAGGGCTTGGGGAGGAGGCGGCACCAGCGCATCGGCTGTCGCCATCACTAGGGAAGCGGTGGCGAGGACGGCCTGGGGCACCGGAGGCTCCGAGCCCCCCTCAGGCATGGCTGGGGTGGACGGCTCCGCGGCCTGCTACCCCGCGGGGGCCGGCTCCTCCCGAGGCCGAAGCACCACGTCCTGGGGGGCCTGCTCTGTCGCGATGGGACAAGAGACGGCCTCTTTCGCCTGTGCCGGAGTCGTTACGACTGCGGCGGGAGGTGGAGCCTCTAGAGTCCCGGCTCCCTCCTTCCTCTTCTTCACCACGATGCCCATCCTGATCATCAGGAGGGGAGCACTGTGGGCACAGTGCCAATCTATGCTAAACAGAAGCAAGGTAAGGTACTTACTCATCGGGAGAAATCCACGTCGTCTTCTTCTCCTTCTTGGCCGGGGCTGGGACACCCCCGGTTTTCCTTGGTGCGGCCTTGGATGGGCTTGGGGAGTTGGCGGGGTGCTCTTCGGCTGGCCCCAGCGCGGTGTTGCCGCCTGGCAAGGCGGAGGCGTCGCCCTAAGGAGACACGACCTGCAGGATCGCGCCCGCTTCGGCGGCCGGAGGGGTGCCTCTCGGAGGAGGTGCCACCCCGCTCTTCCGCGGGGTCACCTGGCCTAACCTTCGCAGGGCCCGGGTAGTGGCCCCGGACCTCATGAGGACCCCGATGGAGCATGGGGATTCCACGGTCGGGGGCTCTTTGACATCGTCGTCATCTACGAAGCTGCGAAGGAGCTCGCTCTTAGACGGGGGGGGGGGGGGGGGGGGGGAAGGAGATCTCCGCCACATCGTCCTTGGTCGCCTCCGAGTCCTCCTCGCCCTCTTCGCCGGCACTGACACTGGAGGACACCGGCACCGGGGAGTTGGGGTGCTCAGGCGACACGAGCCCCAGCTCATTGAAGACGGGCATGGCGGCGATCAATGCTTCCTTGTCAGCACGGCGGTATAGCAGGACGTAGGCCTCCGGAAGGTCCCCAGGCTCACCCTCGAGTAGGCTGTTCATGGCCTTGTCCAGCTCCTCGCCCATAAAGCTCTCTGGGCGCAGCCTGATGTCATCCGCTGCGCCCTAGAACTCCCACATGGGGAGCGTGTGCGTCTAGAGCGGAGCTAGGCGCTGCGTCAGGAATTCCTTCATGAGCATGCCCCCCATCAATGCCCGGGCATCCATGTCTGAGGCCATCTTCCTCAGGACAGGCGCCACTCGGGGGTCGGAGAACTTCTTGTGGCTCCACCTCTCGAGCCGTTCGGGCAGCATAGTCGGCAGCTCCAGCCGCTCGTTGAGGCCCTTGGTGTCCATGAAGACCCAGTGGCACCGGAAGCTTTCCACCTTCTTCCCGGCCCTCATGAGCACATTGTTCTTGTGGACTGTGACAAAGGACACGCACCTGGAGCACTGGGTCAGATCGTGCATCCGCAGAGAGAAGAAGTGCCGGAGGAGTGGCACGGAGGGCCTCATGCCCACGAATGCCTCGCAGTAGAAGGCAAAAATGGACAGGAGGAGGATGGAGTTGGGTTGAAAATGCAGGGCCTGGACCTGGTAGTGGTTGAGGACGGCGGTGAAGAACTCGAAAAGAGGGGGGATGAGCCCAACGAAGATGCTGTGGAGGAAGAAGGGGTAAACCATCCATGCCAGAGTCCGCTGATCGGCAGAGCCGGCCAGGATCACGGTCTCCTTCCACTCGTTCTCATCATTCACCATGTACGGGAGCATGTGGGCGAGGTGCCCCTCCTCGGTGATGGAGGACGCATTGAGTGCCGGCGCAGGAGAAGGGGAAGTGCTTACGGCTTGTGCTGCGGGTTTCGACTTCTTGGGAGCCATGTCCGAAGTCACCGGCGCCGTAGTTGGAGAAGGAAAGGGGAAGCCGAGCTCGATTGGATCTGGAGAGGTCCTTGAAGGAGGAAAGGGGATATGAGGCAAGGCGAGGAGGATTAATGATGGCCTGGCGGTGTGAGCCAGCCTTTTGTCAGTCCGGACAGTTGAAGGGTGACATGGGGGAGCGGAGGCCTCCGCGTCCTATCAAGCGCCACGCGTCAGCCTGGTCCGTAGGCGATTGGGGACCACGGCGCTTCACCCTTGCCCCTTGGCTTCGCCTCGAAGCTAGCCCGAGCGCGCCTTGGGCCCGGGGGCTACTCTCGACGTTCTGGGAACCAGGGTACCTAGACTTGCCTGCCTGCGACCGACGGCGTGGCTCCCTCGACGGCCTGGTACGGCCCATCTCCAAGACAAGACCCTCATGAGGGGCCATGCCTCGCGAGGAGGATGACACCAAGACCTCCCGAGGGAGCGGCCTCCCCAGGCAGCCTCCCGAGGAGCGGAGATTTCTATGCAGGTACCCAGCCACATGAGGCTACGATGACGTGCGCCATGACGACCAAGGCCAGGTGGGCGCCAGCGGGCGCAGAGGAGGCAGTTTCCTCTTTGGTGCTAAGGAGGCAAGGACAGGCGTGGGTTCCCGAGGAATCTCCCAAAGGTTTCCATTCCGGTGCAACAAGACCAAGACCACAGGCTTGGCAAGGCGAAGGTCATCACCAAGCCGACTGCTACGTCACGTCCAAAAGCTTTGCAGGCGAAGACCACCTTTCATCAAGGTTAGATGTACTACTTGTCCCCTTTTGAATTGGCTGTTGTGGTATCCCTTCCCGCCTATGTTTTGAGGGAAGAGGACCAAGGCCACAATAAATATAGGTTAGCCACCACCATAGAAGGGGTCGACTGATTCTCACCCCGAGCAATCACGAGGCAGCTCGTCCACTGTACTAGTTCATCCTCAACCTCCTCGTGAGGCCAATCCACCACAAAGCAGGAGTAGGGTTTTACACCGCAAGGTGGCCCGAACCTGGGTAAACTGCCATCCTCATCTTCTTCCGTGCTCACACGAATCCGGCTTGGCTAGGCTGTGGGGCGACGGGCTCTAAGCTTGAGAGGTTGAGATCTTCGCACACACCCCAGAGTTCGGACCTTCTTGGGTCTGCAGAGCCCTGAATCCGATAGCAGAGCCCCTGGACGATAACGACGCTAGCTACCTAGACTTCTTCACCAAGCTCATGGGGAAGATGGAGGAAGGGGCCGCGAGCATGGACGCCACCATTGAGGAGGAGTGTCGCGCCCTCCTGAGCCAGGCTAAGATGCAGCTCTTCAGCAACCTCTTCCACGGCAACACCAACTTTCACTTCGACAAGGTGATGAACCCTGTCCTTGCGAAGCTTCATGACAGCCTCGAGAAGGAGGTGCGGGACCACGTGGCAGACTCGTCCAATGGTTCACGCACATCAGTGAGGGAAGCGATGAAGATGTCAATGTCGCTGGCGATGGCAAGGGTACCGGCGACAACACCTCATCGGCTTAGGCCTTCCTTCCCCTGTATCCAAGTAAACGTGGCCTTGTGGGGGCGTGAAGACATTGTTTTGTAATGATGTTGCATCTTTCATGTTCTCTACAATTTTTGTTTCCTCATGATGCCTGCTCTTCCTTTTTACATGCTTTTGTGCTCTATGTCGCTAGGACCCAGCCCCCGAGCATGCTACGACCGTCGCTGGTAAGTTAGGGCGCGTGCCTAAAAAGGCCAGAGGGTGTAGGGCTCTGCGAGGTGGTAATGGCTCCCGAGGCACGATGCTCAAGGAGCTCCCCTTTGACGTGCAAGTGGCTTGTGTCATGGAAACACTGAAGGCACTCAGCGGTATCGCGAATGAAAGAGTGTTCGAGAGGCGCTTAGGGCAGATCATGAAGCATTTATGACTTAGCTTTTTCGAAGTATGCGTCTTAGTGCGCCACTGCCTGTGGGATGCGCTCTGCGGGGTGCTTGCTTGTGAAGCTCCCTGTGGGTACTTGGTGGAGACGGCATTGCAGGCTGCTTTGCGAGGAGGCGCTCGCGAGGCCTCTCATGGAGAAGTGCTTGTGAGGCTTCCTATGCCCTACATCAGTTACAATGATTGCCAACAAGTTTTTGCAAGTAATGCATCAGTGCACGCTCGTGAGGTCTCTTGTGGGTATCACGCGAGGAGACAAAAGTACCAAGGACCTTGGTGAGTTGACAAGCACGGGAGCAGGCCTGCGAACCAGAGCTCAGTCACTTGGGTTTAGCGGCACTGCTGGGACTGACCCAAGCACATGCACCGTGTCCAGGCCCCGCTCACGTGATACGCACGAGGGAGATCCCAAGCACACGCTGTCAGGTCCGTGGAACCCATGGTATCCAGGCCTATCTACCTTCAGCCCAGGGCACGGCACATGGCGAGGACCCAACGAGTGGCCCACCAGCAAGCATCCGAAGCAAGACTCCTCGGGAGGCCCTTGCCTCATGAGGCCCCCCAGTAGCATCTCGTGCAGACTAGCGGCTTCACCAAGAGCTTCGTGAGGCCCTCTCGTGAGGCGCCCACCCGAAGGCAGCAAGTCAAGTGCCATTTGGTTCGGTCACACGGTTTTGTGCCCACCATGTGGGTGACGCACGCGGCGACGAAAGGTGCCAGAGGCTGTGCCAGCTAGTGCGGATGAGGAGTATTTCCTCTTTTGTGCTAAGGGAGCAAGGCCAGCAAGCTGGTTCCCAAAGCAACCCCAATGGTTGCCCGATTGGTGAAAGAAGACCAAGACGACGTGCACGCAGGGTGGAGGTCATATCCGAGCCCACCGGCGCGTCATGGATGGTGGCTTTGTAGGCGAAGACCACCTTTTTTCAGGATAGACTGCACACATGTCCCCCTTCAAAATTTCCATTGTGTCGCAACCCTTCCCGCCAATGTTTTTGGGGGAAGAGGACCGGGCAGGGTGCCGCCATAGAGGAGGACGATGGTTCCTGAACCGTTGTATTCTTATTCTCTCTCTAGAGCAATCCCATCCAAGCAGGAGTAGGGTTTTACACCGCAAGGTGGCCTAAACCTGGGTAACTAATGTGCCACCGATCCGCTCCTGTTAGCTTGCTCTTGCCGTAGCCTCGTTGAGGTTAGCTGCAGGTAGGGACGAGGTAGTAAGAAGGAGCTCACCCCAGCGTTTGAACCTTTGGGTCCCTGGAGCCCCGATTCTGACATTTGGCGTGCCAGGTAGGGGTGCACTGTCATTCTTCTGCTCTGCTCCACCCTCCACCCCGTCAGCTTCATAGTCGACGCTCATTGCGAGCGTGCCAAGCGCCGGGCGGGCCGCCTCGCTTAGACGGAGCCTGTGGGCCACGACAACCACCACCGCCCTGCCGGGGCCGCGACTGCCAAGGCCACCGACCCAACTGCTCATGAGCAGCAGGACTCATCCATGCACCCCCTCCATGCATCCTGATGGCCGCACATCCACGTCCTCTTCCTCCCTCGCCCATCGTGGGCCGCTGGATGTGTAGGCAGCGCTGCTCCTGGCGTGCGAGCTGCTCCGCTACCGTCTAGCAGACACTGGCTACGATGCTTGGCTTGGCCGCATCTATCAGAAACTGGGCTCCGGGGACCCAAGAAAGGTTCGAACTATGGGGTGTGCTCACAGAACTCCACTAAGTCCGGCCCCTTAGCCCACAACCTCACAGATACGTTCCAGCGTGCCCGCACGGGAGGGAAGAAGAACACAAATGCCACAGTTTACCAAGGTTCAGGCCACTTTGCGGTGTAAGACCCTACTCCTGCTTTGTGTGGATTGCCTCGAGAGGGAGGATGAATATGTGAGTACAAGTGGCCTCGGGAGGCTTCAGGAGCGGCTCCGGGCTTGAGGGGGTGGATGAACTCGACCGGATCCGGATCCTCTTCTACGGTGCTGGCCTAGCTATACCTACACTAGCCTTGGTCATCTTCCTCCCGAAATTCTAGGCGGGAAGGGTTGCCACAATGGCCAAATTCGAAGGGGGACAACAGTACAACTTATCCAAACTAAAGGTGCTCTTCGCCTGCCAAAGCTTCCTGCCATGACACACCGGTAGGCTCGGGGATGACCTCCGTCCTGGCGAGCCCACCGTCCAGATCTTCTAGCACCAAGGCGACAACCTTTGGAGATTGCTGTCGGATTCAGGGCTCCACAGACACAAGAAGGTTCGAACTCTGGGGCGTGTGCGAAGATCTCAACCAACCCAAGTATCAAGCTCGCCACCCAACGGCCAAGCCTTGTCGAGTGCGCGTGAGTGGGGAGGAAGATGGACACAACAGTTTACCCAGGTTCGGGCCACCTTGCGGTGTAATACCCTACTCCTGCTTTGTGGTGGATTGGCCTCATGAGGAGGCTGAGGATGAACTAGTACAGTGGATGAGCGGCCTCGCGAGGGCTCAAGTGATGTGGGTGGAGTGATTAAGGGTTCGATCCGGGGATCCCCCTCTACGGTGGTGGCTAGCCTATACTTATAGTGGCCCTGGTCCTCTTCCCTCAAAACTTAGGCGGAAAGGGATCCCACAACGGCCAATTTGAAAGGGGACAAGAAGTACATCTAATCCCAACGAAAGGTAGTCTTCGCCTACAAAGCTTCTGGTCATGACACAGAGGTGGGCTCGGTGATTACATCCATCCTGCTGAGCTCGTGGTCTTGGTCTTGTTGCACCGGAATGGAAAGCTTTGGGGGATTCCTTGGGAACCCGCGTCTGTCCTTGCTCCCCTAGCACCAAAGGGGAAACTGTCTCCTCTGCGCCCGCTGGCGCCCGCCTGGCCTCGGTCATCATGGCTTGCGTCACAGCAGCCTCATGAGGCTGGGTACCTGCATAGAATTCTCCGCCCCTCGGGAGGCAGCCTGGGGAGGCCACTCCTCTGGAGGTCTTGGTGTCATTCGCCTCGTGAGGCTTGGGCCCTCGTGAACGTCTTGTCTTGGATTTGTTGTAGCTGGGCCGTACAGGGCCGTCGATGGGCCCACGCGCTAGGCCGTAGGCAGGCAGATCCGAGTACCCCCGATCCCAGAATGCTGACAGTAGCCCCCGGGCCCAAGGCAATCTCGGGATGGCTTCGAGGCGAAGCCAAAGAGGAAGGCAGAAGCGTCGTGGGCCCCAATCGCCTGCGGGCCAGGCTTGACGCGTGGCCCTCGATGGGACGCAGACTCCTCCACTTCCCCACATCGCCTCGACAACCGCCCTGACTGACGAAAGTCTTGGACATGCATGCGGTGAGACCATTATTGCGCAAAGGTGGAGGGACGCCGGTTGGCCCACGATCGCCTATAAGAAGACGAGGGGGCAGTGCCCTATCCCATCTTTGTCTTCTCGCCCTCTCTTCTCCTACCTCCACCGCAGCCAGCATCTTGCCGAAGCAACCATGGTGCCATTGAAGAGGTTCACCGCTGAAGAGAAAGGCAAGGCCCCCAAGGAGGGGCCGGAAGCGCCGCTACTCAAGAAGGGGCGCGGCCGCCCTCGCAAGTCCATGGCGACGGCCGCAGCGGTCTCCCAGGGGCGCGAGCGTACCCCCACGGGGGTCCATATTGCCTCCGGCGGCCGTGGGAAGGGTCCCTCCCGCAGAAACGGCCGCGGAAGCTGCGGCGGCCACGGTCGGGGTGGGAGACCCTCGGCGGCCGTCGGGCCACCGCGCCCGCGATCCCACACGGCCGATGCGACCTGAGAATTTGTTTTGTGGGTGGAAAGTCCGGAGGGCACCTGGCTCCATCTCCCGCGCTTCTTCGTGGGGGCACTGCCGGCCGGAGGACCTGCTGGCCTATGGCTGCAGGCCGACGGCTGCTGCAGCGAGGCCTCGTGGGTGGAAGTCGAGGTCACCCCCACAGGCAACGTGTTCCTGAACCTCGGGTGGCCGACATTCGTCCGTGCCCGCGGTCTGCAGGGGAGACGTACCCTCCACCTTAAGTACGACGAGGCGACGACGCTCTTCGTCAAGGTCTTCGGGGAGGACGACAGACGCTTGGGGTGCTGCCCCGAGGGCGACGGCAGCGACAGCGACCACTCTTCCGACGACGACCATCGTGGTGGCGGCGTCCTCCGTGGTGAACTTGCCCTTGGCAATGGCCGCGACACCTCCGGAGGCAGCGACGCCTCCCTCGAGGAGAGCTCGAGTGACGACGACTACGACGAGTCGCCACGTCACCACGCTCGAACCAAGGAGGAGGCTGGGCCGCCGCTACGACGTGCTCCTGCCCAGGAGGGCGCCAAGCCGCCTCGTCGCAACGCTCCCGTTAAGGAGGAGGATGACTCCGACTGAGTGTGCACATCGTTGGAGCGAGGCCTCAGGAGCAGCGGTCCTTGAGAGGCCGCTTCTTTGTTTTTTTCTTTTGTTTCCTGCATCAAGAACCGTGAAAAGCCCCCTGGGTCGTGTAATGAACCGCGGCGCTTGCGCCTTTATATCAGTATTTCCTGTTCATGTTCTAGTACTCATATTGCTTCCAATTGAAAGTTCCTGCCTGGCGTGATTAGAGTTACTTAGCTTGGTGCGCTCGTGACCCCTGGTGGGTTGCTGCTGCGTCGCGATCCGCATTCCTCCGGAGCCTTGATCCCAAGTATGCCCCTGGGGTCCTGAGGAGGCTCCCTCCTTATGGAGCGTCACTCTGGGGCCTCGAGGGGCTCCCGGTCCGCAAGATCCTTGGAGGGGCTTGCGAGATTACAGGGCCTCCGGAGATGCAAAGAGCACTTGACGTGGGGTTCCTCAATAATGAGCCAGACCGTGGCCGCTTTTTCTACAGCCATCTTTCCTTTGCGCCCATCTTGCGCTCGGAGCCCCCGAGTGAGGGGCGATCGTCGCTCGTATGCCGGGTCACGATGCCCAACAAGGCCAGGAGATAAGCACTCCTGAGGTGAGGGGCCGAAAGCGGTACGTGCCTGTTAGCTCGCTCGAGAGCGCCGCGCGAGGATTCGGACGCCAAGGCCTTGGCGAGGTGTGCATGCGGGCGGACTCACAACCGCTGTGGCCTGGGGCTAGCCCGAGCGTGACACCGTGCCCAGCCCCCGCTCACGGGACGTGCGAGAGGGAGCAACGGGCGAGCGGCCCTTCCTCCGAAAACGAGATTCAGGGAGAGAAAAACACCGAAAGGAGGAAAGAAGAAAGAAAGAAAATCCCCCCTTTTTCAAATAAATATGCGAGAACTTCAAACTTCATTCCAGAAACTGGCAAGTTGGTTACAGGAGCAAGCAAAAGAGAGAGCCATGTCCGGCACCTATGCTACTCTTCCCACCAGCGCGGAGCATGGGGCCTTCACTAGGCGTGGGCATAGTCGCTATAAGATTGTGTCGTCCGCCAGCGCAGAGCTTGGGGCTTCCACTTGGGCATGGGTGGGAGCCCCCGCGGGGTCGAGGAGCGACGCACTGGGAGACTCCGGGGCATGTACAACCCTACTCATTATTACGTGAGAGTGTCATGGGTAGAACTTGCAAAGATGCTGGATGTTCCAGGCATTCTGGATGGGGACCCCGTCCTGCGTCTCCAGGCGTACGGCGCCTGGCCTGGAGACATGGGCGATCCTGAATGGGCCCTCCCACAAGGGCGAGAGCTTGTGAAGGTCCTCCCTGGAGAGGACCCGCCTCAGGACGAGGTCACCCACCTTGAGGGTCCGGAAGCAGACATGACGACAATGGTATCGCCGCAGCGTCTGCTGGTACCTCGCGGCGTGGAGCGAGGCTTGGCGACAGGCTTCTTCCCCGAGCACAAGGTCCGTTCCCCATGAGGCATCCCGACGCACCTCGTCGAATGTCAAGACCCGCGGGGAGCGAAGCCTGACCTCGTGTGGGGGGACCGCCTCAGCCCCATGGACGAGGAAGAACGGGGTCTCGCCGGTGGGCTTAGTCACGGTGGTGCGGATGGACCATAACACGGACTGAAGCTCACCGAGACAACCCCTGCCGTAGGCCTCAAGCTCCTTCTTGAAGCTCCTTGTCTTGAAGCCCCTCAGGACCTCTACGTTGGCACACTCAGCCTGACCATTGCTCCATGGGTGTGCCACCGAAGCATAACATATCTGCGTTCCAAGGTTAGCACAATATGTCCTGAAGAGGTTGCTTGTGAATTGGGAGCCATTGTCAGTAATGATATGGTTGGGGACCCCGAAACGGCTCACGAGTCCCTTGATGATCTTTACGGCCAAGCCGGCGGGGATGGTGCACACGGGCTCCACCTCCACCCACTTGGTGAACTTGTCGATGGCGACATAGAGGTAGCGGTAACCACCGGCCGCCCGAGGTAACGGGCCTAGGATATCCAGCCCCCGGACCGCGAAGGGCCACGAGAGCGGGATGGTCTAGAGAGCTTGTGTGGGCTGGTGAATCTTCTTGGCATGGAACTGGCAGGCCTCGCAGGATCGCACCAGCTCGATGGCATCATGGAGCGCCGTAGGCCAGTAGAACCCGCTATGGAACACTTTGCCCACGAGGGTGCGTAATGAGGAGTGGTATCCACAGTCCCCACCATGGATGTCGGCCAATAGCTCGTGCCCTTGTTCTTCGGATATGCACTGCAGTGAGACGTTGTTGGGGCGTCTTCGGTACAGCTCATCGTCTTGCAAGCAATAAGCAGTGGCATGGTGAACCACGTGTTCCGCGTCCTCCTCTTTCTCTGGTAAGGTACCGCGGAGCAAGTACGCCTTGAACTCCTCGATCCAGCAGCCTTCCTGAGGTTCTAGCACTAGGAGTAGGTGAGCTCCTGAGGTCAGGCCACAGGCCGGGGCACCCGAGGATGGGGCTGGAGGCGGCTCTTCTTGTAGTAGCGCCGGGCCTGCGGCGGGAGGAGCCGCCGATGGCTTGAAGAGCCTTTCCTCGAAGACGCCAGGCTTCTGGGGCTCGCGACGAGATGCCCTGTTGGCGATGTCGTCCGCCTCCTTGTTCGTGCCGCGTGGGATGTGCTGCAATTCCAAGCCCAAGAAGTGCTTTTCAATTTTACGTACCTCTTCCAGGTATGCCTCCATGTGTTCGTCCTTTGGTTTGTATTCCTTGTTGGAGAAGTTGACGAGAAGCTGGTAGTCGTCCATGATGGTGAGACGCTTGACCCCCAGGGCAGCCGCAACCCTGAGGCCGGCAATCAGGCCCTCGTATTCCTCGATGTTGTTGGAGACCTTCTCGCCATGCTGAAAGCAGAGCTGCATGGCATAGTTGAGCTTGTCCTTGGTCGGTGAGATGAGTACGGCTCCAGCCACCACGCCCCGCCGCGCGAAGGCACCATCGAAGTGCATGACCCAGCCGTCGGGTGCCTCATCGCTAGGTGTGAGGGATTGGCCCTCATCCGGCCCCCGGTCGGGAGCATCCGTCCACTCCGCCACGAAAACAGCGAGGGTCGCACCCTTGATGACCCTGGTGGTGCAGAACTCTAGCTGGAAGGCTTGTAGTTCGATGTTCCACTCCGCAACCCTTCCAGCAGTGTTCAGTACTAGGGAAAACCTTATACACAGAATCTTAGCAGCAGCGCGGGTCAGGAAGAGGCGCTACTGATAATTAGCAGCAGCGCGGGCCCCAAACAGGTGCTACTGCTACCAACTTAGCAGTAGCAGAACCACGCTGCTACTAAAATTGACCGACCGTTCCCGCCACCCCGGGTTTAGTAGTAGCGCACCCGCGCTAACCGCGCTACTGCTAAAGTAATAGTAGTAGCACGCTTTTTTTGCAGGTCGCTACTGCTAATTTTGAAACTAGCCACATGGCGGGCCCCGCTTAGCAGTAGCGCGTGTGCCAAAAGAGCGCTACTGCTACCTTATTAGCAGTAGCGCGTTTTACGCCCAGCGCTACTGCTAAGCCGCAGCCATACCACCTTTTCCTCCCCCCCTCCACCTTCCCCATCATCTCTTCCTCACTTTCCCCTAGCTCCCACCTCCTCTCTCCCTCACTTTGCTTCTTCCTCACTACTTCTCCCCCCATTACTCTCCTTCTTCTACCTACCTTTTTCTCTCTTTATTACTCCTAGCTAACTACACCACCTCCATTAATGCATCTCCTTTCTCTTTTTCCTTTCCTCTCCACTAGTTGAACTTGTCTCCTCCCAAACTAGCTAGCTAGGTAGATGTAGCATTTAGTGAAGTGACATATGTACCCCCTAACTAGATCTAGCCTTGTCAAGAAGAGCTTTGTCCACTTTTGATCTCCCTAACTACATCATCATCTCACCAGGCTCGATCTCGAGATAGGTGATTCAAAATTTATGCTTTTGCAAGAATGGAAATATGTGTATGTGTGTGCGATATGACATAATCGAGCGATATGATGGAAATTGTGTGTGTGGCATGAGTTAACGCCGAATTGTGCTTGTGAGTTGCCTATGTTTTGCCGAAATGTCGATTTATTTCCGTTTGGCGAATTCCAGGCAAACTCTATATGTCCTATTTTTAGGGAAGGTCATGCCGAATTTTTGTATGACTTTGATGCATGCATGCATTTTTATAATCAATTTGTTTATTATTACCGTGCAGGCGTTCATGATGGTCAGTGGAACGATGGTGGACAGGTGGTTGCGGTCGGCGGTGCAGGACATGAAAGAAAATAACCTGACAGAGGTTTTATGTCCGTGTTGAAGATGCAAAGGATGAGTTTGGCTCGACCCCTATGACGATGGTCGTGTCGAAGCGCACCTGCTCATGACTGGTTTCATGGATGGCTATGCTCGGTGGATAATTGAGGATGAGGATGATGATGTTGAGGATGCCGACGGGGCAGGCAATTATGACATGGGGCAAGACAAAGAGATGATCGATAATGGCGGCGGAGAAGGGGCCGGACATGGCGGCAGAGAGAACATGGACTCCACGCCGTAGAATTCGACGGTACTAAGTTCAATAGTGCGGGACCCTCATGTTCAAGCACTGCTTCGCAACGAGACGAGTACTGAGAGAGCTGCTTCTAGAGAGGAGGCCAAGCTGCAGCAACTGGTGGTAGACTCGAACACTCCATTGTATCATGGTTGCAATCCCGAGGTGACCCGCTTGAGTTTCACGCTCGAACTCCTGAAGACGAAGGCTAAAAACAAATGGACCGACACTAGCCTCGATGAGCTTCTCAAGTACCTAAAGGATGTTCTTCCCGCGGGGAATCTATGTCCTACTAGTGTGGATGAGGCCAAGAAGATCGTGTGCCCTCTTGATCTGCCGCATGTTAGATACCATGCATGCATCAACAATTGCATAATTTATCGGAAGGAGCACGCCGAAAAAACAAGTTGTCCGGTGTGCAATGCTTCTCGATACAAGAAGGCCGGGAAGAAATCTCCCTAGAAAGTTGTATGGTACTTACCGATCACTCCCCGTCTACAGCGGTATTTCATAGATCCCAAGGAAGCAAAGCTCATGCGCTGGCACGCGGAGAGGAAGAAGCCTGCCGATGGAGATGATCCGAAGCTGACACACGTTGTGGATGGAAGCAAGTGGAGAGCGTTCAACAGTGAATATCAGTATTTCACATGTGATGCAAGGAATATCGTGCTCGACGCGTGTACCGATGGCATGAATCCGTTTGGCAACCAGAACACCAACCATAGCACATGGCCCATGTTTGTATGGATGTACAACATCCCCCCTGGGTGTGCATGAAGTCAAAGTACATACACATAAGCATGCTGATTCAAGGGCCAAAATAACCAGGAAATAATATTAATCTGTATCTGGGGCTACTTGAAGAGGAGTTAGACACGTTATGGAAAACACCAGCCAAGACATGGGACGCCAGCAAGGGCGAGTATTTCTATATGAGAGCCGCGTTGATCACGACGGTGCACGACTATCTCGGTTACCGATATGTTGCAGGCCAGGTGTGCCATGGATATTGTGGATGCACGCGGTGCATGGATGATACGACATCTCAGTAGTTAATGTCAAGGAAAGATGGCGGGTCTGGGAAAATCATGTACATGGGGCATCGAAGATGTCTCGAGAAGGACGACCCGTGGAGAAACCGTGGAGATCTATTCAATGGTGAGGCTGAGCATCGAGGACCTCCACGTAAGCGGAGCGGCAACGAAATCGATGAGCTGTTGAAAAACTGGGAACAGTGCCCCGCGCCAGGAAAGATGATGAAAAAGGCGCCGGAGCCGCTGCTGAAGGTATGGAAGACGAGGTCTGTTTTCTGGGACTTGGAGTACTAGCACAAACTCGACATGCCTCATTGCCTTGATCAAATGCATATCTGTAAGAATGTCCTTGAGAGCTTGCTTGCGACACTGATGAACATGCCGGATAAGACCAAGGATGGGCCGAAGGCAAGAAAAGACTTGCAAGATTTGAAAATCAGGGAAGATCTGCACATGCCGCCCCGTAAAAAGTCAGAGGAGACAGAGACGGAGACAGAGGCGCGGGAGAAGAAGGGCAAAAAAGTAAAGGAAGAGGATTATTGCCCCCTTCTTGCTTCACCTTAAGTCCGGCTGAGATCGATTAATTCTTCAAGTGCCTTACCGGAATCAAAGTTAGTTCCGGTTACTGTGGCAAGATAAGCAGATATCTAGACACGAAGAAGAAAAGGTTTAGCGGGATGAAGTCCCATGACTGTCATGTGATGATGACGCAGATACTACCTGTTGCCCTTAGAGGGATAATGGACAAGCACGTCCGTGACACACTTATTGGTCTCTGCAACTTTTTCGACGTCATCTCTCGAAAGTCGATCAGTGTGAAGCAGCTCCGAAGGCTACAGGAAGAGATCGTTGTGATACTAAATGAGCTTGAGATGTACTTCCCGCCCGCGTTCTTTAACGTCATGGTGCATCTGTGTGTCCATATTGTGGACGACATAATAGACCTGGGGCCGTCATTCCTACACAACATGATGACGTTTGAGAGGATGAATGGGATCATCAAAGGATTTGTTCGTAACATGTCCCGTCCAGATGGAAGCGTCGTCCAGGGCTATCTGACACAAGAGTGCATCTCTTTCTGCGAGAATTTTCTATATGGCGTAGACCGGCCGCCTGGTGTTGGTTTGCCCGTTAACAAGCACGATGGGAGGCTCGAAGGAGAAGGTCACTCCAACGGTCGCAGGGAACTGCATGTGGCCTACTCAGATCGACGCAATGACTTTGACAGAGCAAACTTGGTAGTGCTACAACACCTCGACCAGGTAGATCCTTTCGTGGCACTGCACACAAAAACTATCGTAGAGAAGTATCATGACCGGGGGGTATGCAGGACGGATGCCGAAGTAACTAGAGAGCACAACTCCACTTTCCTACATTGGTTCAAAGAGCATATTATTGCTAATCCCCCGAAAGAGGGCTCTAAGGATGGATTGCTTATATACGCCTTAGCACATGGCCCCTCACCCAGCCTCGTCACCTATCAGGCATACGATATCAACGGATACACGTTCTACACGGAGGCCAAAGATATGGACAGTGATGATCAGAACTCAGGGGTGACGATGGAATGCATGACCGGCAGCGACAACGGCGCAACTGAGAGATTTTATGGAAGGGTCGAGGAGATCTGGGAGCTTGACTACTCTGGACTGCACAACGCGTTGATGTTCCGTGTCAGATGGGCTAAGAATGTCGAAAGAGAAAACCGGTATTTCACTACCATGACTATACCCGACGCCAAGAGCGCTACCGTGAATGCTATCGCAAAAAATGAGCCATGGGTACACGCTAAGCACGTGACACAATGCTTCTTCATAACCGACCCGTGCAATCCCAGCCGTGTTGTCATGAGGAGAGGCAAAAGGAACATCATTGGAATGGATGGAGTCACCAACAAGGAAGACTACGACCAGTACGACAACCCAATGAGGGAAGATGATGATGACGATGAAGTATATGTCAAAATAAGAATCAATACTACATTACCTAAGAAAGATCGTACTCCATGGAAAAGGAAAAGTCACAATGAGGGGCTCAATTATTCTTCAACGAACAAGAAGGGAAAGAAGCTCAGTCAAAAACAAAAATGTCGACGCTGAGAAACCGTTATTGGTCAAATGATGTAATATATATGTTTCTATTTTGTGTACACACTTAACCGTTATGCATGCATGGGTCAAATGATGTAATATATATGTTCCTATTTTGTATCCATACTTAACCGTTAAATGATGCCATATACATCGCCTTAGTTATATACATTGTATCACCTTCCGTTCGTTCCTGCTCTCGGAAAAAGGAAAGGAAAAGAAAAGAAAAAAAGAAAAGAAAAGGAAGAGAAAATAAAGGAAAAGAAAATAGGAGAAACAAAACAGGAAAACTGCTATAGGTACTGGTTATAGCAGTAGTGCTTTTCTAAAAAAGAGCTATAGCTAGTCAACATAGCAGTAGCGCCCTTTGGGGAAACGTGCTATAGCTACCGGTGATATCAGTAGCGCTTCTTGTCGAAACGCGCTATAGCTAACTTAGCTATAGCGCATTTTGAGGAAACGCGCTACTGCTATGTTCACTTAACCCCCCTGACGGGCTTCCCGCATCTGCTTCTTCCCCCAAATCCACACTCTCTCTTCTCCCCCCTCGTCACCGCCGGAGCCCTGCCCTCGCCGCGCCCCTGCCTCAAGCGTCGGAGCCCTGCCATCGCCCTCGAGCTCGCCGGAGTCCTGCCCTCACCCCCGACCCCGGCGCTCGCCCCCGACCCCGGTGCTCGCGCCCGACCCCCCGACCCCGACGACCTCGCCCTCGCCCCCGACCCAGGCCCCGGCGCACCACGCCTCCCTCCTCTGCTTCCTCCCCTCCCAACCTCGGCCGTCGTCGGGCCTGCCTCCTCGCCCCTGCACCCTCTATCGTAATAAGCCCCCCACCGCTCCTCCTCTCTCTGCTAATTTAGCTAGGGTTCTTTGGTTAATTTAGTTAGGTTTTAGTTAGGGCAGTAGGTTAATTAGGTTAGGTGATTTAGGTGTAGTTAAAAGAAAAAACAGAATTGATTATATAGGTTTCTTGCATTTTTTAGTTTAAGCAATTGTTGCTATTTAAATTTTATAGTGCTAGTTAGTTAATTAGAATTAGTATGAAACCTAGGACAGATTAGTTAAAGCAACCATTGCTATTTAATTTTTTTAGTTTAAGCAATTGTTGGTATTTAAAAAAGTAGAATTAGTATGAACCCTAGTTAAAGCAAATAAAATTAGTTTCAAATTTAGGTAGGCTGAATTTAGTTTCAAATATTGTGAAGAAAAATGACTTCTTGCATTTTTCTTCAAGTTATATATTTTTCTTCCTTTTATATGCTGATTTAGGTAGGCTGAATTTAGTTTCAAATATTGTGAAGAAAAATGACTGAGGGAGTCCTGGATAAGGGGGTCCTCGAGTATCCGGGCTATGTGACATGGGCCGGACTGATGGGCCGTGAAGATACAAGATAGAAGGCTTTCCCCCGTGTCCGGATGGGACTCTCCTTGGCGTGGATAACAAGCTCGGTGGCTAATCGTGTAGCTTCCTCTCTCTGTAAACCGACTTTGTACAACCCCAGCCCCCTCCGGTGTCTATATAAACTGGAGGGGTTGGTCCGTAGAGACAATCACAATTCCCGTAGGCTAGACATCTAGGGTTTAGCCATTACGATCTCGTGGTAGATCAACTCTTGTAACCCCTATACTCATCAAATACAATCAAGCAGGACGTAGGGTTTTACCTCCATTAAGAGGGCCCGAACCTGGGTAAACATCGTGTCCCCTATCTCCTATTACCTTCGATCCTCAGACGCATAGTTCGGGACCCCCTACCCGAGATCGGCCGATTTTGACACCGACATTGGTGCTTTCATTGAGAGTTCCTCTGTGTCGTCGATAGAAGGATTGATGGCTCATCTTGTCATCAATGACAGTATTACTTCTGGAGGAGCCCTAGTTTTAGGGCAGATCCTCCGGCTTGGCAGCTTCACCATGGGCGCCCGTTCGGTCGTTAAGCCAGACATGGTCCCCCAAGTCACGAAAAATCATCTTCGTATCGGCCCCGAGTACTCCGACAAGATGGATCCGGCAGACTTATCATCTTTAAACGAGCTGCTAGATCGCATTGCTACCCTTGGGGTCACAACCGACTACGATCGGATTGGGCTTAAACCGGATCAGAGAGAAATCAAATCTCCGCCGATCACCCATCTGGTAGCAGTCGTCAAGGAACAAGCCGACGATAACTCTTCTCCTACGTTGAGAACAAACTATGTTTGGATTTCCGAACCCAGCGATCCGGATACCCCTCTCCGTGAGAACACTCCCTGTCCTCTGAACGCAGAATTGGGCATCAAGCCTGAGAACTCCCAGGATGCTCCGGATCCCGGGCTGGTAACCTCCGGAGTTCTTCAAACTCCGGATTCCACAGTGGGGCAGGGTTCGGATTTAAACCCGCCCACCCACCACAAGCAATATTCCCCAAGCGATTCCGGTCCTCCGGATATATGCGATCTAATGTATGTATGGCAGCAGCCTCAGGAAATAGTCCATCACTTCTGGGCCAGATTCCTCCTTGTTAAAAACATGATCAGAGACTGCTGCGATGACGATGCGATTTTAGTATTTTACAACAACTGTACGGATGAGGGAATCCTTAATGCCCTCAACCGCCATCGCATACTGCACTTCGCAGATTTGGCACACATAATACAGAAGTACTGCGCAATGGAAAGCTCTTGGAAAGCGCAGGCAGCCTGCTGGGAACCTCAGACCTTTAAGCCATCTCCCAGACGGGCACAAAGGATGCACCCTTGCGGGGCACCTAATCATCGTCCCATGGACAAGAAAATCAAGCCCTTAGCGGGACACAGAACTGTCCTTGAGGAATGGCTCGACAGGCCCTGTCAAATACAGACGATGCCGGATACCAAACCAACACACAGCCTTCGAGCATGTTGGATACTTCGGCAAGTAGCCAAGAGCGGGGAAGGTATCCTCACCAACACTACCCCAGAGAAGTACCCCTCTGAGGACGACGATCTCAAAGTATTTACGGTCTTCGAGACCTTTTCTTCAAATAATCGGCGTAAAAGGGCGCTCCGCGACCTCGCCGAAGTCTGCCAAGTAGCAGCAATAAATCCTTGGAACGATACGGCGATAACTTTCAACGCCGACGATGAACCAAGATCCCGATCAGTCCGAGCACCAGCTGCTTTAGTTCTAAACCCAATTGTAGATGGCTTTCGGCTTACTAAAGTGCTCATGGACGGGGGCAGCGGATTGAACCTCATCTATGAGGACACGCTCGACAAAATGCAAATAGACAAGAGCCGCATCGAGCAGAGTAGCACAAACTTTCGAGGCATTATCCCCAGCCGAGAGGCGCGGTGTTCAGGAAAAATAAAACTTGATGTGGTATTCGGCACGCCTGAGAACTACAGGTCCGAAGAGATAATCTTCTAGGTGGCACCTTTCAATAGCGGATATCATGCCCTATTGGGGCGAGATGCATTCACACGCTTTCAAGCTATACCTCATTATGGGTACATGAAGCTCAAAATGCCCGGGCCCAACGGAGTTATCACTATTACCAGTGATCCAGACATAGCACTCCTTGCTGAAAACAAAACCGCATCCCTGGCCCTCGAGGCACTATCCGAGGCCCTGGCGGCCGAAGAGCTCACCGCTCTGCACTCCACAGTGGATAGAGATGACATAATTCTCGACAAAAGGCCAAAATCCACTTCCTTCAAACCAGCAGACGAAATAGTCAAATTTCAAGTTCACCCGACGGACCCCAAAAAGACAGCTTCCATTGGGGCACAGCTGGATCCGACGGTCAATACCGCATTATGCGTGTTCCTGCGTGAGAATTGGGACATCTTCACCTGGCACCCTTCAGATATGCCAGGAATCCCACGCAAACTGGCCGAACATAGTCTCAATTTACTAAAGGGATACAAACCAGTCAAGCAAACGCTGCGGCGATTTTCTGAACCCAAACGACAAGCTATGGGGGAGGAGCTAGCCAAGTTACTCGAAGCCGGGTTTATCAGAGAGATCAAACATCTGGACTGGCTAGCAAACCTGGTCATGGTGCCGAAGAAGTATAAATCCTGGCGCCTATGTGTCGATTTCAAAGACCTTAATAAGGCTTGCCCTAAGGACCCCTTCCCACTACCTCGCATTGACAAGATTATTGACGCAACTGCAGGACACGACTCACTGTGTTTCCTCGATGCATACTCCGGATACCATCAAATTAAAATGAAGGAATCCGACCAGGCCGCAACGGCATTTATCACCCCGTATGGGCCTTTCTGCTTCAACACTATGCCTTTCGGGCTCACAAACGCCGGCGCCACTTACCAACACATGATTCAAACATGCCTGGAAAAGCAAATCGGCAAGACAGTTGAGGCATATGTAGATGATGTAGTCATCAAAACTAAGCATGTTGAATCATTGGTGGAAGACTTACGCCTGACATTCGACAACCTCTGAACATATGACATACGGCTCAATTCGGAAAAGTGCGTTTTCGGCGTTCCCACCAGAAAACTGCTTGGGTTCATTGTTTCCAATAGAGGGATCGAAGCAAACCCAGCCAAAATATGAGCCTTGTCACAATTGGCAACACCAACAGACCTCAAGCAGGTCCAAAAACTAGCTGGGTGCGTGGCAGCTTTGAGCCGTTTTATCTCCAGATTGGGAGAAAAGGCATTGCCACTTTATCGCCTACTCCGACGCACCGACCACTTTGCATGGACGGATGCGGCAATAGCCGGACTGGAAGAAATAAAAACTTTGTTAGCAAGCAACCCAATCCTTGCCGCACCAAACGTCGGTGAACCTATGTTGCTCTACATATCGGCAACTCACCAGGTGGTGAGTGCGGTGCTCGTCGTCGAGCGAGAGGAAGAGGGACATAAATTCCCACTCCAAAAACCAGTGTACTACGTATCGGCGGTCCTTACACCATGCAAATCCTGATACCCACATTATCAAAAGATAGCATATGCGGTCTTTATGGCGTCCCGGAAATTGCGACAATACTTTCAAGAGTGTTCGATCACGGTGGCTTCTGAAGTACCACTCAATGACATTATAAACAACCGAGACGCCACCGGCCGGAATGCAAAATGGGCCATTGAGCTCTTACCATTTGAAATAACATACAAACCACGCCGAGCCATTAAATCTCAGGTGTTGGCTGACTTCGTCGCCGAGTGGACAGAGGCCGAACTCCCTAAAGAGTACAGCACGTATTCCAACTGGGTGATGCACTTTGACGGCTCTAAAATGTTAGCCGGACTTGGGGCTGGTGTTGTTTTGACATCCCCCACAGGAGACACAATCCGTTATGTGTTACAGATATTGTATACCGACTCTAACAATGCAGCCGAATACGAGGCTCTATTGCACGGTCTTCGGATGGCCGTCTCCATGGGCATACAATGCCTCGAGGTGCGCGGAGATTCAAACCTCGCAATATCCCAAATAAATGGAGAATTCGATGCAAAGGATCCGAAGATGGTGGCTTACCGCAATGCCGTACTCAAAATATCAGCTCAGTTTGAGGAGCTTGAGTTTCATCACGTGGCTCGAGAGAGTAATCAGGCAACGGACATCCTTGCGCGCTTAGGCACTAAACGTGACCCCGTCCCACCTAACACCTTTGTGGAAAGACTCTTTAAGCCATCCGTGGTGTGGCAGGACGAGTACGGCAACACTGGTCCGGAGCCGGTCATTCCCCCAGATTCCGAACACAGTTCCGATATCCTTGGGAGCTTGGGCACTGACATAACACCGTCGGCCCACGAAATCATGGCTGTAATCGCCCCGTGGACTAAACCTTTCCTGGCCTACCTTATTAGGAAGGAGCTCCCTGATGATCAGACTGAGGCCCGTCGTATTGTTCGACGCTCAAAAGCCTACAAAGTTCATGAAGGAGAACTATACAAGAAAAGTACTACCGGAGTCCTTCAAAGTTGTATCTCCGAAGAAGAGGGACGACAGCTCTTGGCCAAAATACCTGCTGGTCTTGGCGGCCATCACGCCGCAGCTCGGGCCCTTGTAGGGAAGGCCTTCCGTACAGGTTTCTTTTGGCCCACGGCCCGAGCAGATGCACAGGACCTCGTACAACGCTGTGTTGGATGCCAGCTTTTTGCCAACCAAAGCCATATGCCGCCTACTGCCCTACGAACAATCCCCATTACTTGGCCTTTTGCGGTCTGGGGGCTAGACATGGTTGGACCCCTTAAAGGGGGAAGCCATAAGAAGAAATATTTGCTGGTTATGGTCGACAAGTTCACTAAATGGATAGAGGCCAAACCAGTCAAAACGGCCGAAGCCGGACCGGTGATAGACTTTATTTCCGGGGTTGTACACCGTTATGGTGTCCCGCACAGTATTATTACTGACAACGGCTCTAACTTTACGGCCGACGAGGTGAAAACTTGGTGCGCTAATCTGGGCATTAAGCTCGATTACGCCTCTGTGTATCACCCTCAAACAAATGGTCAAGTTGAACGGGCTTTACGGCCGACGAGGTGAAAACTTGGTGCGCTAATCTGGGCATTAAGCTCGATTACGCCTCTGTGTATCACCCTCAAACAAATGGTCAAGTTGAACGGGCTAATGGCCTGATAATGAGCGGCATCAAACCCAAACTAGTGCGATCCTTAAAGGAATCGGATAAACACTGGGTCGAGGAGCTCGACTCCATACTCTGGGGGCTGCGGACCACGCCCAATCGCACGACCGGATACACACTGTTCTTCATGGTGTACGGCGCAGAGGCTGTCTTACCCTGCGATATTATTCATGACTCACCTCGAGTGCGCATGTATGAGGAGAGAGAGGCCGAGCTCGCTCGGCAGGACGATTTAGACGGCCTGGAGGAGGAGCGCAACATCGCAAAAGCCCGTTCCGCATTCTACCAACAACAAGCTCGAAGATACCAAAGCAGAGAAGTGCGGGCAAAGACTTATAATGTCGGTGAACACATTTTACCCCTACCAGAGAAGAAAAAGGACAAGCTCAAGCCCAAATGGGAGGGTCCCTTCATTATAGATGAAGTTCTCACTGGAGGAGCCTATCGCCTTCGCAATGCATCAGACAATCGCTTAGAGCCAAACCCATGGAACGCAACCAGGCTCCGAAGATTCTACGCCTAAGTCCAGACACATACATTTGTTCGTTCCCTTTCTCTCCCTTTAAATTTTTTCTTTTCGTTTTCTTTTTATACGATCTCTAGCTCGTGTTCGCGTCAGCCGCACACTTGAAGGGTATACATCCTTAAATGTACATACCCCACAATACCTGGGGGCTTCTTTTCATAAGAAGCTTATTATTATTAGAGCATCAAGCTCGTCGTATATATGTGTCGTCTCCTCATAGATGTCCTTTTTTCGCCATTATATGCACCTCTATGACTTAAGTTTTTGCCAAGCTGGGTTGCCTGGCTCCTGTGCTTATGCCCTACATTCCCGCTTGTTCGGCTAGGGCATAAAGGGAGCACCTCTGCGATTGTTACAACCGGGTCATCCGGATATGTACCTCAGACGGGTGAAGCCAAAAGCTAGCGTTCTTAAGGGAATAATTGGTCGGCGGACAAAAGACGAACTGCCCTTGTTGCAATATAAGCCCCCAAGATATACAGCATAATGTGATTTTTTAGCATCACAGCTCAGGCATGCATAAATACGCATGCTGACCCAGGGAAAGGAACCCCTAATGGAACTATTCTCTGTGGAAGATGTTTCTTACATTCAGATGTAATATAACATAACTCCCCGAATACAACTTGTCTGTTCAAGCAATTATGACCGGACTGCCTGGTTTCCGAACATACTTTGGTATTTACCGTCGGTATAGTATTCAGAAATAGTCCAACCCTTGGGTTTCGGAGGTTGAAGCGGAAAGTCTGCCATGACAATCGTGTAACAATTCGGGTAGAGATAAGCTTGGCGATACAAGTACATTGTTACATGGAATCGACAGCTTCTTCTTCTAAATCATCTAATAGGCTGTCTAGTCTACAGTCCAGTTGTGAAAATTTGGCGGCTGTTTTTACTTGGTCATATACCAAGTTGACTGGAATTTCTTGTCCGTCTGGTCCCCGCGGTCCGACCCGGGCCATATGATTCGGATCAAGTCTGGTATACCACGTTTTCACCATGGCCCAGGCCTCTCGTGCACCTTCTCGGCACGCTGATACCTTCCATAGTCCAAAACGGTGTCAAGGTCCCTTGAAAAAATTCACGAGCTCCTCCATACTTCCTGGAGGAGAATCAGCTGGCCATAGTGCCTTAGCCATGTTCCTCATTGCTTTTCGAGCTCGCTCGTGCAATTTGGACAGCTCTTGTAGCAGGTCGCCTTGAAAATTGGACACTTCTTCCTCCGGCCGCCCAGTCAGCACACCTACAGAAACACACTTGTAAAACTTTTCATCAGGGGACCGTACGAAAGTCAGGATAAAAAGCATACTAAATATGCTGCCTTTCAGCTTTCTGTTCTCCTTCAAAGCATCCGATAATTGGGCTCTTATGTCCTTCAACTCCTCGGCTTGCTTGATGTTTGCATCCTGTAGTTTGATTTTCTCATTAATGGTCCGTGTTAATACATGTTAACCAGCGGCTTCTTGCCCTTCGGCATGTTGTTTGTCTGCTTGAGCAGCCCTTAGCCTCTCCTCCAGCTGATCTGTCAACCCTGCCAACAAAACGATGCATATTCAAATCATCATAGGCACGGAGTCATATTTCCGGGCTACTGTTGTACCTACCGTCAGGTGCCTTCTTGGATTTCTTCAAATTTTCTAGTTCGGCAGTGGCAACAGTTAGCTTAGTTCGGCATTCTTCTAGCTCCTTGGATAATGTGTTATTTTTTCCGTGAGTACCTGATGGCGTGATGATTCTTAAATCAGTTGGGCCAACTTCTTCAAGACTCGGGGGCTACTGGCATACGATTATTAAATCTGCTCAAGAGTTCTTACCCGCATATCCTTTGAGAGCTGGTGAGTGGCTCTAGCAAGCCCATCCCGAGCAGCTCAGATGTATGCATCCGCTGAGCTGAAGGCGTTGAATGCCTCTTCGGTAAAATTCGGGTCACACATAGCCATTCTCCGCGCCGATGATTCATTGCGCTCTCCACTTCGGAGTTGGTGACAGATACGTCATCAGAATCCTCTGGAAGATGACAATCCGGCATAGCACCCGTTTCAACCCCAATCCTTGCGGAAGGGTCCGGGGCCGGATTAGCCTGCGCATGGTCGGCTAGGTCTCCGGATACAGTCCGGCGTACGCTCCTCCTACAATGTGGTATAGCAAGCAGCGTTACAGTCCGGTCTATCCACTGAGGACATGTTACAAAATTATTATACCTCTTTGACGAAGGAGAAGGCCCGGCAGCATCATCGTTGTCCTTTCTCTTCAAAGGTTTGCCCTACGCGGGCGTCGTCCTCTTAGGGGACGCCTTTGCCGCAGTTCGATGAGACGAGCGCCGCCCCTTGGAAGCACGATACAGTGCGGAGGGTGAGGCGCAAGGGGAAAACTCTTTTTTGAAGAGATATCTCCTGAATACTTACATGGGAGGAGGGAAGAAGGCCGGGGTAATCGACTATAATAGCCACTTCCGTGCTGTCATAGCTCGCCTGATAAAAAACTCCCTCCTTAAGCTCTATATATATATCCGGATCTTCTTCATATCCGGGATCTAAATCCCGAATATGGTCCTCTGGCTGCGGAGCGGGGCTGTGGATCCCTTTGACGATCTTTCTCCATTCCTGTCAAAAACTGTCGGATTAAATTCGACTAACATAAACTCTGGGGAAATATTGAGTAAAGCCAATAATGGAAAAACTCACCCAGGGGATGGGGTTGTACATGGAAAAGCCTTCCTGACATGTTAAACGAGCGAAGTCTTCCTTCTCCCCTTTGTATAGGTCGGCTAAGATGGCGGCCAGGGCGGCAAAATTGTTCGGACCCTTGCATAGACAACGGGAGGTATCGTCCTCCCCGTTGTAATGCCACATGGGAAAATCTCTGGATTGGAGCGGTTGGACGCATCGCGTTATGGGAATCACCATGACCTCAATTATGGACAGCCCGGAGTTTGCAAGCACTCTGATCTTGTTTGCTAGTCCCACGACCTCCGCGCTGTCTTCTTCCTCGAGGCTTCGGGGACGCCAACTGGCACGCTTCTTTAAAGGAGCACTGGAGAATTCAGGAAGGCCGCGCCGGATTGGGTCCGGAAGAATAACGTCTTCAATATAAAACCACTCTGAGGGCCACTCTTCGAATGCCTTTTTTGGAGTGCCGGACAGGTATCCTGTTCCGGCTATGCGCCATACTTCGGCGCCGCCCACCTCGAGTATAGATCCCTTTTGGGAGCGAGGGACGAGGCAGAAATTTTTTCACCATAGCTCGAAATGAGCCTCACAGCCTAGGAACAACTCGCAAACGGCAACGAAGCCCGCGATATGCAGGATAGAGCCTGGCGTCAGATTGTGCAGTTGGAGACCGTAATACTCCAAGAGGCCTCTGAGGAAGGGGAGGATAGGGAATCCTATGCCTCTCAGAAGGAAGGAAACGAAGCACACCCGCTCCTCTTTAGAAGGATTGGGGAAATTCTCCGCCAGGGCTTCACCGTTGTAGGATGTTAATCCAACCCGAACGGAGACTAGATCCGCGGGAGGTAGATATCCCTGCGCCTGAAGTTCATTCAGATGGGCGCAGGATACGGAGTAGCTTTCCTAGTCGCCTTTTTGAAGGCTGTGGGGGCGTGAGGAAGAGCTAGGAGCGCCGGCCATGTTTGGGTGATTTCCTATGGCAGGTTCGGAGGATTTCCACGTGGTGTGGGATGGCATTTGAGATCTAATCTCCTTAAATAGACTCCATCCCCGCATGGTCAGGGGGTTATTTGTAAAAGATATTTGGACCGTTCGTATTCGTTCGACACGTGGAAGCCAAGGCGACGGCAGCGAAGAATCAATATAACATTCAAGATATGGAGCCGAACTATCGTCAATCCGAAGTATAATGGAGAACCCGCCTTGCAAAGCCGAAGACATGAAGCCAGATACTACATCGTCATTGAAGGCAAGTTCGGGGGCTACTGAGGGAGTCCTGGATAAGGGGGTCCTCGAGTATTCGGGCTATGTGACATGGGCCGAACTGATGGGTCATGAAGATACAAGATAGAAGGCTTTCCCCCGTGTCCGGATGGGACTCTCCTTGGCGTGGATAACAAGCTCGGTGGCTAATCGTGTAGCTTCCTCTCTCTGTAACCAACTTTGTACAACCCCAGCCCCCTCCTGTGTCTATATAAACTAGAGGGGTTGGTCCGTAGAGACAATCACAATTCCCGTAGGCTAGACATCTAGGGTTTAGCCATTACGATCTCGTGGTAGATCAACTCTTGTAACCGCTATACTCATCAAATACAATCAAGCAGGACGTAGGGTTTTACCTCCATTAAGAGGGCCTGAACCTGGGTAAACATCGTGTCCCCTGTCTCCTGTTACCTTTGATCCTCAGACGCATAGTTCGGGACCCCCTACCCGAGATCGGCCGGTTTTGACACCGACAATGACTTCTTGTGATGTTTTGGACATGTCATATTTGGAAAATGATGATTATGTGCAGGGTACACGATCCGAGTGGCCTATGTTTCACCGGAATGTTGATTCATTTCCGTTCTGGTGAATTTCAGGCGCTCGATATGTCCACTTTTTAGCAAAGGTCATGCCGAAATTTCCCGTGAATTTTGGGATGACTTGTGCTAGAAAGTAGGCATATCGAGTGCCGGGATTTGCTGGCAAACGGCATTCCGGCAAACCATAGACCTTTTTTTATGTCATTTCTCATTTTATTATAGTTTTAGAATTAAACAAGGAGACTTAATCATAGGAAACATGTCGAACAACGAAGAAACCGGGCTTTCTGACCAAGATGTAGATGAGATGGATTATGAGGGTGAACAACAGTACCTCGACTTTTTGTCTGCTAAGCACAGTCAAGGTTTGCAGGTCGGCCTCGATGATGGTACTGACGCCGACATCGACACCGACAGCGCCGGCACCGATGGCGGCGCCGAGACCGGCGGGGAAGGTATCGGCGGGGAAGATACCGGCGGGGAAGGTATCGGCGCCGATGCCGCTACCGAAAAGAAGAAGCAGAAGAAGCAGAGGATACGAAAACCTAACAAACTCAACATCGGACGACTGGTGATCACAAAGATGGCCCTTGGCAAGTTTGAGCCATTAGAGCCAGAAGAACCTCGCAAGTGCTATGGGAACCAAGTAGGATGCATCCTACGGGAATGCGCGAGCATCAACGACGATGACTTAACGAGTAAAGAACATTTGAGGCAGTTGCTCCTGACGAAGTTGCACAAGAGATTCAAGTTCCCCGACCAGGATGATAGCATAGAACAACCGTGGGATGATCCGAAGATGAAAAAGATTAACAATCACGCCATGGACATGTTCAGCAATGATTTGGCCTCCTGGAAAGGGAGGGTGAAACGAGCTATTGAGGCTGAGGAACCCCTGTCCAAGATTCTGGAGGAAAATCCGACACTTACGGAAGAGGAGTTCGAAAAGTTCAAGGACACTTGCGCTACCGAGGCAGCCAAGGCTAAGGCTGCGAAATTCAAGAGCCTTCAGCAAAGGAACACGGGTTAGCATCGCCTCAGAAGCCGTGGCTACCTTGGCAAAAGGCCCATATGGGATAAGGAGGACGCGGAACGTGAAGCCGTGGGTCTCCCAGACCCCTTCGCGAAGTTCACCAACCCCTTGGAGCGTGACTTCACCAGGGCCTGCTACAAGTGGGAAAAGGAAAATAAGGTTTTTTACACGGACCAGCATGAGGAAATTGATTAGAATACTGGTAATTATTCTTTTACCACCTTACATTTAGCTCCTGATCAAGTCGACTACACATTCGTAAACGGTTCACGTTCCTTCTACAGGAGAAGCAGCACCAGCTTGCAGTCGAAAGCCCCACTACGCCGATGAGGCCCAAGTGGGACACCCATCTCAACCGGGCCTTGAACGAACTTATGGGTCTTCCTTTGGACCATTAGCTGCAATATGGACGTGTGCACGGTGCCGGAGACGGTACCACGTGGAAGGTGTTTTACAACAAGGGCCCGGAGGCCAAGAAGCAAAAAAAGAATTTTAGTCAGGCGGACATCGACGAGAAGGTGAAGCTTGCGTTCGAGAAAAAAGCAGCTGAGGATGCGAAAAAAGCAGCCGAGGAGCAAAATGAGTTGCTACAGCAGGCAGTCGATGCAACTGTACATGCCTTCAGAAATGATTTTGCTGCTAACTTGATCCCGGCTATCATCAACTAGACGAAGGAAAATCCAGACAAGACGGTAGATGATTTCCCCATACCCAGTTTCGTCGGGAGCAACTCGGTGAACAACACCACCGCACCATCACCTGCTCACGCAACCGGGCCTGCTCCCGCACCCACACCCGCTCATAGCAGCCTGTCCTCAGTCTCTGGCGCGCTATGCAGGCCTTCGTCTTTGGCTGAGCTCGACGTCCTCATGGTAATTACATGTCGCACCTACATATATCTAGAATATTCCATTTTCGTTGCCTTTCGGATGTTTTACGCCACAGACATGTGTTTGCAGGCCGACGAAACCTCGTGCACTGTACTCTACTTGATCACAGGCCAGAAGGTGTGATAGAGGCGAGGGTGTCCTGATCTTTCGATGAGATGATAGCTATCGTTTTTGGAGGAGTAGACTTTGACGATCCAACTACGAACGTGCGAGGACGTCGCGCCTTAGCAATCGCTAAACCAACTCCAAGAGGTTATTGACCACGCCGGAGCACAATCAACCTGACCACGAGGGTCTATCTCCTGCAAGCAAACGAAGAACAAGCAAGAAACTAAGATTTGCAATCTGGATATTGCGAATATAAGATGAAAGCTTTATTGATCAAGGTGGGGTTCTGTGACGTCTTGGTCTGGTCGTTGAACACAAACGAAGTACGCGAAGTTGCAGCTATGGCGAACTTTTAATCTAAACAAAACCCAAAGTCTAAACGGTGCCCTAAGGGCTGTATATATGGAGGAAGAGGGGGGAATTTGTGGCCCTTGAAGGAGGGGTCCGAAACCAACACTATCTCTTGTTTCCCCACACATACGGACTCTAAAAACAGCCTATACTCAAGTATTTCGAAATTACATGGGCCTGGCCCAATAATAAGGTGACGCAGCACCTATAATAGCCTCTGGACGAAATTTATGAAGTGGCATCTTGTATATTTCGTCCAAGGCTTCCTGCACTCATTATGGTGCTTCAAAGTCCTGAAATCATCACTTGTAACTCCGTTCTTGTTCCCCTTGCGCATTCCATCATCTCCATGCTTGAACTTGCTCCAAGGTTCCTCTTTCTTGTCCAAGCTAGGCCCTTCATTTGTAAGCAAAACAAATGTATCCAATTTAGGCAGCATCATATTCTCATGAACATTAGAATCATTACCAAGAAACGAAAGTACCTGATAATTTAATTGTCGTGCGCGAGCTCTAGTAATTGGTCCAGTATGTATAGCAGCAGGGGCTGTGGGTGTAACAATGGTATTGATGTCCTCATCATCCTCCCCTTCTTGAAATGAAGTCATCCTCGACGAAAGCTCATCTTCCTCACCCAAATAAGGCTTCAAATCTGCAATGTTAAAAGTGGGACTAACCCCAAAATCTGCAGGCAGCTCAAGTTTATATGAATTATCATTTATTTTCTCTAACACCTTAAAAGGACCATCAGCACGTGGCATTAGCTTTGATTTACGCAAATCAGGAAATCTATCCTTACGCAAATGTAACCAAACAAGATCTCCAGGTGCAAACACAACATGTTTTCTACCCTTATCTCCAGCAAGTTTATATTTAGCATTCATACGCTCAATGTTCTCCTTAGTTAACTCATGCATTTTTAAGATCAATTCAGCATGTTGTTTAGCATCAAAATTAACCTTCTCCGAAGATGGCAGAGGCAACAAATCAATAGGTGCACGAGGTAGGAAACCATATACAATTTCAAAAGGGCACATCTTAGTAGTAGAATGCAACGAATGATTATAAGCAAATTCAATATGAGGCAAGCATTCTTCCCACATTTTCTTGTTATTCTTCAAAACAGCCCTAAGCATAGTAGACAAAGTTCTATTGACTACTTCAGTTTGTCCATCAGTTTGGGGGTGACAAGTAGTACTAAAAAGCAGTTTAGTCCCCAACTTAGCCCATAAACATCTCCAAAAGTGGCTAAGAAATTTGGTATCACGATCTGAAACAATAGTATTTGGCACACCATGCAAGCGAATAATTTCACGAAAGAACAAATCAGCAACATTAGCAGCATCATCGCTTTTATGACATGGTATAAAGTGTGCCATTTTCAAGAACCTATCCACGACAACAAATATGCTATCCCTCCCCTTCTTTGTTCAAGGTAAACCCAAAACAAAGTCCATAGATATATCCTCCCATGGAACACTAGGTACAGGCAAAGGCATATATAAACGATGAGGATTGAGTCGTGACTTAGCTTTTTGACATGTAGTGCAGCGAGCAACAAAGCGCTCAACATCCCGTCTCATCTTTGGCCAAAAGAAATGTGTAGCAAGTACATCCTCCGTCTTCTTTACGCCAAAGTGTCCCATTAATCCTCCTCCATGCGCCTCCTGCAAGAACAAAAGACGAACGGAGCTAGCTGGAATGCATAGCTTGTTAGCACGAAACACAAATCCATCGTTAACGACGAACTTGTTCCATGTTCTCCCTTCTTTACAATTCTGCAATACATCTTTAAATTCAGCATCATGCACATATTGATCTTTGATGGTCTCCAAACCAAATATTTTAAAGTCAAGTTGTGAAAGCATAGTATAACGATGAGACAATGCATTAGCAATAACATTTTCTTTACCCTTCTTGTGTTTAATGACATAAGGGAAAGTCTCAATGAATTCAACCCATTTAGCATGTCTACAGTTCAGTTTGGCTTGACTTTTAATATGTTTCAAAGATTCATGATCAGAATGAATAACAAATTCTTTGGGCCATAAATAATGTTGCCATGTTTCCAAAGTCCGAACAAGAGCATATAATTCCTTATCATAAGTAGAGTAATTCAGACTAGGCCCACTCAATTTTTCAGAAAAGTATGCAACAGGTTTGCTATCTTGTAATAACACACCTCCTAATCCAATTCCACTAGCATCACATTCAAGCTCAAAAGTCTTATTAAAATCAGGAAGTTGGAGTAAAGGAGCATGTGTTAACTTATCTTTCAACACCGTGAAGGCTTCTTCCTGTGCGGTACCCCAAACAAAAGGCACATCCTTCTTTGTAAGCTCGTTGAGAGGTGCAGCAATGGTACTGAAATCTCTCACAAAACGCCTATAGAAACCAGCGAGGCCAAGGAAACTCCTCACTTGTGTGACCGTTTTGGGCTGTGGCCAACTCTCAATAGCTTCAATCTTGGCTTTATCAACTTCAATTCCCTGTGGAGTAACAACAAAGCCAAGAAAAGATACTCGGTCGGTGCAAAAGGTGCACTTCCCAAGGTTACCAAACAAACATGCATCACGTAGAGCAATAAAAATAGCACGTAAATGTTCCAAATGTTCCTCCAAAGATCTGCTGTAAATCAATAAATCATCAAACTAAACTACCACAAATCGTCCAATGAAAGCACGTAAAACTTCGTTCATTAATCTCATGAAAGTACTAGGTGCATTAGTTAACCCAAAAGGCATGACTAACCACTCATATAAACCGAACTTAGTTTTAAATGCTGTTTCCATTCATCTCCCAATTTCATACGAATTTGATGGTATCCACTACGCAAATCAACTTTGGAGAATATTGTAGAGCCACTAAATTCATCAAGCATATCATCTAGCCTAGGAATAGGATGACGATAACAAATAGTAATATTATTAATGCCTCTACAATCAACACACATACGTGACGTACCATCCTTTTTTGGCACTAGTATAATAGGAACAGCACAAGGACTAAGAGATTCGCGTATATAACCTTTGTCGAGCAGCTCCTGTAAAATGTTAGTGACCGCAGGAGGCAAAGAGGAAGGCATGTCCTCGAATGAAAATAACGCCTCTTTGCACACAAAAGCATAGCAAACAGATTTGCTGAAATCTAGCTCATCAATATCAGATTTGGTGGCAAGTAAACATGCACTTTTCAATTTAATTTCAGAAGCAACACTAGATGGTTTATTATTAGGCTTCATTTGTTGCTCAAATTCTTTTGCCACAATCTGATTTTCACTCTTATTTTTCTCCTGTTTTGCTTTACTAGCTCTATTAATATCATCTTTCAAAATAGAATCAGGAGTCATAGGAAGCAAAGTAATATGTTTATCCTTATGAACAAGAGTATACTGATTGTTTCTACCATGGTGTACAGAATGTTTATCAAATTGCCATGGCCTACCAAGTAATAATGAACATGCTTGCATGGGTACCACATCACAATCAACATAATCAGCATATGTAGAGATACTAAAATGCACACGAACAGTACGTGTTACCTTAACCTTGCCGCTGTTGTTGAACCATTGGATATAGTAAGGATGTGGATGTGGTCTTGTGGTGAGAGATAGCTTCTCCACCATCTCCATGCTAGCCAAGTTGTTGCAGCTCCCTCCATCTATGATGACGCGAACAGAACGTTCCTTCACAACTCCCTTTGTATGGAACAAATTCTGCCTCTGATTTTGCTCAGCTTGTGTGACCTGCACACTCAAAACACGTTGAGCAACTAAACATTCATACCTGTCAGCGTCTTCAGGAGCCATGTATTGCGTCTCATGATCAGAATCATCTCCACCGTGTTCTTCACTTGTAATAAGAGCCAAAGTCTCCTCATCATAGTCACTAGCGGACTCATACCCACCATCCTCAGTAGCAATCATAACACGCGGAGATTGGCATTCTCTTGCATAATGACCTCTTCCCTTACAACGACGACAAATAATATCATGTGTGTGCCCTGTTGATGCCATAGATGAAGAAGAGCTCTGGGCAGGCCCAGAAGGTGTACTCTTGGCAGATGGTGGTGGTGGTGCCTGTTTTCTTGTATCTCGATTGGAATTGGCGGCTGAAGTCAGTGGTGCCGCAGTAGGACGTGTGGGAGTAGAGGAGGCACGCGGTGTCCATGATGAAGATCGACCTGCAGAAAAATTAGTTCGCGCCAATGCGTGTCGATCCTGCACTTCACGTTCAGCTTTACAAGCAAGATGGAATAAACGAGTGATATTATTATACTCCTTATACTCTAGAATGGTCTGAATCTCTCTATTTAATCCACCCATGAAACGTGCAAGCATAGCTTCATTCTCCTCAACAATACCACACCTAAACTACGAAAAACTGTAAATCTCACCGAGCAACCTGGGAATCTGATACCACTTGATAGAGGCGAGGGTGTCCCGATCTTTCGATGAGATGATAGCTATCGTTTTTGGTGGAGTAGACTTTGACGATCCGACTACGAACGTGCGAGGACGTCGCGCCTTAGCAATCGCTAAACCAACTCCGAGAGGTTATTGACCACGCCGGAGCACAATCAACCTGACCACGAGGGTCTATCTCCTGCAAGCAAACGAAGAACAAGCAAGAAACTAAGATTTGCAATCTGGATATTGCGAATATAAGATGAAAGCTTTATTGATCAAGGTGGGGTTCTGTGACGTCTTGGTCTGGTCGTTGAACACAAACGAAGTACGCGAAGTTGCAGCTATGGCGAACTTTTAATCTAAACAAAACCCAAAGTCTAAACGGTGCCCTAAGGGCTGTATATATGGAGGAAGAGGAGGGGATTTCGTTGCCCTTGAAGGAGGGGTCCGAAACCAACCCTATCTCTTGTTTCCCCACACATACGGACTCTAAAAACAGCCTATACTCAAGTATTTCGAAATTACATGGGCCTGGCCCAATAATAAGGTGACGCAGCACCTATAATAGCCTCTGGACGAAATTTATGAAGTGACATCTTGTATATTTCGTCCAAGGCTTCCTGCACTCATTATGGTGGCTTCAAAGTCCTGAAATCATCACTTGTAACTCCGTTCTTGTTCCCCTTGTGCATGCCATCATCTCCATGCTTGAACTTGCTCCAAGGTTCCTCTTTCTTGTCCAAGCTAGGGCCTTCATTTGTAAGCAAAACAAATGTATCCAATTTAGGCAGCATCATATTCTCATGAACTTTAGAATCATTACCAAGAAACGAAAGTACCTGATAATTTAATTGACGTGCGCGAGCTCTAGTAATTGGTCCAGTATGTATAGAAGCAGGGGCTGTGGGTGTAACAATGGTATTGATGTCCTCATCATCCTCCCCTTCTTGAAATGAAGTCGTCCTCGACGGAAGCTCATCTTCCTCACCCAAATAAGGCTTCAGATCTGCAATGTTAAAAGTGGGACTAACCCCAAAATCTGCAGGCAGCTCAAGTTTATATGCATTATCATTTATTTTCTCTAACACCTTAAAAGGACCATCAGCACGTGGCATTAGCTTTGATTTGCGCAAATCAGGAAATCTATCCTTACGCAAATGTAACCAAACAAGATCTCCAGGTGCAAACACAACATGTTTTCTACCCTTAACTCCAGCAAGTTTATATTTAGCATTCATACGCTCAATGTTCTCCTTAGTTAACTCATGCATTTTTAAGATCAATTCAGCACGTTGTTTAGCATCAAAATTAACCTTCTCCGAAGATGGAAGAGGCAACAAATCAATTGGTGCACGAGGAAGGAAACCATACACAATTTCAAAAGGACACATCTTAGTAGTAGAATGCAATGAACGATTATAAGCAAATTCAATATGAGGCAAGCATTCTTCCCACATTTTCTTGTTATTCTTCAAAACAGCCCTAAGCATAGTAGACAATCTTTGTATATATGGAGGAAGAGGAGGGGATTTCGTGGCCCTTGAAGGAGGGGTCCGAAACCAACCCTATCTCTTGTTTCCCCACACATACGGACTCTAAAAACAGCCTATACTCAAGTATTTCGAAATTACATGGACCTGGCCCAATAATAAGGTGACGCAGCACCTATAATAGCCTCTGGACGAAATTTATGAAGTGACATCTTGTATATTTCGTCCAAGGCTTCCTGCACTCATTATGGTGGCTTCAAAGTCCTGAAATCATCACTTGTAACTCCGTTCTTGTTCCCCTTGTGCATGCCATCATCTCCATGCTTGAACTTGCTCCAAGGTTCCTCTTTCTTGTCCAAGCTAGGCCCTTCATTTGTAAGCAAAACAAATGTATCCAATTTAGGCAGCATCATATTCTCATGAACTTTAGAATCATTACCAAGAAACGAAAGTACCTGATATTTTAATTGACGTGCGCGAGCTCTAGTAATTGTTCCAGTATGTATTGAAGCAGGGGCTGTGGGTGTAACAATGGTATTGATGTCCTCATCATCCTCCCCTTCTTGAAATGAAGTCGTCCTCGACGGAAGCTCATCTTCCTCACCCAAATAAGGCTTCAGATCTGCAATGTTAAAAGTGGGACTAACCCCAAAATCTGCAGGCAGCTCAAGTTTATATGCATTATCATTTATTTTCTCTAACACCTTAAAAGGACCATCAGCACGTGGCATTAGCTTTGATTTGCGCAAATCAGGAAATCTATCCTTACGCAAATGTAACCAAACAAGATCTCCAGGTGCAAACACAACATGTTTTCTACCCTTATCTCCAGCAAGTTTATATTTAGCATTCATACGCTCAATGTTCTCCTTAGTTAACTCGTGCATTTTTAAGATGAATTCAGCACGTTGTTTAGCATCAAAATTAACCTTCTCCGAAGATGGAAGAGGCAACAAATCAATTGGTGCACGAGGAAGGAAACCATACACAATTTCAAAAGGACACATCTTAGTAGTAGAATGCAATGAACGATTATAAGCAAATTCAATATGAGGCAAGCATTCTTCCCACATTTTCTTGTTATTCTTCAAAACAGCCCTAAGCATAGTAGACAATGTTCTATTGACTACTTCAGTTTGTCCATCAGTTTGGGGGTGACATGTAGTACTAAAAAGCAGTTTAGTCCCCAACTTAGCCCATAAACATCTCCAAAAGTGGCTAAGAAATTTAGTATCACGATCTGAAACAATAGTATTTGGCACACCATGCAAGCGTATAATTTCACGAAAGAACAAATCAGCAACATTAACAGCATCATCGCTTTTATGACATGGTATAAAGTGTGCCATTTTCGAGAACCTATCCACGACAACAAATATGCTATCCCTCCCCTTCTTTGTTCGAGGTAAACCTAAAACAAAGTCCTCGAATGAAAATAACGCCTCTTTGCACACAAAAGCATAGCAAACAGAATTGCTGAAATCTAGATCATCAATATCAGATTTGGTGGCAAGTAAGCATGCACTTTTCAATTTAATTTCAGAAGCAACACTAGGTGGTTTATTATTAGGCTTCATTTGTTGCTCAAATTCTTTTGCCACAATCTGATTTTCACTCTTATTTTTCTCCTGTTTTGCTTTACTAGCTCTATTAATATCATCTTTCAAAATAGAATCAGGAGTCATAGGAAGCAAAGTAATATGTTTATCCTTATGAACAAGAGTATACTGATTGTTTCTACCATGGTGTACAAAATTTTTATCAAATTGCCATGGTCTACCAAGTAATAATGAACATGCTTGCATGGGTACCACATCACAATCAACATAATCAGCATATGTAGAGATACTAAAATGCACACGAACAGTACGTGTTACCTTAACCTTGCCGCTGTTGTTGAACCATTGGATATAGTAAGGATGTGGATGTGGTCTTGTGGTGAGAGATAGCTTCTCCACCATCTCCATGCTAGCCAAGTTGTTGCAGCTCCCTCCATCTATGATGACGCGAACAGAACGTTCCTTCACAACTCCCTTTGTATGGAACAAATTATTCCTCTGATTTTGCTCAGCTTGTGTGACCTGCACACTCAAAACACGTTGAGCAACTAAACATTCATACCTGTCAGCGTCTTCAGGAGCCATGTATTGCGTCTCATGATCAGAATCATCTCCACCGTGTTCTTCACTTGTAATAAGAGCCAAAGTCTCCTCATCATAGTCACTAGCGGACTCATACCCACCATCCTCAGTAGCAATCATAACACGCGGAGATTGGCATTCTCTCGCATAATGACCTCTTCCCTTACAACGACGACAAATAATATCATGTGTGTGCCCTGTTGATGCCATAGATGAAGAAGAGCTCTGGGCAGGCCCAGAAGGTGTACTCTTGGCAGATGGTGGTGGTGGTGCCTGTTTTCTTGTATCTCGGTTGGAATTGGTGGCTGAAGTCAGTGGTGCTGCAGTAGGACGTGTGGGAGTAGAGGAGGCACGCGGTGTCCATGATGAAGATCGACCTGCAGAAAAATTAGTTCGCGCCAATGCCTGTCAATCCTGCACTTCACGTTCAGCTTTACAAGCAAGATGGAATAAACGAGTGATATTATTATACTCCTTATACTCTAGAATGGTCTGAATCTCTCTATTTAATCCACCCATGAAACGTGCAAGCATAGCTTCATTCTCCTCAACAATACCACATCTAATCATGCCAGTTTGTAATTCCTGATAATATTCTTCTACAGAATTTTTTCCTTGTCTTAAGCGCTGCAATTTTTGAAGTAATTCACGTTGATAATATGGTGGAACCCAACGAGTATGCAGAGCAGTTTTCAAAGCAGCCCAAGTAGCTGGAATAGGATATAATCTACAATGTTCAGACCACCATACACATGCAAAACTAGCAAAAGCACAAACAGCAGCAGCAACACGTCTCTCCTCGGGATATTGTAAACATGTAAAACGTTGTTCAGTTTCTAACTCCCAAGTAAGATATATATCAGGAACATATCTACCCTCAAATGGTGGAATATTCAATTTCAGTTTAGGAAGATGGTCATGATCTCGTACCTGAGCTGGTAATGCAGCCCTACCATTGCGATTATTGGCATGTGGACGACCTGGTACTGGTACGTAGTTCTGATTTTGATCAACCTCATCCTCGTAATCGCCCGCATAATCGTCCTCCTCAGCGGTAGCAGGAGCCATAGAAGCATCAATAGTAGGTGCAGCGGCACCAGAAGTTTGACCAGGCTCAAGGGGAACGCGCTGTGCTCGTCCCACTTGATTTGGAAGGCGACATTGTTGTTGTTGTAGAGGTGAGACAGGTGCAGCCGGCGGTGGTTGTGGAAGACGCGCGAGCAATTCATTAAACTTGTTATCGAGCTTTGTTTCGAACGTCTTCTCAATTCCATCTATCTTCTCCATGGCCTCTTCAAATCTGTTTAGCACATCTTGCACCTGTCCACTCATCATTTGCTGAAATTTATCATGTAGCTGT
The DNA here is from genome assembly GCA_011799875.1 of Thinopyrum elongatum. Taxonomy (NCBI): domain Eukaryota; kingdom Viridiplantae; phylum Streptophyta; class Magnoliopsida; order Poales; family Poaceae; genus Thinopyrum; species Thinopyrum elongatum. Next base: position 315,247,600 of record CM022298.1, read on the forward strand.
TTGTTCGTCATGTTCTCCCAATCAGTCTCATTGGCTTGTGATCTTGCCATGGTTAGCAGCAATAGAAACACACAAGAATATGATCCTATAGACTACTAGGAAGTGGAGGTGGTGGTGTATCACAAATCTGTCAAGCGAATCTCAAATGCTTACCAGTTCTTACCCAGCAGTAGGTGGTGATCGGCCACCGTTGTAGTCAAAACTCTCAAAGATTGGACAGAGCGATTGCCAGGTGGTGTCAAACGCACGACGTAGATGTATGTGGAGCTGGGAAGGCTGATGATGTGGTAGCAAAAATGTCAGCAATAATCAATTCAGAGATGCAAAGTTGAATAAACACTCAATGACGGTACTGCGCTGATCCTAGGCTAGACCGTACTAGAGACGCGAGCCTAGAACACTAACAAAATCACGGCGCGGCACGTAAACAAGGGAAGAGCACACTCTAAAAAAAAATTCGTTTTGTTTTTGCGCTCTTTTTTTTTGCGCTCCTCTTTTTTTTTGCAAAAAATCACTATAATGGCGAGTGTCTCAAAACTCTTCCCAAGTCAAACTAACAGGATTGACATGAAAATTTTTTTGACAATTTTTTTTTCGGAAATCAGGGCAGCGACGACGAAAAAGTGCGACAAAAAATCACTGATGGCGAGTGTCTCAAAACGCTCCCTGGGACCTAAAAATAGGATAGGGAAAAAATATTTTTAACTGCCAAAATTTTGGCCTAAAAACTGCCTGGGGGTCTCCGGACTCTTTTTTTTTTTGAATCCTACTCCGGCAAGGAAACACGAATCGGAAAATAAATGGGTCTCGAAAACAAACCTAATATGAAAAGAACTCGGATTGGTGGTGGATATATGGTGGTGGAATATGGCAGTGGTGTTGGTATATGGTAGCGGTGGTGGTATATGGATACAGATCGGTGGTGGTATATGGATACAGATCCGTGATGGTATATGGATTCAGAGCGGTGGCGGATCAACGGTGGTGGTAGATGGCAGGGGCGATGATGATGGTCCGGCGGCGGCGTGACAACTTATGACCAGAACTCGAAACTCTAAAGGACTAGACGCTAAGACCAGCAACTAGACACGACGATGCAACCGCAAATTCAACAAAGCAAAAACCCTAAAAAGATTATGCAAAGGCTCAGATTGGTTCGGATATGATGAACTAACCCTAATTTTTTTTTTGCTTTTTCGTGGACTGTAGGTATGAAGAACAAACTCGATCTAAACTACAAAAAACTGTAAAATCTCACTGAGCAACCTGAAAATCTGATACCACTTGATAGAGGCGAGGGTGTCCCGATCTTTCGATAAGATGATAGCTATCATTTTTGGTGGAGTAGACTTTGACGATCCGACTACGAACGTGCGAGGACGTCGCGCCTTAGCAATCGCTAAACCAACTCCGAGAGGTTATTGACCACGCCGGAGCACAATCAACCTGACCACGAGGGTCTATCTCCTGCAAGCAAACGAAGAACAAGCAAGAAACTAAGATTTGCAATCTGGATATTGCGAATATAAGATGAAAGCTTTATTGATCAAGGTGGGGTTCTGTGACGTCTTGGTCTGGTCGTTGAACACAAACGAAGTACGCGAAGTTGCAGCTATGGCGAACTTTTAATCTAAACAAAACCCAAAGTCTAAACGGTGCCCTAAGGGCTGTATATATGGAGGAAGAGGGGGGAATTTCGTGGCCCTTGAAGGAGGGGTCCGAAACCAATCCTATCTCTTGTTTCCCCACACAAACGGACTCTAAAAACAGCCTATACTCAAGTATTTCGAAATTACATGGGCCTGGCCCAATAATAAGGTGACGCAGCACCTATAATAGCCTCTGGACGAAATTTATGAAGTGGCATCTTGTATATTTCGTCCAAGGCTTCCTGCCCTCATTATGGTGGCTTCAAAGTCCTGAAATCATCACTTGTAACTCCGTTCTTGTTCCCCTTGCGCATGCCATCATCTCCATGCTTGAACTTGCTCCAAGGTTCCTCTTTCTTGTCCAAGCTAGGCCCTTCATTTGTAAGCAAAACAAATGTATCCAATTTAGGCAGCATCATATTCTCATGAACATTAGAATCATTACCAAGAAACGAAAGTACCTGATAATTTAATTGGCGTGCGTGAGCTCTAGTAATTGGTCCAGTATGTATAGCAGCAGGGGCTGTGGGTGTAACAATGGTATTGATGTCCTCATCAAGGTGGAAGTGGGAAAGGGGGTGATAACGAAGCCCTTGGAACTCACGTTCCATGTCCAGCCGATGCCCGGTGGGCACTTTAGGGTTACCTTGTCGAGTGTTAAATCGGGGCATGAGGATTTGCCTCCTCCAGTACGGCTAGGTGGAGAGGATGACGAGACCCCGCTGCGGATTGGAAGCTGCAAGGGTTGGGTGCTGCTATGGCCGAAGAATCTTCTTCGTCTGGAGCCGGCCGAGAGCACATCAATAACCACACATCAACAAGCAGGTATGGACACCACCACCCCTTCTACACAATTACCAGCGCCTGTAGTGCCGGGTGAGAGCGGCGGACGATGTGATGAAGGGGTCCAATAGTGGCTGATGTAATCGCCCCGGTAGAACAAACAATGGATGATGAGATGGAGGAGGACCCAATGAGGTTCCTCAATACAGGCGCCTATGACGGTGACTTAGATATGATGAGTCATTCATATGATGACTCGGGCTATAAGCATGCTGATGAGGATATGGATGATCTGCCCGGGCAGGAACGTCCTAGTAGGGATTGCAAAAAGTCTCTCTTCATGCGATCCTCACAGGACACGCCTGAAGATGCCGCCTCAACACAGGCTCAACTAGTCGGGGGTCGTACAGTGCTTGGCCCGACAACACTGGGCAGGGGTTAAGGAAGGGTCTGGACGGTCAGCCCAAGAAAAAGGAGAGGAAGAGACTGGGGAAGATAGGCTCAGCTGCCTACAAACAAGCCAGAGCACATAGCAGCCAGACGATGGATTTTGAAGAGCGTGTACCCGTCAAAGGTGCAGCCATGTTCCATGTCACAGGTGAGCCGATGCTACCTCCAAAACCGCTAGAGGCACTATCAGGGGATCTCAGGAGACTGCACGACCATGTGCTGTCGACTGAGAAAAGCCTATTAGCCTCGAAGGATCTAGGATATCCGACATACGCGGCTTGTGTGCCTGAGGGGAAGTGCTACATCGGCACACGGCCCATGGAGGTGTTCTTCCTGCGATTTGACCATATCTTCGAGATGTTTCTGACAAGGCGGCTCGATTTTACAATCATCCTCCTTTTGCGCTACATATGAGCTCCGTCATGAAGAGAGAAGAAGTCTCGCAAATCTGTGTGGCGGATCCATACTACATGCACGAGTCCTTCTTGAGTCTCGGCGTCTTTAAGCGTAAAACTGCTAGGGAGTATCTCGAAAACTTCATGGTACAGAATAAGGACCAGGAAATTGTCCTCCTGCCTTATCATCCAAAGTAAGTCAGTGCTGGAAAACCCTTTCGTACATTTCAATCATTCCTTCTTGCTCATATGGAGAATAATTTGAGGTGTTTTTTTCCCTGCAGCAACGGGCACGTCGTCCTTATCATTATTTACCCGCGAGTCTCCCACGCCGTGTATTTTGACCCTACCAGAAACTACGAGAAGAAGGACTACACCCACATAATGAATATTCTAGAAGATGCTCTCCAAGGCTTCAGCTTGAGAGGTGGCCACCTGCAGATCAGGAAACAAAGGCACAAGAAGACGAGTTTCTCGCATAAAACTAACTTCTGCTGCATCCATGTCCCAAAACCAAGCAAGAACGATGGATTCTACCTCCTCCATCTCATGATGGAGTTCAGAACGGATCACCAAAAGCTTCGCATGACAAGCAGAAACGATGATCATATCCGCAAGTGGGAATCTTATGGAGAAGCAGATTATAAACTTAGAGATGACTTCTTTCTCATCCAGAGGGACATTGCAACGATCATCATGAAAGAAGTCATCGATGAGAAGGGGATGTTCCACCACGGCCCTATATCGCGAGCTGACATCCGAACTTGCATAGGCATGCAACGTCAGGATCTCACGCCGTTCAAGAAGCTAGGGTCCATCCTCGATGATATGGAAGGATGGAACTTCTAGTGATTTACAATGCCGATGATGATGATATGTGTCGGTTGAACTTGTATAGTTTCTGTAGCGATGAAACTTTGTGATGTCCATGGTCCCTGCTGAACTTGCGTAACGCTACTTTGTTAGTTTGGGTACGATGACCTGCGTACCTCTAGTTAATTAGTTTGTGTATGATGAAACTGCGTTCATTATTTGTATGTTTACTATATGTTGCATCTAGTTGCTTATCCTTTCTTTTTCGTGTTGCTCAAGTATATTTTGTTGCATATATGATTGTACATTCTCTTGATGAAGATGCATCTCTAATAGGTACCTAGATTCTTGATGGCGAAGAAGCAGTGCTATGTCGTGTACAAAGGGAAGGTTTCACGAGTGTACGACGAGTGGCCTGAGTGTCAGGCGCAAGTGGAAGGGGTCTCGGGCACCAGCCATAAAGGCTTCAAAAGTAGACAAGAAGCAGAAACTAGTTACTTGAGGTTCACGCTAGCGCGAGAGAGGACTCATAACCGCCGCCTCATGTACTGCATAGTTCTGCTCTCACTCATAGTGATAGCTCTTCTCGCGTATATCATTGTTTAGATGGATGACGATGTAGTTGCAAGTATTCGAGACTTGTATCGCTATTTCTGAGATGATGACGAGAGACCACTTTGTGTGTTGATGATGATTATGATGATGACATGATTTGATGAGACTTTTTGTATGTATATGCTATGATTACATTTGTATGTGTATGATGATGACATTTGTATGTGCTAAAGATTATTGTATAAAGCCTGTTCAAATACAAAACAAATATGCAGAAAAAAATCAGAAACTAATAAAACTAGCAGCAGCACGACTTAACCAAAAGCGCTGTAGCTATTAGCAGCAGCGCGTTGCTGCAAAGCACGCTGCTGCTACCGAAGTATAGCAGTAGCGCGGCTCAACACAAAGCGCTGCAGCTATTAGCAGTAGCGCGTTGCTGCAGAGCACGCTACTGCTACGCATGTATAGCAGTAGCGCGGGCCATCAAGCGCTACTGATACAGGTTAGCTGTAGCGCCGTATCAGTAGTGCGGGACCTCGCGCTACTGATATACCTAAAACCCGCGCTACTGCTAGGCTTTTCCCTAGTAGTGGTTGGGGTTGCAGAGCACCTTCTCCAGGGGGTATGCGGAGATGACCTTGATGGGGTGGCCTTGGAAATAATGACGCAGCTTCCTAGAGGCGACGAGGAGCACGAGCAGGAGCTTCTGCTGCATGGGGTAGCACGCACATGCATCCCACAGCACCGTGCTGACGAAGTACACCGGGTGCTCGAGGAGGGGCGAGGCATCAACGGCGCCTTGCTCTGCGTGGGGCGAGAGGGACTCGGGAGCCTCGCTGTCTGGTGAAGTGATGAAATCCTCAGGAGCGCCATCCTGAGGTAGTGAACATGGCGCAACCCTTCGCGGGATGCCTCGCTTTGCGCCCGCGCCGGTGTGCTCGTCCCTGATCGCCACGAGCGCTGCGTTGGCCCACAAGGGCATGTAGGTGTAGCAGTACACGCCACATGGGGAGATGAAGGCCGTCTTCTCGACGTCCTCTATCACCATCTTGATCTGATGATATCCTAAGAAAGCGTCCATAAAGCACAACAGATCGCACTCTGCGGTGGAGTCCACAATCTGGTCAATGCGTGGAAGTGGGAAGGGGTCCTGAGGACAAGCCTTGTTGAGGCTCATGAAGTCTACGCACATACGTTCCTTCCTGATGAGGACATGGCTACCATAGTTACACCAGCCCTGCTGCTATACCTATTGGGTTAACTACTAGACCTCGCGCACGCCAGTTGAATTATCAGGTACTTTCGTTTCTTGGTCATGTTTCTAATGTTCATGAGAATGTGATACTACCTAACTTAGATACATTTGTGTTGCTTACAGTTGAAGCGTCGAGCATGGACATGAAGAATGAACACCAGAGCATGATCAAGCTTTGTGATGAAGGTGTGTGCAAAGGGAACAAGAACTGTGTTTTCGGTGGAGATTTTCGTACTTTGAAGCCACCATGATGACATACAAGAAGATGGACGAAATATACAAGATGGTCTTTCATAAATTTCGTCCATAACTTATTATTGGTGTTGCGCCACCTTATTTGTGGGCCAAGCCCATGTAATTCTGAAATACTACTTTATAGGCTATTTTTAGAGTCCGTATTATAGTGGAAACGACCCAGGTGGTGTTTTAGTCCCACCTTGCCAAGGGTGGACAAAATCCCCTCTCTTTTTCCCTATAAATACAACCCTTAAGGCATCTTTTAGACTTGGGTTTTATTTAGTTAAAAGTTAGCCATCGCTGCAACTTCGTGTACTTCGTTTGTGTCCAACGACCAGACCAAGATCGCTTATGAAACCTTAAACAATACTTCATCCATACTCGCAATATTCAGATTGCTTTATCATATTCTTGCTTGTTCTTCGATTGCTTGCAGGAATAGACCTTCATGGTCAGGTTGATCGTGCTTTGGCGTGGTCAATAACCTCTCGGAGTTGGATTAGCGATTGCTAAGGCGCAACGTCGTTGCACGTTTGTAGTCGGATCATCAAAGTCGTCTCCACCAAATCAATAGTTATCATCTCATCGAAAGATCGGGAACCTCGCCTCTATCAAGTGGTATCCTAATAAAATATTGATGGCTGAATCTAACTTGCCAATATATCAGCAGTTTTGTTTTCTTTCCAAATCAAATCTGCCGAACAAAATCTAATCTGCACTTCCTTCCAATAGAAAATGATATAATTTCATTGGAGATCCAAATTTGTCAAGCAACCACAGTAGACCTTCCAAACCTCAATGAACAACCTCAAAATCTAGGTACTATTCATTTTTTTAGCGTCTTACTAGCCTTTTTCTCTCTCTCTTGACTCAATCGCCAAGATCTTCCCAAATAAACAAACCAACTAGCACTTTCCTTTATAACTCTTTCTCTTTGGCCGCACCAAATTTGCCCTTTTTTTGCTGATCCGAAGTTACCAAACTCGGAGGATTCGGTTTGATCTTTTTTTTTTGCTGAGCCGAGGTTACCAAACCAGGAGCACACCACGTCCCCCTTTTACTCTTTTTTTTCTCTCCTTACTTTCCAAGTAGTACTACGGAATCCCACCTTGTGCGTAACTCTTTTTTTATATAATTTCCTTCTGATCTCCTCATGTGATCTCCTTCTATTCTTCTTTTCTTTCTCTTGCCAATCTCTAACTTGCAAAGCAAAATCTTCCCAATGAAACTAATCCGTGGATATTTGTTTCAACTCACGACAGAACAAGTCTCAAAGACAAACCAATCTGCAATCTTTTATTTTCTGTTTTGACGTACACAAAGTGGTATATCATGGCAGTGATGGTGGTGATGGCAACTAGTAAAAACAATGACAGCGGAAAATGACCAATGAGGTGCATGATGATGGTTGCAAAGACGGCGTGAACAAAATGTGACTAGAACTCGAAACTCTAAAGACTAGACACTAAAACCAGTAGCTCGACACATGATGCAACCAAGAATTCAACAATGCAAAAGCTAAGTGATAATGGCGAAAGGCTCAGACTGTCTGGGACACAGATGAACTAATATAACTTTTTTTTGAGGATTTATCGTGGACTCTAGGTAGGAAGAACATATGCAATCTAGACTATGAAAAACTAGAAATCTCACCGAGCAACCTAAAAACTGATACCACTTGATAGAGGCAAAGGTGTCCTGATCTTTCGATGAGATGATAACTATCGATTTGGTGGAGACGACTTTGACGATCCCACTACAAATATGCCACGACGTTGCACCTTAGCAATCGCTAAACCAACTCCGAGAGGTTATTGACCATGCCGAAGCACGATCAACCTGACCGTGAAGGTCTATTCCTGCAAGCAATCGAAGAACAAGCAAGAATATGATAAAGCAATCTGAATATTGTGAGTATGTATGAAGTATTGATAAAAGTGGGGTTCATAAGCAGTCTTGGTCTAGTCATTGGACACAAACGAAGTACACGAAGTTACAGCGATGGCTAACTTTTAACTAAATAAAACCCAAGTCTAAAAGATGCCTTAAGGGATGTATTTATAGGGAAAAAGAGAGGGGATTTTGTCCACCCTTGGCAAGGTGGGACTAAAACACCTCCTGGGTCGTTCCCCCTCTAATACGGACTCTAAAAATAGCCTATAAAGTAGTATTTCAAAATTACATGGGCTTGGCCCACAAATAAGGTGGCGCAACACCAATAATAAGCTATGGATGAAATTTATGAAAGACCATCTTGTATATTTCGTCCATCTTCTTGTATGTCATCATGGTGGCTTCAAAGTACGAAAATCTCCACCAGAAACACAGTTCTTGTTTCCTTCGCGCGCACCTTCATCACAAAGCTTGATCATGCTTCGGTGTTCATTCTTCTTGTCCATGCTCGCCGCTTCAACTGTAAGCAACACAAATGTATCTAAGCTAGGTAGCATCAAATTCTCATGAACATTAGAAACATGACCAAAAAACGAAAGTAATTGATAATTCAACTGGCGTGCACGAGGTCTAGTAGTTGACCCAATAGGTATAGCAGCAGGGGCTGGTGTAACTATGGTAGCCATGTCCTCATCACTTCCCCCCTTTTTGGGGACAATCATTAGGTTGGCCAGCCAATCCGGGTGCCGTACTTCCCGAATAACGTCGGCTTCTTGCAACTTGCGGACCTCTTGGACGATGAATGCTTGCTTCTCTTGTGCTTGACACCGCGCCTTTTGCTTCATGGGGCACGCTCTGGGGCATACCATCAGGTGGTGCTCGATCACCTCCCTCGGGACGCCGACCAGGTCTGACGCCTCCCAAGTGAACACGTCCTTGTTCGCCCGGAGGAAGCCAATTAATGCCTCCTCCTGCTCCGGGGGAAGGCCGGCACCTATGGTGAAGGTGGGGCCTGGATTCTCGTCGTCGACGGGCACCTGCTTCGTCTCGGCCCGGTCCTAAGAGAACAACTACTATTTCTTCATGGGTGCGGCCCCGAGGTCCTCCGAGGCATCCCCAGTGCCTAGTCGAGAGGCCGTCGCAGCCCCGTAGGCGAGCTTGAGAGCTCAAATCGCATCCTTCGTGTCTCCGGCCACCGTGATGATGCCGCCGCAGAGCGACATCTTGATGACGTTGTAGCCCGGATGTGTCGCTGCAATGAACTTGGTGAGAGCTGGGTACCCCAGGATGGCGTTGTACGGGAGGCCAATGTGGGCCACGTCAAAGTAGATCAACTCGGTGCGGTAATTGTCATGCTTGCCGAAGGTGATAGGAAGGCACACCTGCCCCAAGGGGGTGGCGGAGCCCTTGGTCACCCCCGAGAAGGGTTTGGTGGGCACGAGCTGGTCATGACGCACCTGGAGCATGTTGAAGGTTTCCAGGGAGAGGACGTTGAGGCCTGCGCCACCGTTGATGAGGGTCTTGGTGACCGTGACATTGCTGATGGTGGGCGTGCACGGCATGGGGAGTGCACCCGTAGCAGCTGCCGTCCTTGGATGATCCCTGGAATTCAAGGTGATGTTGATCTCAGGCCTTGCACGGCCCCGCAGGATGTCATGCCGAGTCCGAGCAGCGCTTGCCTGATGGAAGAACGGCTTGACGTGGCGGCCAGAGGCAGGCGCTTGAGACCTGCGATGATGCATGCAATTGCATGGGGAACCAGCGCCGCGAAGTGCATGATGAACTGACCACGGAGCTCCTTCCAAGAAGAGATCGAGGCGTCCGGGAGGCCGCGGAGACAGGACCGAGGGACCTCCATGAGGGCCAGGGGGAGCCAGTTTGCCATGTCCTTGTCGTCGCCGCTCGCCGCTTGGATGGCCTGCGCGTATAGCTGGAGGAACTCTTCGGGCTCCGCAGCGCCATCATACTGCAGGGGCAGCGCGGGCCTGAACTTCGCGTGCCAACGCACCCGGCGTAGGCCGGCGGCAAAGGTCGGCCAGCCCGCAGCGCCCCCATAAGCTTCAGGCAGCCAGACCGGCGGGGCGGCGTCCGGCATGGAAACGGCGAGGAGAGGGTGGAGTGTGGTCGGTGAGGAGAAGGAGCTTCGACACGCCCCTACATGGCGTGCCAAATGTCGGATTCAGGGCTCCGCAGACCCAAGAAGGTTCGAACTCTGGGGCGTGTGCGAAGATCTCAACCAACCCAAGTCTCAAGCTCGCCACACAACAGCCAAGCCTCGTCGAGTGCGCGTGAGCGGGGAAGAAGATGGACACAACAGTTTACCCAGGTTCGGGCCACCTTGCGGTGTAAAACCCTACTCCTGCTTTGTGGTGGATTGGCCTCACAAGGAGGCTGAGGATGAACTAGTAGAGTGGATGAGCGTCCTCATGAGGGCTCAAGTGATGTGGGTGGAGTGATCAAGGGTCCAATCCGAGGATCCCCCTCTACGGTGGTGGCTAGCCTATACTTATAGTGGCCCTGGTCCTCTTCCCTCAAAACTTAGGCGGGAAGGGATCCCACAATGGCCAATTTTAAAGGGGTCAAGAAGTACATCTAATCCTGATGAAAGGTAGTCTTCGCCTGCAAAGCTTCTAGTCGTGACGCAGAGGTGGGCTCGGTGATGACATTCGTCCTGCCGAGCTCGTGGTCTTGGTCTTGTTGCACCGGGATGGAAAGCTTTGCGGGATTCCTTGGGAACCTGCGTCTGTCCTTGCTCCCCTAGTTCCAAAGGGGAAATTGTCTCCTCTGTGCCCGCTGGCGCCCGCCTGGCCTCGGTCGTCATGCCTTGCGTCACAGCAGCCTCGTGAGGCTGGGTACCTCCATAGAAGTCTACGCCCCTCGGGAGGCAGCCTGGGGAGGCCACTCCTCTGGAGGTCTTGGTGTCGTTCGCCTCGCGAGGCTTGGGCCCTCGCGAGGGTCTTGTCTCAGAGTTGTTGTAGCTGGGCCGTACAAGGCCGTCGATGGGCCCACGCGCTGGACGGCAGGCAGGCAGATCTGGGTACCCCGATCCCAGAACACCGACAATTGCCTTGGGAACCGCTGAGATATCCTTGCTCCCTTAGCATGAAAGGGCAAAACATCCTTATCCGCGCCTACTAGCGCTCTTCTGGCTCCGCTCATTGTGGCTAGCGTCACCCACGTGCAGCACGAGGCGGCTTGGCGAGCCTAGACATCTCCGCCCCATGAGGGGCCTCAAGCGGCTGCTTCGGGAGGCCGCCCTGCGCGAGGCCCTCGAGGAACTCCTGACGACGCTCGCAGACATGGACCTCACGAGGCGGGGGCCCTCGCGAGGGTCTTGCTCGTGAAGTCTTTGTAACACCCTGGATTTTGCCCATTTTCTTTTTCTTTTGATTTTGGTCCGGATTCGCTTTTTGTGGCTTAGTAATCTCGCAACCTGAGGGATCACCCTTGATTCATCTTCCCTAGTGGCTTGCCAACTTCAAAATCATTCCAAGACCTTGTCATTTCCATCTTGGACCAACCCCAATATTCTTTTCTTTGGGAAAATTCCTTTTTCTATTAAAGGAATAACCCTATTGTCCTGGGTTGTGAAGCAACCCACATTTCCATTATTCCAAAGATTCCCAAATAATTTTCATAAATTGTTTGGGTCATATCTTCCACAAATATGTCAAACCCTTCCTTGCCATGTTCAAAAATATTTCACAAATATTCCTTTTCTGATTTTGCCCTAGCTGCCAAGTTGAGAAGCAAGTACGCTTTATATTTTCTTGCTTGGTCTCAAACTTTTTTGGCATTCTTTCCTATCCATATCATTGACACATGCCAAAATTCAACTTCATTTGGATATTAAATCTCCATTGGCTAAATTCCAAAGTTTCTGGTCAGCTGGAAGCTTTGTGAAGCAAGTGCTAGCTAGGAGTATGCAAATAAGTTGAAATTTTGCAAGCATCTTCATATGGTCAAATCATGACTCTCCACCAAGTTTCAGCCCTATCCAATCATCTATGTGAGCACAGCCTCAAATCTTGGCTTCTGGTCAGATTTTCACATTGTGAAGCAACTATATTTTATATTGCTCCATAATTGCTGACAATTTACCAGAGCATGCTCCTACCCATATAACCTATCTCCACAAAATTTGGGCTCATTAAATCTTACCAATAATTCCCTAGAATTTTTCTAAGATTCTGTCCAGTAGGATGCTATGTGAAGGAAGTACCATTTTGGTTTATCCAAATGGTATGAAATGTTTACAGTGTCTTCATATGACCAAATTATTCATGTCCTCCAAATTTCAGCTCAATCCAAGCAGGTATGTGAGTGCCACTTCATACATTGCATTTCTGTCCAGTAGAGCCCATTGAACTGTAAGTGCTAGCTAAACTCCTCCATTTGATCTCAAATTTTGCCATGATGGTCACCTTAGTGAGTTATCATACTCAGCAAAAGATCAGATCAAATGAAGTAGTGAGCTAAGTACACCTCAGATCAAACACATTGCTGTCAGTCACTGTTTTACCATCGATCAGTCTCATCCGAGCTCCCTGTTTTTGTCTGATGGTGCAAGTCAACTATTTGAGGTTGATGACGCATGCCAGACATGTTTTTGTCTCGGTTCAGTGCCCAGTCCACGTGGTGCTGGTGGTGACCACGCAAGGGCCAGGCCAAAACCGAGCCCCGCAGTGCACCGTCGCATCTCTCCTTTGTTTCCCTTGCCGTCGCCTTGTGCCGACGTCTGCAGCGGTGCCTTAGCGCCCCTATCCAGTCCCGGCCATCCTTGGAGCCAAGCCTGTTGGCCGGGACTGCCGACATCGATGCTCCACCGGAGCGCTGCCACCTCGCCGTGCCTCCAGGAGCTTCAGTTGGAGCTAGGGCCGACCAGAGGCCTGCCCGAACCCTCCCGAGCATGCCCGAGCTTCTTCTGCTCCTCCTTGACCTCTCTGGATGCCTCTCCCCTCCTCCAAGCATGTTCTCGAAGCTCCGGCGCGTGGCGCACGGGTCTCCACGGCCGTGCTTGGCCACCCGCGTCATACGGCTATATATAGCCTATCCCGAGCCTGTTCGAGCTCACCATCGCCCTCCACACGCTCCACTAGCCCTCCCCAGCCCTTCCCCAAGCTCCAGGAGCTCCCCTTGCCTCCAATGGCCGCCATGGCCGCCACCCTCTCCCTCCTAAATTCTGGCGAGCTCCTCCACCTCCCTCCTCCTTTTCACCACCAGAGGCCTCCACAGCCACCCTAGACTGTTCCCCGAAGTTTGCCGCCTCCTCTCTGTGGCCGGAGCGCCGTGCCCAATTCCAGCCGAGCCGCCGTTCACCATGGCCAAGGGTGCACCTGCTCCCGCCCTTCCTCCTACAGGGTTGGATGCGTGGCGTCGCACCGATCACGCCGATAGGTCGGGCGCCGCCAACGGTGGCCCGAGCCGCCGGCTATCGCTGGCCGAAGCCGCAGCTCCATCGGCCAGGCGCGGGCGCAGGAGGAAGACGATGATGCCCCCCCCCCCCCCGCCTGTTGCTAGGTCCCGCTCGAAAGTGAGTCAACTGCCGGGCCAAGCCGGTTAAGTGCAGGCGCAGTTTGGATTTTACGTTTTCTGCGGTTGAACGCGTATTCTTCTGCGGCTACGGGCTAGAATGCGTTTTCTCTGTTGTGAAGCGTACTTACAAGAAATGCGCCTTCTGTTTTATCAGTCAGGGGCTAGTTTGTGAAGATTCTTTTTACAGATTAGTCCCTGAACTTCGTCGGGCTATATCTTTTTACTCACAACTCCGATTGAGGTGATTCCAAAGCCCACTTCTTTGTCTCTTCGAGCCTGTCATGTTGGTATCATTTTCACTATGTTTTGACACTGTGAACATGACCATTTTGCCCTTGCCCGTAAACAGCCCCCTCAGAGAGAGAACTGTTTCAGGCAATCATCTCCGCAGACTTTCCGCACTTCTTCCCGATTGTTCCTTCATCCCCAGGCAAGCCACAACTCTCATCTGCATAATTGCATTGCAATATCATAGTCTAACCATTTACTTTAACAACAAGTATGAGTTACTTGTGAAATCGATTGGATTATACAATGCTTGAGTAAATTCTTGGATAGGTGACTACCATGTTGAGTACCGGATTGTAGTGACTAGTAGTTTACCCACTCGTTGATGCCATGACGTTGAGATTACCGTCTATGATTATTCTAGATTTCATCCGGCAGTTCATGGAGGTGAGTTAGTAGCAATGGCCTGAACATATTGATAATCAGATGTCTAGTCAGATATCGTTTCAACTTGGATTACCATGATGTTGGAGTGTCAGCCATGACAAAAATATTATTCGGAGATTAGATACTTCATGGTTGATCCTGAGTCACCTGTCCGGACTTATCCGTGCAGCCACATTTGCCGGTATGGGACGACATTGACTTGGTCTGATCGCGTGCTCTTTCACCAGTAGTGCCCGACAGGGAAGGTTATGCGTGCGCGCTACCCTGGCCTGGTAGGCGGCGATAACTTTGTGAGCCCAGTTGAGTTATATGGTACCAGGTCCCCGTTTGGTACAGTTTGTTAGCCACGACGGTGGCAGGTGTCACGCGGTAACACAGGGGCCACCCAGGGCAGGACTCCGGGGGAGGATGATTGCCGGTGGTACGATGGGAGGGTCACGGGTCAGGCGGGTTTCATTGGAGCAACGCTGGTCCACCCGAATGGGATCACGAGGTCAGGTGCTCCATGGTGTGGGTAAAGTGCGCAACCTCTGCAGAGTGTAAAATCTATTCGAATAGCCATGTCCATGGTATTGGATAGTCCGTCCAGACCTTTTTAGCTGGTCAACCATAGTAGTGATAATGATGGAAGAACTCGTCGTAAGATCGGAAGTACTCGGTGGATCGTGAGTATTCTGAGGGTTGTGAGGCAACCCGAAAGAGAGCAAGTTTGTTAGACTTGTTGTGCAGATGGAATCAGGTATATGATATGTTAGCCATGGGATGGCTATGAGATGAGTGGTCGGATGACCACATGATTTGGATTGAATTTGGAACAGAATCAGATTGGATCTTGAGATTATTCGGAGTATGGATTAAATATGCTTTACCTTACTGCATCTACTTCAGTAGCTATCTTGCTATGATGTTGTCTTGCCTTAATGCTGATGTTTGTTGTGAGCTTGCGAGTACATTCCAAGTACTCACTTGGCATGTCATGCCAGTTTGCAGGTCATGCCATGATTGCTTGCTTGTCGAGGATCCTGAGTTTGCGAGCTAGGATACGCGTTCTAGCCAGAGTCCCTGCGGAGTGGAGTCCATCACCGCCGTCGCTGTTCCGCTGCCGAGAGAGTTACTCTACTGTTAGCATAGAGCTACCCCGGGCAGGCGTAGTGTCGCCGTGCCAATGTAATCCATGTACCCTTTGTAACCTTATCCATTGTAATAAAGAGCTGATTTGTTCTATGCCAACAGTGCCGTATTCCAGAGGACTTGTCCCTGGGCTGGAATACGGGGCGTTCCAGTCTTCTCTGAGCCGGGGTGCCACAGGCGTTATTATTAGAGCAGGTCTGGCTATAGGGCATCCTAGGCCCTAGACCACGTGAGCATTAGTAACCAGTAGTATAGGATCCAGTTGGTTTGCTGCACTTGTTTGTTGCATTTGTTTGTGCATAGCATACATATAGACTGGATATCTTATCACTAACGATGGATCTAGTGAGTGTAGGTGGCATCGGTTTCAATTCCCTACCTGCGCTCTCCAGTTTGCATATTTGTTCCTTGGTGTGGTGTCATCTTTGTCCCAGCGGAGTGATGCCAAGGTGCTCGGTGGTGTCGATACCTTGTCGGATTGATGCACCGGTACCACACCAACTTATTCTCTTCCGACACCCCTATCGTTTCAGTGATAGACAAGTTCTATCTCGGATCGTGTCATTCCACTAGCCGCTTCGGCAACACTTACTGATCCTTGTTATCAGAAAAGGGTAATGCCTGCAAGCCTTTCTCTCCACCACTAACTCATTCCGCCTCCTATTCTTTGGACGTGTACGGTTTTCTTCCGTACACTTGATGATGATGTGGACGCAACTTCTGTGTTCCGACCCCGATCACAAAGTTCGTCCTCGCCACCGTGTCCGTCCAGATGGAACCGGTGTTAAGCTTGTATTTGGTGTAGCCTTGTTTACACCAATTTTCTTCCACACATTGATTCACTTTCGTGCACATCGCCACAACATGTTACACCGTAATACCGGAGTTCTTGTGAGATTTGCGTGCTTAAGTAGGAATGCATATTATTGCTATGAATAGCTGTAGCATGTGATATTGCTTGTGTGTGTGATCTTGCTGCTTTGTGTGCTTTTGTTTTAGTCGTTTCTTTTGTTTTTTTTGGGCCCTTGGTGTTACCTTATTTTCCCCTTATGAAAGTTGCTCACCGACCCTGAACCCAAAGAGTCAGTGAAGAGACAGCCATTTGGAAGCTCAGCTCAGCAATATGGAATTTTCAGCAGACTGTGTTATATCGGGAATATCGGGCCTGAATACAAATGATATCCTGGCCGGATTGGTTATCAGCATCAAGTATACATCAGTGCAACTTTCACAGCAGTAATAATCGCATTAGCAAGAAGGCAAATTGTGTACATGACCCACAGTGCATTCCATGCCAAATGTATGATTCATATACATGGTTTGAGTCTGCTATGAGTACAATTTGAACCCTGCAATGTCTTGGAAGCAAGCCAGCATGAGCTATGAACTTAGTGTTCAGCAAGAAGGATAGCTGAATACCCTGTATGCATAATAGTGAGCTGTTTGGGACGCGGATGAATCCTTGCCCGTCTTTCTTTGGTGATGGCACCACGCCTGTGTTCTGAGCTATTTCCGGCCGTTCGGGTGGATGCCGACTTTTATTTCTCTTGTCAACAACTGGCCCGTGTTCTGAGCTGCTTTTTGGCCGTCTCGGCAGCTGTTGAATTTCTCTCTGTAGTAGTGACCCTATGCTCTGAGCTCTTCTTCGGTCGTCTTAGGGAATTGCTACTTTCTTCTTCTCGACACCGTCTCATGCTCTGAGCTGCTTTTCAGCAGTCTTGAGTCGGGGTTGAGTTACTTCAGTAATGTCCCAGATCTGAGTTGTAAAGACCGTTCTGGTGGCTACTGGTTTATATGCCGGTTTTATTCAAGGGTTCAGACGATCGTTACCCTACAGCTACAACTTGTAAAGTAATATGCCTGCCGGAATATTGCACCTGACAACACCTATGGTCACACGAAGAATCAAGAACACATAAGGCCAAGTTCGTCAGCAAAGGATCCAGGCAAGGAGAACTATAATAAAAGAGCAAGGTTGTCCAAATAGGTAAGGTATGGTAATGGTACAAATACTCCGAACAGTATGGCTCGGTACCAGTCACCATGGGTACACACCCGCGGGGTCTATTCCATTTGCAAGGACCCCATAACGAGACAACCCGCCAGCCAACCAGATATGCTCAAAATTGTTAGAAGAGGGCAACCAAGCTGGTCAGGTCAGCCGAAAGATTAACTCAGCAGTTCAAATTCAGCAACCATGTTAAAGCATTACACGGCCTACCATCCCTATAGAGGTACCGACAGACTGAGTCAGAAGGATGAACAACAGTCTCGAAGCATGTGTCCTCACAGATGAGAATCAGTTAAAGACTAACCTGCTGTGAACAAGATTCCGCTGCCAGGACCACTGTCAGTCAAGTCTATGGATAATACCACAATGAGACCTTACACTTTTATGCTGGTCACGACAGGTGACAGTCAAATATTTGGTAGGAGCCTTATACCCAAGATAGTGAAGATACCCAAGATGACCCGGCTATCCATGCGAGAAGTCAGATTCCGCCAGGAGAATGGTACGACTCACAGTACTGTTTTGAGCCTGGAGGACACACAACCATTTGAAGTCACCCAACGCAATGAGTAAAAGATTTTGTGTCAACCAAGAGAATCTGTTCACAACTCAGTAAACAGTCTTTTGTATTAGACTCCGTCATGACACGTCCATGAGGAACCACCCTTGGATTTACAAGCAGGGCACATACTTTGGTCAGGATAATTTATTGCCCCAGACAGGTCAGCAGACACAAAAGGAGTGAGTCAGAGTAACATATGAGGTAAGATTTGCCAGAGAAAGGGTCCAGTGAAGCAAACCACCCCGAAGCAAGGCAGTCAGTCATATGAAATTCAGTGGGAACATTATACAAAGGTAAAAAGGAAACCCGAGTTAGAAACGGTTTCCTCAAGTGGAAATATTCATGTTTGATCCCTGAGCAACCAAATCTCGAGGACGAGATTTCTTTAAGGGGGGTAGGTTTGTAACACCCTGGATTTTGCCCATTTTCTTTTTCTTTTGATTTTGGTCTGGATTCGCTTTTTGTGGCTTAGTAATCTCGCAACCTGAGTGATCACCCTTGATTCATCTTCCCTAGTGGCTTGCCAACTTCAAAATCATTCCAAGACCTTGTCATTTCCATCTTGGACCAACCCCAATATTCTTTTCCTTGGGAAAATTCCTTTTTCTATTAAAGGAATAACCCTGTTATCCTGGGTTGTGAAGCAACCCACATTTCCATCATTCCAAAGATTCCCAAATAATTTTCATAAATTGTTTGGGTCAGATCTTCCACAAATATGTCAAACCTTCCTTGCCATGTTCAAAAATATTTCACAAATATTCCTTTTCTGATTTTGCCCTAGCTGCCAAGTTGAGAAGCAAGTACCCTTTATATTTTCTTGCTTGGTCTCAAATTTTTTGGGCATTCTTTCCTATCCATATCATTGCCACATGCCAAAATTCAACTTCATTTGGATATTAAATCTCCCTTGGCTAAATTCCAAAGTTTCTGGTCAGCTGGAAGCTTTGTGAAGCAAGTGCTAGCTAGGAGTATCCAAATAAGTTGAAATTTTGCAAGCATCTTAATATGTTTAAATCATGACTCTCCACCAAGTTTCAGCCCTATCCAATCATCTATGTGAGCACAACCTCAAATCTTGGCTTCTGGTCAGATTTTCACATTGTGAAGCAACTATATTTTATATTGCTCCATAATTGCTGAAAATTTACCGGAGTATTCTCCTACCCATATAACCTATCTCCACAAAATTTGGGCTCATTTCATCTTCCCAATAATTCCCTAGAATTTTTCTAAATATTGTCCAGTAGGATGTTGTGTGAAGGAAGTACCATTTTGGTTTATCCAAATGGTATGAAATGTATACAGTGTCTTCATATGACCAAATTATTCATCTCCTCCAAATTTCAGCTCAATCCAAGCAGGTATGTGAGTGCCACTTCATACTTTGCATTTCTGTCCAGTAGAGCCTGTTGAACTGTAAGTGCTAGCTAAACTCCTCCATTTGATCTCAAATTTTGCCATTATGGTCACCTTAGTGTGTTATCATACTCAGCAAAAGATCAGATCAAATGAAGTAGTGAGCTAAGTACACCTCAGATCAAACACATTGCTGTCAGTCACTGTTTTACCATCGATCAGTCTCATCCGAGCTCCCTGTTTCTGTTTGATGGTGCAAGTCAACTATTTGAGGTTGAGGACGCCTGACAGACATGTTTTTGTCTCAGTTTAGTGCCCATTCCACGTGGTGCTGGTGGTGACCACGCAAGGGCCAGGCCAAAACCGAGCCCTGCAGTGCACCGTCGCATCTCTCCTCTGTTTCCCTTGCCGTCGCCTTGTGCCGACGTCTGCAGCGGTGCCTTGGCACCCCTATCTGGTCCCAGCCATCCTTGGAGCCAAGCCTGTTGGCCGGGACTACCGACATCGATGCTCCACCAGAGCGCCGCCACCTCGCCACGCCTCCAGGAGCTTCAATTGGAGCTAGCGTCGACCAGAGGCCTGCCCGAACCCTCCCGAGCATGCCCGAGCTTCCTCTGCTCCTCCTTGACCTCTTTGGATGCCTCTCCCCTCCTCCAAGCATGTTCCCGAAGTTCCGGCGCATGGCACATGCGTCGCCATGGCCGTGCTTGGCCACCCGCTCCGTCCGGCTATATATAGCCTCTCCCGAGCCCGTTCGAGCCCACCATCGCCCTCCCCGCGCTCCACTAGCCCTCCCCAGCCCCTCCCCCAGGCTCCAGGAGCTCCCCTTGCCTCCAATGGCCACCACAGGCGCCGCCCTCTCCCTCCTAAATTTCGGCGAGCTCCTCCACCTCCCTCCTCCTTTTCACCACCAGAGGCCTCCACAGCCACCCTAGACTGTTCCCCGAAGTTTGCCGCCTCCTCTTTGTGGCCGGAGCGCCGTGCCCAACTCTGGACGAGCTGCCGTCTGCCATGGCCAAGGGTGCACGTGCTCCCGCCCTCCCCGAGCTTTGCCTCCTACAGGGTTGGATGCGCGGCGTCGCACCGATCAAGCCGATAGGCCGGGCGCCGCCAACGGTGGCCCGAGCCGCCGGCTATCACCGGCCGAAGCCGCAGCTCCGTCGGCCAGGCGCGGGCACAGGAGGAAGATGATGACGTCCCCCCTGCCTGCCGCTAGGTCCCGCTCGAAAGTGAGTCAACTGCTGGGCCCAGCCGGTTAAGTGCAGGCGCAATTTGGATTTTACGTTTTCTGCGGTTGAAGACGTATTCTTCTGCGGCTACGGGCTAGAATGCGTTTTCTCTGCTGTGAAGAGTACTTCCAGGAAATGCGCCTTCTGTTTTATCAGTCAGGGGCTAGTTTGTGAAGACTCTTTTTACAGATTAGTCCCTGAACTTCGTCGGGCTATGGGCCTGTTTGGTTCGAAGCCCCGGTCTGCCAAGCCTAATAATTGGCGTTGACCAACTACCCCAGAGGTGTTTGGATTGAAGCCCATATTTTGGTGTGCCAATGCTGCCCTCGGCTCTCCAGTTAAATTTCTTGCCAACGCAACGGCAAGATGCGGGCGCAGAAAAGCAACGCTAATTTTTTGGCTCGCCCGTGCGTCGGCAGGGCCAACCTGGGCAAAAACCAAACATACCCTATATCTTTTTACTCACAACTCCGATTGAGGTGAACCCAAAGCCCACTTCTTCGTCTCTTCGAGCTTGTCATGTTTGTATCATTTTCACAATGTTTTGACACCGTGAAAATGACCATTTTGCCCTTGCTCGTAAACAGCCCCCTCCGAGAGAGAACAGTTTCCGGCAATCATCTCCACAGACTTTCCGCACTTCTTCCTGATGGTTCCTTCATCCCCAGGCAAGCCACAACTCTCATCTGCATAATTGCATTGCAATATCATAGTTTAACCATTTACTTTAACAGCAAGTATGAGTTACTTGTGAAATGGATTGGATTATACAATGCTTGAGTAAATTCTTGGATAGGCGACTACCATGTTGAGTACCGGATTGTAGTGACTAGTAGTTTACCCACTCATTGATGCCATGATGTTGAGATTACTGTCTATGATTATTCTGGATTTCATCCGGCAGTTCATGGAGATGAGTTAGTAGTAGTGGCCTGAAATATTGATAATCAGATGTCTAGTCAGATATCATTTCAACTTGGATTACCATGATGTCGGAGTGTCAGCCATGACAGAAATATTATTCGGAGATTAGATACTTCATGGTAGATCCTGAGTCACCTGTCCGGACTTATCCGTGCAGCCACATTTGCCGGTATGAGATGACCTTGACTTGGTCTGATCGCATGCTCTTTCACCGGTACCGCCCGACAGGGAAGGTTATGCGTGCGCGCTACCCTGGCCCGGTAGGCGGCGATAACCTTGTGAGCCTAGTTGAGTTATATGGTACCAGGTCCCCATTTGGGACAGTTTGTTAGCCACGACAGTGGTAGGTGTCACGCGATGACACAGGGGCCACCCAGGGCAGGACTCCGGGGGAGGATGATTGCCGGTGGTACGATGGGAGGGTCACGGGTCAGGCAGGTTTCGTTGGAGCAATGCTGGTCCACCCGAATGGGATCACGAGGTCAGGTGCTCCATGGTGTGGGTAAAGTGCGCAACCTCTGCAGAGTGTAAAATCTATTCGAATAGTCGTGTCCATGGTATTGGACACTTCGTCCAGACCTCTTTAGGTGGTCAACCATAGTACTGATAATGATGGAAGAACTCGTCGTAAGATCAGAAGTACTCGGTGGATCGTGAGTATTCTGAGGGTTTTGAGGAAACCCGAAAGAGAGTAAGTTTGTTAGACTTGTTGTGCAGATGGAATCAGGTATATGATATGTTAGCCATGGGATGGCTATGAGATGAGTGGTCGGATGACCACATGATATGGATTGAATTTGGAATATAATCAGATTGGATCCTGAGATTATTCGGAGTATGGATTAAATATGCTTTACCTTACTGCATCTACTTCAGTAGCTATCTTGCTATGATGTTGTCTTGCCTTAATGCTGATGTTTGTTGTGAGCTTGCGAGTACATTCCAAGTACTCACCTGGCGTGTCATGCCAGTTTGTAGGTCATGCCATGATTGCTTGCTTGTCGAGGATCCTGAGTTTGCGAGCTAGGATATGCGTTCTAGCCAGAGTCCCTGCAGAGTGGAGTCCATCACCGCCGTCGCTGTTCCGCTGCCAAGAGAGTTACTTCACTATTAGCATAGAGCTACCCCGGGCAGGCTTAGTGTCTCCGTGCCAATGTAATCCATGTACCCTTTGTAACCATATCCATTGTAATAAAGAGCTGATTTGTTCTATGCCAACAGTGGCGTATTCCAGAGGACTTGTCCCTGGGCTGGAATATGGGGCGTTCCGGTCTTCTCTGAGCCAGGATGCCACATCCTTGAAGGTGGGCCGCGCTGGACCCACGCCACGCGTCGTGCCTGGATCGCTGGCAGACGGGCCTGGGTACCCCCAGTCCCACGGGCCCAACAGTAGCCCCTAGGCCCATGATGCGCATGACTCCACTTGCGGCGGAGGGAGAGAGAGGGTGTGAAGTGATGTGGGCACCAACCGCATGCGGTCCAGGCTCTATGCGTGGCGCACAGCGGGGCGTGGGTCGCCCCACTTCCCCACGACGCCTCGACAACTGCCCAGGCCTGCAGAAAACCTGCTTGCAACACGTGGCTATCATTGGCCCCTCCAGCTGCACCTGCCTTCCTGCTCCTCGTGAGATCCCTTACGATCCAATCTCAGGTGCAACTCTTCCCTCACCTTGATTGCAGTCGCGACTCTTGATGACGTCGGGTAACAAGAAGGCGAAGTCCGCGACTCCTAGTGTGAGCTCGTCTTCCATGGGGCCGTCACTCTGGCCCTCAATCGCTAAGGAGGAGGATCTGGGCCCAGTGCTCCCGCTGATAGCCGACAAGGGGAACAAATGGCAGGAAACCAAGATCTGGCCAGGCTCGCAAGCAGGGAGCAACCTGGCGGAATCTGTCTACCCCTTCTTCCTCCACAACATCTACGCCGGGTTGGTCCCGCCATTCTCCGATTTCTTCTATGCCATCCTTTCCTATTACCAAGACCACGCCCTCCACCTTCAGCCCAACTCCATTCTTCTCCTGTCCATTTTCGCCTTCTACTTCGAGGCCTTCATGGGCGTGAGGCCCTCGGTGGCGCTCTTCCGCCATTTCTTCAACTTGCGGTTCACCACTCGGGACCAGCGATCCACGTGTGTCTCCTTTGTCAATGTTCATGGCGGGAACTCCCTCCTAATAGCCGGGAAGAAGGTGGAAGGCTACCTGCAATGCTGGGTCTTCATGGACATGCGCCACACCAACCCGCTCTTGATGACTCCGGCGGTGCAGCCCGAGCAGACCCCTGGAAGGGGCCATGAAAAGCTCACCGACCCCAGAGCAAAGCCCCTCTTGTAGAGGATAGCCGCGCATGGGAAGAC
The DNA here is from genome assembly GCA_011799875.1 of Thinopyrum elongatum. Taxonomy (NCBI): domain Eukaryota; kingdom Viridiplantae; phylum Streptophyta; class Magnoliopsida; order Poales; family Poaceae; genus Thinopyrum; species Thinopyrum elongatum. The sequence continues at coordinate 315,271,407 of CM022298.1, forward strand.
AAAGCTGATCGGGGCGATGATCATCAAAGAGTTCCTGGGGCAGCGTATTGAGCTACTCCAAGCACATTCGCGACCCATGTGGGAGTTCTCTGACGCAATGGCGTGATGAGGCTGCACTCTGCCGGCCTGACAACCGGGGAGTTGGATGTGGCCCCGGCAGCCCTGCTTGGCCACCTGGGGATCCTCCAGAGGACGTGGCCGCACTGTACAGCTACGACAACCAGGAGGAGCTGCTCGAGGGGATGCCCGCCTTCGATGAGTGAGGGCCCGTGCCGAACGATCCCGCTGGCTTGCACGGGAGCCCTTTGAACATGGTATTGTCCTCCAACGAAAGCGATAATGGCGAGGACTCAGAGGAGACGGAGGAGGACAACCTCGAGAGGGCGCTGGGGCAAACCCGTCATCAGCTCCTCCTCGACCTCGGGGAAGATGACACCGCTGACGAGCCTCCCCCTGTAGACTCCCCGTGTCCCGCTGGGGCGGCCAGGGAAACGGATCCTGTCCCATTGGCCGCACAGCAGCCAATCACGGTGGTCCCCGTCGGGGCGGCCGAGCCCCCGCTGACCGCGGCCCCTAAGGGGAATCCTCGCGCCTCCCTGGGAAGCGGTGCCGCAGTGGGGTTCATTGAGGGTCGCCCCGACGACGCCCAAGGCAGCGGTAGGGCGGCGCCAGGGAAGGAAGGCGGTACGTCGGCCTCCACAGAGAAGAAGAAGAGGCAGTGGTCTGCGCCCGATGAGTAAGTGCCCCGGCCATCCTTGCATCGCGCGCCCGCGATTGGTTAGCCCGTGCTAACCCCTTGCCTGCGCAGGAGTCTGGGCGGCGGGGAGGAGACAAAGAACAAGACGGTGGCCCCTGGGGTGAAGGTCACCTCCGCTGCCGGCGGAAGTGCTCGGTCGTGGCTTTAGCGGACGCGGGGGCGCCTTGCGTCACCCCGGCACTACGCTCGGGCGCACGGGCGCAGCAGCGTCCCCGGCACCTCTCCAGTGCCGCAGAAGGGTCCAGCCACCCAGACCGCGATGGCTCAGCCCTTGGGAGAGGATGGGGCACCTCAGCCCCTTGTGGCCGTCCTCACCCCTGCCGCCGAGAACGACGCGGGGTGCACCGTGGCGCAGCCTCCAGCCGTGCCTACTCCTGGAGTTCAGCGGGCCGGAGCATCAGCCTCCCCAGGCGTGCCGCGGTAGCCGAGCATGGGGAAGAGCATGGAGCCCCATGCGCCCCAGGCGAAAGTCGCCAGGGCTTCTTTCAGCGGTGGTGACAATGAGTGCGGAGGCGCTGGCACCTCGCCAGGCCCTTGCGCTCGTGAACTGTGACACCCTAATCAGGTGCGACCCCTTGGCTGGTGCCCGGGTCACACTCGACTGGCTCGGAACAGACCTCTAGGACGCCGAAGGGCGCCTTGCCAAAGAGCGCCTGAAGCTCGCCTCAGGGTGGTGCCAGATTGAGACGGCTACGAAGGGGGCCTAGGGCAGGGCCGAGGCCACCGCTGCGGAGAACAGGAAGGAAACCGCCGATGCAAGGGCAGCCCGTGACAGCGTGCTTGCCGAGCTGGAGGTGACCGCCAAGCACTCCAACGAAGCAAAAGCCAGCCTAAAGCCGCTCCTGGACGAACGGGCCGCATGGGCGCAGCAACTCCAGCTACCGGAGGACGCCCTCAAGACCCACGAGGCGACGCTCGCGGATTGCAACTCTGAGTTGGAGAGGGTGGCGACCGAGCAGGCTGCAGACCAGAAGCGCCTGGAGAAGTTGCAGCATCAGGTCGCCGACGCTCGAGAGGCCCATGCCAGGCACATCTCCGAGACCAACGCCAAGCTCGACACCAGGGAGAAGAAGCTTCAAGAGGACGCCAATGCGAAGGCGGTGACAGACCGTGCCGCCTTCTCTTCGCTCGAGCTCAGGGCCTGCAAGGCGCTGGGCTCCATATGCAGGGAGAGGTTTGAGGCCCCGCTTGCAGCCCCCGATGCTGGTTATGCGAATCTTTCCTCCAAGCTCATGGAAGAGCTTGAGGGCACGGCTCTGAAGGTGGACGGCATCCTACAGGAGGAATGCCGCGACCTATTCTCCGTGGCGGCGACGCGCGTCTTCAGTCACCTCCTCCTTCACAACCCCGACTTCAACTTGGGCGAGGTGATAGCACCGTCCCTACAGAGTCTCGCGATGACCTGGCAGAAGCCGTTGGTAGCCACGTGAGCGCGCTCCTCAGGAAGTTCACCTGCAGCGAAGATGCTGAGCCTAGCGAGGTAGTCAATGGTGACTGCGACCCCTCCTCTTGAATTTTTCTTTTATCGTCCTGCAACAGACTGTCCCCGCCTCGCACAGGCATAAGATGATGGTTTAATTCGTGAGATACTTAATTTTTTTAATAATCATTTGTGACCCGTGGATTTTCTTTCCATCTTTTCTTTTGCTTGCCTTTTTGCTCTCCGTCGGTAGGGCCCAACCCCATGCGGACCTTAGACGTCGCTCGAATGTCAGGTCGTGATGCCTAAACGAGACCAGGAGGTGAGGGGCTCCGGGGATTAGTGAAGGCTCCTGAGGCACCATGCTCGGCAGCCCCCTTTGACGCGCAAGCGGCCCGCCAAGGTAAAACGCTATGTGAGGAGGACTTGCTCGTGGGGGCTTCATCCCAGACGACAAGCACTCGCAACCTTGCGCCTAGGTGTCACGCGAGTAGACTAGACACCAAGGGCCTTGGTGGGGTGACGTCGCATGGGAGCAGGCCCGCGAGCTAGAGCCCAGTCCCTTGGGTTTTCCAGCGCTGCTGGGACTGACCCGAGCACAGGCACCGTGTCCAGCCCCCACTCGCGTGAAGCTTAGGGGGGCTACGAGTGTATGCTGTAGAAAAATTGAGCGGCTGTCACGACGGGCACGGGCCATCCTGAGGTTAATGCGGCCCGTAGGGCGCCCTCAGTTGTTTATCCACCAGCACGGAGCATGGGGCTTCCACTTGGGCATGGGCATGATCGCGGTTCGATCGTTTCACTAGTGCAGAGCATGGGGCTTCCACTTGGGCGTGGGCGGGAGCTCTATTTCAGAGTCTTCGGGCCGTGTACAACCCTTTCTTGTTCGTATGCATGGGAGCAATGGCAGAACTGGAGGTATTGGGCATCCAAGGCGATAAGCACAGGGAGCCCATTCTCCGCTTGTAGCTGGGCTGCATTGGGCTCTGGGCCATGGTAAATCTATTGTCACCTTCGGAGGCATTTTTGCAGGCGATCCTCGCGAAGGCACCTAGGCAGTACCTGCATGTTTGGCGGATCCAGCGACATGAGGATGACGTGCGTCGGGCGTTCGTCCTGAGGCCATCGCATGCGGAGGTTGGACACCAAGGACCCAAAGTTGGTGACGTGCACGGGTCCGGGTCGCCAGACAGAGCTCAGTCACTTGGATTTATCGATGCTACAGGGGCGGACCTGAGCACAGATGTTGTGTCAGATTTCCTCATGGAATGATGACAGGAGGAGTCGCCGGATGCATGGCACCCGAGGTGGCGAAGCACCAGGCTCACTATTGTATAACTTGGGCCGCGCCCTCACTTGCCCGCTCGTGATGGTCCCATGAGAGGGCGAGACACCAAGGACCTCTGGAGGTGACGTGCATGGGAGCTGGCCCATGAGGCAAAGCTCGGTAGCTTGGGTTTATCAGCGCTGTAGGGACGGACCCGAGCATAGACGCCATGTCTAGCCCACGGTCATGAGACGGTCGAGAGCAAGTTTGCGAGAGCGCGATGATTTTCACGGCGTCGAGGCACCAATCACATAATTTAAACCAGCGAGAGAACTTCATCAAAGCATAACCAAATTCGGTACATGACCAAAAACGACGTGGCTGCAGGGGCGGACCCTGACCAGCCTGAGGATGATGTAGCTCGAGGGGTGCCCTCAATTGAACAACCCAAAAAGTCAGCTGGTAATCATGCTGTTGTGGGAGCATCAGGGTGGTTGGTGAAGTGCACCATGGGGGATTGCTCTTCAGGGGCCGGGCGACTACTGAGGCATTGGAGGCTCACGAGAGGTCGTAGCCTTGCGAGACGCCAATGCGAGGTGCGTGAAGCATTGGTAGGTGGCGCCCACATTCAGCAGACCGAAAGGCAAGCAGATGTAGTTGGTGGGGACGCCCCCGCTTCAGTCGACGCGTGATGGCCAGAAGATGTCCTGGGAGCTAGCCCTGTTGAGGCCTGTGACATTGACGCACACGTGTAGTTTGCTGCCCATGTCGGGAGCGACAGCTGAGTCGTTGCGCTGCGTGGGGCGGTGCTCGCCGCGCATGGCTCGTGCTTCCTACAGCTTGCAGATTTCTTGTGTGATGAACTCCTATGCCCCTCGCGCCTGGCGCCGCATTCCTTGCTCGTGGGGGCGCGCACCGAGGCTCGCCTCCAAGTGGTGCCCGGGCACCTCCCTTGTAGTGTTGGTCAGGTCAGACGCTCTCCAAATGGAAGCCCGCGAGCATCCCCTCAGGGAGGCGTCGGGGTGCGCCTTCCTATGCGGGAGGAAGGAAAGCCCCAGCAGCAGGGGCGGTGCTCTGGGTACCGTGAGCTGCCGAGTGCTTCTTTGCTTCGGGACGGCTCTTGGGAGGAGCTGCTTCTTCTTTGCGGGGGCAGCCTCGGGAGGCACTGCATCGTCTTCGGCGCAGAGTTTTCTGCCGCAACGGCCCGGTAAGTGTGCTCGAGGGAGCAGACTGTGTTGTTCTCGTCGTAGGCGACAGTGATGACGCCGCTGCAGCCAGGCATCTTGAGGGTGTTGTAGCTGTGGTGGGTTGCTGCCATGAACTTGGCGAGCGTGGGGTACCCCAGGATGGCGTTGTATGGGATACCGATGTGGGCCACATCAAAGTCGATCATCTTGGTGTGGTAGTTATCCTACGTGCCAAAGGTGACCGGAAGGCACCTACCCCAGGGGTGTTGTCAGTCCGTCCGTCACCCCAGAGAAGGGCTTGGTGGGCATCAGCTAGTCGTAGGGCACTTGGGGCATCTCAAAGGTCGTAATGGAAATCATGTTGAGGCCGGCGCCCCCATCGATGAGGGTCTTGGTGACCGAGACTTTGCTGATGGTGGGAGTGCACATCATGGGAAGCGCGCCAGCGGTGGCCGAGTGCTACTTCTTGAGCTTGAGTTGATTTTTTCCTTGAAGAGGAAAGGGTGAAGCAGCAAAGTAGAGATAAGTATTTCCCTCAGTTAAGAACCAAGGTATCAATCCAATAGGAGGCACAAGCAAGTCTCTAATATATGCACCTGCACGAACAAACAAACACTTCCACACAACGTGAAAAAGGGGTTGTCAATCCTTTCACGGTCACGAACAAGAGAGGGATCTAATAGAGATAGGTATAAAAGATAAGTAAAATAGTAAAATAAAGTAAATATAAATAAATTGCAGCAAGGTATTATCGATGCAACAAACCCTGGGTCTGTTGCCCAGACCGTGCACAGGCCTAAAAGCGCGAGGTTGCAACATCCAAGTCAAGATCAAGTTGAAGAGATGACTCTTTGAGGAATCAAAGGGCAGATCAAGAAGACCAAGACAAGCTAAATGAGCAAGACACCACTAAGGGAAAGCCTCCCATGCCGGGAAGGCGAGCCTGGCGAGGTCGAGGTGGCCCCGAAGACAAGCCTCAAGACCGTCTCGGTAGGCCTGCCCGGCACGACGAAGGCAAACTACCCCGCCCAAGCTCCACCGCTCCACCTCACAGCGACGCAAGTCATCGATCGGTGCGGTGTCAAGCCCCCAAGTGACTAAGTGGATGTTATTTGGCATGTGACAGCCACTTCCTTTGGAAATCATCTCTAAATGACACCCATCCAGAGACGTGTCAAGCAGACAAACGAGAAGGTGGCCGAGAAGCCCGGCAAGGCTTGCCGGGTATGCCACGATGTGACACTAAGCATCGCATTTAATGCCCTCGGCTCTGTCTGCAGAGTTAGGTATGATGGCACTATTCACTATCTAATCAGTACACAATGACTGATTTGCCATTGTGGTGACCCCTTGATCTATAAAAGGAGGGCCATGGCAACCATAGAAAGGATTCAGACCCTTGTACACTTGTACGCGCGTAGCTGCTCTCGCCCCGAGGCAACCCTGCCAGGCAAGAGCGTTGTGTTTCCACTGTAACCCACCATCAATCCACCAAAGCAGGAGTAGGGTTTTACGCCTCGCGGTGGCCCGAACCTGGGTAAAACTGCCCGTGTGATCTCTGTCATGCTGTGCTACGTTCTCCGCTCTTTGTGCAATGCGCTCATCCCCCTGCCGAACCGCAAGGGCCTGATGGCCCCATAGGTGGCCATGGTTTCCCACGACATCTTTGGTGCGCCAGGTAGGGGGAAGCGCTTGTGCTAACCCGAGAAGCATACGCAGCGCGTCATTATCTTCATCATCTTCACCATCTTCTTCATCGATGGCTCCATCGTCCATGGCGCCCAAGAAGAAGCCTGGTGCTGCGGCCCATCCGTCCACTTCGAAGGCCCCGTCGCACGCGGCCGTTGATGCCGCGGGGGCTGCGAGGATGCACGGAGACATGGACGCTGCGGGGGACGTGGCCGGCGCAGGCGGCGGCGTCACCACCTCCCCTGCGGCCGAAACGAGGGCAGAAGGCACCGGGGAAGGACATCACCAATGGCATCCCAGCGGCCATGCTCCACGAGGTACGGGTGGAGAAATCATTCCGTCTGCACCTCTCTGCCCGGCCGAAGGCACAGCCGTAGCGGTGGCACTCGCTCTGGGGCGAATCGCAGCTCTCCGGCCGCTCCCGCTGTGGGTGCGGCCGTAGGGCGTGCGCCACTCCCAGAACGAGTTGACGTAGCCGATGCGCTAAACGGAGCCGCTGGCCCCCAAGCGCCTCCACCTCATCACCATGCCACCCTGGCGACGCGGTCACGAGACGAGACCATGGCGCGGCTACTACCGGCACCATAATGAGCCAGGCGACGCTACGGTCTATGTCGTCATCCATGCCAAGCACTGCTTTGGAGGCCATTGCGCGGGCCCAGCTGCTGTTGAGATTTCCGCCGGCAGCTGATCAGATATATGAGTGGAGAGCCACCATTCAAAGCCTGATTGGTTTCGCCGAGGCGGGAGGATCACAGCGAGCTGGCCCGCCACGGCCTCCCCAGGTGATGACGATGGCCCGCGCTGCTGGCCGTGCCTAAGGGGCCACCCCCACGGTGCAGTCCCCTTTGTGGCAGCCTGCGCAGGGGCCATAGCCGGGGCCACGCAATCAAGAACCTGATGATGCCTCGATGGCTTTGTCTGACCCTCGAGCACGTCAAGGCCAACGGCGAGTCCTGGAGGAAAGGCAAAGGGAAGGCGCGCGCATCACCATCGAGCGACGCCGCGACACCCACCGCCAGTCCGATAGGCACAATGGCCCTGACGTCGACAAGCCTACTTTCGGTGAAGGTGGGTACCAACCTTTCGAGGTTGGGTGCCCCGCCTTCACTCGTGAGTTGCAACAAGTCCGTTGGCCATCTACCCGCACATTCAAGCCAGAAATACCAGAGAAGTACGACGGGAAACTAAACCCAGCAGAGTTCTTGAGCATCTACACCATCGCTGTTCAAGCTGTCGGGGGAAGAGACGAGAAGGTGTTCGGCAACTACTTCCCTCTGGCACTCAAGACAAATGTGTGGTCTTGGCTAATGCACCTGCAGGAGAACTCCATTTCGACCTGGGCTGACCTGTGCCATGAGTTTGTTGGCGCCTTCACGGGCGGCCATCAAGAACCAGGGCGGCCCAGCGACTTGCAGCTCCTCCCGCAGAAGGAAGGAGAGACCCTGTGGAAGTACATGCAGAGGTTCAGCCGAGTACACAGGAACATTCCAGACATCCACCCGGCAGGTGTGATAGCTGCATTCCAGTCCAACGTGCGCAATCGTCGGATACGTTCCAAGATGAATGTTTGACTGCCCAAGACTGTGAAGGAGCTTTACACTCTAGTGGATAAGTGTGCTCGGGTAGAGGAGGGGAGACGGCTCCCCGGTGAAGAGGATGGCGTCGACATCGACTTAGAGGATGACGACGAGGCCACCAGTTAGAAGAAGAAGAACAAGAAGCGCAACAAAAGGTGCAAGGATAAGGCAGCGATGACTGTTGAGGGATCAGGCACACCTAGTACCGGCAAGAAGGCCAAGACTGAAGTTCCCGGCAAGGAAGTTGCCGCGTGCAACGATTGCCGGGAAACTGCGGCTGCAGAGAAGGTTGGGAAAGGTGATGGGCCGTACTGCAAGATCCATCGGACCAAGGGCGACGATCTCCAGGAGTGTCATCAGGTTGAGCAACTCGTCAAGAAGCATAGGGCTGAATACGAGAAGCGTGATAAGGAGAAAGGCGAAGATGGGGCTGTCGGGAAAGGACGAGGCGGCAGAGCAAGCCACCCCGGCAAGGCTCCTCAGAATCAAGGGAAACCCGCTAGAGGCCGTAAGAAGACGGATTGCAATGATGAGAGTGATGGAGGAGATGAAGAGGAAACCAGTGAGCAGGATTTCTAGAAAGCCACTGACGCCCTGTGCATTGACGGGGGTGCATCTTTGCACTCCTCTCACCGCCAACTTAAACAGTGGGCGCATGAAGTCAATGCCGTGGAGCCAGCGGTAGATTCTCGAAAGCCGCTCAAGTGGTCCCACACGCCCATCATCTTTGACGAAGAGGATCACCCTGACTGCACCACTGGGGTAGGGTGCTTGGCGTTGTTGGTCTCACCAACAATCCGCAACCTCAAGGTCACAAAGATGTTGGTGGACGGTGGGGCCAGGTTGAATCTGATTTCTCCAAAGGTCATTAGCAAACTTCAGATTGCAGAGGAAGAGCTCAAGGTTACTGGCACGTTTCAAGGGATCAACCCCGGCAGGAGTCGTCCTAAGGGGAAGATCATGCTATCGGTGATGTTCGAGGGGAGTTAAACTACCGGACTAAGAAGATCGTATTTGATGCGGTTGACCTCCCCCTGCCATATAATGGAATCCTTGGCCGCCTAACCCTGGCCAACTTCATGGCGGCATCCCACTATGCCTACAATACCTTGAAGATGCCAGGGCCGATAGGCGTTATTTGCATTCCTTCAGACAAGAAGGATGCAGTCATTTGTGTGGACAAGATGTACCGGGAAGCAGTCACGGCAGAGGCCGCGGAAGCCAGTGTTCCCGCCAAGGAAAACAAGAAGAAGAAGAAGAAGAAGAAGAGAGATAGCAAGGATGCCTGCAAGGAATTCGGGAAACGTGCCTCTTCGGAGTACGTTCCGCCCGTTGATGACGTGCCGAAGAGTTCCAATAGCAAGCGACCCAAGGCCGCTGCACCCGCTGTGAAAAAGGTCCCGGCAGGGTTGGCTGGCGCTGATGGTACCTTCACTATCAGTGCCACCATTGATGACAAATAGGAAAGCGCGCTCATTGCCTTCCTGCGGGCGAATATCGATGTGTTTGCCTGGCAACCATCTGATATCCCCGGTGTTCCCAGGGAGGTAATCGAGCACCACCTTGCTGTCTGCCCACATGCCCGACCTGTCAAGTAGAAGGTCTGGAAGTAAGCTTTGGAGCGGCAGCAATTCATTGCCAAGGAGATCAAGAAACTTGAGGCAGCTGGTCTGGTTAGAGGAGTACTGCATCCAACATGGTTAGCAAATCCTATGGTGGTATGCAAGGCTAATGGGAAATGGAGGCTTTGCATAGATTTTACAGATCTGAACAAGGCATGCCCGAAGGACCCATTTCCCTAGCCGCGCATCGACCAGATTGTGGATTCCACCTCCGGGTGTGACTCGCTCTCTTTTCTGGATGCATACTCTGGATACCACCAGATTTTCATGTCCAAGGAAGACGAGGAGAAGACCGCATTCATAACCCCATGTGGCACGTACTGCTTCGTACGGATGCCCTTCGGGTTGAAGCAGTACAGATTGGCTTTGAGTCCCAGCTGCACAGAAATGTTGAAGCTTACATGGATGATATTGTGGTCAAGACCAAGGACAGATCAACCCTCATCCAGGATTTGGAAGAAACCTTTGCTAGTCTATGTAAGATCAACTTGAAGCTGAACCCGGAGAAGTGCGTGTTTGGCATCCCTTCCGGCAAGCTACTTGGCTTCTTTGTGTCCCAACGGGGGATAGAGGCCAACCCCGGCAAGATCAAGGCTATCGAGCAGATTCAAGCACCCAAGACAGTTAAGGACAGGAGGTGTTTGAATGGATGTGTTGCCGTGCTTAGCAGGTTCATTTCCAAGTCTTCCGAGCGCGCCTTGTCGTTCTTCAAAATCTTGAAGAAGGCAGGGCCAATGGAGTGGACCCCGGAGGCAGACGCCATGCTACAAGATTTGAAGACCTATCTCTTCTTTGTGCCCACTTTGGTCGCTCCCAAACCACAAGAGCCGTTGCTGCTATACTTAGCGGCAACCAATCAAGTGGTTAGTGCAGCACTGGTGGCACAACAGGAAGTAGATGAAGCGGCAGCTACCGTCATCCCCTCTGGAGAAGGAAGTGAACCCATACCGTCAAGACCAGAGTCAGTCCAAAGTGAAGAAAGGCAGGGCAGTGGAAGCAGTTCTATGGTCGCGGCAAAGAAGAAAGTGGTGCAGCGCCCAGTGTACTTCGTCAGCTCCCTATTACAGGGGGCTAGGTCAAGGTACTCTGGCATGCAAAAGTTGATTTTTGGCCTCATCATGGCCTCAAGGAAACTGTGCCACTACTTCCAAGCCCACGAGATCACGGTTGTCACCCGCTTCCCCTTGCAATGCATACTCCGGAACCCTGAGGCCACCGGCAGGATTGTGGAATGGGCTTTGGAGTTGTCCAGCTTTGGTTAAAAGTTTGAAAGCATGTCAACCAATCAGAGCAGAGCACTAGCAGAATTCATTGTAGAGTGGACGCCAACCACTGATGAAGAAGTGTTGGAGACAGTTATCCCCGGCAAGGAGGTGCCCCAAGAATGGATTATGTATTTCGATGGTGCCTTCTCCCTACAAGGTGCAGGAGCTGGCATACTTCTCGTTGCCCCCACTGGGGAGCACCTGAAGTACTTCGTCCAGATGCATTTCCCCCGGGAGGAGACAATACTGCAGAGTATGAAGGGCTCATTGCCGGGCTCAGGATTGCAACAGAACTGGGAATCAAGAAGCTGATCATCCGCAGAGACTCGCAACTTGTGGTGAGACAAGTGAACAAGGATTACCAATGTCCATTGATGGAGGCCTACATTGAGGAAGTGAGGAAGTTGGAGGAGTGCTTTGACGGATTGCAAACAGAGCACGTACCCCGTGCGGAAAACTGCATCGCTGGTCGTCTGTCGAAGTGCGCTGCGCAAAAACTCCCTGTGGAACCAGGGACTTTTGTTCTCCATCTGAATCAGACCTCCGTATCCCTAGCAACAATCGCCAGAAAGAGGAGGAAACTAGACTCTGGCAAGCCTCTCCCGGCAGAGCCTCCTAAGGCCCCCGACAGAGGGCTTGGCGGGAACAACTCCCCTTCGATCACTGAGTTCCACCCTCCCGCCAGACCACCGGTCCCTGCGGTCGAGGAATGCGCTCCGACGAATGAGGAGGTGCCGCTAGTCCTCATTGCCGAGCCCCAGGCTCCAACTTGGGCGCGGCACATAGTCCATTCCCTCCAAACTGGAGAACTTCCCGAGGAGCAAGAAGAAGCTGAAAGAGTACCCAGAGGGCCAGTATGTATCAGTTCATTGACGACATGCTGTATAGAAGAAGGCCCAACGATGTGAAATTGAAGTGCATTTGCCTAAAGGAAGGAAAGGAATTGTTGGCAGACATACAAAAGGGTATGTGCGGCTCACACATTGGATCGAGGGCTCTGGTTGGAAAAGCCTTTCGGCAAGGATTTTACTGGCCCACGGCCCTCCAAGATGCAGTTGAGTTGGTCACCAAAGTTGAAGCCTGCCAGTTCCATTCCAAGAGTATCCATCTGCCTGCCCAAGCTCTTTAGACAATCCCTTTGTCATGGCCGCTTTCGGTCTGGGGGCTCGACATCTTGGGTCTCTTCCCCCGTGTTACCGGGGGCTTTGAATTCTTGTTCATTGCAATCGACAAGTTTACAAAGTGGCCGGAATTAGAGCTCGTGAGAAAGGTGACTGCTCAGTCAGCTATCAAGTTCTTGAAAGGATTGGTGTGCCGCTTCGGGGTCCCTGCCCGAATCATCACCGACAATGGCACCCAATTCATGAGCCACGCCTTCATGCAACATGTTCATGCCCTCGGCAGCAAAATCTCATTCGCCTCTGTCGCTCATCCAAGGAGCAACGGGCAAGCTGAGAGGGTGAACGCTGAAGTGTTGAGAGGACACAAGACAAGAACATTTGATAAGCTACTGAAGTGTGGCAGGCGATGGATCGACGAGCTGCCGGTGGTTCATTGGTCCCTCAGAACGACACCAAATCGAGCTACCGGGCAGACTCCCTTCTCTCTAGTCTATGGGGCAGAAGCAGTTATCCCCACAGAACTCATTTACGGGTCACCTCGAGTGCTTGCCTATGATGAAGTGGCGCAAGAACAGCACCAGCGTGACGAAGCTGTGCTACTCGAGGAGAACCGTCTCCGGGCTGCTACGCATGCCGCACGCTAGCAGCAAGCCCCGCGTCACGATCACAGTCGCAGGGTTCTTGCCCGGAGTTTTGAGGAAGGTGACCTTGTCCTTAGGCACATTCAGTCCGCTAAGGGTACAAACAAGTTGACACCGAAATGGGAAGGCCCTTACCGGGTAGTACGAGTCACCAGACCTGGCGCATTCCGTCTGGAGACTGGAGATGGCATTCAATTGCAAAACTCATGGAACATTGAGCATCTCCGTAAGTTCTACCCGTAAGGCACGGCTATCAAGCCCTGCCCAGCAGCCACCCTTTTGTACAGGCCTTGCCGATGCTGCATGTAACCCCTTGTACAAAGTCAGGCACAGACCCTGAGCAGCAGAGAAATAAATGAAGCACTGGGGGCCCCTGAACCTTGCATGCATAAGCATATCATGAGCATAGCATGATCATGTAGATCAGATCGCACATGGCATCATTTTCATCTGCACTAGGTTGCAGGGCTCTTACCGTGGACTTGGTCCCGAAGAAGAGAAGAGAAGACAAGCCTACGTTGCGATCCCCGGCAAGCGAAACAGATAAGTTTTATCTCTTATCCATACGTGTTCTGTGAAGAGAAACTTGTGCATATGAAAACGTCGCCACCTTTGAAACCTAGGTGCTCCCATCCCTTGACTCGAACGTTGCTTCGGTCAGGATGGTTGTAGTGGCCTTTGGCGGAAAAGATTTGGCGGGGGGCTGGTCCCTCCCTGTGGTTTGTGCCCGGTAGGCCTTGCCCCGCGGCAATGAACTGAGGGTACCGACAGGATAGCCTGCCGGGGAAAACTTGTTTACTTTAATGTATAGAGGCATTTCACCTCTGCATGGATATGTTACATGCACAAGTACCCGGCAAGGCTTATCTTTTTCATTAATATGCTGATTAACAAGTACAAATCTTACAAAACACAGACATGGATAAAGAAGATTACATAATTTAGACCAAATTTTGGCAAATGCCTACATATTTTAGATTGAAAAAAGATAAGTGCCCCGTGATGCCCTTTCTTGTCCCTCTCCTCCTAGGCACTGCGGTGGGAGGCGAAGAGGGCGAAAAGAGCGCCTGGACAGGAGCCTAGCCTAACCCCGTCAGGCCCATTGGAAAGGAGCCTGGTGGGGCGGGAAGGCGTAGGCGAAGGTGATGGTGAAGAGATCAGCGGAGATGACCCACCAGCTACCACCACCAGGGCCAGCAGGACGCGGCAGGGCGAACGGAGCTGCAGCCCACGAGGAAGCCTGCCGGGGTCCAGCTGGAAGGCTGCTGGAGGATCCCGGGGCACCACTCCCACCTCTGCATCCAACTCCCCAGCAGATCGCCTTGCCGAGAAACGAGTACAGGTGCAGATATTGGTGCCCCTGGCCTGACGCTGACGGTGCGGCTCGTGCTCAGCTGGAGTCAGAGCCGTCGTCCTCCCCATCGGCGCCGTCATCATCACAGTCACTGTCCTCGTTGTCGCTGTCGCTCGAGGAGGAGCTTTCGTCGTCGGTCGAGCTCTCCGCGCAGCACCCTAAGCGAGCACCTGAGCACCCAAAGACCTTGACGGAGAGCAGGTCGGCCTCCATTAATTTAAAATGGAGGACATGCCCCTCCGACAAGCTATGGGTGTGAGCAAAGGTCTTCCAGCCGCGTCGAAAGAACATGACATTAGGGGCAGGAAAATCGACATCCACCCGCATGCCACCATTCCCGCAACCCCTCATGTGCAGCTTCAATGCGTGCGGCTGTTCGAGCTCCATCGCCCTCGCGAATGGAGTGGGGAGCCGGAGGCGGCCGCGCAGAGGCTTGTAAAATCTGATGATGAACTCCAGGGGTTGGTCTCCAACATGGCCTTTCGTCGGGGGAGGGGCGGCCGATGGGGGTGCATTCAGAGCGCCACCCCGTCCTCCTCGGCCCCGGGTACCACGACGTCGACGACCTCGCCCCCTCCCACCTCCTCTCGCGGCGGGCTCTGCCCCCGCATCTTCGGAGGGAGGAGGGAGATGCTGTCAAGCAGAAGTTCTCGTCGCCGCCACTAGAGCAGCGCCGCACCCCCGACCTCTCGCCATGGTGGGTGAGGACTGCTGCAAGAATGGAAGGAGAAGGATGTGTGGAAAAACGCCTTGGCCCATGTTCCCTTTTTATAGGCAAGCGGGGCAGGGGGCTAGATTTTTTCATGAAGGTAGCCGCCCCATTCGTCCAGTCCAGCTCCTCCTCGCCATTAACGGCTCGAGGAATCAAGGCCGACCCCCTACACCAATCCGCGATGCCTGGCTTTCTGTCACAGTGCTCATTCCCGCGCCCTATGCATCCGCCACCAACTTTGCGCAGTGCATGCAATACACGTGGCGGAGACGCTTGGGGCGGGAAAGATAATGGGGTGGTGGTTACTGCCCCGTGAACGTCGGACGTGGGTACCCCACGGATCGTGGCCCATTATCTCTCCCACTACAATTGGAATTACGCGACGAGCGGGAGAATCGGAAACTGACCTGGGCTCAGGTTAATGAAGAAGCAAAGAAGATCTCAAAGGACAAGCAACTGCTACCCTCTTGCCTGTGCACTGGATAGGGCCTACCCCGATGACGCCCGGCAGTGCGTTCGGGCCAGGCCCGGGGGCTCCTATCGGTGCAACAAACCCTGGGTCTATTGCCCAGGCCGTGCACAGGCCTAAAAGAGCGAGGTTGCAACATCCAAGTCAAGATCGAGTTGAAGACATAACTCTTTGAGGAATCAAAGGGCAGATCAAGAAGACCAAGACAAGCTAAATGAGCAAGACACCACTAAGGGAAAGCCTCCCTTGCCGGGCAGGCGAGCCTGGCGAGGTCGAGGTGGCCCCGAAGACAAGCCTCAAGACAGTCCCGGCAGGCCTGCCGGGCACGACAAAGGCAAACTACCCGGCCAAAGCTCCACCGCTCCACCTCACAGCGACGCAAGTCATCGATCGGTGCGGTGTCAAGCCCCCAAGTGACTAAGTGGCTGTTATTTGGCACGTGGCAGCCATTTCCTATGGAAATCATCTCCAAATGACACCCGTCCAGAGACGTGTAAAGCAGACAGATGAGAAGGTGGCCGAGCAGCCCGGCAAGGCTTGTCAGGCATGCCACAATGTGACACTAAGCGGCGCATTTAATGCGCTCTGCTCTGTCTGCAAAGTTAGGTATGATAGCACTGTTTGCTATCTAATGAGTACACAATGACTGATTTGCCATTGTGGTGACCCCTTGATCTATAAAAGGAGGGCCATGTCAACCATAGAAAGGATTCAGACCCTTGTACACTCGTACGCGCGTAGCTGCTCTCGCCTCGAGGCAACCCTACCGGGAAGGAGCACTGCGTTTCTACCACAACCCACCATCAATCCACCAAAGCAGGAGTAGGGTTTTACGCCTCGCGGCGACCCAAACCTGGGTAAAATAGCCCGTGTGATCTCTGCCATGATGTGCTACGTTCTCCGCTCTTTGTGCAATGTGGTCATCCCCCTTGCCAAACAACAAAGGGCTAATGGCCCCATAGGTGGCCGTGGTTTCCCACGACAGGTATTTTTGGGTTTTTTGGTTTATAGATCTGAGAATATATGATGGAAAATAGACCCGGGGGCCATATGTTTCACTAGAGGCTTCTTTGTTGAAGAAAACATATGGTGGGTAAACAAATTACTGTTGAGCAATTGATAGAAAAGCGCATAGTTATGAAGACATCTAAGGCAATGATCATGAATATAGGCATCACGTCCGTGACAAGTAGACCAAAACAATTCTGCATCTACTACTATTACTCCACACATCGACCAACTCCTGCCTGCATCTAGAGTATTAAGTTCATAAGAACAGAGTAACGCCTTAAGCAAGATGACATGATGTAGAGGGATAAACTCAAGCAATATGATATAAACCCCATCTTCTTATCCTTAATGGCAACAATACAATTTGTACCTCGCTACCCCTTCTGTCACTGGGTGAGGACACCGCAAGATTGAACCCATCACAAAGCAACTCTCCCATTGCAAGAAAAACCAATCTAGTTGGCCAAACCAAATCGATAGATCGGAGAGAAATACAAAGCTATCTCAATCATGCATAAAAGAGTTCAGAGAAGACTCAAATAATATTCACAGATAATCTGAACATAAATCCACAATTCATCGGATCTCAACAAACGCACCGCAAAAGAAGATTACATCGAATAGATCTCCAAGAACATTGTATTGAGGATCCAAGAGAGAGAAGAAGCCGTCTAGCTACAAGCTATGGACCCGTACGTCTGTGGTAAACTACTCACACATCATCAGAAGGGCAACAAGGTTGGTGTAGAGGTCCTCCATGATCGAATCTCCCTCCGGCGGAGTGCCCGAAAAGGCCCCAAGATGGGATCTCGCGGGAACAGAAGCTTGCGGCGGTGGAAAAGTATTTTTTTGTGCCCTCTAGTATAGGGGGAATATTTGAGAATATATAGTGGAAGAATTAGGGTTGGAAGGTCTTCGAGGGGCCCACAAGCCCTGGGGGCGCCCCCCTAGGGTGCGCCCCTACGGCTTCTGGCCTCCTCGTAGGGCTTCTGGCCTCCTCTCCAAGTCTTGTGGGTTTCTTCTGGTCCAAGAAAAATCACCGTAAAGTTTTATTCCATTTGTACTCTGTTTGGTATTCCTTTTCTTTAAAAGTCAAAAAACAAGGGAAAAACAGAAACTAGCACTAGGCACTAGGTTAATAAGTTAGTCCCAAAAATAATATAAAATAACATATTAATGCATATAAAACTTTAAACCCTAACATATTATAGCATGGAACAATAAAAAATTATAGACACGTTGGAGACGTATCAAGCACCCCCAAGCTTAATTCCTACTCGTCCTCGAGTAGGTAAATGATAAAAACAGAATTTTTGATGGGAAATGCTACCTAACATATTTATCAATGCAATTTTCTTTATTGTGGCATGAATATTCAGATCCATAGGATTCAAAACAAAAGTTTAATATTGACGTAAAAACAATAATACTTCAAGCATACTAATATAGCAATCATGTCTTCTCAAAATAACATGGCCAAAGAAAGTTATCCCTACAAAATCATATAGTATGGCTAAGCTCTATCTTCATCACACAAAATATTTCATCATGCACAACCCCGATGACAAGCCAAGAAATTATTTCATACTTTTAATGTGCTCAAGCTTTTTCAACTTTCACGCAATACATGAGCGTGAGCCATGGATATAACACTATAGGTGGAATAGAATATGGTGGAGGTTGTGATGAGAAGATAAAAAGGAGAAAGTCTCACATCAACTTGGCAAATTAGTGGGCTATGGAGATGCCTATTAATTGATATCAATGCAAGTGAGTAGGGGTTGCCATGCAACGGATGCACTAGAGCTATAAGTGTATGAAAACTCAAAATGAAACTAAGTGGGTGTGCATCCAACTTGCTTGCTCACAAAGACCTAGGGCAATTTTGAGGAAGCCCATCATTGGAATATACAAGCCATGTTCTATAATGAAAAAATCCCACTAGTATATGAAAGTGATAAAATAGGAGACTCTCTATCATGAAGAACATGGTGCTACTTTGAAGCACAAGTGTGGAAAAAGGATAGTAACATTGTCCCTTCTCTCTTTTTCTCTCATTTTTTTGTTTGGGCTCTTTGGCCTCCTTTTTTTTATTTTGGGCTCTTTGGCCTCTTTTTTATTTTTTTATATCCGGAGTCTCATCCCAACTTGTGAGGGAATCATAGCCTCCATCATCCTTTCCTCACATGGGACAATGCTCTAATAATGATGATCATCACACTTTTATTTACTTACAACTCAAGAATTACAACTCGATACTAGAACAAAATATGACTCTATATGAATGCCTCCGGCGGTGTACCAGGATGTGCAATGATCTAGCGTAGCAAGGATATCAAAAAATGGACAAGCCATGAAAATATCATGCTAGGTATCTTACGATCATGCAAAGCAATATGACAATGATGGTATGTGTCATAATAAACGGAACGGTGGAAGTTGCATGGCAATATATCTCGGAATGGCTATGGAAATGCCATAATAGGTAGGTATGGTGGCTGTTTTGAGGAAGGGTATATGGTGGGTTTAATGCACCGGCGAAAGTTGGGCGGTACTAGAGAGGCTAGCAATGGTGGAAGGGTGAGAGTGCGTATAATCCATGGACTCAACATTAGTCATAAAGAACTCACATACTTATTGCAAAAATTTATTAGCCATCAAAGGAAAGTACTAATACGCATGCTCCTAGGGGGATAGATTGGTAGGAAAAGACCATCGCTCGTCCCCAACCGCCACTCATAAGGAAGACAATCAAAAAATAAATCATGCTCTGACCTCATCACATAACGGTTCAACATACGTACATGCTTCGGGAATCACAAACTTTAACACAAGTATTTCTGCCAATCCATAATTACTCACTAGCATGACTCTAGTATCACCTTCTTTATATCTCAAAACAAATGCAAGGAATCAAACTTCTCATATTATTCAATGCTCTTATATGAAAGTTTTTATTATATCCCTCTTGGATGCCCATCATATTAGGACTAAATTCATAACCTAAGAAAATTACCGTGCTGTTTAAAGACTCTTAAAATAATATAAGTGAAGCATAAGAGTTCATCAATTTCTATAAAATAAAACCACCTCCGTGCTCTAAAAAGATATAAGTGAAGCACTAGAGCAACTACCTAGCTCAAAAGATATAAGTGAAGCACATAAAGTATTCTAATAAATTTATGATTAATGTGTGTCCCTCCCAAAAGGTATGTACAGCAAGGATGATTATGTTAAACTAAAAAGCAAAGACTCATATCATACAAGACGCTCCAAGCAAAACACATATCATGTGGTGAATAAAAATATAGCCTCTAGTAAATTTACCGATGGATTGAAGACAAAAGAGGGGATGCCATCCGGGGCATCCCCAAGATTAGATGCTTGGTTTCCCTTGAATATTACCTTGGGGTGCCTTGGGCATCCCCAAGCTTAGGCTCTTGCCACTCCTTATTCCGTGGTCCATCAAAACTTTACCCAAAACTTGAAAACTTCACAACACAAAACTCAACAGAAAACTCGTAAGATCCGTTAGTATAATAAAATAAATCACCACTTTAGGTACTGTTGTGAACTCATTCTAAATTTATATTGGTGTTATATATACTTTATTCCAACTTCTACATGGTTCATACCCCCCGATACTAACCATAGATTCATCAAAATAAGCAAACAACACATAGAAAATAGAATCTGTCAAAAACAGAACAGTCTATAGTAATCTGGAAATTTTGTATACTTCTGTAACTCCAAAAATTCTGAAAATTTAGGACAACCTAGAAAATTTGTATATAAATCTTGGGTAAAAAATTCATATCAAAATCACGTTTATGTGATTTTTTAAATTTCTGGCAATGAGCGCAAAAGTTTCTGTTTTTCAGCAAGACCAAATCAACTATCACCATAGACCATCCCAAAGGTCTTACTTGGCTCAAACACTAATTAAAACACTAAAACAAAATTAATACAGAAGTAATAATGTGTATTTATTGAAAAACAGGAACAAAAACAAAAAACACAAAATAAAAATTGAAATGCCTCCCAACAAGCGCAATTGTTTAACGCCCCTAGCTAGGCATAACACATAGATCTAGGTATTGTCATCTTTGGTATGCAATCCATAAGTGGCCCTCATAATAGATTCATATGGCAACTTAATTTTCTTTCCTGGAAAGTGTTCCATGCCCTTCCTTAAAGAAAATTGAAATCTAATGTTTCCTTCTTTCATATCAATAATTGCACTAATCGTTCTAAGGAAAGGTCTACCAAGAATAATAGAGCATGTAGGATTGCAATCTATATCAAGCACAATAAAATCTACGGGCACATAATTCCTATTTGTAACAATAAGAACATCATTAATCCTTCCCATATGTTTCTTAATAGTGGAATCCGCTAGATGCAAATTCAAAGAACAATCATCAAATTTCTGGAAACCTAGCACATCACAGAGTTTTTGGAATAGTGGAAATGCTAGCACCCAAATCACACAAAGCATTGCACTCATAATTTCTAATTTTAATTTTAATAGTAGGTTCCCACTCATCATAAAGCTTTCTAGGGATTGAAACTTCCAACTCAAGTTTTTCTTCAAAAGATTTCATCATAGCATGAACAATATGTTTAGTAAAAGCTTTATTTTGAATATAAGCATGAAGTGAATTAAGCATGGATTGCAACAAGGAAATACAATATATTAAAGAAAAATTATCATAATTAAAGTCCTTGAAATCCAAAAGAGTGGGTTCATCACTACTTAAAGTTTTTACCTCGCCAATCCCACTTTTATCAAATTTTTCATTAAGATCGTCACCCTCCAAATTATTGGGACGCCTTCTAGCTAAAGTTGACTCATCTCCAGTCCCATATTTATCAAGTTTTATATTAGCAAACAAAGATTCAATAGGAGTCACACCAATCACTTTAAGATCTTCATCATTATTATCACAAAAACTAGAAGAACATGCTTTTTCTAGCCAATCTCTCTTAGCACGCATCCTAGCGGTTTTCTCTTTACTTTCATTAATAGAAATTTTAATAGATTTCAGAGACTCACTAATATCAATCTTAGGTGGTATAGATCTAATATTAAAATAATCAATCTCATGAGAAATTCTATCAACGTCCCTAGCCAAATCATCAATCTTAAGCAATTTTTCTTCTACCATAGCATTAAAAATCTTTTGAGAATTAATAAAATCTTTAATATTATTCTCAAGATCAGAGGGTATTTTATTATAATTTCCATAAGAATTGTTGTAGGAATTACAATAATTATTAGAGGAATTACTAGGAAACGGCCTAGGGTTGAAATTACTTCTATACGCGTTATTACCAAAATTGTTCCTACCAACAAAATTCACATCCATAGATTCATTATTATTCCCAATCAAAGTGGACAAAGGAATATCATTAGGATAAATATGAGCACTTTTAATAACAATCAATTTTATAAGTTCATCCATCTTTCCACTCACGGTATTAATTTCGTCAATCGCGTGCACTTTTTTACTAGTAGAAGATCTTTCGGTATGCCATTGATAGTAATTTGCCATAATATTATCTAGGAGTTTAGTAGCTTCTCCTAATGAGATTTCCGTAAAAGTACCTCCCGCGGTGGAATCTAAAAGATTTCTAGATGCAAAATTCAATCCGGCATAAATTTTTTGTAAGATCATCCATAAACTTAAACCATGAGTAGGGCAATTTCTTATCATCAATTTCATTCTTTCCCAAGATTGGGCAACATGTTCATGATCAAGTTGATTAAAATTCATTATATCGTTCATAAGGGAGATGATCTTAGTGGGAGGAAAATACTAGGAAATAAAAGCATCTTTACACTTGTTCCATGAATCAATACTATTTTTAGGCAAAGATGAAAACCAAGTTTTAGCACGATCTCGTAGTGAGAACGGAAATAGCTTCAATTTAACAATATCATTATCCACATATTTTTTCTTTTGCATATCACACAATTCAACGAAAGTATTTAGATGGGATGCAGCATCTTCATTAGGACTACCAAAAAATTGATCTTTCATAACAAGATTCAACAAAGCGGCATTAATTTCATAAGATTCCACACTAGTGGCGGGAGCAATCGGAGTACTAATAAAATCATTATTATTAGTGTTGGAAAAGTCACACAACTTGGTATTTCTTGAGACATCATGACAAAACAAGCAATCTAACACACAAGCAAACAAAAAGCAAACAAAAAGACGAACAAAAGAAGGCGAATAAAAAGGCAAATATATTTGTGTTTTTCTGAAAATGGTTTAGAAGTGGGGGAGAGGAAAACGAGAGGCAAATGGCAAATAATGTAAGTGCAAGATATGATAGTTATCCTGTGTGCCGAAGGTGATCGGAAGGTGCACCTGCCCCAGGGGTGTGGTCAATCCGTCCGTCACCCAAGAGAAGGGCTTGGTGGGCATCAGCTGGTTGTAGGGCACTTGGAGCGTCTCGAAGGTCATGATGGAAATCACGTTGAGGCCAGCGCCCCCATCGACGAGGGTCTTGGTGACCGAGACATTGCTGATGGTGGGAGGGCACAGCATGGGAAGGGCGCCAGCGGTGGCCGAGTGCTACTTCTTGAGCTTGCGTTGATTTTTCCCTTGAAGAGGAAAGGGTGATGCAACAAAGTAGAGATAAGTATTTCCCTCAGTGAAGAACCAACGTATCAATCTAGTAGGAGGCACAAGCAAGTCTCCAATATATGCACCTGCACGAACTAACAAACACTTGCACACAACGCGAAAAAGGGGTTGTCAATCCCTTCACAGTCACGAACAAGAGTGAGATCTAATAGAGATAGGTATACAAGATAAGTAAAAGAGTAAAATAAAGTAAATATAAATAAATTGCAGCAAGGTATTTTTGGGATTTTTGGTTTATAGATCTGAAAATATATGATGGACAATAGACCCGGGGGCCATAGGTTTCACTAGAGGCTTCTGTGTTGAAGAAAAGATATGGTCGGTAAACAAATTACTGTTGAGCAATTGATAGAAAAGCGCATAGGTATGAAGACATCTAAGGCAATGATCATGAATATAGGAATCACGTCCATGACAAGTAGACCGAAACGATTCTGCATCTACTACTATTACTCCACACATCAACCGACTCCTGCCTGCATCTAGATTATAAAGTTCATAAGAACAGAATAACGCATTAAGCAAGATGACATGATGTAGAGGGATAAACTCAAGCAATATAATATAAACCCCATCTTTTTATCCTTAATGGCAACAATACAATACGTGCCTCGCTACCCCTTCTGTCACTGGGTGAGAACACCGCAAGATTGAACCCATCACAAAGCACCTGTCCCATTGCAAGAAAAACCAATCTAGTTGGCCAAACCAAATCAATAGATCGGAGAGAAGTACAAAGCTATCTCAATCATGCATAAAAGAGTTCAGAGAAGACTCAAATATTAGATAATCTGATCATAAATCCACAATTCATCGGATCTCAACAAACACAGCGCAAAAGAATATTACATCGAATAGATCTCTAAGAACATCAAGGAGAACATTGTATTGAAGATTAAAGAGAGAGAAGAAGGCATCTAGCTACTAGCTATGGACCCGTAGGTCTGTGGTAAACTACTCACACATCATTGGAAGGGAAGCAAGGTTGGTGTAGAGGTCCTCTGTGATCAAATCCCCCTCCAGCGAAGTGCCGGAAAAGGCCCCAAGATGGGATCTCAAGGGAACAGAAGCTTGCGGTGGCGGAAAAGTATTTTTTTTGTGGCCTCTGGTATAGGGGGAATATTTGAGAATGTATAGTGGAAGAATTAGGGTTGGAAGGTCTCTGAGGGCCCCACAATCCCTCAGGGCAACCCTATGGTTTGTGGCCTCCTCTTAGGGCTTCTGGCCTCCTCTCCAAGTCTCATGGGTTTCTTCTGGTCGACGAAAAATTATCGTAAAGTTTTATTCCGTTTGGACTCCGTTTGGTATTCCTTTTCTGTAAAAGTCAAAAACAAGGAAAAAAACAGAAAGTGGCACTGGGCACTAGGTTAATAAGTTAGTCCGAAAAATAATATAAAATAGCATATTAATGCATATAAAACATCCAAAATAGATAATATAATAGCATGGAACAATAAAAAATTATAGATACATTGGAGACGTATCACCGAGCACCTGAGGTGGTCCTTGGAGTCGAAAGTGATTGCGTACTGAGACCACTTGAGGGGCCGCACTGCCTCGAGCCTCAGGAGGGCAGCATTCACCTCGCGAGAGAACTACTTGAAGAGGCGGCTTGATGCAGGAGCCTGAGCTCCGTCGAGGATGCAGGCTATCGTGTGAGACTCTTGGTAGCCCCCAACCCCTTGTTTTGCTGGTCATTGTCATTCCCGCTGGGGGCAGTGGCAATAGTGGAAGGCCTGTCTTGTCTTGAGGGCGTGCCTCACGAGGCTGATTGCGCCAGGCGCCATCGCGAGGCTGGCCGCGCCAGCCTTGGCTGGGGTTGCCGTTGCGGTTGTCCCACCGGCCGCCTCCACGGCCGAAGACACGGTCGTTGCAGTCGGGGCGACGGCCCAAGCGCTCGTTGTAGAGCACCTTGAGCTACTGACAGTCGTCGGTGTTGTGGGTGTGCATGTTGTGGTAGACACAAAACAGGCGGCTGCTCCCTTCGGGCTCTCCACGGTCACAGCCACGCTTCTGCTCGGGCTCCGCCGCTAGCACAGCAGGGTCCTTGAGGTTGACCTCCTTTACCCTTGGCCTTGCCGTCGTCGGGCGCGGCGTCGGAGTCATTGTGGATGAAGAGGCGGCCCTCTTCGGTCGTGGCACACTTGTCGGCGAGGTTGAACATTTCCAGTGTCATGCGGACGTCCTTGATGCCGTTAGTGAACGCCATAATGATGGTTTCATCCGAGGTGCGTGGGATCTTGTGCTGCTTCACGCGCCGGAGGTCGTTTATGGTGAGGGCGTGGTCATAGGTGCCCTTGAAGTTGGCGACAAACACCTCGTAGAGCTCGCTCCATGAAGAAATGGACTCCTCGGGCAGGTTCATGAACCAGGAGCGTGCCCCATCCTTGAGGGCCATTGGGAACCAGTTCGCCATGACCTTGTCATCTCCATTGGCCGCCTCGATACTCAACGCATAAAGCTGAAGGAACTCAGTGGGGTCGGGGATGCCATCATAGAGCGGCGGCAGATCTGGCTTGAACTTGACAGGCCAAACCACCCAACGCAGCTCACGGGTGAAGGCCCGGCAGCCCATGGTACTCATGGGCGGGCCCCGCGTGTGGGCGGCATGGTTTTGCGTTCTGCCTCCGCAACCTCCTGGATGGCTCCATCTTGGCGTTGTTGCCACTGCTCAAGGAGCACGCGCACGTCTGGCGGTGCGCGGTGGACGGTCTGGCAGCTGACCTCGTCTCGGGCCGGCGCAGGCGCCCTATGCGGCGGGTCACGTGGCCGCGCGTCGTGCCAGGGCTCGGTGTTGTCACTATGCAAGGGAGGAGGCGGAGGTGCACCGTGAGCCATGTCTCCAGCGCGGGATGTTGGAGGACGGAGCGAGTGGGAGGGAGCCGGGGCCTCACCCGCGGCGTTGCCGAGCTCGGTGATGCGGCCAAGCCAGGCGTCGTAGCCTTCATCGGCCAGACGGTAGCGCAGAAGCTCGCGCTCCTTGAGCAGCGCGGCCTGCGCGTTAACGGGCCCGCAACAAGCATGGGAGGATGAGGCCGTTGCCGGGGTGAGAGAAGGCGCATCGGTGCGGCCGTCCGCCTGCAGAGAAGGGTGCATAGAGAAGTCCTGCTGCTCGCGGGCGGCAGGGTTAGTGGCGGTGTTGGCAGCGGCCGAGGGGGAGTGGCGGCGGCCGCCACGGCCCGCAGGCTCCGTCGGGGCGACGCGAGCTGCTCGGTGCTTGGCACGGACACGGCGAGCATCGGCCATGGAGATGATGGAGCAGGAACCGGAATGAAGCGGGAGGATTTTGCCACACCCCTACCTGGCACGCCTAATGTTGGAACCTAGGCTCTGGGGACCCAAGAAAGGTTCGAACTCTAGGGTGTGCTCGCTGAACTCCACTAAGTCCGGCCCCTTAGCTCACAACCTCACAACCACGCTCCGGCGTGCCTGCGTGGGAGGGAAGAAGAACACAAATGGCAGTTTACCCAGGTTCGAACCACCTTGCGGTGTAGGACCCTACTCCCGCTTTGTGTGGATTGCCTCGCGAGGGAGGATGAATATGTGAGTACAAGTGGCCTTGGGAGGCTTCAGGAGCGGCTCCGGGATTGAGGGGTGGATGAACTCGACTGGATCTAGATCCTCTTCTATGGTGGTGGCCTAGCTAAACTTATACTAGCCTTGGTCCTCTTCCCCACGAAACTCTTGGCGGGAAGGGTTGCCACAATGGCCAAATTCGAAGGGGGACAAGGACAACAGTATAACTTATCCGGACTAAAGGTAATCTTCACCTGCCAAAGCTTCCTGCCATGATGCACCGGTGGGCTCGGCGATGACCTCCGTCCCGGCGAGCCCGCCGTCCTGGTCTTCTAGCACCAAGGCGGCAACCTTTGGAGATTGCCTCGGGAATTGCTGAGCTATCCTTGCCCCCTTAGCACGAAAGGGGAAAATATCCTTAGCCGCGCCCGCTGGCACTCTTCTGGCTCCACTCGTCGTGGCTCGCATCACCCACGTGCAGGGCGAGGCTGCTTGGCGAGCCTAGACATATCTGCCCTGTGAGGGGCCTCAGGCGGCTGCTTCAGGAGGCCGCCCTGCGCGAGGCCCTCGGGGAACTCCTGACGACGCCCGCAGACACGCACCTCATGAGGCGGGGGCCCTCGCGAGGGTCTTGCTCATGAAGCCTTGAAGGTGGGCCGTGTTGGGCCCACCCATGCGCCGTGCCTGGGCCGCAGGCAGACGGGCCTGGGTACCCCTAGTCCCACGGGCCCGACAGCATCACCGAGCTCCACAATGCCGCCGGAGATGCCCCGGCGCCCTCCCACTCGCTCCCCCTCTGCCGTCCCATGCCGGGGAGGTGGTGCACGATGCGCCTCCGCTACCTCCTCCGTGCAGCGATCCCGGCGAGCCGCGGCACGACGCGTGGGCGCGTGTCCTGTCCATCGCGCGCCGCATGATGCACGTGTGCTCCTCGAGCAGCATCGCCAGCGCCAGGACCAGGCTGTCCAGGAGGTCGCTACGGCCAGGCGCCAGAACCACACCGCCCTCGTAGGTGACGTTCCGTCGAGTGGTGTGGGCTGCCGAGCGTTCACCTGCGGACTATGTCGGCTGTTCTGGCCCATGAAGTTTAAGCCGGAACTGCCCCCGCGCTATGACGGCATTCCCAACCCTACGGAGTTCCTTTAGCTCTATGCGTTGAGCATCGAGGCGGCGAACAGCGACGACATGGTCATGGCGAACTGGTTCACCATGGCCCTCAAGGATGGCCTGCGCTCCTGTCTCATGAACCTTCCTGAGGCTTCAATCTCTTCATGGAGCGAGCTCCATGACCAGTTCGTCACTAACTTCAATGACATGCATGACCGCCCCCTCACCCTCAATGACCTGCAACATGTGTGGCAGCGCCCCGACGAGACCCTCCGCAAGTACATCCAACGCTTCAGCCAGGTAAGATTCCACGTGCCTCTGAGGCGGCCGTCATCTTGGCATTTTCCATTAGCATCACGAATGCTCGAGAACCTCACCATCAACGATGAATTGGACTCGGTGCTTAAGATGTTTGACCTCGCTGACAAGTGCGCCAAGGCTAAAGAAGGTCGCCTCTTCATCCACAACAACCCCGACTCAACGCTCGACGCCACCTAGGCTAAGGGCAAGGATGTCAAGTGCAAAGGCTCTGCCATACTTGTGGCGGAGCCTGAGCAGAAGCGCAGCCGTGATTGCGATGAACCCGAGAAGGACAACCGCTCGTTCTGCATCTACCAAAACATGCGCACCCACAACACCAAAGACTGTCAGGAGCTCAAGTCGCTCCATGACAAACGCTTGGGCCGTCGAGGTGACCGCAACGACCGCGGCACCGGTCGTAGAGGAGGCCGCAGCAGCGGCCGATGGGACAGCTGCAACGGCAATGGAAACCCCCGCTAAGGCTGGCGCGACGAGCCTCGTGAGGGCGCCTGGTGCGATCACCCTCGTGAGGGTGTCTGGAGCGATCAGCCTCGCGAGGCGAATCCTTATACCAACGTAGTCCTTCCACCGCTACCGCTGCCGCCCCGAAGGAATGACACCAATTAGCTTGACCAGGGTGCTGGGGGCTATCAGGAGCCTCATGCGATGGGCTGCATCCTCGGGGGAGCTTACGCCCCCGCGTCCAATCGCCTCTTCAAGCAGTTCTCTCGCGACGTGAACGCCGCCCTCCCGAGGTCTGAGGCTGCGCGGCACCTCCAGTGGTCGCAGTACGCCATCACCTTCAACTCCAAGGATGACCTCGGGTCCACGGCTGCCGCAGGTGCGCTCCCCATGCTGTTCAGCCCCACCATCAGCAATGTTGCGGTCACCAAGACCCTCATCGACGGGGGTGCTGGCCTCAACGTGATTTCCATCAAGACATTCGAGACACTCCAAGTACCCTACGACCAGCTGATGCTGACCAGGCCCTTTTCCGGGGTGACTGATGGGTCTACCATCCCCCTAGGGCAAGTCCGCCTCCCCACACCAAGCTCATCGATTTGACATGGTGCACATTAGCCTGCCGTACAATGCCATCATGGGGTACCCGGCACTCGCCAAGTTCATAGTGGCGACGCACCAAGGCTACAATGTCCTCAAGATGCCTGGCTGCAGCGGCGTCATCACTGTCACTTGCAATGAGAAGGACGGGGTCTGCTCCCTCGAGCATGCCCACAAGGTCTCCGTAGCCGCGCATTCTGATGGCGAGGACGCCATCAAGCCTCCCGAGGCTGCCCTCATGAAGAAGAATTTGCTGCTCTCCTAGGCCCGCACCGAGACGAAGAAGGCATTGGTTGACAGCAACAGCTGATGCTGACCAGGCCCTTTTCCGGGGTGACTGATGGCTCTACCATCCCCCTAGGGCAAGTGCGCCTCCCCACACCAAGCTCATCGACTTCGACGTGGCGCACATTAGCCTGCTGTACAATGCCATCATGGGATACCCGGCACTCACCAAGTTCATGGTGGCGACCCACCATGGCTACAACGTCCTCAAGATGCCTGGCTGTAGCGGCGTCATCACTGTCGCCTGCAATGAGAAGGACGCGGTCTGCTCCCTCGAGCACGCCTACAAGGTCTCCGTAGCTGCACATTCTGATGGCGAGGACGCCATCAAGCCTCCCGAGGCTGCCCTCATGAAGAAGAATTTGCTGCTCTCCTAGGCCCGCACCGAGACGAAGAAGGCATTGGTTGATAGCAACGGCTCAAACCCCGCCCTCACCATCGCCGCCTACCCACCTCCCGCATAGGAAGGCGCACTCATCACCCCCCTTTGGGCAAGCTCGGGTGTTTTCTCCGTGAAAGCATTTGGCCTGTCCCGTGTGCCAAGGGAGGTGGTCGAGCACCACTTAGCGGTGTGCCTCATCGCACGCCCCATCAAGCAAGAAGCGCGGAGCTAGCCACCCGAGAAGCAAGAGTTCAATGTCCAGGAAACCTACAAGCTGGAAGAAGCTGGAGCCATCTGTGAGGAGCGTCACCCCGTGCAACCCGCCAACCTGATCGTCGTCCCCAAAAAGGGCAGCGAGGGGCGTATGTGCGTCGACTCCGCGAGCCTCAATAGGGCCTGCCCTCAGGACCTCTTTTGGACATCACGTGTCTGCCGGGGCGCAGGGCTCGCCACCAACTACGCCTGCATGCCGTTTGGCCTCATGAATGCCGGCACCACCTTCCTAAGGCTAGCGCGAATTTCGTTGGGACCTCGCGAGCCCCCCGGGTGTCAAGAGCCCCTCAGCCCCTCACACTCCTAGAGCCTACGTACCCGCATGTGATTTTGGATTATTCAATTTGAGGGCGCCCCTCGGGCTGCGTCAACCTCAAGCTGATCCGTGCCGGACACGGCAGCCATATTTCTTTTTGGTTGTGTAATGAATCTCGTTGTTTATGCTCTGATAAGCTGTGCTTCCTACATAATCACGTGTAGGGTGTGACACTACTCTGAGAGCACCGTGCACATGCAGCCCCTCTCATGACCATTCTGTGAGCGGGGGCTAAGCACGACGCTTGTGCTCGGGTCCAACGCTATAGCATGCCACTAAACCCAAGTGTCCAAGCTCTGGCTCGCTGGCCACCCCCATGCACGCTACCTCATCGGGGTCCTTGGTGCCTTATCTCCTCATGCTATGGCCACGAGCGAGCAGGTGGGTGCGCGTCGCCTCCTGTTGTGGAAATTGTCGACATGCAGCTATCTCGGGAGTCAGCCGCTCGGGAGCCCAGCGGATAGTTCCTCGCGAGCCGGCCTACAGCAGACGCCTAGTCGCGAGGCCTCACGGAACGAAGACTTCAAAGGCCGAGTTTCGAGCAGCGCGCCTCATGAGCCGCACGGGCCCCTCGTCCCCGTGAAATGTAAGTCTAACCACCTCACCAGAAGCGACTGTCGTCACTAGAGTTCCCTCTTCTCATGACCTTGGTGAAGTCTGGCACCATTTTTTCTTCATGCGAGCCGCTTGCACGTCAAAGGGGGGCTCTCAGAGCATTGCGTCTCAGGAGCCCTCATTAGCTCTCGGTGCCCCTCACCTCCTGGCCTTGATTAGGCATCACGACCTGACATATAAGCGACGGCTGAGGTTCGCCCGGGGGCTGGGTCCTAACGACGTAGAGCACTTAGGCGAGCAAGAAAAAGAAGGGGGCAAAGCCTCACAAGGGGGCTTAAACGGGGAACACACATTTTGAACCACAAAAGCATTAAATTAACGGAAACTACTATTTTTCATACGCCCCCATGGGGCTTACCTCGATCCGGTGCAGGAAAGAAGACAACAAGAAGAGGGGAACCAGAAGCGGGGCGCGATCATCTTCAGGGCTCCACCCCTGGTGCTGGTTGCGCCATAGTCAGAGTCCTTGTCTTTGCTCTTGACATGCAGGGATCCATCACCCCTCTCACTTCCTCCGGAGGGGGGCGCGTCACTATCGTCATCACTAGTGGAGCCGCTGTAGTCCTCCTCCTCGCTCTCTGTGGAGCACCTCAGGTGGTCGCCAGTGACCCCGAAGATCTTCACGAAGAGCGTCGCAGCCCCGTCATATTTGAACCGAAGGACGTGGCCCCGCTTCAGGCTATAGGCAAGGGCGAGCGACTTTGTCGGTACAACAAACATTCATAGTTGTTGACCAGACCCATACATAGGCGTGCTAACGGTCATATATCCAGCATCCAATGGGTAATGCAAAACGAAACCAGAGAAGCCACTCTTCGTGAGATCAAGGAGCGTATCAAGAAGACCAAGCTAAAACATACATGGCAAGGATTCCAAGAGAAGCATCCTCCGCTGGCCAGGCAAGGCCGGCAGAGTCGATGCAGAACACAAGAGCGAGGGCAAACCCCTGCCAGCTGCGCCTCTGGGGCAACCAAACACCGAGGCGCACAGCCCTCCAAGATAGCCCGGCAAGTCCTGCCCCCGGCAGGCGTGGGCCAGCTACCACCGCTCCACCGCATCGCGACGCCAGTCACTTGTCGATGCGGTGTCGAGCCCTCCAGGTGATTAATTGGCTCTCACTAAGCACGTGGCAGCTCAATGATAAGAAAATCACACCCATTTGACACCCGTCCAGAGGCGTGTCAAGATGATAAGATGAGGATGATTAAGCGGCACAGCAGGATTGTCGGGATTCACCCTCAGCATGACACCTAGTAGTGCATTTAATGCACTTTGTCCTAACTGCTAGAGTTAGGTATGATAGTACTGTTAGCTATCTAATCACAAGATAATGTCTATTTTGCCATTGTGGTTACCCCTTGAGCTATAAAAGGAGACCCAAGGCAACCTAGAGAGGGATTCGAAACCCCTCACACTTGTACGCTCGTAGCAGCTCTCCCCAAGGACACCTTGCCGGGCTTGAGCGTTGTGTGCTGTCGTGTTTTCTCCATCCAATCCACCAAAGCAGGAGTAGGGTTTTATGCTTCTCAGCGGCCTGAACCTGGGTAAAAACCAACAGAGCCCCATCGTCGTGCTGCCTCATGGCTTCTGTTCTTCGTGCAACGTGATCTCCCCCATGCTGAACCATAAGGGGCTCATGGCCCCATAGGTGATCGTGTCCACCCACGACATCTTTGGCACGCCAGGTAGGGGAGGATCGCTTGCACGAACCAGAAGTTGCAAACAGCGCATCGATCTTCATCATCAACCTTTCCGTCCATGGCGCCCAAGAAGAAACCCGGCGCGATCGCACTTCCCTCCACTTTGAAGGCACCCTCGCATGCAGCCACGGACACCGTCGGCACCAAGGCAGCGTTGGATGAGGCGGGTGCCACTGGCCACATGACCGGTGCAGGCGGCGCCGCCGTTGTGTCCCCCGCGGCCGAAGCTGGAGCAGGCAACGCCGGGGATGGGTAGCACCAACAGCGTCCTAACGAGCTTGGCCCGGAAGCTGCAGGTGGAGGGGACACCCGCTCTCCACCTCCCCACCGCACTGGCGGACGCAGTCACAACAGTGAGACCCGCTCGAGCGCAAGCCACGATTTTCCGGTCCCGCCCATTATGGGCGTGGCTTCGAAGTGCATACCTTGCCTGGAGCGAGATGGGCAAGGCGGAGCGCCGAACGGGGCCGTCGACCCCCAGACACGCCCCACTCATCACTAGACCGCCTTGCCGACCGGTCCACGATGGCAAGACCACGGCGACGCTCCTATTGGTTCTACCAGGAGTCGAGCGATGTGGCGGTCCGCTTTGTTGGCCATGCCAAGCAAGGCCGCGGAAGCAATGACGTGAGCCCAGCTCCTGTTGAACTTTCTGCCAACACCTAACAAGATGGATGAGTGGAGGTCCACCATCTATAGGTTGATTGGCTTTGCTGAGGCCGAGAAATCACAGCGTGCGGAGCCATCACGATGCCGGCGAACGGCGACCGCACCCCGCAGCGACGGCCGTGCTGAGGGGACTGCAGCAACGGCACAATCCCCTCCGCGGCAGCAGGCCCAGCAGCAACCTCGGCGAGCTCAAAGAGTCGACAAGCCCGATGAGACGTCGATGGCTTCATCTAACCCTCAAACCCGTCGTGATTAGTAGCAAGTTCTAGAAGAACGGCGGAAGGAAGATGCGCGCGTCACCATAGAGCGACGCCGAGAGGCACGCCGTTAGTCTGACAGGCGCAATGGCCTAGACGATGACCAGCCCGCACCCAGTGCTGGCGGGTACTTTGCTTTCGAGGTTGGGTGCCCTGCCTTCACTCGTGATTTGTGGCAGGTCCACTGGCCATCTACCCGCGTCTTCAAGCCTGAGCTGCCGAAAAAATACAATGAAAAGTTAAACCCGGCAGAGTTTCTGGGCATATATACAATTGCCGTTCAAGCCGCCGGGGGCAGGGACGAGAAGGTGTTTGCCAACTATTTCCCTTTCGCACTTAAGCCAAATGTGAGATCATGGCTGACGCACCTGCCAGAAAACTCCATTTCATCATGGGCAGACTTATGCAATGAGTTTGTTGGCACCTTCACAGGTGGCCACCAAGAGCCTGGACAACCCAGTGATTTGCAGGTCCTTCCACAAAAGGAAGGGGAGGATTTGCATAAGTATATCCAGAGGTTCAGTCGAGTGCATCATAACATTCCAGAGATACACCCCGCAACCATAATTGCCGCGTTCCATTCGAACGTGCACAACAGAAGGATGCGAACCAAGAAGAATGTTTGGCTGCCCAAGACCGTCAACGAGTTGTACACCTTGGCGGATAAGTGTGCTCGGACTGAGGAAGGGAGGTGAATCCCCGGAGAGGAGGCTGGCATCAAAATCCATTCAGATATCAATGACGGTGGCACCAACCCGAAGGGGAGGAACCGGAGGCGCAATAGGAAGCGCAAAAAGAAGACAGTATTGGCTGTTGAGAGCTCAGGTGACCCTAGTGCCAGCAAGAAGACTAAGACCAAGGCCCCTGGCAAGGGAGCTGCTACGTGTGCTGATTGCCGGGATGCCGTGGCAGTGGAAAAGGCCGGGCAATCCGACGGGCCGTACTGCAAAATCCACCGCACCAAGGGCCACGACTTCCAAGAGTGCCATCAGGTTGAGCAGCTTGTTAAGAAGCAAAAGGCTGAATATGAGAAGCGTGAGAGGGAGAAAGGCCAAGAGGGTGCTGGTGGGAAATGCCGCAGTAGTAGAAGAGGCCGCTGCGGCAAGACTCCTCAATAGAAAGAAAATCCCGCCAGAGGCCGTGAAAAGAAAGAAGGAGATGACGGAAGTGATGAAGAGAATGAAGAAGAAACTATTGAGCAAGAATTCCATAAGGCAACTAAGGCCATGTGCATTGATGGGGGTGCATCCTTGCACTCCTCCCATCGGCAGCTCAAGCAATGGGCGCGTGAAGTCAATGCCATGGAGCTAACTGCGGATTCCCGAAAACCACTTAAGTGGTACCGCGGTAGGATGTTTGCCGTTCTTGGTCTCCCCAACAATCCGCAACCTCAAGGTAACAAAGATGCTAGTTGACGGTGGGGCTGGTCTGAATCTGATCTCCCCTAAAGTGGTAGGCAAGCTACAAATCCCTAATGAAGAACTCAAGGCCACGGGTACATTCCAAGGAATCAACCCCGGCAGGAGCCGGCCCAAAGGGAAGATCACATTGCCCGTAACATTTGGCGAGGAACTGAACTACCGGACCGAGAGGGTCGTGTTTGACGTTGTTGAGTTTCTCTGCCTTACAATGGGATTCTTGGTCGTCCAGCTCTGGCAAAGTTCATGGCGGCATCCCACTATGCCTACAATACCTTGAAGATGTCAGGGCCGATGGGTATCATTTCCATCCCATCAGATAAGAAAGATGCGATCATATGTGTGGACCAGATGTATCAAGACGCGGTAGCAGCTGAGGCAGCTGACGCCCCAGCTCCCGCCAAGGATACAAAGAAGGGAAAGAAGGCTAGCAGAGATGCCAGTAAAGACTCCGGGAAGCGAGCCTCTTCGAAGTGCGCCACGCCTGTTGATGACCTGCCGGAGAGTTCCACTAGCAAGAGACCCAAGGTTGCTTCACCTACTGTGAAGCAGGTTCCGGCAAGGCAGGATGGCGCTGACGGTACATTCACCATCAGCTCCACCCTTGATGACAAATAGGAAAGCATGGTCATTACCTTCCTGCAGCCGAATGTCGATGTGTTTGCTTGGCAACCGTCTGACATCCCTGGTGTTCCCAGGGAGGTAATCGAGCACCACCTCGCTGTCTGTCCTCATGCTCGGCCCGTCAAGCAGAAGGTCCGAAAGCAAGCTTTAGAGCGGTAGCAGTTTATTGCTGAGGAGATCAAGAAACTTGAAGCAGATGGTTTGGTCAGAGGGGTACTGCATCCAACTTGGTTGGACAATCCAGTGGTGGTGCGCAAGGCAAACGGGAAATGGAGGCTCTGCATTGATTTCACGGACCTGGACAAAGCATGTCCAAAAGACCCTTTCCCCCTGCTGCGCATTGATCAAATTGTTGATTCCACTTCCGGATGTGATTTGCTATCATTCTTGGATGCGTACTCCAGGTACCATCAGATATTTATTGCCAAGGAAGATGAAGAGAAGATGGAGTTCATAACTCCGTGTGGCACGTACTGCTTTGTACGAATGCCCTTCGGGTTAAAGAGCGCCGGGTCCACTTTTGCAAGGGCAGTACAAGTTGGTTTTGAGCCCCAGCTGAATAGGAATGTAGAAGCTTATATGGATGATATAGTGGTCAAGACCAAGGACAGATCAACACTCCTTCAAGACTTAGAAGAAACCTTCGCAAACCTGCGCAAGATAAATTTGAAACTAAACCCTGAGAAATGTGTGTTTGGTGTTCCATCTGGCAAGCTCCTTGGTTTCTTTGTGTCCCAGCGGGGGATAGAGGCCAACCCCGACAAGATCAAAGCGATCGAGCAGATACAAGCACCCAAGACTGTTAAAGATGTGAGGCGTTTGACTGGATGCGTTGTCGCACTAAGTAGGTTCAACTCCAAGTCTGTCGAGCGTGCCTTGCCTTTCTTCAAAACCTTGAAGAAGGCTGGCCCGATGAAGTGGACCCTGGAAGCAGAAGCAGCGCTGTAAGACCTGAAAGCCTACCTTTCCTCTACTCCCACCTTAGTCGCGCCTAAACCACAAGAGCCGTTGTTGCTATATTTAGCTGCGACGAATCAAGTGGTTAGAGCAGCACTGGTGGCGGAGCGATAAGTGGAGGAGGAAGCAGTTGTAGCAACTGTGCCCTCCGGAGATGGAACTAAACCCGTCGTGGCAGACGCAAATCAGGAAGAGGCGGGGCAAGCCAGCGAAGGCGATCTTAAAACCACGGCAAGGAAGAAAGTGGTGCAACGGCCAGTCTACTTTGTCAGCTCCCTGTTATAGGGGGCTAGGTCAAGATACTCTGGAGTACAAAATTGTAACACCCCTGTGTAACTACCACTGTGATCAGCTGCTAATATTGCCAAGTCATATCATTTGCAGTGCCTAAACATAGTGGTTATCCAAAGCCAATCAACTCCAATCTGAAAATTTACTCAAATTCAAAAGTGCAAAATAAATTTGCTCAAACACCTTTGGAAAAATGTTCACTAATTAGCAAATATTCCAGAAGCATTCATAAAAATAACACCAGTAGCACTTGGATTAATTGAGTGACTCAAACAAATTGAAACAACACCAAAACAGCAATATTAAATCCATTTAAAATCATTTCAAATTCATATGGAATCCAATTCTGTCCAAGCAAGTTTTTGGTGAAGGGTAATATTGCATTGCATTATTTGGACCAGGTTCCACACTTTACAAAAATGCAAAAGTGCCCTGACTAATTCAAACAGAAAACAAATAAAACAAAAGCGCAAAATAGAAACAGAAAAATAAGACGAGGCACTGTGCACTGGGCTTTAGTGCACAGTGCCCCGACCGCCGGCCCACCTGGCCTAGCTCCGTCTCCCTCCTCCCCGTGTCAGCCTCGCCATGGTTGCGCGCGCACGCGCCAACGGAGCGGCGACACGGCGACGGCGCCGACGCCACCGACACTCTGGGTGGATAAGCCCGAGCTCATCCATCCCCTCTGGCCTCCCTCGTCATTCTCCCCCTCTCCTCCCGCTCGCTCCGCCCCTCTTCCCCTTCTCAGATCCGGTGGCCGAGCGCCACCGTCGCCGCGATCCGCCGTTGTCGTGGCCAACGGCCTCCCCACCTCGTCTGAGTGCGCCTGGGAGGAGCGTCGTGGTCGACTACGCCTACCGGAGCAGCTGGAGGGAGCGGCGGAGTGCTGCTTCGCCCACGAGCTTCGTCTTCAACCTCAGGTCGCCGCCACTCTTCTTCGTCTCCGGCGCCACCTCTGCTGCTACTAAACCTACGCCAGGCCACCTTGTGCCTACCCGGTGAGCAGCTCCTCTTTCTCTCTCTCCCTGCGTCGCTGTTAGACACTCGCAGCAAGCCATCGCCGTTGCCGCACTCTGGCCTCCGCTGCTAAGCTCGCCGCCGGCGATATGGTGACTGTCATGGCCACCCAAGCCCACCACCGTGCTCAGGGCACTCGTGTGGTGCGGCTAGTGCCCTCCGTTTGCTCGCGAGGCCGCCGTAGGCTCGTTTCCCTCGACCACCCGAGCGCGCCGCCGCCTGCGCTTGTCGCCAGCGAACTTCCGGTGACCAAATGGTCACGGGACGGCCACCACTGCACTCGCCGCCTCACGCATGACTCGCCTAGCCCTTCCGTTCTTACTCCAGCACCCCGCAGTGTCGTTTCCGTAGCGCCCGACTCCGGCCGTCCGTCGACGAGCTCGTCACGCCCGATTCCGGCCACCTCAGGCTCGGCCACCGACACCACTGGATGCGGCCGATCCCAAGCTCTCGAACGAGACCAGCCTCGTACGCGTTTTCCGCCGCAGGCCGCGCAACGCCGCCGCGTTTTGATGTCGCCAGCGTCTCTCCGGCGCCGGCGCCGACGTGGACAGCGGGCCCCAATCCCCAGGGTCACTGCCGCTGGGCCCCGCGGGCCCCAGTTGACCCAGTTGACTGGGTCAACTGCTGACTGGGCGCCCTGACCCACTGACATGTGGGCCCCCGCGGTTAATTAACCTAATTAAATGTTTTATTAAATAAAAACAACTTAAGTATACTAATGTCCCACTGACAGATGGGGCCCACTCCCTAATTAACTCATTTAATTAGTTTAATTCGCTATTAAAGTCACAGAGGCTGACATGTGGGTCCCACTGGACCCACATGTCAGGTTTGTCCAGGTCAGCGTCACTGTTGACCTGCTGATGTCAGCAACACGTCATGCTGACATCATAATTCAATTCTGTTAATAAAAATAATTCCAGAAAATCATTTAAACTTCGAAAATTAATAACTTTTAAACCGTAGCTCAGATCGAAAAATTAAAACATGAAAGTTGCTCAGAACGACGAGACGAGTCTGATCGTGCCGTCTGTTTCCTTGTCGGAACCTCCTACGTAGGAGAACTCGTAACTTCGAGCTTGATTTTGGTAGATGAATAGTGCACACACACCGGTTAATAAATCCCAGATTAATTCTAAAAATAACAAAAATGACTTAGAGGCATATTTAGGCAACCCTGCACTGCATCATAGCATCACACGCACTGTGTTGCATCTGGTTGCATTATATTTACTTGTTTCCTCCCCCTCTTCTCTTTCGGTAGACCCCGACGTTGCCGTAGCTCCTGAGGCAGACGCCACTCCGGAGTACGACTACGTCCTCGACGATCAGGCCCTTGCCATCGAGCAGACAGGCAAGCACCCCCATTTTGAGCATTCCGATATCGCCCACTCTCTTCTCTCTTATGCTTGCATTAGAAGTTACTGCTGCTACTGTTGTCCTATATCTGCTGCATAGCCTGCTTTATTGTAGCCTACTTTTGATACCTACCTGTTCTCCTAAACTGTTTAGTATAGGATGGGTAGAGCCTTATCAGAGACCCACTTGTCCCGACTGCCCCGCTGGACTCTCAGAAGACCCGAGCAACGGGATCGAATATCAGACCCGGGCACCGCACGTCACTTCCCCCTATGTTGCTCGACATTACTGGATTACTATCGAGTGCCGAGGGTGATACCTCGACAACACTTTAGATGATAACCTTGTTGGTTAGTTACTCGGTCGTGGTAAGGGAGGGTGATTCCTCCTACACCACCCCCGATACCGACACCGTCGTGCAACATCTCAAGTGTGGACGTCGAGGGTGATTCCTCATTCGTTCACCTTGACGATAGCATCGAGCGGGAATTCCATCGAGGGTGATTCCTCAGGGTTCCCTTCGGTGTCAGACACACAGTTACTTTGGATACTATGACTTGACTTTAAACCATGATACTAAAGACGGGTCGGCCCTGAGGGGTACCCGCGCGAGCATGAATGCAAAGTGATGTGGAGTCGGGTTGACCTGAGAGGTGCCCGCGAGATAACTACGAGGCGTGGCTGGGCATTCTTAGCCCTTGCCGCAAGTCCTCGAGACGGGGCGACGGGGTCACATCGATCGTGAGTCTCTGCTCGTTTCCGCGCGCTCCTAATCCACTAAACGGTTTGGATATTTGATCCGAGGGGCCTCTGGCCTGATAGCACTAACCATCATGTGGGAATAGTATGGGCGTTCTGCGTCGTATACTTCAGCCAAAGCTTAATAGACGTCAGCGACTGAGCGGCGCGCGCTGGATTGGACTGGTTACTCAACCGCGCTTGTATTAAGGGGTTGCTAGGTCTGCTTCCGGCCGCCCATGCAACGCGCAGGAGTTCTCGGGGCGAAGGCCCAAGACCCCTGGGGGCATAGGTTAGACCGGCGTGCTGACCTCTCTGTTAAGTATTTGGTCGGGTTGCGGCGTGTTGCTTAGCCGAGGCCGGGCATGACCCAGAAAAGTGTGTCCGGCCGGAGTTAAGCGAGCGTGGTGGGTAACTTGGTGCACCCCTGCAGGGAAGAAACTTCTATCGATAGCCTGTCCTACGGTAACGGACACTCGGACTTGTATCCCGATCGGTACAACTAGAACTAGTAACTTGAGATGAGAACTGGATAGTACGGCTCTAGGATTGCTTTCTTGCGGGGAGTCGAGGAAGACTCTCTGGCCGAGGTTGATGACATTACTGCTATACTTTACATTATGTTTTTCTGCTCTCTTCTAATGCTGCAAGACTGTTGAAGAAGCTGAAGATGCTAGTCTTCAATAGGACTAGGCTTTCCCCCTCTATTCCGGCATTTCTGCAGCCCAGTCCACATATTCAGCCCCCTTTGAAAATATTGCATATGTAGTGTAGATCCTTGCTTGCTGAGTACTTCGGATGAGTACTCACGTTTGCTTTACTTTCTTTTTCCCCATATCCAATTGATGCCACCAGACGACGGAGCCCCTGAGCCAGTTGCCCCCGTCGACGACCACTACTACTACCAGCCCGGAGAGTACTACTACTACAAGGAGCCGACTGACGATCAGGAATAGGATTCGGAGGGTCCAGGGCAGGAGGCCCACGCCTTTTCGATCGTAGTTTTTATTTTGCCCCGCCTCTGTGAAGGCTTATCTCTCTGTTCTGTAATATATCTGTACCCAGATATCTGACGCTTCCCCTGACACTTGTATGCCATCGAGCTATGTATTCGAGCACTCGAGGCCCTGGCTTGTAATATAAAGCTTGTATGAATTTTTTTATGTTTTAGAGTTGTGTTGTGATATCTTCAGGTGAGTCCTTAG
This sequence comes from Thinopyrum elongatum, assembly GCA_011799875.1. Taxonomy (NCBI): domain Eukaryota; kingdom Viridiplantae; phylum Streptophyta; class Magnoliopsida; order Poales; family Poaceae; genus Thinopyrum; species Thinopyrum elongatum. Next base: position 315,312,255 of record CM022298.1, read on the forward strand.
GCTTGATCGTGTGCATTTGCGTGTATGGTTAGTGCATGATTAAGCCGGGGTCGTCACAGGTTGGTATCAGAGCCGACTGCCTCTAGGAGTCCCCCTTTCCAACTCTTTGGACGAAGTTGAGTCTAGTGGTCGAAAACTATTTTACTAACTTGGCTGTGAGGCTTACGGGCCCACGTCGCCAACTGGGTGGTAATAGGATCTTTTATTCCTCGTCTTTACTCTGGGACTCTGATCTCTCTTCTATTCGAGTTTAATAAAATTTACTAACACCGACACTTAGGATCTCGTAAATTCTATCCACCCGGAGAGCTGGATTCAGTGCGATTTCCCTGTCTTTGATCTGATTAGTCTGATAATCATTTCCTTTCCATTGTTTTGTTTAATCTTTCCATTCGAGACCTGTTATGTTTCTCGTCGTTGAATGACAATCCTGAATCTTCTTATTTCGGATGGACCGTCTGTTTCCACCTCGCCCTGCGACACAACTTGTGCTTCGCACCTGTGCTCGAGTCGTCCCTGGGTTTCCAGCTGTTCTGATCGCCCTCTTGATCAGGCTGGGATACCGCTGGTGCCCCGAGTACATGGTCTACGAGGTTTATCGTGAGTTTAACCAGGAGCAGTACTATGCTGATGTTCGCATCTACGATCAGCAGGATGACTCAGACACTGAGCTACACCGTTTTCACGGTATCGGCGTGACGATTGAGATGGCAGTCCATGATGCCGCCTACTCTGCTGTCGCACGTCTTCGAGGACAGTTCAGTGCTGACTTGGATGCCTCAGAGTATCGTTATATTCCGTATGCCCCTGCTGGAGATGCTTCTGGATTCTACACAGCTGTCTGTGCCCCTTACGAGCCTCGTCGCTACGATCAGCGAGTTCTAATTCATTGTACTCAGGCTCTGGATCGCACGGTTCGCGCTCTTGCTGTCGAGTTGTTCGCCACTCGAGCATGACTCTACGAGGCTATGACGCAGTTGTTACCAGCTGTTCGTGTAGGGATACACCCGGAGCACATTCTTTACCCGAGCAGGACCGAGATGCCATCAGGGATCGATTGGCCTGCTGTGGGAGGTCACACGCCTGCACATGGACCTCTTCTTCCAGTTCGAGACCGGGTTCCGCATCAGAGTGCACACAGAGAGTTGGATCCAGCAAGTTGATCGATCTTCGGTGTTCTCTAAACTCGACTTGAGGTTGGGTTATCACCAGATCCGTGTCCGCGAAGAGGATATTCCAAAGACTGCATTCATTACTTGATATGGCTCCTATGAGTACACTGTCATGTCATTTGGCCTCACGAATGCTCCAGCTACGTTCTCCCGTCTGATGAAATACATATTCATGGACTACCTCGACAAGTTCGTTGTGGTATATCTGGACGATATCCTAGTATATTCGAAGAATAAGGAAGAACATGCCGAACATCTTCGCCTTGTTCTGGAGAGGCTTCGAGAGCACAAGTTATATGCCAAGTACTCCAAATGTGAATTCTGGCTTTCCGAAGTGACCTACCTTGGACATGTGATTTCCAAGGACGGTATTGCCGTTAACCCAGAGCGAGTTCAGGCTATCCTTGACAGGACTCCTCCGAAGAAAGCCAAGCAAGTCCGAAGCTTCCTCGGTCTAGCCAGTTATTGTCGCCGATTCGTCGAGAACTTCTCCAAGATTGCCAAGCCCTTGACTAATCTGCTCCACAAAGGCGTTAAGTTTGAGTGGATAGACAAGTGTCAGGAAAGTTTCCAGACCCTCAAGGACAAGCTTACTTCTGATCCAGTGCTTGCTCCTCCTGATTCTCGAAAGGACTTTGTCATATACTGCGATGCCTCTCGTCAGGGATTAGGCTGTGTCCTAATGCAAGAACGAAGAGTGATTGTGTATGCTTCATGTCAATTGCGTCCGCATGAAGAAAATTATCCGGTGCATGATCTTGAACTTGCTGCAGTGATCTATGCATTAAAGTTATGGCGACATTACCTTCTGGGTAACCGGTGTGAGATTTATACCGATCACCAGAGTCTGAAATACTTGTTCACCCAACCGGATCTTAATCTCTGTCAGCAGCGATGGTTAGAAACAATTACGGACTATGACTGCAGTATTTCATATACCCCGGGCAAGGCTAACGTGATGGCCGATGCCCTGAGCCGCAAGTCATATTGCAACAACCTCATGGTTAGGCGAGCTTAACCTCGTCTCTATGCAGAATTGAATCAGCTGAATCTGCGAATTGTTCCCCAAGGTTCTCTTAATAACCTTGTGGTACACCCAGACCTTCAAAAGGCTGTTAAGGAAGCACAAGCCAAAGATGCTGAGATTGACCTAATGAAGAAAGAGCTTCACCTAGATAAGTACCGGGATTTCTCAGTTGCTGAAGATGGAACATTATATTTTCGAGACCGCATCGTAGTACCTCGCTTCGAGCTTATGACTGACAAGGTCATGAAGGAGGCTCATGATACACCGCTGTCTATCCATCCGGGTAGCACCAAGATGTATCGCGATCTCCGACAGAGGTACTGGTGGTCCAGAATGAAGCAGGACATTGCTTGATACGTTGCCGAATGTGACGTATGTCGTCGCGTGAAGGCGGAACATCAGAAGCCTGCTGGAATTCTGCAACCGCTCCCTATTCCCTTGTGGAAGTGGGATAAAGTGCAGATGGATTTCATTACCGGTCTTCCCAAGTCTCAGAAAGGTCACGACGCTATTCTTGTCGTTGTCGACCAACTTTCCAAGGTTGCTCATTTCCTACCTGTTAAGGAGACTATCACTGCTAGCCAGCTAGCAGAGCTGTATATCTCCAGAATCGTTTGACTCCACGGTATTCCGAAGGAGATCAGTTCGGACCGTGGCGGTCTTTTCACGTCCAAGTTCTGGGAAAGTTTTCAAGAAGCTATGGGAACTCACATTACATGGAGTTCAGCTTATCATCCCCAATCCCAAGGCCAAGTTGAGCGCGTTAATCAAGTGCTTGAAGATATGCTTCGCGCTTGTGTTATATCATTCGGTAAGAAATGGGAGGAATCTCTCCTATATGCCGAGTTCTCTTATAATAACAGCTATCAAGCCAGCTTGAAAATGGCCCCCTTCGAAGTTCTCTATGGATGTAAATGTCGAACCCCTCTGAATTGGTCAGAAACTGCGGAACGACCTCTCGTTGGACCGGACATTATTCAGCATGCTGAAGAACAAGTTAGAATTGTCCGGGAGAATCTCAAGGCGGCTCAGGACCGTCAGAAGAGCAATTATGATCGCAAGCGATTGGGTCTGACTTATCAACTGGGTGATCAAGTTTATCTCCGTGTCACTCCGATGAAGGGCACCCGTCGTTTCGGAATCAAGGGCAAGCTAGCTCCTCGCTATATTGGTCCCTTTCGCATTGTTGCCAGACATGGACAGGTGGCTTATAAATTGGAGTTGCCGCCACAATTCTCTCATATTCATGATGTCTTCCACGTGTCGCAACTTCGAAAATGCTTCAAGGAATCTCCGCACTGCGCAGTGGATCACGAGATGCTTCAGTTGCAAGACGACTTATCTTATAAGGAGCATCCGATCCGCATCCTTGATGAAGCTGAATGTCGAACTTGTCAGAAGACGACCAAGTTCCTGAAAGTGCAGTGGTCGAATCACACTGAAGATGAAGCCACTTGGGAACGCGAGGATCATCTTCGGGAAGAATATCCCGACATCTTTCCTTCTACCTCCTAAATTCTCGGGGAGAGAATTTCTTTTAGAGGAGGAGAACTTGTAACACCCCTGTGTAACTACCACTGTGATCAGCTGCTAATATTGCAAAGTCATATCATTTGCAGTGCCTAAACATAGTGGTTATCCAAAGCCAATCAACTCCAATCTGAAAATTTACTCAAATTCAAAAGTGCAAAATAAATTTTCTCAAACACCTTTGGAAAAATGTTCACTAATTAGCAAATATTCCATAAGCATTCATAAAAATAACACCAGTAGCACTTGAATTAATTGAGTGACTCAAACAAATTGAAATAGCACCAAAACAGCAATATTAAATCCATTTAAAATCATTTCAAATTCATATGGAATCCAATTCTGTCCAAGCAAGTTTTTGGTGAAGGGTAATATTGCATTGCATTATTTGGACCAGGTTCCACACTTTACAAAAATGCAAAAGTGCCCTGACTAATTCAAACAGAAAACAAATAAAAGAACAAACAGAAACAAAAAAATAAGACGAGGCACTGTGCACTGGGCTTTAGTGCACAGTGCCCCGACCACCGGCCCACCTGGCCCAGCTCCGTCTCCCTGCTCCCCGTGTCAGCCTCGCCATGGCTGCGCGCGCGCGCCAATGGAGCGGCGACACGGCGACGGCGCCGACGCCACCGACACTCTGGGGGGATAAGCCCGAGCTCAACCATCCCCTCTGGCGTCCCTCGTCATTCTCCCCCTCTCCTCCCGCTCGCTACGCCTCTCTTCCCCTTCTCAGATCCGGTGGCCGAGCGCCACCGTCGCCGCGATCCGCCGCTGCCGTGGCCAACGGCCTCCCCACCTCGTCTGAGTGCACCTGGGAGGAGCGCCGTGGTCGACTACGCCTACCGGAGCAGCTGGAGGGAGCGGAGGAGCGCTCCTTCGCCCACGAGCTTCGTCTTCAACCTCGGGTCGCCGCCGCTCTTCTTCGTCTCCGGCGCCGCCTCTGCTGCTACTAAACCTACACCGGGCCACCTTGTGCCTACCCGGTGAGCAGCTCCTCTTTTTCTCTCTCTCCCTGCGTCACTGTTGGACGCTCGCAGCAAGCCATCGCCGTTGCTGCACTCTGGCCTCCGCTGCTAAGCTCGCCGCCGGCGATATGGTGACTGTCATGGCCACCCAAGCCCACCACCGTGCTCAGGGCACTCGTGTGGTGCGGCTAGTGCCCTCCGTTTGCTCGCTAGGCTGCCGTAGGCTCGTTTCCCTTGACCACCCGAGCGCGCCGCCACCTGCGCTTGTCGCCAGAGAACTTCCGGTGAACAAATGGTCACGGGACGACCACCACTGCACTCGCCGCCTCACGCACGACTCGCCTAGCCCTTCCGTTCTTACGCCAGCACCCCGCAGTGCCGTTTCCCGTAGCACCCGAATCCGGCCGTCCGCCGACGAGCTCGTCACGCCCGATTCCGGCCACCTCAGGCTCGGCCACCGACACCACTGGATGCGGCCGATCCCAAGCTCTCGAACGAGACCAGCCGTGCCTCCTCCCGTGCCTCGTACGCGTTTTCCGATGCTGGCCGCGCGACGCCGCTGCATTTTGACGTCGCCGGCGTCGCTCCGGCGCTGGCGCCGACGTGGACAGCGGGCCCCAATCCCCAGGGTCACTGCCGCTGGGCCCCACGGGCCCAGTTGACCCAGTTGACTGGGTCAACTGCTGACTGGGCGCCCTGACCCACTGACATGTGGGCCCCCGTGGTTAATTAACATAATTAAACATTTTATTAAATAAAAACAATTTAGGTATACTAATGTCCCACTGACAGATGGGGCCCACTCCCTAATTAACTCATTTAATTAGTTTAATTCGCTGTTAAAGTCACAGAGGCTGACATGTGGGTCCCACTGGACACACATGTCATGTTTGACCAGGTCAGCGTCACTGTTGACCTGCTGATGTCAGCAACACATCATGCTGACGTCATAATTCAATTCTGTTAATAAAAATAATTCTAGAAAATCATTTAAACTTCAAAAATTAATAACTTTTAAACCGTAGCTCAGATCGAAAAAGTTAAAACATGAAAGTTGCTCAGAACGACGAGACGAGTCTGATCGTGCCGTCTGTTTCCTTGTCGGAACCTCCTACGTAGGAGAACTCGTAACTCCGAGCTCGATTCCGGTAGATGAATAGTGCACACACATCGGTTAATAAATTCCAGATTAATTCTAAAAATAACTAAAATGACTTAGAGGCATATTTAGGCAACCCTGCACTACATCATAGCATCGCACGCACTGTGTTGCATCTGTTTGCAATATATTTACTTGTTTCCTCCCCCTCTTCTCTTTCGGTAGACCCCGACGTTGCCGTAGCTCCTGACGCAGACGCCACTCCGGAGTACGACTACGTCCCCGACGATCAGGCCCTTGCCGTCGAGCAGACAGGCAAGCACCCCCATTTTAAGCATTTCGATATCGCCCACTCTCTTCTCTCTTATGCTTGCATTAGAAGTTACTGCTGCTACTGTTGTCCTATATCTGCTGCATAGCCTGCTTTATTGTAGCCTACTTTTGATACCTACCTGTTCTCCTAAACTGTTTAGTATAGGATGGGTAGAGCCTTATCAGAGACCCACTTGTCCCGACTGCCCCACTGGACTCTCAGAAGACCCGAGCAACAGGATCGAAGATCAGACCTGGGCACCGCACGTCACTTCCCCCTATGTTGCTCGACACTACTGGATTACTATCGAGTGCCGAGGGTGATACCTCGACAGCACTTTAGATGATAACCTTGTAGGTTAGTTACTCGGTCGTGGTAAGCGAGGCTGATTCCTCCTACACCACCCCCGATACCGACGCCATCGTGCAACATCTCAAGTGTGGACGTGGAGGGTGATTCCTCATTCGTTCACCTTGACGATAGCATCGAGCGGGAATTCCATCGAGGGGGATTCCTTAGGGTTCCCTTCGATGTCAGACACACAGTTACTTTGGATACTATGACTTGACTTTGAACCATGATACTAAAGACGGGTCGGCCCTGAGGGGTACCCGCGCGAGCATGAATGCAAAGTGATGTGGAGTCGGGTTGACCTAAGAGGTGCCCGCGAGATAACTACGAGGCGTGGCTGGGCATTCTTAGCCCTTACCGCAAGTCCTCGAGACGGGGCGACGGGGTCACATCGATCGTGAGTCTCTGCTCGTTTCCGCGCGCTCCTAAACCACTAAACGGTTTGGATATTTGATCTGAGGGGCCTCTGGCCTGATAGCACTAACCATCACGTGGGCATAGTATGGGTGTTCTGCGTCGTATACTTCAGCCGAAGCTTAATAGACGTCAGCGACTGAGCGGCGCGCGCTGGATTGGACTGGTTACGCAACCGCGCTTGTATTAAGGGGTTGCTAGGTCTGCTTCCGGCCGCCCATGCAACGCGCAGGAATTACCGGGGCGAAGGCCCAAGACCTCTGGGGCATAGGTTAGACCGGCGTGCTGACCTCTTTGTTAAGTATTTGGTCGGGTTGCGGCGTGTTGCTTAGCCGAGGCCGGGCATGACCCAGAAAAGTGTGTCCGGCCAGAGTTATGCGGGCGTGGTGGGTAACTTGGTGCACCCCTGCAGGGAAGAAACTTCTATCGATAGCCTGTCCTATGGTAACGGACACTCGGAGTTGTATCCCGATCGGTACAACTAGAACTAGTAACTTGAGATGAGAACTGGATAGTACGGCTCTAGGATTGCTTTCTCGTGGGGAGTCGAGGAAGAATCTCTGGCCGAGGTTGATGACATTACTACTATACTTTACATTATGTTTTTCTGCTCTCTTCTAATGCTGCAAGACTATTGAAGAAGCTGAAGATGCTAGTCTTCGATAGGACTAGGCTTTCCCCCTCTATTCCGGCATTTCTGCAGCCCAGTCCACATATTCAGCCACCTTTGAAAATATTGCATATGTAGTGTAGATCCTTGCTTGCTGAGTACTTCGGATGAGTACTCACGTTTGCTTTACTTTCTTTTTCCCCATATCCAATTGATGCCACCAGACGATGGAGCCCCTGAGCCAGTTGCCCCCGTCGACGACCACTACTACTACCAGCCCGGAGAGTACTACTACTACGAGGAGCCGACTGACGATCAGGAGTAGGATTCGGAGGGTCCAGGGCAGGAGGCCCATGCCTTTTCGATCGTAGTTTTTATTTTGCCCCGCCTCTGTGAAGGCTTATCTCTCTGCTCTGTAATATATCTGTACCCAGATATCCGACGCTTCCGCTGACACTTGTATGCCATCGAGCTATGTATTCAAGCCCTCGAGGCCCTGGCTTGTAATATAAAGCTTGTATGAATTTATTTATGTTTTAGAGTTGTGTTGTGATATCTTCAAGTGAGTCCTTAGGCTTGATCGTGTGCATTTGCGTGTATGGTTAGTGCACGATTAAGCCGAGGTCATCACAAAAATCTGATCTTCGGCCTTATCATGGCCTCGAGGAAATTACGCCAGTACTTCCAAGCCCACGAGATCATAGTTGTCACCTGTTTTCCACTACAACGCATACTGAGGAACCCCGAAGCCACAGGCAGGATAGTAGAGTGGGCACTAGAGTTGCTGAGCTTTGGCCCGAAATATGAAAGCACCTCAATTATTCAGAGCAGGGCATTGGTGGGATTCATCACAGAGTGGACGCCCACTCCAGATGAAGAAGTGCCAGAAACAGTTATCCCCGGCAAAGAGGCACCCGAAGAGTGGATCATGTATTTTGATGGTGCTTTCTCACTGTAGGGCGCCGAAGCCGGCGTGCTTCTTATTGCATGATGCGTCGCCAATGTATCTATAATTTTTTATTGTTCCATGCTATTATATTATCTGTTTTGGATGTTTTATATGCATTAATATGCTATTTTATATTATTTTTGGCACTAACTTATTAACCCAGAGCCTAGTGCCAGTTTCTGTTTTTTCCTTGTTTTTGAGTTTCGCAGAAAAGGAATATCAAACGGAGTCCAAACGGAATAAAACTTTACGATGACTTTTCTTGGACCAAAAGACACACGTAGGACTTGGAGACAAAGGCAAACGAGTCCCGAGGCGGTCCCTCGGAGCTCCTCCAACCCTATTCTTCGGCCTATAAATTCCCAAATATTCCCAAACCATCAGAGGCATCCACGAAAATACTTTTCCGCCGCCGCAACCTTCTGTACCCGTGAGATCCCATCTTGGGGCCTTTTTCGGGGATCTTTCGGAGGAGGATTCGATCACGGAGGGCATCTATATCAACCCTATTACCCTTCCGATGAAGCATGAGTAGTTTACCTCAGACCTACGGGTCCATAGCTAGTAGCTGGATGGCTTCTTCCCTCTCTTTGATCTACAATACCATGTTCTCCTCGATGTTCTTGGAGTTCTATCCAATGTAATATTCTTTTGCGGTGTGTTTGTCGAGATCCGGTGAATTGTGGATTTATGATCAGATTATCTTTGAATATTATTTGAATCTTCTCTGAATTCTTATATGCATGATTTGATATCTTTGTATTTCTCTTCGAATTATTGGTTTAGTTTGGCCAACTAGATTGGTTCTTCTTGCAATGGGAGAGGTGCTTAGTTTTGGGTTCAATCTTACGGTGTCCTCACCTAGTGACATAGTAGGGGTAGCAAGGCATGTATTGTATTGTTGCCATCAAGGATAAAAAGATGGGGTTTTCATCACATTGCTTGAGTTTATCCCTCTACATCATGTCATCTTACTTAAGGTGTTACTCCATTATTTATGAACTTGATACTCTAGATGCATGCTGGATAGCGGTTAATGTGTGGAGTAATAGTAGTAGATGCAGAATCATTTCGGTCTACTTGACACGGACATGATGCCTATATGCATAATCATTGCCTTGGATATCATCATAACTTTGCGCTTTTCTATCAATTGCTTGATAGTAATTTGTTCACCCACCGTATTATTTGCCTTCAAGAGAGAAGGCTCTAGTGAAACCTATGGCCCCCGGGTCTATTTTCCATCATATATTTTCAGATCTTTAAACCAAAAAACCCAAAAATACTTTGCTGTAATTTATTTACTTTTATTTTGTTTTACGTTTTAGTAATCTTTTATATGTATCTCTATCAGATCTCACCATTGCAATTGACCGTGAAGGGATTGACAACCCCTTTATCGCGTTGGGTGCAAGTGTTTGATTGTTTATGCAGGTGCATAGATTGGAGACTTGCTTGTACCTCCTACTGGATTGATACCTTGGTTCTCTAACTGAGGGAAATACTTATCTCTACTTTGCTGCATCACCCTTTCCTCTTCAAGGGAATAACCAACGGAAGCTCCAGAAGTAGCATTGCGCCCACCGGAGAGCATCTCAAATACGTAATCCAAATGCACTTTCCCCGGGAGAAGGCCACCAACAACACTGCTGAGTATGAGGGGCTCCTTGCCGGACTCAGAATTGTGGTGGAGTTCGGAATCAAGAAACTGATTATCCGCAAAGATTGTCAATTAGTGGTGAGGCAAGTTAATAAAGATTATCAGAGTCCGTTGATGGAGGCATATGTGGAGGAAGTGAGAAAGTTGGAAGAGCACTTTGATGGATTACAAGCAGAGCACGTACCACGAGCAGCAAATGGCATCGCTGATCACTTGTCAAAGTGCACAGCGCAAAAGCTCACTTTTGTCCTCCATCTAACTCAACCATCAATATCCCCTTCAACGTTGGCTAGAAAAAGAAGAAAGTTGAATGCCGACAAGCATTTCCCGGCAGAAATCCCCAAAGCTACAGGTGGAGAGGCTGGTGGGGGTAGCCTAGCTTTGGTTGGTGAGCTGCACCCTCCCGTAGAACCACAAGTTTTTGCGGTAGAAGGGAGTGCTCCCATGAATGAGGAGGTGCCTTTAGCCCTTGTTGTCGAGCCACAAGCTCCAACTTGGGCACATCACATAGCCCATTTTCTTCAAACAAGAGAACTTCCCGAAGAGCATGAAGAAGCTGAAAAAATAGCCCGATGGTCCAGTATGTACCAGTTTGTCGATGACACTCTGTATAGAAGAAGGCCAAATGGGGTGAAATTGAAGTGCATTTGCCGGGAGGATGGGCTGAAGCTGTTGGCAGAGATACACAGGGGTATATGTGGCTCTCACATTGGGTCAAGGGCCCTGGCTGGAAAAGCCTTCCGGCAGGGTTTCTGCTGGCCCACACCCCTCCAGGATGCAACTGAGCTAGTCACCAAGTGTGAAGCCTGCGAGTTCCATTCCAAAAACATTCGTCAACCAGCTCAAGCTCTCCAGACGATCCCTCTATCCTGGCCATTCTCGGTCTGGGGGCTCGATATCTTGGGCCCCTTCCCCGTGCTACCGGGGGCTTTGAATCCTTGTACGTTGCAATCGACAAGTTTACAAAGTGGCCTGAGGTGGAGCTAGTTAGGAAGGTGACCGCACAATCAGCTGTCAAGTTCTTGAAAGGATTGGTGTGCCGTTTTGGAGTACCCAACAGAGTGATCACCAATAACGGCACCTAGTTCATGAGTCGCGCCTTCATGCAGTACGTCCAAAGCCTTGGGAGCAAGGTCTCTTTTGCTTCTATTGCTCATCCCCGGAGCAATGGGCAAGCGGAGAGGATGAATGCTGAAGTTCTGCGTGGGCTCAAGACGAGAACGTTTGACAAGTTGCGAAAATGCTGCAGGTGATGGATTGATGAGCTGCTGTGGTATACGGGTGCCTCGAGTTGCACGCTAAGTAATATTGGTTCCCAGGCATCTGGTATATTGGTTCCTTCGGAACTAATATACGGGTCACCTTGAGTAATTGCCTATGATGAAGTAGAGCAAAAGCAGCTCTGGTATGATGATGTCGTGCACCTTGAGGAAGATCGTCTCCGGGCCGCTGTGCGTGTTGCACGCTACCAGCAATCCCTGCGCCACTATGATAGCTGCGGGTTCATCCCTAGAGCCTTGAGGAAGGCGACCTTGTCCTTAGGCATGTTCAGTCCGCCAAGGGTTCCAACAAATTGACGCCGAAGTGGGAAGGCCCTTACCGGGTAGTACAAGTCACCAGATGTCGTGGTGGAACATGATCACCTATGGGGCCATCAGCCCCTTTGTGGTTCGACGGGGCGGGGGGGAGGGGGGAGAGATCATGTTGCACAAAGAGCAGAGGCCATGGAACAGCATGACAGAGCTGACGCTGATGGTTTGTACCCAGGTTCGGGCCACCGTGAGGCGTAAAACCCTACTCCTACCTTGGTGGATTGATGGAAGGACCGTGGTGGAGATGCAGCACTCATGTCTGGCAGGGTCGCCTCGGGGGAGCAGCTACGCGCGTAGGAGTACACGAGGGTCCGAATCTTTTTAACGGTTGCCACGACCCTCCTTCTATAGGCTAAGGGGTTACCACAATGGCAAAACAGTCATTATCCAGTGATTAGATAGCCGACAGTGCTATCATACCTAACTTTGGCAGTTCGGACAAAGTGCATTAAATACACTACTAGGTGTCACGCTGTGGATGCAGCCCAGCAGGCCTGCCGTGCCGCTTAATCAACTTCCATCTGTCTACTTGACACACCTCTGGACGGGTGTCAGATTGAGGTAATCTTCCTTCCAAATGGATGCCACGTGCCAAATGACAGCCACTTAGCTATTTGGGGGCTCGACACCGCACCGATGGACGACTTGCATTGCGATGCAGTGGAGCGGTGGAGTTTTGGCAGGCATGTAGGCCGCCAGTGGCCACGGCAAGCCTGTCGGGGAAGTCTTGGGATTTGCCTTCGGGGCGGCCTCGACCCGACCAGGCTCGCCTCCCCGGTAAGGGAGGCTTTTCCTTAGTGATATCTTGCTCTCTTGGCTTGTCTTGGTCTTCTTGATCCGCCCTTTGATCTCTCAAAGGGCTATCTCTCTGGCTTGGAAGCTCGTCTTGGTTACTTGATGAAGTTTGCTTCCTTGCTGCCGTGCCTGTGTATAGTTCGGGCAATACACGCGAAGGTTTGTTGCACCGACAGGAGCCCCCGGGCCTAGTCCAAACGTGCTGCTGAGCATCGTTGAGGTAGGCCCTATCAGGTACACAGGCAGTACACTTGTGACGATATTCCCTTCTTGATATTTCCCTTGCTTCTTCATTAACTTGTGCTTGGGTCAGTTTCTGGTTTTCCCGTGCGTCATGTAAGACGTCGTGGGGGTGATTTATGCCACGATCTTTGGGCCGCCCACGTCCCACGTTCATGGGGTGATAACTGCCATACCACTAGTTCTCCTTCCCCTGCCATTTCCGCCCTGTACGCCGCATGCATTGCGTAGGGTTGGTGGCGGACGCGGAGGGCACGGGATTGAGTGCCATGGCAGAAAGCCAGGCGCCATGGATAGGCGCAGGAGGTCGGCCTTGATTCTGTGTGTCATTGATGATGTAGAGGAGTTGGATTGGTGGAGCGGGGCAGTTGCCTCCTGGGTGAGGAGCCAGCCCCCAGCTCCGCCTGCCTATAAAAGGGGATGTGGGTGAGGTGTTTACTCACACACTTCCCTTCCCTCTTCCTTCTGGTATCTTCTCTTCATCATGGCAAGGGGGCAAGGGCGCGGTGGTGTCCCAGTGGTAGCGATGAGGGTATCTGCTCGACAGTGCCTTCCTCCTCCTGTTGGGGACGCGGGGGCGGAGCCCGCTGCGAAAGGAGGCGGAAGAGGATGCGGACACGGCCGTCGTGGCACTTGGGGTCGAGGAGGACGGGGTGGTGCTTTAACCACCCCTCCTCCGGCCGTTCGGGATCCGAATGAAGGCCACGTTGGGGACCAGCCGCTGGAATTCATCGTCAAACTGCGCGGGCCCCCGCACAGCCGTCTTCGGCTTCCTACCCCATTTACCGGGGTTGAGGCTGCACATAAGGGGCTGCTGTAATGGCAGCATGCGGGCTAACGTAGAGTTCCCTGCACTTCATGTCATGCTTCTCTGGCACGGCTGGAAGACCTTCACCCGTGCTCATAGCTTGGCAGCGGGGCACGTTCTCCACTTCAAGTTAATGGACGCCACCCTGCTCACCGCCAAGGTCTTCGGTCGTTCGGGTGCTCTCTTAGGGTGCTTCATGGATAGCTCGACCGATGACGAAAGCTCCTCCTCGAGCGGTAGCAATGAGGAGGACAGTGACGGCGATGACGACGGCACCGATGGGGAGGAGGACGGCTCTGACTCCGGCTGAACACCAGCCGCACTGTCACCGTCAGCGGGGGGGGGGGGGGGGGGGGGGGCACCACCATGTGTACCTGCATCTCCTTCCCGGCAAGGCGATTTTCCAGGGTGTTGGGTGTGGATGGTGTCTCCGCCTCCTCTTGTAGGTCTTCCAGCTAGACCCCGGCAGGCTTCCCCGTCCTCTCCGGCTTCGTCCGTTCTGCTGTGTCCTACTGGCCCTGGTGGCGGTCACCAGGGCATCGCCTAGCCGCTCCCTCCGTCCTTCGCCTTCGCCCACGCACTCCCGATCTTGTCAGGCTGCATCTTGCGGGCCCTGACGGGGTCGGGCTGGGCTTCTGCCCAGGTACTCCTTTTGCCCTCTTCGCCTCCCATTGTAGTCCATAGGAGGAGAGGGATAATAAAGGGATTACGGGGCACTTATATTTTTTCAATCTAAAATATGTAGACATTCACCAAATTTTAGTCTCAAATATGTAATTTCTGTTATCCATGTTTGTGCTCTGTAAGATTTGTACTTGCTTATCCGCATATCAATGAAAAAAGACAGGCTTGCCGGGTACTTGTGCATGTACTACATCCATGTAGAGGAGAAGCGCATCCATATCTTTAAGTAAACAAGTTTTCCCAGCAAGTTATCGTGTTGGCGCCTTCCGTCGCTGCCGCAGGACTTGGCCTGTCGGGCGCAAAACTATGGAAGGGAACTGGCCCCTCATCGAACCTTCTTTATCAAATGCCACTACAACCATCTTGACTGAAACGATGTTCAAATCAAAGTATGGGAGCACAAATGCTTTGAAGGTGACAAGGTTTTTCTATGCACAAGCTTTCTTCTTACAAAGAGACGTATGGATAAAAAGGAACTTATCTGTTTGGCTTGTCGGGGATCGATATGTGGACTTGTTACCATCTCTTCCCTTCGGAATCGAGTCAGCAGCAAGAGCCCTACAGTTAGTGCAAAGGAAAGCATAGCTACATATGATCTCATCTAAATGATCATGGCAAGTTTATGTTAAGCTATGCATGCATGCAAGTTTTTAGGGCGCCAGCGCTTCGTGTTATTGTCTGTGCTCAGGGTCTGCGCCTGGCTTTGTACAAAGGGTTACATGCGCGTCGGCAAGGCTTGTACAAAAGGGTGGCTGCCGGGTAGGGCCCGACAGCCGCGCCTTACGGGTTGAACTTACGAAGATGCTCAATGTTCCATGAGTTTTGCAATTGAATGCCATCTTCGGTCTCCAGATGGACTGCGCCAGGCCTGGTGACTCGTACTACCCAGTAAGGGCCCTCCCACTTTGGCGTCAACTTGTTTGTACCCTTGGCAGACTGAACACGCCTAAGGACAAGGTTGCCTTCCTCAAGGCTCCGGGCATGAACACTGCGGCTGTGATAGCGGCGCAAGTCTTGCTAATAGTGTGCAGCACGTGTAGCAGCCCGGAGATGGTTCTCCTCAAGGAGCACGGCATCGTCATGCCGTTGCTGCTCTTGTGCTACTTCATCATAGGCAAATACTCGAGGTGACACATATATGAGTTCTGTGGGGATCACTGCTTCTGCCCCATAGACTAGGGAGAAGGGAGTCTGGCCGGTAGCTCAATTTGGTGTCGTACGGAGGGACCAAAGAACCACCGGCAGCTCATCGATCCAGCGTCTGCCGCACTTCTGTAGCTTGTCAAAAGTCCTTGTCTTTAGCCCACGCAGCACTTCAGCATTCATCCGCTCAGCCTGTCCATTGCTCTTGGGATGAGCAACATAGGCGAAGGAAACCTTGCTTCCAAGGATTTGAACATATTGCATGAAGGCGCGGCTTCTGAACTGGGTGCCATTGTCAGTGATGATTCTGGCGGGTACTCCGAAACGGCACACCAATCCTTTCAAGAACTTGATAGCTGATTGTGCAGTCACCTTCCTCACAGACTCCACCTCCGGCCACTTTGTAAACTTGTCAATTGCGACGTACAAGAATTCAAAGCCCCCAGTATCACGGGGGAAGGGACCCAAGATGTCGAGCCCCCAGACCAAAAATGGCCATGACAAAGGGATCGTATTGAGAGCTTAAGCAGGTTGATGGATGTTCTTGGAGTGGAACTAGAAGGCTTCACACTAGGTGACTAGCTCGATCGCATCTTGGAGGGTCGTGGGCCAGTAGAAACTTTGCCGGAAAGCTTTTCCAACCAAGGCTCTTGATCCAATATGAGAGCCGAACGCGCCTTTGTGTATCTCTGCCAGCAGTTCCTTCCCCTCTTCCCGGCAAATGCACTTCAATTTCACACCGTTGGGCCTCCTTCTGTATAACATGTCATCGACAAACTGATACATACTGACCCTCTGGGCTACTCTTTCAACTTCTTCTTGTTCTTCGGGAAGTTCTCCAGTTTGGAGGTAATGAACTATGTGCCGTGCCCAGGTTGGAGCCTAAGACTCGGCAACAAGGACAAACGGGGCCTCCTCGTTCATGGGAGCGCATATCTCAACCGCAAGAACTTGTAGTTCGGCGGGAGGGTGCTGCTCACCAGGCAAAGTGGAGTTGTTCCCGGCAACCTCTCTAGCGGGGGCTCTGGGAACCTCTGCCGGGGGATGCATGCCGGAGTCCAATTTCCTCCTTTTTCTGGCCATCCCTGTCGGGGATACGGAGGGTCGAGTCAGGTGGAGAACAAAGGTCCCTGGTTCCACAGGGAGCTTCTGTGCGGCGCATTTTGACAGATGATCAGCGATGCTGTTTTTCGCACGCGGTATGTACTCTGTTTGCAATCCATCAAAACGCTCCTCCAGCTTCCTTACTTCCTCCACATATGCCTCCATCAATGGGCTTTGGTAATCCTTGTTGACTTATGATGCGGAGCATCCTACGATCATCCCCATGTACACTACGACTACTCCCCAAGCCCCAAGTGTCCATACGATGAGATCTCAAGCATATGTCATTGGACCTAAGGTGAACTCGCTCCTTTCCGAATCTTCCCATCCCGCATGTAAAACATGGATGCTACCTCAAGCGCGGACCTTGTGCATACTCAGGTACACCCGAGGAGACCATAGAGAGCCCAAGGACCAAGGCCAAGTGTGTGTAGGAGCGAAGGAAGGAGAAGGAAGCAGAGCCAGCTGCTACAACGGCCGGACATCCGGCCCGACCCCCAGAAATCCGGCCCCTTCCTATCCAGAGAGCTCCGGAAGCGACCCCGACGGCCAGGACATCCGGCCCCATGCCCCGGACATCCGACTCCTCCCGAAGCCCTGAACATCCGGCCTCGTCGCCCGAACATCCGGCCCCGCCAATCCAGAGAGCACAGGAATCGGCAAGTCTAGCCCGGACATCCAGCCAGAGGCCCGGACATCCGGCCCCCAACCCGAACATCCGGCACCTACCTGTGCGCAGAGAACGGGCCAAGGGCCCATGTACCCCTTTACTTCGCCCCCACTTGTACTAGCACTATATATAGACCCCCTCCTCCTCCTAGTTAGGGTCAGCAAAGGATTAGCTCGTTTTAGGCGATAGAGCTTTGCTCATCCACTTGATACCTTCTCCATCGGAGTTCATGACCTCTATGCAGAAGATTCCCCAAGTGGATTCAAGACCCCTCACGGGAAGATATTCAAGTCCTCCTCATGGAGAAGAACTTGCTACTTGTATCGTCCTTTGTTGATCATAGATCGTGTATCTCTTTGTGTTTCGAGGATCTAGCACATCTGTAATCGAATCTTGTTGGCTTGAGTGATACCTCTTGTGTTTCCCCTCGTGTTCTTCGTGTTCTCCATGGGATCTGCTCCAATCATGAAAGATCGGGCATCTAGGGTTCTACCCTACATCATCTTGGATCAGAGCAAGGTTGATCACGAATTTGGAGCCCCTACCCCCTTGTTTTCTAGCCTAATTTTGCTTGATTTCGTCCTAAATCCGAAAATCCCCACCAAAAATAGCCCCCAATTTTTTTTGTGATTTGTTGGTTTGATGATGTTTTGTTGATTTTGATCCATTGATTCGTTGTGTCTTGAGTAGATCTAGCTTTCCCCCAATTTTCTCCACTTTCCATCCACGAAATCCATCAATTTTTTCGCCCGAAATCATCAATTTCCACCCCAAATCGAGTTTCAAAGTCCAAATCCCGATCTGGAATCATCGGGCCGGACATCTGGGCCATCGGGCCAGACATCCGGACCCCTAGCCGGACATCCAGCTCCTGGAGCACAAAATCTGCACTGTTCTGGACATCAGCCCCCGGATATCCGGCCCCCACCCCCGGATGTCCGACCCCTGGGATTTCAGCCTCCCGTGTTTCACCGTTTTGACCATAACTAATTCTTCCGGAGTCCGATTTTGATCTTCTTTAGCTCGTTTTGAAGCTATTGACATCCCCCATCCCACAAAAATACTAAATCCATCATTTGACTCCATCAAAATTTTGGAACTTTGGCATCTTTGCCTAGGGCTTCCACCATATCTTCCGCATTACCACCATCGACTTCCGCAACCTAACCCATTTTGTTCCCCATAGCATTTGTGGTTGTTTGAGTTGTGATTCGAGTCTCCTAAGGTGTTTTGGCTAATTAGGGATGGTTACTTCTTAATCAACCACCACCATAACTTCCGCATAACCTTGCCCACCATACACTTCCGCCAACCCAACTTAACCCAATTTTGTTTGTGTTATGAGTTGTGTCTCCTAAGGTGTTTCAGCTACTTAGGGAGCGTGCTTTCAACTCCGACACCGTGTATAGCCCATCATACCCTTCCGCCACCTTAACCCATTTTGACCGGGTTTCCACCAATACTTCCGCAACCACCACCGCATTCCCGCTACCACCATTTTAACATTTGACGTTTGAGATTTTGAGTTCGTGGTTTTTCCGTTTCCTAAGGTGTTTCGGCTAATTAGGAATGGTTCGACATCGAGAACACCGCCACTCATCATCGCCATGAGGTCGTCATCATACATTAGGACGGTAACCTCGACGACACCATTGTATATTCCCCTTGCAATTGCATTGATAACCACTAGCCCATTTTGCGTCACTTGCTTATCGAGACTAGCCATTGAGTATTGTCAGCAACGTTACTTGTGCACATTAGTGACCATCGATCCGCCCTTCCATTGCATACATACCATATCATCTTGGTATCATCATATCATCTTTTGTGTCACAAGATTGTTCCCGCATATACACAATTGCTATCTTGGTTTGTGCATGTCGGTGTACTAGAATAGGGGTACCCTAGTACCCCGTACTTGTGCACGGGCAGTAGTAGCATCCCGCGGCCAGGCTTGCGGGAGGACAGCCAGAGAGAAGCTCAAGATTATTAAGCCATTCAAGAACAAAGTATACAAAGCAAGAGTTAAGGCCCCGGCAAGAGGAGCTTGCCGGGAGGGACAGCTGAGGCCCAGCCTGGGCATTGCTGTAGCAGAGTACTTGCCGCGGCAAGGTACTTGCCCCGGCAAGTCATTGGCTGCGGCAAGGTATTGGCTGTGGCAAGGTACTTGCCCCGGCAAGTTACCTTGCGCAGCAAACTATGGGTTGCGGCAAGCTGTCAGGTGCGGCAAGGTCTTGCCGCGGCAAGCGTTACTGTACCACTGTGCTACTGTGCTGCTCCGGTGCCTCTGCCAGCGTGGCGCTCTGGGTCCTTCCAGGCGTGCGTGGCAGGGCACTGTGTAGACGGCGGTGCACTGTAGCTAGCGGTGCAGGAGCAGGTGGGATAGGCTTTTCCCACGTCCAAGACGTCCGGGTACATGTATGTGGACAGCAAAGGCATGGGCATTTAATGCCTTTGTCCCCTGCCGTCAGTGGTAGGTAGGACATGTCATCCTGGTAATAGTGGCCTTACTGTAGCAACTTTCCACCTCTACCTTTACTGTTTGCCACCTGTTGGTGACCCCTTTGTGCGTATAAAAGGAGGCCCATAGGCAACGTGGAAGGGGGGAGGGGAGGAGAGGAACTGAGAGAGGGAGAACTCCAGTATTGTACGCAGCTACCCGGTACTGTAGCGCTCCTGGAGCTAGAACAATCATACAGATAATAAACCAAAAAGCAGGGGTAGGGTTTTACGCATCCGTGCGGCCCGAACCTGGGTAAATCTCTCTCGTGCACTGTCGTGTTCTTCGCTAGATTTGCTCTTCGTGTGACCGTCTCTCCCTGCCGAACGTAAAGGGGTCCTTCCCTGGGTCCCATAGGTGATCGCGGATTCGTCCCCGACATCTTTGGCGCGCCAGGTAGGGGACAGAAGGTTGTGTGAACCTAATCTAGCGATTTGCGCGTTAGTTTTTGGGCCATCCTCCGTCTTATGGCTCCAAAAAAGAAGACTTCAGCCATCGGTGCGTCTACGTCCAACCCGCCTGCTCCTATGCAGGAGGGTGCCGACGTGATTGCGGCTGCTGGGGGGACTGGAGAGCGAGAGCTCCTATTACCTCCACCTGTCCAAAACCGGGCCAGCAACGCCAATCTTGGCACTGCTGGGTCTGGGAACGCAGCGCTGCTCGCTGCTGCTGGCCCTGCAAGCTCCAGAAATGGTGCTGCGCGTTCTGGAACGCCTGCGCCGGTTCAGACGCCGCGGCCTTCGCAAGAAGCCCGTGACAGGCAGCGGCCTGACGCCCCAGGTGCCAGGCGCTCCCTGGATAATGAACTTGCGCATCGATCTCGAGATGCGCGGGGTCACCATACGCAACAACACGTTGGCGGGGTCGAGGTGCGGTCGCCTGGGCGTGGAGATGCTCCTTCTAACACTGTTAGGAGTAAGAGCATCCCAGAGTCCTCACGCCACTCGATACCTCCCTCACCAGCAGAAGCGTTGGCGCGTGCGCAGCTGCTCCTGAACTTCCCTCCACCAGCAGATAAGCTTGACGAGTGGAGGGCAACCATTCAGAGCCTTCTCAGCTTCGCTGATGCCGACCAGGTGCGCGCGGCCGACAAGAGAACTGGTGACAATGCTGTCACCAACAAGAACGGCGAGGGGGCAACAACCGTACACTCCCCACCCAGACGGCCTCGGTCGCCGACACGTCGAAACGACGCCCGTGGCGATGATTCCACGGCGTCGTCTGACCCGCGAGCTCGTCGTGACCAGCGCCTCGTTCTTCAGGAACGCAAAGGAGAAGACGCTCGTACCACTATCGAGCGAAGGAGAGAAGCGCATCGTCAGTCCGACAGACGCGCAGGGCCTGCTGTTGACACGCATGCGCCAGGGGATCCTGGCGACTTGCCATACGCGGTAAGTTGTCCAGCGTTCACCCGTGAGCTGCGGCAGGTCCAGTGGCCCAATCGCAAGGCTTTCAAGCCTGACGTGCCGGAGAAATATGATGGCAAGACACACCCGTCGGAGTTCCTCAGCATTTACACCATTGCGGTGCAAGCTGCCGGGGGACGAGACGACAAGATTCTTGCTAACTACTTCCCGCTCGTGTTAAAGCGCAATGTCGTCTCATGGCTCATGCACTTGCCGGAGAACTCCATTTCTTCATGGGCGGACCAGTGCCATCAGTTTGTTGGTGCCTTTACTGGCGGTCATCAACCTCATGGCCAGGAGAGTGATCTTCATCTCATCCCCCAGAAGGAAGGAGAGCCCCTGCGCAAATACATTCAAAGGTTCAGCCGCGTACAGTACAACATCCCAGATGTTCACCCCACTGCGGTTATTAGCGCGTTCCATCAGAACGTGCGTAACCGCAAGATGCGGGAGGAAATGGCGATGACCAAGGTCAGAGACATTGGCCAGCTATATGCTCTCGCCGACAAGTGTGCGCGCGCTGAAGACGGAAGGAAACTTCCCGGTGAAGGTGTTGGCGCAGGGGGGAGCTCTGACAGCGAAGGTACCGCCCCGGCAAAGAAGGGCCGGCGGCGGAACAACAGGAAGAAAAAGGGCAAAGCTGTGCTTGCCGTCGAGCAGTCCAGCGGCAACGGCAACGGCAGCGCCGACAAGGCCAAAGTTGAGGGCTCCGGCAAGGAGATTGCCGCATGCGCCAACTGTCAGGCCTTGGCGGCTGCCGACAAGCAGGACGGCTCCGACAAGCAATATTGCAAGATCCACCGCACCAAGGGACACGATCTCCAGAACTGTCGACGAGTCGAGCAGCTTGTCGAACAGCAGAAAGCTGAGTATGAGAGGCGCGACAAGGAAAAGGCCCCAGAAGGTGCTGGCGGGTCTGGCAAGAAGCGCACTACCCGAGGAGGGCGTCGCGGCAAGGCCAAGCAGCAACAGAGAGACAGGCCTCCTCGTGGCCGCGACAAAGATGATGATGATGATGACCTAGATGATGAAGAATCCAGTGAGCACAAATTTCAGAAAGCCGCAGAAGTCTTGTGTGTTGACGGTGGTGCTTCGTTGCATTCTTCTCACCGCCAACTTAAATAGTGGGCGCGAGAGATCAATGCGGCGGAACCATCTGTTGACGCCAGAAAGCTTCTGAAGTGGTCCGACACGCCTATCGTCTTTGACATTGAGGACCACCCTGACCGCACAACGGCGGTCGGGTGCTTGCCGATGTTGGTTTCACCAACGATCCGCAACCTCAAGGTCACGAAGATGTTAGTTGACGGTGGGGCCGGCTTGAATCTGATTTCGCCCGCTGTGCTCCGCAAACTTCAAATCTCTGACGGCGAGCTTGAGGAAAATGATACTTTCCAAGGAGTCAATCCAGGAAGGAGCAAGCCGAAAGGGAAGATCACGCTGCCAGTGACATTTGGCGGCGAGCTGAACTACCGGACCGAGAAGGTCACCTTTGATGTTGCCGATATTCCATTGCCTTATAATGGGATACTTGGCCGTCCAGCGCTCGGCAAGTTCATGGCAGCCTCTCATTATGCCTACAACGTGTTGAAGATGCCAGGTCCAGTAGGTGTTATCACAGTTCCCTGCGACAAGAAGGATGTGCTTATTTGCGCCGACAAGATCTACCGGGAAGCAGCTGCCGCAACTGCCGCCAAGGCACTTGCCGCTGAAGCTCTCGGGGGGGGGGGAGAACAAGAGGAAGTCCGGCAAGAGCTCCTGTGCCCACTCCGGCAAGCGCACCTCTTCGGAGTGCTGCACTGCCGTCGAGGATGCACCAGAGAGCTCCACCGGCAAGTGCAAGAAGAACAAAGCCGCTCCGCCGGCGACAAAGAAGGTGCCCGCCAAGGAGGACGGCACTGGTGGTTCCTTCACCATCAGTGCCACACTTGACAACAAATAGGAAAACGCGCTCGTTGCTTTCCTGCGGGCGAATGTCGACGTATTTGCGTGGCAACCATCCGACATCCCCGGTGTTCCCAGGAAAGTAATTGAGCACCACCTTGCCGTTTGTCCCCACGCGAGGCCTGTCAAACAGAAAGCCAGAAAGCAAGCTGTGGAGCGGCAAGAGTTTATTGCGGAAGAAATCAAGAAGTTGGAAGCAGCAGGCCTCATCAGAGGAGTGCTCCATCCTACGTGGTTGGCCAATCTTGTTGTCGTGCGCAAAGCAAATGGAAAATGGAGGCTTTGTATTGATTTCACTGATGTCAATAAAGCTTGTCCCAAAGACCCATTTCCTTTGCCCCGCATAGACCAGATTGTTGACTCCACGGCAGGATGTGATTTGCTTTCATTTCTTGACGCATATTCAGGGTATCATCAAATCTTCATGGCTGAGGAAGATGAGGAGAAGACCGCATTTATCACACCCTGTGGCACATACTGTTTCGTACGTATGCCATTTGGTTTGAAAAATGCTGGTTCGACATTTGCAAGAGCCGTCCAGATTGCTTTTGAGCCTCAGCTGCACAGAAATGTGGAAGCCTATATGGATGATATAGTGGTCAAAAGCAAAGACAGGGCTACTTTGGTTCAAGATCTAGAAGAAACTTTTGTAAATCTGCGCAAGATCAACCTGAAGCTCAACCCCGAGAAGTGCGTGTTTGGAGTTCCCTCCGGCAAGCTTCTCGGGTTCTTTGTGTCTCAACGTGGAATTGAAGCCAATCCTGACAAGATCAAAGCCATTGAGCAAATTGAAGCACCGAAGCGCGTCAAGGATGTACGACGACTTGCCGGCTGTGTTGCTGCCCTCAGTAGGTTTATCTCCAAGTCAGCTGAGCGCGCCCTGCCATTTTTCAAAATCTTAAAAAAGGCAGGTCCATTGAAATGGACTCCGGAGGCGGAGGCAGCGCTGCAAGACTTGAAGAGATACCTCTCGTCTCCTCCAATACTTGTCGCACCTAAACCACAAGAGAAGTTGTTACTGTATCTAGCGGCAACCAATCAAGTGGTTAGTGCTGCGCTGGTAGCAGAGAGAGAGGTGGATGAGGAGGCAGTAACTGCGGCAAGCACAACCAGCGACAAGCTGGGGGCTCCCCCGACAAGTTTTGCTGCCGGCAAGGATTCGTCTGCGCAGTCAGGCGAAGTGATACAAAAGAAGAAAATGGTGCAGTGCCCGGTCTACTTTGTGAGCTCTCTTCTGCAGGGAGCTAGGTCAAGGTATTCTGGCGTGCAGAAGCTGCTTTTCGGCCTTCTCATGGCCTCGAGAAAGCTGCGCCACTACTTTCAAGCACATGAAGTTACCGTCATCACTCGCTTCCCGCTGAAAAGGATTTTGCAAAATCCAGAAGCGACAGGCAGGATTGTTGAGTGGGCGTTGGAGTTGTCGAGCTTTGGTCTCAAGTTTGAGAGTACATCAACCATACAGAGCCGAGTTTTGGCAGAGTTTGTCGCAGAATGGACACCAACGCCAGACGAAGAAATCCCAGAGACGACTCTCCCCGGCAAGGAGACAAGCAAAGAGTGGCTTATGTACTTTGATGGTGCCTTTTCACTGCAAGGCGCCGGTGCTGGCGTACTGCTTGTCGCACCCACCGGAGAGCACCTCAAGTACGTGGTCCAAATGCACTTTCCCAAGGAACAGGCGATGAACAATACTGCAGAATATGAGGGGTTGCTTGCCGGTCTCAGGATCGCGGCAGACCTTGGGATCAAGAAGCTTATTGTCAGGGGAGATTCGCAGCTTGTCGTCAGGCAAGTGAACAAGAACTACCAATGCCCATTGATGGAAGCTTATGTAGATGAGGTGAGGAAGTTGGAGGAACGCTTTGACGGCCTACAAATGGAGCACGTCCCACGTGCTGAAAATGACATTGCCGATGGTTTGTCAAAGCACGCCGCACTCAAATTGCCTGTGGAACCAGGCACTTTTGTGCTCCAACTAACTCAGCCATCCGTGACGCCATCAGTAGGGCAAGGCAGGAAGAGGAAGTTGGCTTCTGGCGACTACTTCCCGGCAGAGCTCCCCGAAGCCGCCGGCAAGAAGGCTGCCAAAGCCAGCGCCAAAGATGTAGAGGGGCAACTTGCTCCGACAAGGCCTCACGCTCTTGTCGTTGAAGCGGGTGCTCCTAGGCAAGAGGCAAAGGGGCAACTTGCTCTGACAAGACTTCGGGTCCTTGTCGTTGAAGCAGGCGCTCCTGATCGAAGCGCTGAGGAGCAAGATGCTCCGACGAGGCCTTGGGCTTCCGACGTTGAAGCAACTGCTCCCGACGAGCTTGTTAAAGGACAGCACGCTCCAGCAGGGCCCCAGGCTCTTGTCGTTGAAGCGGCTGTTCCCGCCAAGCTCGTCGGGGAACGGCCGGCTCTGGTAGAGCAACGAGCTCTTGCCGTAGGGCCTGATGTTCCCGCAGCAGAAGAAATGCCTTTAGTCCTCATTGTCGAGCCACAGGCTCCAGCGTGGGCGCAGCAGATCGTCCGTTTCCTTCAGACAGGAGAACTTTCCGAAGAGCAGGAAGAAGCGGAGAAAGTAGCCCGACGGTCCAATATGTATCAATTTGTCGATGACATGCTGTGCAGAAAAAGACCAAACGGTGTGAAATTGAAGTGTATTCCCCGGGAAGAAGGACAGGAGCTGTTGGCGGAGATTCATGGAGGCATATGTGGTCACCACATAGGGTCAAGAGCCCTTGCTGGAAAGGCTTTCCGGCAAGGTTTCTTTTGGCCCACCGCCCTCCAGGATGCAACTGCACTAGTAACCAAGTGTGAAGCGTGCCAGTTTCATTCCAAGCAGATTCATCAGCCAGCTCAAGCTCTCCAGGCAATCCCTCTCTCCTGGCCATTTTCGGTCTGGGGGCTCGACATCCTCAGCCCCTTTCCCCGTGCCACCGGGGGCTTCGAGTACTTGTATGTGGCCATCGACAAGTTTACGAAGTGGCCAGAAGTGGAAGCAGTGAGGAAGGTGACAGCACAATCATCCATCAAGTTCTTCAAGGGAATTGTTTGTCGCTTTGGTGTTCCTAACAGGATCATCACCGACAACGGTACCCAGTTCACGAGCCACGCCATCATGCAGTATGTCGAAGACCTTGGCGCCAAGGTCTGTTTCGCTTCTGTTGCTCACCCCCGAAGCAACGGTCAAGTTGAAAGGGCAAATGCTGAAGTGCTGCGTGGGCTCAAGACGAGAACTTTCGACAGGCTGCGCAAGTGCGGCAAGAACTGGATCGAGGAGCTGCCAGTGGTTCTTTGGTCGATCAGGACGACGCCAAATCGAGCTACTGGCCAGACGCCTTTTGCTCTAGTTTATGGAGCAGAGGCAGTTCTCCACACGGAACTCGTATACGGGTCACCTCGAGTGCTCGCTTACGATGAGCTTGAGCAAGAGCAACTGCGGCAAGATGACGCTGTGCTCCTCGAGGAGGATCGTCTTCATGCTGCTGTGAGAGCTGCTCGCTACCAGCAAGCTTTGCGTCGCTACCATAGCCGCAAAGTTAATGCCAGAAGTCTCGAGGAAGGCGACCTTGTTCTTCGGCACGTTCAGTCGGCCAAGAATTCAAACAAGTTGACGCCGAAGTGGGAAGGCCCTTATCGGGTGAAACGAGTCACCAGGCCCGGCGCTGTCCGCCTGGAGACCGAGGATGGCATTCCAGTGATCAATTCCTGGAACATTGAGCATCTTCGTAAGTTTTTTCCATAAGGCGTGGTTGCCGGACCCTTCCCCGGCAACCACCTTTTGTACAAGTATTGCCGCTGTTGCATGTAATCCTTTGTACAAAGCCAGGCGCAGACCCTGTGCATAAATAAAGCTTTTGTATTTCGCAGTTTTTTACGATTTCATGTTTACTTTTATTTTGCATGATTATCTGACATACTGTGCAGTACAGCCTCCCCGGTAAGCATTAATGAGCCGCCAAGCTCCTATATCTTTATTTTCTCTTCTTTCTTTTTCTCAAAGAGACAGAAGCTTCCCTCGCGCACAAGTTTGCCGGGGGAGGTGGGATAATGATATAGACCAGGCGTGGACCAGGCGTCGTTCAAAGAAACTTTGCCTTGCCGGGAAGAAGGCAGCGGCAAGCAGTGACAAGACCTTGCCGCGGAGAGATCAGCGACAAAGCTAAGTGCCAAAGTTTGAATAATCAAATTCTTTTTTATTTTCAAGGTTATTTTCCTTGAACGATACTACTCTTTGTATGGAAAACCTGTGCGCGACGGAACCTAAGCGTAATCGGTCGCGCCCTTACCTTGTTTCGAGTCCGCTCAACAACCTAAGTGGCTGCACTGAGCGCGACAAGGTTGCTTGCCGGCAGCGGCACCGCCAGCAGGCTTCTGGAGTCCCGCACCCAGCGCTCGCGGCAATGGTGCGCGCACCGGCAAGTTCCCTATAAGCGTAGGGCAAGTACACACAAAGAAAGAAATTGCTCAAGGGAGATGACATGCATTAACTTCAAAATATTGCAAGTTATATTACAAGATAAGTTGCCGCGGCTTAAACAGATTGTTCTTTAACATGTCTAGCGGCGGCAAGGAGGGAGAAGAATGGGCTCTCTAATTGCGGTGCTCGCCTTCGACTCTCTGGATTTGGTCCACCCTCTCCACGATGGGCGCGACAAGGGCCTCTAGTGGCACGGGGTCGTATCCCTTCGGCAAGCTTTTGAAGATGTTGCTGAAGTCGACGCCCGGGTTTCTGTATGCTATCTTCACCAACAACCTCCGGAGAACTCCCCGGCAAAGCCTGCGTGACTCGTCGGCCAGTTGAGCCTTGTGATTGACTTGGAGCTGTTGGAGTGCTTCTACTACTCCGTCGAAGAACTCGGCTAGCTTAACGCTAGTTTGCATGTTCTTGTCGGTGGAGTACCCGAAGTCCGGCACCTTCAGGGCAGTCAGCTCCTTGTCGATGTCCTCGGCGGCGCTGGCAAGCCTGTCTGTGAAGATCCCCACGTTATCCCTGAACTTCTTGTGGGTTGCAATAGCGTCTTGAAGCAGACCCTTTTCCTTCTGGAGCTCTGTCATTAGAAGCCCTTCGCGCTTTCTGGTGGTGTCGAGCGTCTCCTTCAGCGTGGTCAGCTTCAGCTTCAGGTCTGCTCTGGAGTCGTTGGCGGTGGCAAGCAGATTGTTCTTCTTGGCTATGGTAACTTGCATCTCCGCCAAAGTGTGGGTCGCTTTTGCCCTCTCACTTTCAAGCGTTGAGAGCTTGTCACCGTTTGCCTTGAGGGCGGCCTCTAGTCTTGCCACTTTTTCCTCCGTTTCCTTCCTGTTCACTTCTGCAGCAGCGACAGCGTTGGTGGCCTCCACCAACTTGCTGGCGTACTCTTGGGCCAAGGCTTCAATTTCCTTCTGGTGTTTTTGTGCCTGCCCCTGGGTCCGCTCTACGACAAGTCTTGCCACCTCCTCGTCCTTCTGTCGGAGGGTTTCGGCAAGTTTCCTCTTGCGCTCAGCAAGTTCTTCTTCGTGGGCGTCAAGGTCCACTTTCCGCTGGTTCAGATCACCGGCCTGAGCAGACAACTCCTTGGCGGTCTCCTCCTGTTTTTGTTCAATGTCTTGCTTCATCAGGAGGAGGGCCTGCCGTTCTTCGGCCAGCTGTGCCCGCTTGACCTCTAACGCATTAAGAGATCGCGCGCGGACGTCCGCCAAGATCTCCGCGCGCCTCAACATGTCAGCTTCGGCCTTCTCGATGAGCGCCTCCCTGGAAGCTAGCTTCTCCCGTCGGGCGCGATGAAGATTCAGCAGCTTTTGAAGCAGTTGCTCCTCTTCAGACGTGCTGCTGCTGCTGGCGCCTGGCGCATCCACAAGCTGGAGCCCGGCAGCGGCAAAGATCTCCTCGTCCACAACATCCTCCTCGGTTGGCGCTCTGGAGCCCACCGTCCAGGGGAGGCTGACGTAGACGTTCTCGCCGACCCGGATGTATTTGCTTGGCGGAGGCGAGTTGGGTGCTGCCGCCTCGTCAGCGGTTGAGCGACCCGTGGTCGGAGTAGCGCCTGGCGCTCCTGTGGCCTCAGGGCCGTCAGTACGACCACCGGCTCCCTCGCCGGCCTCCTCAGCAGCCTTCTGGGCAGCCTCAGCTTCAGCAGCCTTGGCGGCTTCATCGGTGGCCGCCTTGGCGGTATTATCCTCGGCGGCCTTGGCAGTTTCTTTGTCGGCAAGCTTGTCGGCCTTGGCAGCGGCGGCCTTGGCGGCCTCGTCGTCGACGGCCCCCGTGGTGTTCTCCTCGGCAGAAGAGTCAATGTTCATTGGCTCCACCGAAGAGGGCTCTGCCAACCCGAGAAGTAAGGCAAAAAGAGCTTCAGGAAGAAATTCAAGAAGACAAAAGAAAGAAAGCAGAAAGAGTTTTGCGGCAAGTGGGTTTACCCGTGTTGAGCTCAGGAGCGGTGGGCTCCCCTCCCCCGTCAACGTTTGTCATTTGGGTGGGGTCGCCAGCGCTGGTGCTTGGCACTTTGGCGCTTGCCGGCTCCTCTTCGTGGCTCGGCTCGCTAGTGGGAGCCCTTACCGGAGATCTTCTCCTTGGCGGTGTGGTCGAGGGGGGTGGTACTTCTGGAGCACCTTCAGATGGCTCCACTTGCTGCTCCTCTCCTACACGCCCAAAGATGTCAGTGACAAAATACTTGTTCCTCAGCGACCGCCAGCGAAAGGTAGTTGAAATACTTACGCTGGGGGCTGCGCTGGGGGCTGCGACGAGGGCTGGGCTCCGAGCTGGTCGGCAAGGTCTTAGACGCTCTCCCGGTGGTTGCCGTGGGCTCATCTTCGACGACCACCACGGTCTTGCTTGTCGAGACCTTAGCTCTCTTCCTTGTCCTCTCCGCCAAGGTTTCCTCCCTGCGGAAGCAAGGCCGGAGAGCGACAAGTGAGGACAGAAACAAAACCTTACAAAGATTGAGGGTCGCGGCAAGGGAACTTACTCTTCCTCGTCGTCCTCTTCGCTAAGAGCGGAAAAATCAAAGTCCGCCTCCGTGTGAGGAGGGGGAGGAGGGGGAGCTGGACTCCTTGGCCGCTTGGCGGGGGTAGTAGCAGCGGTCTTTGATGACCCTGCTCCAGTTGCCGGGGCCGCGTGAGACGCTCCCGCAGCACCAGCCCTTGCCGCGGTCGAGCGCGTCGAACGGCGCTCCGGCGGTTGTTGAACCTCTTGCCGCTCAGCCACTTTGCCAAGCCTGCGAAGGCGTTTCCTCCTCCGAGGGGCTGGGGACTCTGACTGCGGTGGGCTTTCGGTGCCCTCCTCGGAAGAGGAGCCCTCATCCTCCGAGCTGCCTGACTCGTCGGCAGGCTGGCTTGGCCCGACATCCTTGCCGGGTGCGGCGAGCTCGCCCTTCCTGGCAAGCATCCCCTGCTCGGCAAGGATCTCCTTTTGTGCCTCGTCGAGCTCCACCAAAGTATAACCAAAATCGCCAGCTTCCCTGGTGAGCCTGTCCTCCTCCACTCTTCGAGCAATGAATTCTATTTCTTGCTCAGTGGTGTTGCGGACGAGCCACTCCTCCTCCCGGACCTGCTTTTCGACCGTGGAGTCAAAGAATCGCCGCACGTCTTCTTCGAGCGGCACGTCCCAAGTTGCTTCAACGCTGTGCGCATTGCAGAGCGGCATCATAGCGATGATTGCACTCAATGCGGAGTTGTTGCAAAGGGGCACGATGTGCTTCGGCAGCGTGAACGCCTTGTCGCGTTTCTCTGGATCTGTCTCTTGCTTGAACAGTTCTCGCATGAAAAAGTCGTGCTGCAGAACTGTGAAGTTGTTCATCAGTCCAGGGCGCAGCCGCATGATATTGGCTGGGTTCTTCCAATCAGAGGCCGGCCTTCCTCTCTGCTGCAGAGGAGCAATGCGGCGGCGGAGGAAGTCTGCGCCAACCATCCCTATGGTGAGCCCGGCCTCCCTGAGCCGTATGATCCTGGTAGCGGCAATCTCCAGCTTTTTGTCCTGGGGATCCAGATCGCTCCAGTCTGTGCCACGCGCTGCTGGGGTCTTGCGAAGCGCACAGTATGGTGGCGGCTCATCGTCAATGATCCAACACCATTCAGACAGGATTTCTCCCCATCTTGGGCGGAGATCCCCCTTCAGATAATGCTCCTTGGCGCCCAATCTTGAAACGAACGAGACGCCAACAGTGAGAGGCTCCCCCTTTTCAGCACGGGGAGTGAAGTAATGCCTGAACAGCGCAGTGTTGGGTGCGACGCCGACGAAGTTCTCGCACAGATGCGCAAATATTGCCATGGTGGATACAGCATTCGGTGTGAGATCCAGCAGACGGAGGTTGAAGGTGTACATGACGTCGCTAAAGAAATCCGAGTACGGTGGGCAGAGCCCGCACCAAAAGTAGCAAGCGAAGAAGGGGTACTTGCTCACTTCGCTCTCGTCGGTAGCTGGGCGAACGCGGGTGGCCGGATGCGCCTTCGTCCTCGCGGCCCACATGCCTTGGAACTTGGCCTTCAGATCCGCCCCCGTGAGCGTCGGAGCGAAGAGCGCGTACTTCTGCCTCTTCAACTGCGCCTGGGTCTCCGTCCTTGAGGACTTCCCCGTCTTCCCCTTTTCTCCTTTGGGAGGCATGGCGAAGGCGGAGCTGAGGACCGAGGGAGATGCAGACGCGCGCGGTGGCGGAGGATTGGGAAACCGCTTTGTTTTAGAGCAGAGGAAGAAGAAGGCGGAGATTTGGAGATCGAGAATGGTGACAGGGGTGTGTGAGTGCTTCTGCAGGTCCCTCCTTTTATGGGGAAAGATGCGGAACCATCCGCCCCTTCGTCATTCGAGATAGCTGCGCACGCTTCCCACGCTCCGCATTCAACGCACGACGCGTGGGAGAGCGTGCAATTAAACAGCATTGGGACGTTTCGGCTTATCCCAGACACGCGTGCCCGTGCACTGTTTGGGCCTGGCCCAACAACGCCCGGCACCTTGTGTGGCCCAGGCCCGGGGGCTCCTGTCGGTCTACTAGAATAGGGGTACCCTAGTACCACGTACTTGTGCACGGGCAGTAGTAGCATCCCGCGGCCAGGCTTGCGGGAGGACAGCCAGAGAGAAGCTCAAGATTATTAAGCCATTCAAGAACAAAGTATACAAAGCAAGAGTTAAGGCCCCGGCAAGAGGAGCTTGCCGGGAGGGACAGCTGAGGCCCAGCCTGGGCATTGCTGTAGCAGAGTACTTGCCGCGGCAAGGTACTTGCCCCGGCAAGTCATTGGCTGCGGCAAGGTATTGGCTGCGGTAACATAGCGGCTGCGGCAAGGTACTTGCCCCGGCAAGTTACCTTGCGCGGCAAACTATGGGTTGCGGCAAGCTGTCAGGTGCGGCAAGGTCTTGCCGCAGCAAGCGTTAGTGTACCACTGTGCTGCTGTGCTGCTCCGGTGCCTCTGCCAGCGTGGCGCTCTGGGTCCTTCCAGGCGTGCGTGGCAGGGCACTGTGTAGACGGCGGTGCACTGTAGCTAGCGGTGCAGGAGCAGGTGGGATAGGCTTTTCCCACGTCCAAGACATCCGGGTACATGTATGTGGACAGCAAAGGCATGGGCATTTAATGCCCTTGTCCCCAGCCGTCAGTGGTAGGTAGGACATGTCATCCTGGTAATAGTGGCCTTACTGTAGCAACTTTCCACCTCTACCTTTACTGTTTGCCACCTGTTGGTGACCCCTTTGTGCGTATAAAAGGAGGCCCATAGGCAACGTGGAAGGGGGGAGGGGAGGAGAGGAACTGAGAGAGGGAGAACTCCAGTATTGTACGCAGCTACCCGGTACTGTAGCGCTCCTGGAGCTAGAACAATCATACAGATAATAAACCAAAAAGCAGGAGTAGGGTTTTACGCATCCGTGCGGCCCGAACCTGGGTAAATCTCTCTCGTGCACTGTCGTGTTCTTCGCTAGATTTGCTCTTCGTGCGACCGTCTCTCCCTGCCGAACGTAAAGGGGTCCTTCCCTGGGTCCCATAGGTGATCGCGGATTCGTCCCCGACAGTGCATTTCGCATAGTGGCCATATTAAAAAAAGAGAATAAGCTTGTAAGCAAAAGAGTGAGCAAAGAGCTTGTAAGCAATAGCCATAGCATCGCCACATTGCATATCATATACCATCATTGATCATCTTGGATCATCGTGTGCGACACACCGGGAACCATACATACATACCATACTTGGGATAGAAAGTTTATCCATTTTGCATCTTATAGGTTGTGCACAAGTGTCGTATCCGCCTATTGAGAAATCATGCTAGCGTCTCTCTTGAGTTGTGCAACACGAGCATTTTCCGTGGATTCCACATTTTGTGCTCATTACTTGGTTGCACGACCCCATTTATCTATCCGTGTGTGTGTTTCCGTGTGCCATTCATTGCTATTGGTCTACTTGTTTCACTTGCGAATTTGTGAATCTCTTTCAACATTATTGACTCTTGCTAATATTTTGCATCAAATTTTTGTGCCACTATCCTCACCGATCTCCACCAAAATCTTTATTTGTGTAGGTGTGAGAAATTGATGAGATCGGTACCAATTGTGCTATTTCCTTGTTACATCATTGAGTGATCATTGATCCATTCTCAACATTGGTCAAGGTACATTTGGTATAGTTCTCTCCTTTCTTCCACTCATATTTCCTCGAGTCTTGTGATGGATAGGCAAGGCATTTCATCTCCGGTCTTCGACGACAATGACGGCGCGAACAACTACATCAACAAAACGTCCATCTTCGAACTACAACGAGCAATGAAAGGCGCACAATCAAGATTGCGAGAGCGCATCGACAACCTCACCATCGACATGCGACAATCCGAGCTACGTACAAGAGACTACCTCGACCACAAGCTCTCCACACTAAAGGAGGAGAAATATGCAAGGATGGAGGAGATATGTGCCTTGTTGGTCAACCGTTCTTCCCCTTCGTCATCTTCAAGGCGGCAGCTAGCAAGTCGATCATCTTCAGAGCACCCATGCGATGTAGGCACAATTCGTCCACGTCCACATCTACATGGCAACCACCATCATGTTCGTGATCCACATCGTCATGAAGGGCAAGTCACCTCCAAGCATCATGTGCACGCCGATGAAGAACGACACCATCAACATGAAGATGCTCGAGACGAGCAAACCTACAAGTCCCAACAAGCTCTACATCAAGCTACGGTCAAACTTCATGAGCATAAGAGAAGACCGCGCGATAAGCACCACCAAGAGGAAGCTACGGCTACTACCACCACTTCGGCATCTTCGCCAAGTGCTATCAAGGCATCTTCGCCTTCGGACGTACGGCATCTTCGCCTACTTCCCATGAGTACGCCTACATCGACATCATCAAGTCGAAGGCGACCACCTACAAACGAGGGCGACACTTCCATCTTCGGAAGCCCTTCAAGGAAGATGGTCGAGCATGGGAAATTCCCTTCAATCATGGAGACGAGCTATGAGGTGCCACATCATATGGGCCTCCAGCAACAAGACAGTGACAAGAAGGTCGAGCTAGGGTCATCCCCTTCGACCACAGTGATGAGCACGGACCTCTTCAGCAACATGAAGACGGCACCCATATTGGACTCATACTCCGAGTCAAGCTACGCGAGCGCACATGAGACCTTCTCTTTGATCTCGGAGGAGAGCGATAATTTGCCACTTCCTATGACACTCATCTTTGGAGGCGTTATGGATGAGGAGGTTGAGCATGGGACTATCCCTTCAACCAAGGTGGCGACAGGAGTTGAGCATGGAGACATTTGCACCTACATCTCTCCGACACCCACATGTGATGAGATGCCCCAATTGCCATGTGAGGAGAGCCACCACCCCATGAGTGAGATGAGTGACTCCACCATATGTGACATTGAGAGCATTTCCTATGAGAGGATTAGTGTGACCACCACTAGCCCCACACATGAGAGCAAGCCACACATCCTATGTCAGGTTGAGAGCCATTTGAGTGAATCTACCAACCATATGAGTGAGAGCACCTTATCGGGAGTGAGTGAGCCACAACACTTAGCGAGTGAGGTAGTTGAGACGGCTTGTGAGGCCACTATGATTTCTAACGACTTAACCTCTACTCCTAGTGTGTTTTCCTTTTTGGTGCTAGGTCTCGTACATGACGACATGCCAATCCTTGACGAGTCCATCCCTCCAATGGGAAAACCGATGGCTATGATGGACGATAATGCACCCCCCACATGGTTCCATCAAGATGAAGGTGACCACGACTTGGTCTTCGACACCTCACCTACAACACATGAGCGATGCTCGAAAGGTAACATAGGTGATGGTGCTTCTCTTGTCCCGCTATATCTTACAAATGATTGCTTGCATGCTGATGATCACCTTATGGATTCACCACATACTATGTCTTCTACATGCTTAGATGTGCCACCTAGTTATGATGAATATGACGATGAGCATGTTGAATTGCCTAGTTGTGATGCTATGCTCCATCGGATATCATGTGTAAATTCTATTGGTTACTTCATGTTTGACAATCCTTTAAACTTGTCATATGCTATGAGTGAGATCTCCCATGTTGCATCACTACAATCTCAACATAGTAACGCATGCCCCATTAAAATAAATCCTATTTACACTTATGGCATAGATGACGAGATGATGGTCATTGGATTTTGTTTTTCATGTGATGATATTGCTATGCTACCTTTACATGATTTGCGCAATTCATCTACTATGCCATGCCATGATCACATTGTTCCGAATATGCTTTGTTTTCGATGTTGTCAATATTCTCCATGTGATGTTTCCACTAATGCTCATGAGGAGACCCCCATAGTTTCCTCATACATATTAGGAGATTTTGATGCATTTCATACTTTGCATGTTTCCCATGATTGTGTGCACCATATGCATTCCATGAATAACAATGCTCTACATATTTCTCATGATGAATTACTCAATTTGAGTCTCCATTATGCTATACATAATAACAAACCTCTCATGATGGATCACATGTTTCTATATCACGCATCTCATTTATTTGAGCATTGGCTATTTTGTGCTAACCAACACATGCACGTGCGCATCATGATGGATGATGTGTACATATACCATGCACACACAATTTTTCCTTTGCCTTTGTTTTGTGTAGGTACTCACATATACTCGTCAACCTCTCAATCCCAAGAGTTGACGAAATGAGCTTTTGAGAGCAACAATGATTTGGGATCCCGTGGATTGTCCTTACCACCATTCTCTTCGCGCATGGACAACGCGCATCTCTTTTACTTGGCTCTCACACGGCTATGGGCTATATATCACTTGTCACTTTATGCCCATTATATCGTGTTCACTTTGCATGTTATGCCTCTTTCCATGCCTTTGCCATGCAATTGTGACCCTTGCTTTGCACTTACCCATGATACACCATTATGCTATTCCTATGTGTATTTGCATGCTTGGTGGAGATCCTTGTTGCTATTACCATGTTTTCCTTGCACCTCATGCTATTGTTGATTCTTGTGTTGGGAGAGTCATATTGTTCAATTGCTCTTTCCATAAGACTTCTTGCCAATACAATGATGATACATTACTCATATCTTGTTTTCATGCTTGTGATATGTCATGTGCATTATGTATGCTCACTATTTGCACACATGACATGATTTCCATGATTACTTATAGTATGTTGCATCTTCGCACTACTAGCTTGCATGACTTGTTTACAATGATCAATTGCTTGGTTGCATCGTCCATGATCCATTCTTGCTCGATTCATTGGGTTGATAGCATATATGTTCATGCCTCTCACTTGATTTGTCTTGATCATTGTCTCTTGTCTCCAATAGTTGCATATCTCATATCCCCTTGTATTAAGTGCCAACTTGCTATGCTTATTCATTGTGGAGACTTGGATAACTTACTTGTGATGCATGCTTGCTTATTTGAGCTTAATGTCTATGGTTGTGCTAGCATCTTATGCCTACATACCATGCCCTACACCCTTGTCCTTTCTTATGATAAGAATGATGAGAACACTTGTTGGGTATTTCACCACACGAATGATTGGTTTTGCATTTCAGCTAACCTCATTTGTTTTTCTAAGTGTTTGTCATGTTCTTTCATTTTGAACGATTCACAAGGAGATACCGTCGTGAGACATATTGGTTATGTGAAGGCATACATGATGTGCGACAACAACATTTTCGAGAAACTACTAAAGGTGAACTCCTTCCCTTTGAGCCATCTTCAAATATGCATATTGGATGGGCCATTATTTCATTGTTGCCTCCTTGTTGTCTACATGATACACCTATTAGATGGAGGACCGGCATTGGAGATGGACCCTATGGACCTTCAAGTTGAGGAGTGCTCGAACTTAGTGGATGCACCTCCTTTGGAAGCACCACTGGACCACCACTTCTACCACGGCATCGAGCTATGGTACAACACCACCCATAACAAATTTGCATCTTATGCATGGATTGACTCACATTATGATTGCCTTGTTGCATCTTGTATTACCTTGTCTTCCATGATATATGAGCTTATGCATTTCCTTAGCAAATTTGTTGTGTGTTCCTTGATGCCCTATTCATACATAATGATCACATTGCCTACCATCAATTGCATGATAACATAATCACATTAAGCACCAATTACCATGTTCATGCTTTTGATACATCGTCCAGTTATGACATCATTTTGCACAATGGTCGCATTAATCACATTCACAACACCTTTGTGCATACATCAAATGCTTTTGCTCACATGCATGCTTTAGATATCATTCTATATCATTTGGCTAAGCTTCATGCACCTTGTCATGATCAATCTTATTGGATGAACACATGCTTACTTGATAGACACCTAGTGTGCGCTAACCATTGTATTTCCTAGTGTCGTTTGTGTTTGCTCTTTTTGAATGTATACCACTCCGGCGACACCTTGGAGTACTTGGATTGCGCCATGTCTTCAACTCCGTCCAACTACAAGTTCGTCCACGACAACCGTTTCCATGGTGATGAGGTTTATGATCCGAGGTCGGATCTTTCCCAAGGGGGAGGAGGTGATGCGAAGCATCCTACGATCATCCCCATGTACACTACGACTACTCCCAAGCCCCAAGTGTCCATACGATGAGATCTCGAGCATACGTCATTGGACCTAAGGTGAACTCGCTCCTTTCCGAATCTTCCCTTCCCGCATGCAAGACATGGATGCTACCTCAAGCGCGGACCTTGTGCATACTCAGGTACAGCCAAGGAGATCATAGAGAGCCCAAGGACCAAGGCCAAGTGTGCACGGAAGCAAAGGAAGGAGAAGGAAGAAGAGCCAGCTGCTACAGCGGCCGGACATCCGGCCCGACCCCCAGAAATCCGGCCCCTTCCTATCCAGAGAGCTCCGAAAGCGACCCCGACAGCCCGGACATCCGGCCCCATGCCCCGGACATCCGGCTCCTCCTGAAGCCCCGGACATCCGGCCTCTTCGCCCGGACATCTGGCCCCGCCTATCCAGAGAGCACAGGAATCGGGCTAGTCTAGCCCGGACATCCGGCACCTGCCTGTGCGCAGAGAATGGGCCAAGGGCCCATGTACCCCTTTACTTCGCCCCACTTGTACTAGCACTATATATAGACCCCTCCTCCTCCTAGTTAGGGTCAGCAATGGATTAGCTCGTGTTAGGAGATAGAGCTTTGCTCGTCCACTTGATACCTTCTCCATCAGAGTTCACGACCTCTACGGAGAAGATCCCCCAAGTGGATTCAAGACCCCTCACAGGATGACCTTCAAGACCTCCTCACGGAGAAGAACTTGCTACTTGTATCGTCCTTTGTTGATCGTGGATCATGTATCTCTTTGTGTTTCGAGGATCTAGCACATGTGTAATCGAATCTTTGTTGGTTTGAGTGATTCCTCTCATGTTTTCCCCTCATGTTCTTCGTGTTCTCCGCGGGATCCACTCCAATCATGAAAGATCGGGCATCTAGGGTTCTACCCTACATCAACTTGTCTCACTACGAGCTGTGAGTCTCCGCGAATGATCAACTTTTTTATTCCCAATTCAGTTGCGATCCTGAGCTCAGCAAGGAGCCCTTCATACTCTGAAGTGTTTTTGGTGGCTTTCTCCCGGGGGAAATACATTTGGATCACATATTTGATGTGTTTTCCATTGGGCACCATGAGGAGCATACCGGCCCCCGCGCCTTGTAGTGAGAAGGCACCATCAAAATACATTATCCATTATTGGGGCGCCTCCTTGCCGGGGATAATTGTTTCTAGTGTCT
Source organism: Thinopyrum elongatum (assembly GCA_011799875.1). Taxonomy (NCBI): domain Eukaryota; kingdom Viridiplantae; phylum Streptophyta; class Magnoliopsida; order Poales; family Poaceae; genus Thinopyrum; species Thinopyrum elongatum. The sequence goes on from CM022298.1 coordinate 315,351,430, forward strand.
CTTCATCTGGAGTAGGCATCTATTCTGTAATGAACTCCGCTAGTGCTCTACTCTGAATGGTTGAGGTACTCTCATACTTCAGACGAAAGCTTGACAACTCTTGTGCCCATTCAACTATTCTGCCGGTAGCCTCAGGGTTCCTCAATATACGTTGCAAAGGGAAATGGGTGACAACCGTGATCTCGTGGGCTTGGAAGTAGTGGCGCGGTTTCCTTGAGGCCATGATGAGACCAAAGATCAACTTTTGCACTCCAGAGTACCTTGATCTTGCCCCTTGCAACAGGGAGCTGACAAGGTACACCGGCCGCTGCACCACCTTCTTCTTTGTCGTGGTCTTGGTATTGTCTATGTTATCCTGCTCTTATTTCTCCTGATCTGCACTGGACCTTGCCGGGATAGGTTCACTTCCTTATCCGGAGAGGATAGTAGCTGCGGCTGCTCCTTCATCTACTTCCCGATGTGCCGCCAGCGCTGCACTAACCACTTGATTGGTTGCCGCTAAGTATAGCAGCAACGACTCTTGTGGTTTAGGAGCGACCAAGGTGGGAGTAGAGGAAAGATAGGCTTTTAAGTCTAGCAGTGCTGCTTCTGCTTCCGGGGTCCACTTCATTGGCCCTGCCTTCTTCAAAATTTTGAAAAACGGGAAGGCGTGCTCGGCAGACTTGGAAATGAACCTGCTTAGCACGGCAACACATCCAGTTAAATGCCTCACGTCCTTAACTGTTTTGGGTGCTTGAATCTGCTCGATCGCCTTGATCTTGTCGGGGTTGGCCTCTATCCCCCGGTGGGACACAAATAAGCCAAGTAGCTTGCCGGAGGGAATGCCAAACACACACTTCTCAGGGTTCAACTTCAAGTTGATCTTGTGCAAATTTGCAAAGGTCTCTTCCAAGTCCTGAATGAGCGAGGTTTTCTCCTTGGATTTGACCACTATATCATCCATGTAAGCTTCAATATTCCTGTGCAGTTGTGGCTCAAACCCAATTTACACTGCTCTTGCAAAGGTGGATCCAACACTCTTTAATCCGAAGGGCATCGGTACAAAGCAGTACGTGCCACATGGGGTTGTGAACGCGATCTTCTCCTCGTCCTCCTTGGACATGAATATCTGATGGTAGCCAGAGTATGCATCCAAGAAGGAAAGCAGATCACACCGAGAAGTGGAATCTACGATCTGGTTGATGCGCGGCAAGGGGAATGGGTCCTTTGGGCATGCTTTATTCAAGTCTGTGAGGTCTATGCAAATCCTCCATTTCCCATTCGCCTTGCACACCACCACCGGGTTTGCCAACCATGTTGGGTGCAACACTCCTCTGACCAAACCAGTTGCTTCAAGTTTCTTGATCTCCTCGGCAATGAACTGTTGCCACTCTAAAGCTTGCTTCTTGACTTTCTGCTTGACGGGCCGGGCATGAGGGCATACAGCTAGGTGGTGCTCGATTACCTCCCTGGGAACACCGGGGATGTCAGATGGTTGCCAGGCAAACACATCTACATTCGCCCACAGGAAGGCAACGAGCGCGCTTTCCTATTTGTCATCGAGGGTGGAGCTGATGGTAAATGTGCTTGGTGGGGAGGAGCCAGCCGTAGGGTACGTGATGCAGGCCGAACGCCTCCACGGAGAGGACGTTGAGGCCGGCGCCACCGTCGATGAGGGTCCTGGTGACTGCTACATTGTAGATGGTGGCGGCGCAGAGCATAGGGAGCGCGCCGGCGCCGACCGTGGTCTTGGGGTGGTCCACTGAGTCGAAGGTGAGGGCGGCCTTAGGCGCTGCCCAGCCCGGAGGAGCTCCCCACTGCGCGCGAGCGGCACCCACTTGGCAGAAGAACTGCTTGACATGGCGATCCGAAGCTAGCGCCTGCGACCCGCCGAGGATGGCCGCGACAGCGTGAGGCGCTAGCACCATGGCGCGCGCAATGGAGAGGTCGTCAGTGCTCGCCGGTGCCGTCTGCGCGACGTGGGCGGCGAGAGCGGCCCGGCGCTCAGCACGAACTCGAGGAGCGTCGGCCATGGGAACGGTGGAACGGCGGCGAACCGGCCGGTGGAAGAGAGGATCCGACGCACCCCAACCTGGCACGCCAAATGTCAGATTCAAGGCTCCACAGACCCAAGAAAGGTTCAAACTCTGAGGTGCGTGCTAAGAACTCAATCCCCCCAGTCTACTAACTCATCGATCTCACCGCCTAGCTCGATGAACAGGAAAGGAAAGGGACTAAGCAGTTTACCCAGGTTCGGGCCACCTTGCGGTGTAAAACCCTAGTCCTGCTTTGTGGTGGATTGGCCTCGAGGTGGGCTGAGGATGAACTAGTACAGAGGGAGATAAACCTTAGGAGGAGTGTTCTTGTGCTGGTGTGAGCTGGTGAGGATGATCCCCCTCCTTCTATGGTGGTGGCCTAGCTATATTTATAGTGGCCTCAGTCCTCTTCCCCCAAAATGAAGGCGGGAAGGGATCCCACAACAGCCAAGTTTGAAGGGAGACAAGTAGTACATCTTATCCTCACGAAAGGTGGTCTTCGCCTGCAAAGCTTCTAGTCATGACATCTTGGTGGGCTCGGCGATGACCTCCGTCCTGCCGTCCTGGTCTTGTAGCACGGGAATGGAAACCTTTGGCTGATTCCTTGGGACTCTGCATCTGCACTTGCTTCCTTAGCACCGAAGAGGAAACCTGCTGTACTGCGCTTGCTGGCGCCAGCCTAGCCTTGGTCGTCATGGCTTGCGTCATCTGAACCTCGCGAGGTGGGGGTTGCATGGAAATCTCCTCTCCTCAGGAGCCGCCCTGGGGAAGCCGCTCCCTCCGGAGGTCTTGGCGTCATCCGCCTTGCGAGGATTGGCCCCTCGTGAGGGTCTTGTGTTGTTGATGCTGGAGAAGGGCCATACCAGGCCACTGACGAAGCCACGCTGTGGGCCGCAGGCAGGCAAGTCTGGGTACCCTGGTTCCCAGAACGCTGACATCCGCCCTTAGCGTCCCCGGCAAACCTGCCGGGGTAATCTTGAGACTTGTCTTCGGGGCAACCTCGTCCCCGCCAGGCTCGCCTGCCTGGCAAGGGAGGGTTTTCCTTAGTGGTATCTTGCTCCTTTGGTTGGTATTGGTCTTCTTGATCCGCCCTTTGATTTCTCAAAGAGTTGATCTCTCCTACTTGGCCTGGTCTTGAATGCCGAGAGTTGCCGGACCGGAGGGTTGCTGTCCGTGCACAAGTCAGGGGAAAACATACACCCATGTTTGTGTACCCCGACAGAAGCCCCCGGGCCTGAGCCATACGTGTCACTGGGCACGTTGGGTTGGGCCCCAAACAGTGCACGGACACGTGGCGAGAGAATGTTGCGTGTGCAGTGGTTTGTCATGATGACCAGTCAATCTAACGTCCACTTCGCATAATTACCGCGGGTCGTGGGGGCGTGGGACTGCAGCAGTTAATGTAAAACGGTAACTTTCTGAAGAGTCGCGCCCCTCCCCCACGTCCTTTCCCTTAAGAGAGAGAAAAACACGAAGGGGTACTGCTCATTCATCATCCGCCTCGCCCCTCCACCATCTTCTTACACAAGCCAAGTGATTGCTCTCCTTCCTCGCCTACACTTGCTACCGGTCCTCACAAAATTTCCTTCCCCAATCCTCGCCGCAACTTGAAGAGATGGGGAAGAAAACCGCCGCTCCCAAGGGGAAGCGGGCGACCACCATGAAGGAGGTGGCCGCCGAGGGGAGCAGGAAGAGAGTGGTAGATCTTGATAAGAAGCGAAGGGGAGACGTGGTCTTCTTCCCGTAGAATCTGGACGGCGATGTGCTAAAAGCAAGGTACGGATATCTCTAGGGGAGGGAGGTCCCGAAGGTGCATGGCGCACCCAAGGTCCTGGCAGAGGGGAAAAAGGATCCGCCAGATTCATATCGATTCTTTTGCGCATACTTCATCTGCGGCCTCTGTCCTCCCTTTTCGGATTTCTTCGAGGCAATGATGGTGATCTATGGATTCCACCTTCTGGACTTTACACCAAATGCAATGGCGTGCATGGCGATTTTTGCCCACTTGTGCGCGAACTTTGTTGGAGTTGCCCCCAGTGTCGACTTGTTCAGACACTACTTCATCCCGCGGGTGGAGAACAAGGCCCACCGTTCTAGGAACATAAGCTGGATGCCCCAGGCGGCGAAGGAAAACTGGGATTACCTCCCTGGGCAGCAGCCCGGCAGATGGGAGGAATGGAGGGCAGACTGGTGCTCGATCCAAGATGGGGAGGCCCCAGATTTTTGCCAGGCACAAACAGAGTGTGTTGTGCGCGGCAACGACTAGAGGGAACTTGGCCTTACCGATGACATGCTTCGCCCGGCAATAAACATGATTACCCGTCTAAAGGCTGCCGGGCTGACCATTGGTCATGTGGGAGCCGACTTCCTCCGACGTTGTATCGCGCCACTACATAAGAGGGACAGATTCGGCTGGCAGTATGGAGATGCTGCAGACAGGATGAGGTTGTACCCTGGCCTGACCTACAACTTGTCAGTCTACGGCCATGCTTGGCTGTGTGAACAACTGTTTGGCAGCCTTGGGCCGTTCAGGTTGCCGACAAATATCATCCCACTGAACATCAACTCCGCCCGGGACCAGATCCTGAAATGGATTATAGATTGCAATGCCCATGAAGTTTCGGGTGACTGGTAGTTACCCGATCTTAACGAAGAGCTTGCGTGGACCTCCAGCCTAGTGGAAAGGGCTACCAGGGTGGAGACCAATATGTTCAAGCACACCTCCAAGGTGGAAAAGGCGTTCATCAAGAGGCAGATCGAGGAGGACAAGGCACTCCGAGCCACCGCAAAGCCGAAGGCTGGGAAGGCAACAGAGGAAAAGGAGGAGGCTGAGGACGAAGGCTCTTCCCATGGCAGAAGTGAGGCACAAGCCCCAGAGGAGGCTGCCGGGGATGATCCTTCCGGGGCGAGCCCGCTCTGGACAAGCCTGTCAGGGACGAGCCTGCCGGGATCGAGGCTTTATATGCCGTGGCAGCAGATGCCCAGTTGGAAGAGGGGGTTGTGAAGGCAGAGCAACCCGGGAGGAGTGGCTCATGGCAGGCCCTCAAGCCCCCGAGCTAATCTTGGAGCAGCGCCCTCGCAGGTGGGTGGCTAGCCGGGGAGCCAGGGTTCCCGATCCTGCACCTGCCACCAAGAAGGTCAAGAAGAACACCTCCAAGGGCAGCAAGCCGGATGCGGTGTGCCGACAATCCTCCTGCCTTTCCGGGGCTAGGACCCCTCCCGCCAAGCAATTAGCAGCCACGGGAGTCGACTCCAGTTCCCAGTCCGGCTCAAGCTCCTCGCATAGCTAGTCTTTGTTGGAGTCCCCTGCGCCTTAGCAAGGCTCGAAGTTGCCGGGAAGCTCCGCTCCTCCACCTCAGAAGAGAAGCAGGGTGCCCTCACTGCCCATGGAGTTTGAGCTAAGCTCCATGCTCATCGACGAAGAGTAAGAAAGAACACTCTTCTTTCTTTGCTGCGGTTTCTGCATATTCACTTGTTTGCTAACTGATCTTGGCTTGCTGTCTTTGCCAGGGAGGAGGAGGAAGAAGGTGAGACCCTCATCCACCGGACCAAGTGGCTCAGGTGTGTGGAGCCACCGAAGACTGTGGAAGGCATGGGCCTGGGAGGAAGCAGCACGGATGCCCCGACACCAAGCCCCCGGCTCAGCCCCCGGCCTGAAAGTGCAGGGTTGGCTCCCCTCGTCGGAAGTGACGGAGGAGAGCTCCCCACCTCCGTATCCAGAGGAGGGGAGGAGCTTACTCAGGGTGAGTCCTTCCAGGAGGGGCCCACTCTGCCCGCCGACCGAGTCGAGGGATCCCCGACAAGGGTTTCCATGGAAGAATCTGCCCAGGTTGATGCCGTGGTTACTGAGGGAGGGGATGGTGACCATGGCCCGGCAACCGACGTTGCCGGGGGAACCGAAGCTCCTCCACGGCAGGCATCTTTGGCTAATCCACTTACTCTTTTTGATTCTGCTGTTTTCACCATCTTGCTCCATGTCCCTGGCATGCTAATAATTATGCACCCTTATCATTGATTGTTGACTTAGCCTGCAGCCCCTCTGATTGAAGAGCCTGAATTGCTATAAGAGGTGGCCAGCATAGGGAAAGATGCTGCGGAGGAAGCCGCCAAGATCGCTACCGCGGAGGGGGAGGAACATGCTGCCGTGGGTGTCCAGGAGCTCCCAAAGGTATCAGAGAAAACCCCCAGTAACATGTCAGGGTCCGGGGTATTGGTTGAAGAGAAAACCCCCCTCCAAACTATGGACCCCCTTCCCTCATTTGGCACATCGGTGGGGGTCCCGCCGCCAGCTTCGAATCAACTGGCACCATTGAAGATTTGAAGGCCAGGATTGGCACCCTAGAGAGCTCGGCCTAGTCTAGTGGGGCTCGCGAGAAGCAGCTGGCGAAGGACCTGGATACCACAAGGCTCCTCTGGAAAGATGCAGAGGGAAACTGGTGAACCACGCCGAGCAGGTCAACCTCTGGATCAAGATTTTGATCGACGTCGCTGAGCGTCTCACAGCCCAAACTGCAGCGATGGGCATGGAAGGACCAGTCTTCTCGGCTAGTATGCATGAGGTCCCCAGCGTCAAGCTAGGGCTCTTGTTCAACGAGCTGATTGAAAAGCTGATGGCACACGAAGAGGGAAGAGCTTGTCGCTTTGCGAGTGAGTCCCGGAAGCTTGCCCGCAACACCCTCTTCATGGTTCTGAGCAACATCGCCCACTGCCATCCGGACCTCGACCTTGCCGACGGCTTTAGGAGGCTGCCGGAGGGCGCAGACACTTCTGCTGCCGAGGAGAAAGCCACCCCCTATGCCAACAAGGTCATTGATGTCCCCACTGTTTCACGAGGCCGCAGGCACGGTCTTGAATTATCCTTGCCATTGTGTTGTCCTATAACAAAACATGAAGCATGTCTCGTGTTTAGACGCCGTACTTCTTTTATTTGTATTGAACTGATGTCTTTACTTAATCTTAACTGCATGTTTATCCCTTTTGAGTTTACCAGTCGGCATTCATATGATTACTCTCTGTGCGCGTTTTGGTTGCCTGCCGGTATCATATTGCCGCGATTGTCGTAAGGATCGGGCCCTCAGCAGTCATCTTGGCGAGGATACGTGCCGACAGGTTTTTCCTTGGTAGTTTTTGGACACGGCTGCCCATTCTACGAGCAGGCTCGGAATAGAACAAGGGCGCAGGCAAAGAACTAGTAAGGTGCCATCATGCGAAGGATTTCCTCATACTAACACCTTGGTACCCAAGGGATAAGCAAATGCAAATTCTAGGTCTATGATGAAGCAACGATTGTGCGGAGTTAGCTCTTATCCTTGCTTCCTCCCACTTCTTTTAGTTGCGGCCGCTTGTCACATTCACATGCTTATGGAAGGATGGCGCTGCGTGTTGCTCTCCAGCTCCCAGCAGGTGCCGACAATAATCATATGTATCTTGCGGGTGGTAGGACGCGATGCAAGGCATGATTGGTTTCTCTCTCCTCCTCTTCACACTCTTTTTTTTAATGATCTGACTGCGGCTGGCATAAAAGTTACGCTAGCGCAGACGGCCTTGCCGGAGCGTACTTGCCGGGGCATCAATCAACGGATTCACGTCGGTGCTCTACTTAGGATTTCCCTAGGCAGGGTAAATGTTGGACTGAGTATCGCGTGGGTTCATCGACGTTGATGATGCTGAACCCATTGATTGTCGATAAGTGAAAGTGGTGGAGAGAGAAACCTTGTACCCTTACACCTTGATCCTTTTCCCGAACGGGACTCGCATGGCGACCATGCTGCCTGAACCGTTTGGGGCCGTCATGCCGCCATCATTCCTGGTCCCCGCCGCCGCTGCAGCCGCGGTGGAGGGAGGCAATGGAGATTGGACAGGGTAGGCGGGGAGCGATACCGCTCCCCTCTCGTCCTACTATGCTCCATATTTTCTTGGGCGTCATGGATGATGAGGCCGTCGATGAAGAAAATGATGATGAAGATGACGTGCTGCGTACGCTCTCGGGTTCGCGCAAGCGCTTCCCCCTACCTGGCGTGCCAAAGATGTCGTGGGAAAACACGGCCACCTATGGGGCTATCGGCCCCTTGTGGTTCGGCAGGGGGAAGGACGCATTGCACAAAGAGCGGAGGGCGCGGGGCAGCGCGCGACAGCGATCACACGGGCAGTTTTTACCCAGGTTCGGGCCGCCGCAAGGCGTAAAACCCTACTCCTGCTTTGGTGGATTGATGAGGGGACCGTGGTGGAGAGGCAGCGCTCTAGCCCGGCAAGGTCGCCTCGGGGCGAGAGCTGCTACGCGCGTATGAGTGTACCAGGGTCCGAATCCTTTCTAAGGTTGCGATTGCCCTCCTTTTATAGGTCAAGGGGTCACCACAATGGCAAATCAATCATTGTGTACTGATTAGATAGCGAACAGTGTTATCATACCTAAATCTGCAGACAGGACAGAGCGCATTAAATGTGCCACTTAGTGTCACATCGTAGCGTAGCCCGGCAAGCCTTGCCGTGCTATTCAGCCACCTTCTCGGTTGCCTGCGTGACACGTCCCTGGACGGGTGTCATTTGGAGATAATTTCCTCCGGATGTGGCTGCCACGTACCAAGTAATGGCCACTTAGCCACTTGGCGGGCTTGACACCACATCGATCGATGACTTGCGTTGCTCTGAGGTGGAGCGGTGAAGCCTTGGCGGGGTAATCTGTCCTCAGCGTCCCCGGCAAGTCTGTTGGGGCAATCTTGAGACTTGTGTTCGAGGCAACCTCGTCCCCGCCAGGCTCGCCTGCCCGACAAGGGTGGTTTTTCCTTAGTGGTATCTTGCTCCTGCTTGGACTGGTCTTGAATGCCGAGAGTTACCGGACCGGAGGGTTGCTGTCTGTGCAAAGTCAGGGGAAAACATACACCCATGTTTGTGTACCCCGACACATAGTAGTCAAGACCAAGGACAAATTGACTCTCATTCAGGACTTGGAGGAGACCTTTGCAAATCTGCACAAGATCAACTTGAAGTTAAACCCTGAGAAGTGTGTGTTTGGCATTCCCTCCGGCAAGCTACTTGGTTTGTTTGTATCCCACCGGGGGATAGAGGCCAACCCTGACAAGATCAAGGCGATCGAGCAGATTCAAGCACCCAAGACAGTTAAAGACGTGAGGCGCCTGACCGGATGTGTTGCCGCACTGAGTAGGTTCATTTCTAAGTCTGCCAAGCGCGCCTTGCTGTTCGTCAAAATTCTGAAGAAGGCAGGGCCAATGAAGTGGACCCCGGAGGCAGAAGCAGCGCTGCAAGACTTGAAGACCTATCTTTCTGCTGCTCCCACCTTGGTCGCTCCTAAACCACAAGAGTCGTTGCTGCTGTATCTAGCGGCAACCAATCAAGTGGTTAGTGCAACATTGGTGGCGTAGTGGAAAGTGGATGAAGGAGCAGCCTCAGCTACTACCCCCTCCAAAATGGAAAGTGAACCTATCCTGGCAAGGTCCGGTGCGGATCAGGAGGAAGAAGAGCAGGATAACGGAGACAATTCCAAGACCGCAGCAAAGAAGAAGGTGGTGCAGCGGCTAGTGTACTTTGTCAGCTCCCTATTGCAGGGGGCTAGATCAAGGAACTCTGGTGTGCAAAACTTTATCTTTGGCCTCATCATGGCCTCAAGGAAACTGTGCCACTACATCCAAGCCCATGAGATCACAGTTGTCACTTGCTTCCCTTTGCAACACATACTGAGGAACCCGGAGGCCACTGGAAGAATAATAGAATGGGCTTTGGAATTGTTGAGCTTTGGTCTGAGGTATGAGAGTACGTTAACCATTCAGAGTAGAGCATTGGCGGAGTTCATCGCGGAATGGACACCGACCCCAGATGAGGAAACACCAGAAACAGTTATCCTTGGCAAGGAGGCCCCCCAAGAGTGGATCATGCACTTTGATGGTGCCTTCTCACTGCAAGGTGCAGGGGCTGGCGTGCTCCTTGTTGCACCCACTGGAGAGCACCTCAAGTACGTGGTCCGAATGCATTTCCCCAGGAGAAAGCTACCAACAACACTGCAGAATATGAAGGACTCCTTGCCGGGCTCAGGATCACAACAGAATTGGGAATTAAGAAGTTGATCATTCGTGGAGACTGACAACTTGTGGGGAGACAAGTAAACAAGGATTACCATAGTCCATTTATGGAGGCATACGTCGAAGAGGTGAGGAAGTTGGAGGACCATATTGACGGATTGCAAAAAGAGCACGTGCCACGTGCGGAAAACAGCATTGCTGATCATCTGTCAAAATGCGCTGCACAGAAGCTTCCTATGGAACCAGGGACTTTTGTTCTCCACCTGACTCAACCCTCAGTATCCCCGACAACAATGGCCAGAAAGAGGAGGAAACTGGACTCCGGCAAGCCTCTCCCGGCAGAGCTTCCCGAAGCCCCCGGCAGAGAGGTTGGCGGGAACAACTCCACTTTGCCTGGTGAGCAGCACCCTCGTGCCGAACCACTAGTTCTTGCGGTTGAGATATGCGCTCCCACGAACGAGGAGGTGCCATTGATCCTTGTTGTCGAGCCCTAGGATCCAACTTGGGCACGACACATAGTCCATTACCTCCAAACAGGAGAACTTCTCGAAGAGCAAGAAGAAGCTGAAAAAGTTACCTGGAGGGCCAGTATGTATCAGTTTGTCGACAACACGCTATTCAGAAGGAGGCCCAACGGTGTGAAATTGAAGTGCATTTGCCGGGAAGAGGGGAAGGAACTGTTGGTAGAGATACACAGAGGCATGTGCGGCTCCCATATTGGATCAAGGGCCTTGGTTGGAAAAGCTTTCCGGCAAGGTTTCTACTGGCCCACGGCCCTCCAAGTTGCAATCGAGCTAGTCACCAGATGTGAAGCATGCTAGTTCCACTCCAAGAATATCCATCAACCCGCTCAAGCTCTCCAGACGATCCCTTTGTCGTAGCCATTTTTGGTCTGGGGGCTCGACATCTTGGGGCCCTTCCCCCAAGCTATCGGGGGCTTTGAATTCTTGTACATTGCAATCGACAAGTTTACAAAGTGGCCAGAGGTGGAGCCTGTGCGAAAGGTGACCACATAATCAGCTATCAAGTTCTTGAAGGGATTGGTGTGCCGCTTCGGAGTACCCGCCAGAGTCATCACTGAATACGGCACCCAATTCACAAGCCGCGCCTTCATGCAATATGTTCAAACCCTCGGAAGCAAGGTTTCATTCACTTCTATTGCTCATCCCAGGAGCAATGGACAAGCTGAGAGGATGAATGCTGAAGTGCTGCGAGGACTGAAGACAAGAACTTTCGACAGGCTGCGAAAGTGCGGCAGACGGTGGATTGACAAGCTGCCGATGGTTCTTTGGTCCCTCCGTACGACACCAAATCGAGCTACCGGCCAGACTCCCTTCTCCCTAGTCTATGGGGCAGAAGCAGTGATCCCCACGGAACTCATATACAGGTCACCTTAAATATTTCCCTACAATGAAGTAGAGCATGAGCAGCACCGACATGACGATGCCGTGCTCCTTGAGGAGAACCACCTTCGGGCTGCTACGCGTGCTGCACGCTACCAGCAAGCCCTGCGTCGGTATCACAGCCGCAGGGTTCATGCCTGGAGCCTTGAGGAAGGCGACCTTGTCCTGAGGCATGTTTAGTCCGCCAAGGGTGCAAACAAGTTGACGCCGAAGTGGGAAGGCAGTTACCGGGTAGTACGAGTCACCAGACCCGCCGTAGTCCGTCTAGAGACCGAAGATGGCATTCAGTTGCAAAACTCATGGAATATTGAGCATCTTCATAAGTTCTACCCATAAGGCACGGCTGTCGGGCCCTACCCAGCAGCCACCCTTTTGTACAAGCCTTGCCGATGCGCATGTAACCCTTTGTACAAAGCCAGGCGCAGACCCTGAGCACAGACAATAAAACGAAGCGCTAGGGGCCCCCCAAAAACATGCATGCATGCATAGCATAACATGAACATGCCATGATCATATAGATGAGATCATATGTTGCTTTGTTTTCCCCTGCACTAACTGCAGGGTTCTTGCCGCGGACTCAGTCCCAGAAAGAAGAAACAGAAACAAGTTCACATACTGATCCCCGACAAGCCAAACAGACAAGTTCCCTCTCATCCATACATGTCTCTGTAAGAAGGAAACTTGTGCATAGAAAAACCTCGTCACCTTCGAAGCACTTGTGCTCCCATCCTTTGACTCAAATGTTGCTTCGGTCAAGATGGTTGTAGTGGCTCTTGGTGGAGAAGGTTCGACGAGGGGCTGGTCCCCTTCCATAGTTTTGAGCCCGGCAGGCCAAGCCCCGTGGTAACAAACGGAAGGCACCGGCAAGATAACTTGCCGGAGAAAACTTGTTGACTTAAAAGTATAGAGGCATTCCTCCTGTGCATGGATATAGTACACGCACAAGTACCAGGCAAAACCGTCTTTTTTCATTAATATTCGGATAAACAAGTACAAAGCTTATAGAGTACAAACATGGATAGAAGAGATTACATATTTGAAGCTAAAATTTGGCAGGTGCCTACATATTTTAGATTGAAAAAAAGATAAGTGCCCCGTAATCCCTTTCTTGTCCCTCTCCTCCTAGGAACTACAGCGGGACGTGAAGGGGGCAAAAGGACTGCCTGGGCAGGAGCCCAGCCTGACCCCGTCAGAGCCCGCCGGGAGCAGCCTGACAAGACCGGGAGTGGCGAGGCTGCGAAGGAGGGAGATGGAGAGACCAGCTGGGTGGTGCCTTGGTCACCACCACCAGGACCAGCAGGACACACCATCATGGACACCGGCGGGGAGATCTTGCCGGGGCCCAGCTGGAAGACTACTGGAGGAGGCGAAGGCACCAAGAGAACGTCCCCTCCCCGGCAACCGTCCAGAAGAAGCTGCTGATGATGGTGCCGAGGGAAGAGGGGAAGAGCGGGAGAACCGGAAACTGACCCAAGCACAGGTTAATGAAGAAGCAAGAATTAAAATCAAGGAAGAAGAAAATATCTGCGCAAGACCCCTGCCTGTGTACCTGATAGGGCCTACCCCAACGATTCTCGGTAGCACGTTTGGGCCAGGCCCGGGTGCTCCTGTCGGTGCAACAAACCTTCACGTATGTTGCCCAGACTGTACAGAGGCTCAAGTGGCAAAAATGCAAGCAACAATGAGCATTCAGGACAGAACCAAGCCAGAGAGAGAGAGCTCTTTGAGAAATCAAACGGCGGATCAAGAAGACCAAGACAAGCCAAGACAACAGGATATCACTAAGGAAAAACCTCCCTTGCCGGGCAGGCGAGCCTGGTCAGGTCGAGGGCACCCCGAAGACAAGTCCCAAGACTTCCTAGGCAAGGATTGCCGGGGCCACTGGCAGCCTACATCCCCGTCAAGGCACCACCGCTCCACCGCATCGCAACGCACGTCATCCATCGGTGCGGTGTCGAGCCCCTAGATAACTAAGTGGCTATCATTTGGCACGTGGCAGCCATTTAGGAAGAAGATCACCTCTGTATGACACCCGTCCAGAGGCGTGTCAAGCAGACAGATGGAAGATGACTAGAGCAGCGCGGCAGGCCTGCCGGGCCGCATCCACAGCACGACACATGGCAGTGCATTTAATGCAATTTGTCCTAACTGCCAGAGTTAGGTATGATAGCACTGTTAGCTATCTAATCGCTAGATAATGACCATTTTTCCATTGTGGTAACCCCTTATCCTATAAAAGGAGGACCGTGGCAACCTTAGAAAGGATTCGGACCCTCGTGTACTCATACGCGGGTAGCTGCTCTCCCCAATGCGACCTTGCCGGGCTCGAGTGCCGCGCATTCTTCACGGTCTCTCCATCAATCCACCAAAGCACGAGTAGGGTTTTATGCTTCCCAGCTGGCTGAACCTGGGTAAAAACCACTAGTGTCACCGCTGCCGTGCTGTCCCACAACCTCCACTCTTTGTGCAATGCGTCCTCCCCCCTGCCGAACCACAAAGGGGCCGATGGTCTCATAGGTGGCCGTGTTCTACCACGACACGGGTGGATGTCCGGAATGTTCCTGTGTACCCGACTAAACCTCTGCATGTACTTCCGCAAACTTTCTCCTTCTTTCTGTGGAAGAAGATGCAAGTTGCTAGGCCATCCTGGTTCTTTGTGGACACCCATGAAGGCACCAACAAACTCTTGGCTCAGGTCAGCCCAGGATGAAATGGAACTCTTCCGCAGGTGCATCAGCCATGACCTCACATTTAGCTTGAGTGCCAAAGGGAAGTAGTTGGCGAATAACTTCTTGTCTCTTCCTCCAGCCGCTTGAACAGCGATGGTGTAGATGCTCAAGAACTCTACCGGGTTCAGCCTTCCATCATACTTCTCTGGTATTTCTGGCTTGAAAACGCGGGCAGATGGCCAACGGACTTGTCGCAGCTCACGAGTGAAGGCACGGAACCCAACCTCGAAAGGCAAGTATCCACCTTCACTGGGCGCGGGTTCGTCGGCGTTTGGGCCATTGTGCCTGTCAGATTGGTGGTGGGTTTCGCGGCGTCGCTCTATGGTGACGCGCGCATCCTCCCTCCGCCGATCTTCCAGGACCTGCCACTAATCTTGACGAGCGCGAGGGTCAGATGAAGCCATCGATACCTCGTCGGGCTCCTGGTCACGTGGTTCTGGTTGCAGCCTCTACGTTGGCTGTCGCAGAGGGGATTGCACTGTTGGAGTGGCCCCATCAACACGGCCAGCAGCTCGGGTCGTAGTCGTTGCTGGCGGGCGCTGTGGCTGGCCTGCCCACTATGATCCTTCCGCTTCAGCAAAACCGATCAAACTCTGAATGGTGGCTCTCCACTCATCCATTTGACCGGCCGTTGGCGGAACCTCAGCAGGAGTTAGGCTCGCGCCATGGCTTCTGAAGCAGTGCTTGGCATAGATGATGACGCAGACCACGATGTCGCTTGACTCCTGACGGTACCGGTGGTGGCGGCGTCGTGCTCTCGCCTCCGCGAGCCAGCCACCGCGGTGATACAACGGCGAGAAGGGTGCACCGTGGGGTTAACGACCCCGTTCAGCGCTTCGTCCTGGTTGCGCTGTCCTGGGGAAGGCGTGTGCCCTGCAGCTGCGCCTATAGTAGGGATAGCCAGGGGGTCGTGACTCGCACCAGAGCGGGCATTGTCATTGTGGCTGCGCCCTCAAGCGCGGCGGGGAGGTGGAGACTGAGCATTCTCCTCGCCCGCGCCTTGTGGAACACGGCCGCCGGGATGTTGTGGATGCCGCCCTCCTCCAGCATTTTCCGCTCCCGCTTCGACCGCAGGGGGAACGATGACAGCGCTGCCTGCGCTGGTCATGTTCCCCACAGCGTCCGCGTCCCCCGACGATGCTGCAGCCCCCATAGTTTTGGTGGCTGCATGCGAGGGGGCCTTTGAGGTGGAAGGGTGAGCTGTCGTGCCGTGCTTCTTCTTCGGCGCCATGGATGATGAGGAAGGCAATGATGAAGATTGACGCGCTGATCACAACCTCAGGTTTGCGCACGCCCCCCCTACCTGGCGTGCCAAAGATGTCGTGGTGGAACACGATCACCTATGGGGCCATCAGCCCCTTTGTGGTTCGGCGGGGGGGGGGGGGGGGGGGGGGGAGATCACGTTGCACAAATAGCAGAGGCTATGGAACAGCATGATAGAGGTGACGTTGATGGTTTTTACCAAGGTTCGGGCCGCCGTGAGGCGTAAAACCCTACTCCTGCTTTGGTGGATTGATGGAAGGACCATGGTGGACACGCAGCGCTCAAGCCCGGCAGGGTCGCCTCGGGGGAGCAGCTACGCGCGTAGAATACACAAAGGTCCGAATCTTTTTTACGGTGCTATCATACCTAACTCTGGCAGTTAGGACAAAGTGCATTAAATGCACTGCTAGGTGTCACGCTGTGGATGCAGCCCGGTAGGCCTGCCGTGCCGCTTAATCTTCTTCCATCTGTCTGCTTGACACGCCTATGGACGGGTGTCATATTGAGGTAATCTTCCTTCCAAATGGCTGCCACGTGCCAAATGACAACCACTTAGCTATTTGGGGGCTTGACACCGCACCGATGGATGACTTGCATTGCGATGCGGTGGAGCGGTGGAGTTTTGGTAGGGATGTAGGCCGCCAGTGGCCCTGGCAAGCCTGCCGGGGAAGCCTTGGGATTTGTCTTCGGGGTGGCCTCAACCCGACCAGGCTCACCTGCCCGGTAAGGGAGGCTTTTCCTTAGTGATATCTTGTTCTCTTGGCTTGTCTTGGTCTTCTTGATTCGCCCTTTGACCTCTCAAAGAGCTATCTCTCTGGCTTGGAAGCTCGTCTTGGATACTTGATGAAGTTTGCTTCCTTGCTGCCGTGCCTGTGTACAGTTCGGGCAACACACGCGAAGGTTTGTTACACCAACACCAGACCTGGCGCAGTCCGTCTGGAAACCAAAGATGGCATTAAATTGCAAAACTCATGGAATATTGAGCATCTTTGCAAGTTCTACCCGTAAGACGCGGTTGCCAGGCTCAGCTCCCAGCAACCACCTTTTGTACAAGCCTTACCGATGCGCATGTAACCCTTTGTACAAAGCCAAGCGCAGACCCTGTGCAAAGATGATAAAACGAAGCGCTGGCACCTAAAACTTGCGTGCATGTTTATTTATGTCTGACTCTGCTGTAGTCCTTAAATCATGTAGATGAGATTGTATGCTGCTGTTTTCCCCTGTACTAACAACAGGGCTCCTGCCGTGGATAAACTCCCCGAAGGGGGAAAGTGACGACAAGTTGGAGTATCGATCCCCGACAACGTAACGCAGATAAGTTCCCCTAACCATCCATCGCATGCCCCTGTGTGAAAAACTTGTGCGTAGAAAAACCTTGTCGCCCTAAAACATTTGTGCTCCCATCCGTTGATTCAAAGATTACTCTAGTCAGGCTGGTCACGGTAGCATTTGAAAAAAGAGTTGACGAGGGGCCGGTCCTCTTCCACGCTCCCAACCCGCCAGGCTGAGCCCTCTGGCAACAACGGAAGGGACCGGCAAGATGTCTTGCCAAAAAACCTTGTTTACTTGGAAGTATAGAGGAATCATTCCTTCGCATGAACATGATTCATGCACAAGCGCCTGACAAGCATATCTTTTTTCATTAATATGCAGCTAAACAAGTAAAATCATACAGGGTGCGAATGTGGATGAAAGGGTACATAATTTAAGCTAAAGTTTGGCAAGTGCCTACATTTTTTAGACTGAAAAAGGATAAATGCCCCGTAATGCCTTTCTTGTCCCTCTCCTCCTAGGAGCCACAGAGGGAGGTGAAGAGGGCAAAAGGGGTGCCTAGGCAGAAGCCCAGCCTGACCCCTTCAGGGCCCATGGGAGATAGCCTGACAAGATCGAGAGGGCGGGGGCAAAGCGAGAAGGATGGAAGGAGCGGCTAGGCGATGCCCTGGTCACAACCACCAAGACCAGAGGAACGCGGCAGGAGGAACACCGGCAGGGAAGACGAAGCCGTAGTCCACGGGGAAGCCTGCCGGGGTCCAGCTGGAGGAGGAGGAGGCATCCACACCCAACACCCTGGCAAATCACTTTGCCGGCGAGAAGGCCAGGTGCAGATGATGGTGCCGCCGGTGCCTAGCTGACAGTGACGGTGCATCAGTGCTCTGTTGGACTCTGAGCTATCCTCCTCTTGCTTGGCGCCATCATCTTTGCTGTTAGTGTCCTCTTCATCGGTGTCGCTCGAAGAGGAGCTTTCGTTGTCGGTCGAGCTTTCAGCGCAGCACCCTAAGCGAGCACCCGAACGCCCGAAGACCTTGATGGAGAGTAGATCTGCATCCATTAACTTAAAATGGAGTACGTGCCCCTTCGCCAAGCTATGGGCACGTGCGAAAGTTTTCCAGCCATGACGGAGCAGCATCACGTGAGGTGCGGGGAAATCAACTTCCACCCGCATGCTGCCATTACAGCAACCTCTCATGTGCAACTTTAGCCCGTGCGGCTGTTCCACCTCCATTACCCATGCAAAAGGGGTAGGAAGCCGAAGTCGGCTGCGCGGGGTCTCATGCAGCCTGATGATGAACTCTAGCGGCGTGTCCCAGACGTGGCCCTCCATCAGAGCCAAGGCAGCTGGAGGAGGGGCAACCAGCGCGCCACCGTGTCCTTCCCGGCCTTGAGGGCCTCGCCGACCATGTCGGCATCCCGCAGCACCACCTTGTGCGCTGGATTCTGCCCCCGCATCCCCGGCTGGGGTAGGGATGCGTTGCCGAGAAGAGGTCCTCATCGCCACCGCAGGAGCACGATCGCGTCCTCTCCCTCTCACCATGGTGGAACAGGGCACAAGAAGAAGAAGGAGGTGCGTGGGTGAGTCCTTTCACCTGCCTCAGCGCTCCCTTTCATAGCAGAGCATGGCAGGGGGCTGGCTCCCGACTACCCCGTGGCAACCGCCACGATCGACCAATCCGGTCCATCAGCGTCACTGGCAACGTCTGGAATCTCAGACCGCCCTCCTGCGCCTATCCGCGATGCCAAGCTTTCTGCATGGCACTCATTCCCGCACCCTACACCTCTGCCACCAACCCTGCGCAATGCATGCGGCGTACGTGGCAGAAATGACAACGGTAGTGGGGTGAGTAAAATAGCAGTTACCTCCTCGTTAACATGGGTGGCCCATGAACCATTATGTGGGTAGCCCCACGTCGTTCAGAATGACTCATGGGGAAACCGGAAACTAATCCAGTTACAGGTTAATGAAGAAGCAAGGAAGATATCAAGGAAGACATGGATCCCATGGCAGTACGGCCAAAGTGTTCGCCCGTGCATTTATTAGGGCCTACCCCAACGATGCCTGGCAGCCCATATGGGCCAAGCCCGGGGGCTCCTGTCGGTACAACAAACATTCGCAGTTGTTAACCAGACCCATACACAGGCATGCTGATGGTCATATATCTAGCATCCAATGGGTAACGCAAAACCAAACCAGAGAATCCACTCTTCGTGAGATTGAGGAACATATCAAGAAGACCAAGCTAAAACATACAAGGCAAGGATTCCAAGAGAAGCATCCTCCGCTGGCCAAGCGAGGCTAGCAGAGTCGATGCAGAACACAAGAGCGAGGGCAAACCCCCACCAGCTGTGCCTCTAGGGCAACCAGAGGCCGAGGCACACACCCCTCCAAGATAGCCCGGCAAGTCCTGCCCCCGGCAGGCACGGGCCAGTGTCGGTGCAACAGACCTTGGGTCCGTTGCACGGACTATGCACAGGCCAGAGACAAGATTGCAAGACCAAGATCCGACCAAGCAAGGAGGATCAATTCCTTTGAAGGATCCAAGAGCAAGTTGAGAAGGCCAAGGCGAGCCAGAGGAATGAGGCGTCGCTAATGGAAGGGCCTACCTTGACCGGGCAGGCGAGCCTGGCAGGGTTGGGTTTTGCCCTGGAAGCAAGCTCCCAGATCATCCCGGCAGACCTGCCGGGGCTGGCGGAGGCGAGCCACTCCACCGCTCCACCTCACAAGCGACGCAAGTAAGTAATCGAAGCGGTGTCAAGCTCCAAGGTGACTAAGTGGCTGCTTTCTGCCACATGGTGGCCACTTCCTACAGCAAACACCACCATATGACACCCATCCTAAGACGTGTCAAGCAAGCAGGTGCGAAGCTGGCCAAACTGCCGGGGCCGGGACATGAAATCCCAGAAATTAACCCCTCGTGTCATCACCAGCCCAGGATTACCATTACAGGTGGACACGTCCTTGTTACAGATTACCAAGCAATTACAAGAATTGGATACAAGACCATAAAGGTCTAATGGTACAATAGTGACTTCGGTGGTGGCGAGGGTCGGCGAGGCTGGTGAGGTCAGTGGAGAGGTCGGTGGTCAGCAGTTAAGAAGGGGGGTGCGCTGGCGGGGTCAGGCGGCACGGGCGGTTCCGTGCCCGAGAAGGCTACGGCGGCGGCGGCGCAGGGCAGTGCTAGCCGGCGCTAGAGGATGAGGGAAGGTGTCGGCGAGGTCCGTGGCTTCCTGGGGAAGCTTGTAGTGGATCAGAGCGAGCTGGGGAGCGGCTGTGGGAAGTGGCAGAAGCTCGGGTGCCGACGCGGTCATAGGCGCGCTCTGGACATGTCCAGAGCACGCACCCAGTGTGCTCGACGAAATTCCACTGGCATCTACAGGGACCCGAATGGGCCAAAAATTAACAGGATGAGGTTTCATGGAACGGGAGGAGTGATGGACATGCTGGTTTGTCCAGAGGACCAAGTCTCTATTGTAGTTAAGAAGGAGGTCAAGTTTCTGTTATGCCCACAAAGTGCTTGACGAAATGAATAGGTGACCTAGGTAGTTTTGTTGGTTATGAAACTTGGCAGGGGGATGTCTCTTTGGATAGTAAAGAGGGTGGTGAGGTTGGCTAGGCAAAATGCAAAACTTGCTAGTGCAAGTTTTAGAGAAATTCATTTCTGGACAGAAACTTAAGAGGAATATTTTGTGAACTAAAAAGATTCCAATGGAGCTAAAATTTTGGACTTAAGGGTCTGGTTGGAATGACTGTAAGTGGGAAAAATTTCAGGATTTTTGGGGCAAGTAAAATTGGGGTTGTAGTAGAAACTCAAATACTGGACAGAATTGAGAAGAGGTTGTTTCACTCAAAATTCCCAAAATTACCAATTGGGTTTTTGCATAAAAGTGATTTCTGGGCATCATATGACCTCCCATAATTTTTGTGGAATTTAAATAGAATTATTTAAAAAGGTTGTAGTGCAACAGAGGCATTTAAAATATTGAAATAGCTATTAAAAGAATTGTTTTGGGGCAATTTTTATTATGAAAAATAATTCTTACTGTTATTAAATTATAATTGAAATGTTTTAAGAGAACTACCAAAGCCACAATATTATTTCCAAAAATTGCTATATGGAGGGAAGAATTTTGAAAAACAGAAACAGAAAATGGTTCTGAAATTAATAAAAGACCTAGCAAAATTTTAAAATTTTAATTCTGGCCAAATTTTATTTAGTAAAAACATGATTAAATTTTTGGGGTGTTACAAACTCTACCCCCCTTAAGAAAATCTTGTCCTCGAGATTTGTTAAGGACGGAAGAATTAAATGCAAATCACAAGAGACAAGCAATCGTGCACAAGACAATAACACACAAGCACATCATTCAATCAAACACTACACACTGCTAGAAATATACACATATTCGTCTATGGCATGATGGTGGAATTTGCAGGGCAACAGGGTTGCTAAGGACATGGCAACTACCCTGGCAGACTCAGTCCACTTCGTGGACGTCCAGACGGGCGTGTCTTGCGAACGTCGAGGCTTCTCCAGGGGCTTCAATGTCGGGGTTGGCTGGAGTGTTACGAGGAGCTGCAGGGTTGGGGTAGCGATGATGACCCACGCGGGGTGTAGTGGCTACAATCCCGTTGGAGGAAATCCCAAAGAGACGATGGAGTTCATCCGGGGAAACAAATGCATTGCCCGGGTGGGCAACAGTGGCAGACCTCACAGGCTCGATTGGTCTCCCGAACAGTACTACTAGGTTGTCAGTGGCAGGTGCAGCTTCACTTCTCACCGGGGTCAGGAGAGCAAGCGTCCTGCGGGTCTCAATCAGATCATTTGTGACCTGATCGAACAGTGCCTCTTGCGCTCTCAGGTAGCGCACCAGATGCACCAGAGCAGGATCCGTCTCATGGTCTCCATTGGCGACTTGGGTCGGTCTACCATAGCCTTCACGACTAGGGTAGTAGTAGAAAGAGCAGCAGTCAACCCTCAGCGACCGATGCCGGAGTTGGACTATAGCCTCTCGGGCTGCAAGTTGGATGGCTTGGGGCTCGTCGGTGGTCGTCCTCCCGGTGAACCGATAAGGGCGCTCTACGGTGATGCCCCTCCTGTAGATGTGCACCGTGGTCCAGTAGTGATGGATGGCATCACTCGCGTGCTCTTGGTACACGACATACTCCGGCGACTCTTCGATGCCGATAGCACGACGGGTGAGATTGACAAGGATGACTACAAAGCCTTCAACCTCGGCTGCGGTGGTCTTGTTGTGCACGATAGGGCATGGCATCTTGGTCGTTGGATTATTGAACTGAGAGTGAGGCTGTGATGTGCTGGGTTGGGGCAAGGCTTCTCTTATAAGCCAGCGGAGTCTTCCATCGCACGCTTGCGGATGGGACAATGAAGGTGTCGGCCACAGGCACATGGCCTATGGGCTAGGTTGATAGGTTGGGCACCGACTATCAAAAGATGTCGGCTGGCCACTGTGCAGGCTTAACGGATGAGATGGGCTTGACTGTGGACAGGAAAGGATGTGGACGGTGTGGAAACCTAGGGATAGTGACCAGGCTAAGATAGGATTAGCCAATGGTCAGCCTGGCTCTGATAGCAAGGCTGCCGGGGCCGGGACACGAAATCCCAGAAATTAACCCCTTGTGTCATCACCAGCCCAGGATTACCGTTACTGGTGGACACGTCCTTGTTACAGATTACCAAGCAATTACAAGAATTGGATACAAGACCATAAAGGTCTAATGGTACAACAGTGACTTCGGTGGTGGCGAGGGTCAGCGAGGCTGGTGAGGTCGGTGGAGTGGTTGGTGGTTAGCAGTTAAGAAGGGGGGTGCGCTGGCGGGGTCAGGCGGCTCGGGCGGTGTCGTGCCCGAGAAGGCTATGGCGGCGGCGGCGCAGGGCGGTGCTAGCCGGCGCTAGAGGACGAGGGAAGGTGTCGGCGAGGTCCGTGGCTTCCTGGGGAAGCTTGTAGTGGATCAGAGCGAGCTGGGGAGCGGCTGTGGGAAGTGGCAGAAGCTCGGGTGCCGACGCGGTCATAGGCGCGCTCTGGACATGTCCAGAGCACGCACCCGGTGTGCTCGACGAAATGCCACTGGCATCTACATGGACCCGAATGGGCCAAAAATTAACAGGATGAGGTTTCATGGAACGGGAGGAGTGATGGACATGCTGGTTTGGCCAGAGGACCAAGTCTCTAATGTAGTTAAGAAGGAGGTCAAGTTTCTGTTATGCCCACAGAGTGCTTGACGAAATGAACAGGTGACCTAGGTAGTTTTGTTGGTTATGAAACTTGGCAGGGGGATGTCTCTTTAGCTGGTAAAGAGGGTGGTGAGGTTGGCTAGGGAAAATGCAAAACTTGCTAGTGCAAGTTTCAGAGAAATTCATTTCTGGACAGAAACTTAAGAGGAATATTTTGTGAACTAAAAAGATTCCAATGGAGCTAAAATTTTGGACTTAAGGGTCTGGTTGGAATGACTGTAAGTGGGAAAATTTCAGGATTTTTGGGGCAAGTAAACTTGGGGTTTTAGTAGAAACTCAAATACTGGACAGAATTGAGAAGAGGTTGTTTCACTCAAAATTCCCAAAAGACCAAGTTGGGTTTTTGCATAAAAGTGATTTGTGGGCATCATATGACCTCCCATAATTTTTGTGGAATTTAAAAAGAATTATTTAAAAAGGTTGTAGTGCAATAGAGGCATTTAAAATATTGAAATAGCTATTAAAAGAATTGTTTTGGGGCAATTTTTATTATGAAAAATAATTCTTACTGTTATTAAATTATAATTGAAATGTTTTAAGAGAACTACCAAAGCCACAATATTATTTCCAAAAAATGCTATATGGAGGGAAGAATTTTGAAAAACAGAAAATTGTTCTGAAATTAAAAAAAGACCTAGCAAAATTTTAAAATTTTAATTCTGGCCAAATTTTATGCTTGCCGGGCAAGCTGTGATGTGACACAGAGCATCGCATTTAATGCACTCTGTCAGCCTACGGAGTTAGGTATGATAGCATTGTTAGCCATCTAATCAGTACACAAAGACTGATTTGCCACTGTGGTGACCCCTTAAGCTATAAAAAGAGGCCCATGGCGACCGTAGAAAGGGTTGGATCCTCGCATATTGATACGCGCGTAGCCACTCTCGCCCCCAGAGCAACTTTGTCGGGCAAGTGTGCTATGTTTCAACACCATTATCCACCATCAATCCACCAAAGCAGGAGTAGGGTTTTACTCCTCACGGCGGCCCGAACCTGGGTAAAGACTGCTTGTGTGATCTCTGCCGCGCTGCGCGACGCTTCTCTGCTCTTTGTGCAACATGTGCATCCCCCAGCTGAACCAAAAGGGACTGATGGCCCCATAGGTGGCCATGGTTTCCCACGACATATTTGGCGCGCCAGGTAGGGGGATCACTTGCGCGAAACCGAGAGCGTACGCTGCGCGTCATCTTCATCGACATTTTCATCGTCGACAGCGTCATCGACTATGGCGCCCAAGAGGAAGCCCGGAGCTGCAAATCACCCGTCCACCTCGAAGGCTCCACCGCCCGCGAGGGCCAACGTCGCGGGGACTGCGGGGGCTCACAAGGGTGTGGATGCCGCAGGGGATGTGGTCGGCGCAGGCGGCGCCGTTGCCACCTCCCCCACGGCCGAAGCAGGAATAGGAGGTACCGGGGAAGGATAGCATTAGCAACATCCCGACAGCCATGCTCCACGAGGCACGGATGGAGGGATCCTTCCGCCTGAACCCTTTCTCCTCGCCGACGGGCACAGCCACAGTGATGATGTTCGCTCTGGGGCGAATCGCAACCCTTCGGCCGCCCCAGCTGCGGGCGCGACCGCAGGGCACGCGCCACCCCCGGGGCGGGCTGACCCAGCTACTGTGCCCAATGGAGCCGCTGGCCCTCAGGCGCCTCCGCCACGTCACCATGCCGTCCAAACGGCTGGTTCATAGCGGCATTGGCGCGGCGCAGTCGCCACCAGCAACGTCAGGAGCCGAGCGACACTACGATCTACATCGTCATCACCTATGCCAAGCACTGCCTCCGAGGCCATGGCTTGAGCCCAACTGCTATTGTGATTTCCGCCGGCGGCAGACCAGATGGATGAGTGGTGAGCCACCATCCAAAGTTTGATTGGTTTTGCCGAGGCAGAAGGATCACAGCGGGCCGGACCGCCACAGCCTCCCCAGGCAGCAACAACGGCTTGTGCGGCTGGTCGTGCGGGAGGGGCCACCCTCACGGTGCAATCCCCGCCACGGCAAGCCGCCCAAGAGCCGCAAGTCTAGGCGCCCGATGACGTCTTGATGGCCTCATCGGATCCTCGAGCGTGTCAGGGCCGGCAGCGTGCCCCGAAGGGCAGGCGAAGGGAAGGCGCGCGCTTCATCGATGAGCGACGCCGCGACAGCCCCCGTCAGACCAATGGGTGCGATGGCCCTGATGTTGACGAGCCCGCGCTCGGAGATTGCGGGTGCCTGCCTTTCAAGGTTGGGTGCCCCGCCTTCACCCGTGAGCTGCGGCAAGTCTGTTGGCCATCCACTCGTACGTTCAAGCCAGAGATACCCGAGAAGTATGATGGGAGACTAAACCCGGCAGACTTCTTAAGCATCTACACCATCGCTGTTCAAGCTGCCGGGGGAAGAGATGAGAAGGTGTTCGCCAACTACTTCCCTTTGGCCCTCAAGTCAAATGTGAGGTCTTGGCTGATGCACCTACCGGAGAACTCCTTTTCGACCTGGGCTGACTTGTGCCACGAGTTCATTGGTGCCTTCATAGGTGGCCATCAAGAACTAGGGCGGCCCAGCGATTTGCAGCTTCTCCGACAGAAAGAAGGAGAATCTTTGCGGAAGTACTTGCAGAGATTCAGTCAAGTCCACAGAAATATCCCAGATATCCACCCAGCTGCCGTGATAGCTGCCTTCCAATCCAACATGCGCAACCGTAGGATACGTTCCAAGATGAACGTTCGGTTGCCCAAGACTATGAAGGAGCTCTACACTTTGGTGGACAAGTGTGCTCGGGTGGAGGAGGGGAGGAAACTTCCTGGACAGGAAGATTGCGTCGACATCGTCTCAGAAGATGACGACAAAACCATCAGTAAGAAGAAGAAGAACAAGAAGCACAACAAGAAGCACAAGGATAAGGCAGTAATGGCTGTTGAGGGGTCAGGCACGCCTAGTACTGGCAAGAAGGCCAAGGCTGAAGCCCCCGGCAAGGAGGCCACCGCATGTGCTGACTGCCGGGAGGCGGCGGCTGGCGAGAAAGCTGGGAAAGGTGATGGGCCGTACTGTAAGATTCATCGGACCAAGGGCCATGATCACCAGCAGTGTTATCAAGTGGAGCAGCTCGTCAAGAGACATAAGGCTGAGTATGAGAAGCGTGATAAGGAAAAATGTCAGAATGGCGCTGGCGGGAAGGGCCAGAGTGGTGAAGTAAACCGCCCCGGCAAGGCTTCTCGGAACCAAGGGAAACCCGCCAAAGGCCGAGAGAAGGAGGATTGCAGTAATGAGAGCGATGGAGGGAATGAAGAGGAAACCAGCGAGCAAGAATTCCAGAAGGCCACTAATGCCCTCTGCATTGACGGGGGTGCATCTTTGCACTCCTCTCACCGCCAACTTAATCAGTGGGCGCGCGAGGTCAATACCATTGAGCCAGCGGCAGATTCTCGGAAGCCGCTCAAGTGGTCACGCATGCCCATCATCTTTGATGAAGATGACCACCCCGACCGCATCACTGCGGTAGGGTGCTTGCCGTTGTTGGTCTCACCAACAATTCGCAACCTCAAGGTCACTAAGATGCTGGTTGACGGCGAGGCCGGGTTGAATCTAATTTCCCCAAAGGTTATCAGCAAACTCCAGATAGCAGTGAAAGAACTTAAGGCCACAGGCATGTTTCAAGGAGTCAGTCCTGGCAGGAGCCATCCTAAGGGAAAGGTTACATTGCCAGTGACATTTGGAGGGGAGTTCAACTACCGGACTGAGAAAGTTGTGTTTGATGTGGTTGACCTCCCTCTGCAGTACAACGGCATCCTTGGGCGCCCGACCCTGGCCAAATTCATGGTAGCATCCCACTATGCCTACAACACCTTGAAGATACCAGGGACGATGGACGTCATTTTCGTTCCATCGGACAAGAAAGACGCAATTATTTGCGTGGATAAGATGTACCGGGACGCGGTCGCGGCAGAGGTCGCAGAAGCCACAATTCTCGACAAGGGAAAGCATAGCAGAGGCACTAGCAAGGAGTCCGGGAGGCGTACCTCTGTGGAATGTGCCGCGCCCATTAATGACACGCCAGAGAGTTCCAATAGCAAGAGATCCAAGGCTACTCCACCCCAAGTGAAAAAGGTCACGACAGGGCTAGCTAGCGCTGATGGTACTTTCAATATTAGTGCTACCCTTGATGACAAATAGGAAAGTGCGCTCGTTACCTTCCTGTCGGCGAATATCGATGTGTTTGCCTGGCAACCATCTGATATCCTCGATGTTCCCAGGGAGGTAATCGAGCACCACCATGCTGTCTGCCCACATGCCCGGCCCGTCAAGCAGAAGGTTCAGAAGCATGCCTTGGAACGGCAGCAGTTCATTGCGGAGGAAATCAAGAAACTTGAAGTAGCTGGTTTGGTCAGAGGAGTACTGCATCCAACATGGTTAGCAAACCCAGTGGTTGTGCGCAAGGCTAATGGAAAATGGAGGCTTTGCATAGATTTTATGGACCTGAACAATGCATGCCCAAAGGACCCATTTTCCTTGCCGCGCATCGACCAGATCATGGATTCTACTTCAGGATGTGAGTTGCTCTCTTTTCTGGATGCGTACTCTGGATACCATCAGATTTTTATGTCCAATGAAGATGAATAAAAGACCTCATTCATTACCCCATGCGGCACGTACTGCTTTGTGTGCATGCCTTTCGGGTTGAAGAGTGTCGAGTCCACTTTTGCAAGAGCAGTCCAGATTGGCTTTGAACCATAGTTGCATAGGAACATTGAAGCCTATATGGATGATATTGTGGTCAAGACCAAGGACAGATCAACCCTCATTCAGGATTTAGAAGAGACATTTGCAATCTGCGCAAGATCAACTTGAAGCTGAATCCGGAGAAGTGCGTGTTTGGCGTTCCATCCGGCAAGCTACTTGGTTTCTATGTGTCCCACCGTGGGATAGAGGCCAACCCTGATAAGATCAAGGCTATTGAGCAGATACAGGCACCCAAGACGGTTAAGCATGTGAGGCGTTTGACAGGATGCGTTGCCGCGCTTAGCAGATTCATCTCCAAGTCTGCCGAGCGCGCCTTGCCGTTCTTCAAGATTTTGAAGAAGGCGGGACCAATGAAGTGGACCCCGAAAGCAGATGCAGCACTGCAGGATTTGAAGGCCTACTTGTCTTCTGTGCCTACTTTGGTCGCACCCAAACCACAAGAGCAATTACTGCTATATCTGGCAGCAACTAATCAAGTGGTTAGTGCGGCCCTAGTAGCACAGCCGGAACTGCAAGAAGCAGCCACCTCAGCAAGTGTCCCGCCAGGGGAAAAGGAAGAGAGCGGCCCGGCAAGGCCAGATACGGATCAGGACAAAGAAGAGCACGACAGCGGAAGCAACCCCAAGGACACGGCAAGGAAGAAGGTGGTGCAGCGCCCAGTATACTTTGTTAGCTCCCTATTGCAGGGGGCTAGATCCAGGAATTCTGGCGTGCAAAAGTTGATCTTTGGCCTTGTCATGGCCTCAAGGAAACTGCGCCACTACTTCCAAGCCCATGAGATCACGGTTGTCACCCGCTTCCCGTTGCAAAGGATACTTCGAAACCCAGAGGCCACCGGTAGGATAGTGGAGTGGGCATTGGAGTTATCCAGCTTTGGCCTGAAGTTTGAAAGCACATCAACAATCCAGAGCAGGGCGTTGGCAGAGTTTATTGCAAAATGGATGCCAACCCCTGATGAAGAAGTACAGGAAACAGTTATCCCCGGCAACGAAGTGCCCCACGAATGGATCATGTATTTCGATGGTGCCTTCCCCCTACAAGGTGCAGGGGCTGGCGTGCTCCTCGTGGCTCCCACTGGAGAGCACCTGAGGTACGTCGTCCAGATACACTTTCCCCGGGAGGAGGCAACCAACAATACAACAGAATATGAAGGGCTTCTTGCCGGGCTCAGAATTGCCACAGAATTGGGAATCAAGAAGCTGATCATTCGAGGAGATTCACAACTGGTGGTGAGACAAGTCAACAAGTATTACCAAAGCCCATTGATGGAGGCATACGTCGAGGAAGTGAGAAGATTGGAGGAGCGCTTTGACGGGTTACAAACAGAACATGTACCCCGTGCGGAAAACAGCATTGCTGATCACCTGTCAAAGTGCGCTGTGCAGAAGCTCCCTATGGAACCAGGGACTTTTGTTTTCCATCTTACTCAGCCCTCCGTATCCCCGACAACAATGGCCCGAAAGAGAAGGAAATTGGACTCCGGTAAGCCTCTCCCGGTAGAGCCTTTCGGGGCTCCTGGCAGGGACCCTGCCAGAAACAACTCCCCTTCGCTTGCCGGGCTGCACCCTCCTGCCGGGCCTTCGGTCCCCGCAGTCAAGGGATGCGCCCGCACGAATGAGGAGGTGCCGCTAGTCCTCGTTGCCGAGCCTCAGGCTCCAACTTGGGCAAGGAACATAGTCCATTTCCTCCAAACCGGAGAACTTCCCGAAGAGCAAGAAGAAGCTGAAAGAGTAGCCCGGAGGGCCAGTATGTATCAGTTTGTCGATGACACACTATACAGAAGAAGGCCCAACGGTGTGAAATTGAAGTGCATATGTCGGCAAGGAGGAAAGGAACTGCTGGCAGAGATACATAAAGGCATGTGCGGCTCCCATATTGGATCAAGGGCTTTGGTTGGGAAAGCATTCCGGCAAGGATTCTATTGTCCCACAACCCTCCAAGATGCGGTTGAGCTCGTCACCAACTATGAAGCCTGTCAGTTCCATGCCAAAAATATCCATCTGCCAACTCATGGCCATTTTCGGTTTGGGGGCTCGATATCCTCGGCCCCTTCCCCCGAGCTGCCGGGGGCTTTGAATTCTTGTTTGTTGCAATCGACAAGTTTACAAAGTGGCCGGAAGTAGATGCCATGAGAAATGTGACTGCTCAGTCAGCTATCAAGTTCTTGAAAGGATTGGTGTGCCACTTTGGGGTTCCCGCCCGGATCATTACCGACAACGGAACCCAGTTCACGAGCCGCACCTTCATGCAATATGTTCATGCCCTCAGAAGCAAGATCTCATTTGCATCTGTCGCACACCCCAGAAAGCAATGGACAAGCTGAGAGGGCGAACACTGAAGTGCTGCAAGGACTCAAGACAAGAATGTTTGATAAGCTGCGGAAGCACGACAGGTAGTGGATCAATGATCTGCCGGTGGTTCTTTGGTCCCTCAGAACGACACCAAACCGAGCTACCGGGCAGACTCCCTTCTCCCTAGACTATGGGGTAGAAGTAGTTATCCCCACAGAACCCATTTACTGGTCACCTCGAGTGCTTGCCTACGATGAAGTAGCACAGGAACAGCACATGCGTGATGACGCTGTGCTTCTCGAGGAGAACCGTCTCCGGGCTGCTACGCGTGCTGCACGCTATCAGCAAGCCCTGCGTCACTATCATAGCCGTAGGGTTCATGCCCGGTGTTCTGAGGAAGGCGACCTTGTCCTTAGGCGAGTTTAGTCCGCCAAGGGTACAAACAAGCTATTGCCAAAGTGGGAAGGCCCTTACCGGGTAGTACGAGTCACCAAACCTAGCGCAATCCGTCTGGAGACCGGAGATGGCATTCAATTGCAAAACTCATGGAATATTGAGCATCTCCGGAGGTTCTACCCGTAAGGCGCGGCTGTCGGGCCCTGCCCGGCAGCCACCCTTTTGTACAGGCCTTGCCTCAGCTACATGTAACCCCTTGTACAAAGCCAGGCGAAGACCCTGAGCAAAAGAGAAATAAATGAAGTGCTGGGGGCCCCCGACAAGTTGCATGCATGCATAAGCATTTCATGAGCATTGCATGATTCATGTAGATAGGTTGCATGGTCATATAGATAGATTGCATTTCGCATCATCTTCATTTGCATAAACTGCAGGCTCCTGCCGTGGTCTTAGTCCTAGGAAGAGGATGAGAAGACAAGCCAACACTGCGATCTCCGGCAAGCCAAACAGATAAGTTCTATCTCTTGTCCATACATGTTCCGTGAGTAGAACTTGTGCATACGAAAACCTCGCCACCTCGGGAACAAAGGTGCTCCCATCTACTGAAATGAACACTGCTTTGGTCAGGATGGTCGTAGTGGCCTTTTGTCGAAAGGGGTTGGCGGGGGGCTGGTCTCTCCCAATGGTTCTGCGCCCGGCAGGCTCAGCCTCACGGCAGCAGTCCCATGGGGGTGCCGGCAAGGTAGCTTACCGGGACCTACTTGTTTACGTGAAAGTATGGAGGTGTTTCACCTCTGCATGGATGTCATATATGCACGAGTGCCCGGCAAGCTTATCTTTTTCATTAATATGCTAATCAACAAGTACAAATCTCACGGAACATAAACATGGATACAAGAGATTACATTATTTGAACTAAAATTTGGCAAGTGCTTACAGATTTAAGACTGAAAAAAGATAAGTGCACCGTAATGCCTTTTCTTGTCCCTCTCCTTCTAGGCACGGCGGTAGAAGGCGAAGAGGGCAAGAGGAGTGCCTGGCAGAAGCCCAGCCTGACCCTATCGGGCTCTAGGAGAGGATGCCCGGCAGGGGCGGGAGGGCGTGGACAAAGACGTCGTTGGAGAGCATGGCGGAGGCGACCTGTCGACCGCCATCACCAAGGCTAGCAGGGCACGTCAGGGCTGATAGAGCTGCAGCCCGAGAGGAAGCCTACCGGGGTCCAGCTCGAGGACTGCTTGAAGGGCCAAGGTGACTAAGTGGCTGCTTTCTGCCACACGGCGGCCACTTTCTACAGCAAACACCACCATATGACACCCGTCCTGAGATGTGCCAAGCAAGCAGGTGCAAAGCTAGCAAAACAGCCTGGCAGGGCTTGCCGGGCAAGCTGCGATGTGACACAGAGCGGCGCATTTAATGCGCTCTGTCAGCCTACAGAGTTAGGTATCTAATCAGTACGCAAAGACTGATTTGCCACTATGGTGACCCCTTAAGCTATAAAAGGAGGCCCATGGCGACCGTAGAAAGGGTTTGATCCTCGCATATCCATACGCGCGTAGCGACTCTCGCCCCCAGAGCAACTTAGGTGGCCGTGGTTTCCCACGACAGCCAGCTACCACCGCTCCACTGCATCATGACGCCAGTCACTTGTCGATGTGGTGTCGAGCCCTCTAGGTGATTAAGTGGCTCTCACTAAGCACATAGCAGCTCAATGATAAGCAAATCACACCCTTTTGACACCCGTCTAGAGACGTGTCAAGATGATAAGATGAGGATGATTAAGCGGCACGGCAGGCTTGCCAGGATTCACCCTCAGCATGACACCTGGCAGTGCATTTAATGCACTTTGTCCTAACTACCAGAGTTAGGTATGATAGTACTGTTAGCTATCTAATCACAAGATAATGCCTGTTTTGCCACCGTGGTTACCCCTTGATCTATAAAAGGAGGCCCAAGGCAACCTAGAGAGCGATTCGGACCCCCTCACACTGTATGCTCGTAGCAGCTCTCCCCGAAGCCACCTTGCCGGGCTTGAGCGCTGCGTGCTGTCGTGTTTCTCCATCCAATCCACTAAAGCAGGAGTAGGGTTTTACGCTTCTCAGCGGCCCGAACCTGGGTAAAAATGACCAGAGCCCCATCGTCATGCTGCCTCATGGCTTCTGCTCTTCGCGCAACGTGATCTCCCCCATGCCGAACCACAAGGGGCTCATGGCGCCATAGGTGATCGTGTCCACCCACGACAGATTTCCACCCTTGCCTTAGGAACATGAAGCCCGTGGGAGTGAACTCCGTCGCCACCCAGCATGGGCCGTTGCAGCGGCCATCTGCGTGCACCCACAGCCTTAGCGGTGCGTGGTCCGCCAACGCCTCCGCGAAGGAATCCGGGAGCCGGAACCAGGTGCACAGCCAGCGGTGCATGTTCACGATGAACTCGCGAGCAGCCTAAGTGGAATGGCTCTCCACCTAGGGAGGAAGGGCGGCCTGGCCACCTCGGCCACCTCGTTCATGAGCAACTCGTTCTCCACGCCCTCGCCTATGGGCGGCACCCCTTCCATGGCTACTGGGACCGGCGTCGGCGGCCGCTGGAGAGCGCTTGCGCCCCCGGGGCAGTACCCTGGGCGCTACGGCAGGTGTGCGAGCGCGACCTCTTCCCCTCGCCATCGTCAAGGAGGTTTGCTTGGATCGTGGAGCAGGAGGGAGGAGTTGGAGAAAGAAGGTGGGCGGAGAAGACTATTCCCCTCGTCTTTATAACGATCGAGGAGGGAGCGGTCAGTGCCTCTTCGCATTCGACAGGCGCTGGAAGGCGAACAAGGAAGACAATGATGGCCTCATGCCATATGCGGGAAGGCTTTATGTCAGCCCAGACGGTTGCCGAGGCGTCGGGGGAGAAGTGGGGGCGTCCCCCATTCCATCATGCGCTACGTGTCGCGCCTGGCTTGCAGGCGGTTAGGACCCATGCCATTTCGCCCCCTAATAAGTGGGAATGTGCAAGCTGTGTGCACGGGGGCTCATGTCGGGCCCGTGAAACCCAGGGTATCCCGGTCCGTCCGCCTTCGGCCCAGGGCACAGCGCATGGCGAGGGCCCAACGAGTGGCCCACCAGCAAGCATCCCGAGAAAGACTCCTCGCGAGGCCCTTGCCTCACGAGGCCCCCCAGTAGGCATCCCGTGCATACTAGTGGCTTCACCATGAGCCTCGCGAGGTGACCTCCCGAGGTTGCCTCCCAAGGCGACCTCCCAGAGGTAGCAAGTCAAGTACCATTTGGTTCGGTCGCGCAGTCTCGTACCCACCACGTGGGTGAGGCGCGCGGCGACGAATGGCACTAGAAGTTGTGCCAGGAGGCGCGGATGAGGAGGATTTCCTCTTTTGTGCTAAGGGAGCAAGGCCAGCAAGCTGGTTCCCAAAGAAACCCCCAAAGGTTGCCCGGTCAATGAAAGAAGACCAATACAAGGGGCGCGCAGGCTGAAGGTCATCCCCGAGGCCACCGACGCATCATGTACGGTGGCTTTGTAGTCGAAGACCACATTTTGTCAGGATAGACTGCGCCCCTTCCCCTTCAAAGTTGTCGTTGTGTGGCAACCCTTCCCACCAATGTTTTCGGGGGAAGAGGACCAAGGCAGATATAAAAGGAGGGCAGGTGCCGCCATAGAGGAGGACGATGGGTCCTTAACCATTGTATGCATACTCTCTCTCCAGAGCAATCCCATCCAAGCAGGAGTAGTGTTTTACACCACAAGGTGGCCCGAACCTGGGTAACTGATGTGCCACCGATCCGCTCCCGCTAGCTCGCTCTCGCCGTAGCCTCGCCGT
This sequence comes from Thinopyrum elongatum, assembly GCA_011799875.1. Classification (NCBI taxonomy): domain Eukaryota; kingdom Viridiplantae; phylum Streptophyta; class Magnoliopsida; order Poales; family Poaceae; genus Thinopyrum; species Thinopyrum elongatum. Next base: position 315,385,612 of record CM022298.1, read on the forward strand.
GGTTAGCTACAGGTAGGGACGAGGCGGTAAGAAGGAGCTCACCCCAGTGTTCGAACCTTTGGGTCCCCGGAGCCCTGATTCCGACACGCGCGCCTCATGAAGTGAATTTATCACCAAGCTCACATAATTCTTAGGAAATAAAATTTTACCGATGCCTGAAGAAGTCTCATTACACAACAAAAAGATACATGCTGCCATGATGTGCACGGGTCAGCCCAAGTATGCGATGGCTAGGCTGCCCCTCAAGTAAACAGTCCGCCATGTCTGAGCATGGGGCCCCACTGGGTTGTGGGTGGGAGCTCTCGTAGCTAGTAGCAACGCAGAAAGAGAGGATCTAGAGTGTGTACAGCTCCACTAAGTTCGTGCCCGTGAGGCTACGGGTAGATCTTGCAGAGGTGTTGGATGTTCCATGCATTTTGTACCGGACACCCTCCTCCATTTCCAGCCATGCCGCGCCAAGTCGGGAAATGTTTACCACCCTGAAAGGTCCTTCCCACATGGGCGAGAGCTTGTGGAGTCCTTCCCTACAAATGATATTTCATCGAACAAGATCGCCAGCTTCAAGAGTGTGGGGCTGTATGTTGCGGCTGTGGTAGCGGCGCAAGGCCTACTGATACCTGGCTGCGCGGATGGCAGCATGGCAATGTGCTTCCTCGAGGAGGAGCAGATCAGCTTCCCACAAGCCATCCTGGTGGATCTCATCAAAGGCCAGAACCCGCGGGGACCCGTGCTTGAGCTCGGTGGGGAGGACCGCTTCTGCCCCGTAGACAAGGAAGAAGGGTGTTTCGCCGGTAGGCTTTGTTGCTGTCGTGCAGATCGACCATACACTACTAGGGAAAATCCTAGCAGTAGCGCGGGTAAAAGGACTAGCAGTAGCTCGGGCGACCGCGCTACTGCTACGGCGCTACAGCTAACTTGTAGCACTAGCGTGGGCGGAACCGCGCTACTGCTATCTATAAGTAGCAGTAGCGTGTTGTACTACACCTCGCTACTGCTAATAGTAGTAGCAATTCACTTTAAAGCTCGCTACTGCTAAGTGCACGCTGCTGCTAAGAACATACCCCGCGCTACTGTTATTAGTTTTTGATATTTTTCTGCTGCATATTTCCTTTGTATTTGTACATGTTTTATACAATAGTCTCTAGCATATCATACACATACAAATCTAATCATATCATACACATACAAATAGTCTCATCAAATCATGTCATCATCCAACACAAAATGATGTCTCATCTCGAAATAGTGATACAAGTTATGACATGGCTGGAATACTTGCAACTACATCGTCATCCATCTAAACAATGATATAGAAGAGAAGAGCTATGACTATGAGTGACAGCGGAACTATGCAGTACATGAGGCGGCGGTTCTGATTCCTCCCTCGCGCTAGCATGAACCTCAAGTAACTAGCTTCTGCCTCTTGTATGCTATCAAACCCTTTATGGCTGGCGCCCGAGAACTACTGCACTTGAACCTGACACTCGGGCCAATTGTCGTACACTCCCGGAACCTTCCCTATGTACACGACATAGCACTTCTTCGCCAACAAGGATCTATGTACCTGTTAGAGATGCATCTTCATCAAGGGAATCAACAAAAATATGCAACATAATATACTTGAGCAACACAAAAGGAAAGGGTTTTAGCTAATAGATGCAACATATAGTAAACATAATTAATCAACATAGGTTCATCATACCCAAACTAATTAACTAGAGGTACGTAGGTCATCGTACCCAAACAAACAAACTAGCGTTATGCAAGTTCGGTAGGGACCATGGACATCACAAAGTTTCATCACTATAGAAAGTACAAGTTCAACTGACAAATAATCATCAGCATCGTCAATCATGGGAGGTTCCATTCGTCCAGATCATCGAGGATGCACCCTAGCTTCTTGAACGGTGTTAGGTCCTGATGTTGTAGGCCTATGCGAGTTCAGATGTCAGCTCGTGATATAGGGCCGTGGTGGAACATCCCCTTCTCTTCGACGACTTCTTTCATGATGATTGTTGCAATGTCTCTCTGGATGCGAAAGAAGTCATCTCTAAGTTTATAATTCGCTTCTCCTAGGGATTCTACCCATTTGCGAATATGATTGTCATTTCTGGTTGTCATGCGAAGCTTTTGTTGATCCCTTCTAAACTCCATCATGAGATGGAGGAGGAACAATCCATCGTTCCTACTTGATGTCGGTTGATGGATGTCGCAGAAGTTAGTTTTATGCAAGAAACCTGGCTTGCGGTTCCTTTGTTTCCTGATCTCGAGGTGGCCACACCCCATGTTGAAGCCGTGGAGAGCATCATCTAGAATATCCATTATGTGGGTGTAGTCATTCTTCTCATAGTTTCTAGAAGGGTCGAAATACACTACGTGGGAGACTCGCGGGAACAGAACGATAAGGACGGGGCGCACGTTGCTGCGGGAAAAAACACCTCAAATATTCTCAATATGAGCGAGAAGGAATGATTGAAATGTATGAAAGGGTTGTCCGGCACTGACTTACATTGGATGATAAGGCAGGAGGACTGTTTCCTTGTACTTATTCCTTATCATGAAGTTTTTGATGTACTCCCTAGAAGTTTTACGCTCAAAGTCGCCGAGACTCAAGGACTCGTGCATGTAGTATGGATCGGCCACACAGATTTGCAAGATTTGATGTCTCGTGATGACGGAGTTCATATGTAGCGCAAAGTGGCGGACGATTGTAAAATCGAGCCGCCTTGTTAGAAACATCTCGAAGATATGCTCAAACCGCAGGAAGAACACCTTCGCGGGCAGTGTGTCGATGTAGCACTTCTTGTCAGGCACACGAACCGTGTATAGCGGATATCCTGGATCCTTCGAGGCTACTAGGCTTTTCTCAGTCGACAGCACATGGCCGTGCAGTCTCCTGAGATACCCTGATATGCCCTCCAGCGGTTTTGGCAGTAGGATCGGCTCGCCCGTGACATGGTACATGGCCGCACCTTTGACCTGTACACGGTCTACAAAATCCGTCGACTGGCTGCTAGCATTAGCTTTGGCCTGTTTGTAGGCAGCAGAGCCTTTCTTCGGTGGTCTCTTCCTCTCCTTTTTCTTGGGCTGACCTTGCAGACCCTTCCTTAACCCCGCCACCGGTGTTATCGGGCTAAGCACTATACGACCCTGCTCGGCTAGCTGACCCTGCATTGAGGCGGCATCTGGAGGCGTCTCCTGTGAGGAATGCATGAAGAGAGACTTCTTGCAATCAACCCTAGGATGTTCCTCCCGAGCACATCATCCATCTTCTCATCCGCATGCTCATAGCCCAAGTCATATAGCTGACTCATCAGTTCTCTGGCGTCATAGGCTCTGGTATTGAGGAACTGAAGAGGGTCCTCATCCATATCATCATCCATTTCTTGTTGCATAGGGGCAATTCCATCATCCACTAATGGACCCCCTTCCTCGCGTCGTCCGCCGCTCTCAACCAGCATGAGATCCGGCGCTGGTAATTGTGTAGGAGGGGTGGTGTTCATACCATGCTGATGTGAAGTTTTCGTTGGTGTGCTCTCGGCCACCTCCACACGAAGAAGATTCTTCGGCCACAGCAGCACCCAACCCTTGCATTGACCAAGCCGCATCGGGGTCTCGTCATCCTCTCCCCTGAGCCGTACTGGAGGAGCAAAATCCTCTTGGCCCGCTTTGACACACGCCAAGGAAACCGTGAAGGTGAGAACGGGGATCTGTTGGCCGTGGAACAAGCTTTCCTTGGGCTTCTCTATCATCGCGGTTCCCTCTTCCACCTTATGGCCGTTGATCATCTATAGTATGGTGCACGAGGTTTGGTCGGCCTGTAAAGACATGTCTGCGGCATCAGACATCTGGAAGGCAATGGAAGCAGAAGATTATAGATATGTTGGTTGGACACATAATTACCGTGAGGGCGTCGAGCTCACGCAAAGTCGAAGCCCCATCTCGCATGCCAGAGACGGATGTGCTGCAATGAGTGGGTGCAGGACCTTGTGCGGTAGAGGCAGCAGGTGCTATTGGTGCGATGGCCATCGAGTTGCTCCCAACGAAGCTGGGCATGGGAAATCTTGTGGCCCTTTGTCTGGGTTTTTCTTTGTCCACTCGAGAACAGCAGGAACCAAGGCCTCCACCGAAGATAGAAAATCTACTCTGCACGAAGATACTGCTGCATCGACTGCCACTTTGAGCAACTCAGCTCTCATGGTTTCTTCGCTCTCAGCTGTCGCTTTGGCCAACTCAGCTTTCATGGCTTCTTGGCTCTTAGCTTCTCTTTTGTCGACCGCAACCGCCACCTTCTCATTGATGTTCACCTGACTAAACTTCCTTCTTTGCCTTCTGGCCTTCGGGTCCTCGTGGTAGTACTATGTCCATGTGGCGCCGTCTCCGACGTCATGCAGACGTCCATACTGCGGCCGCTGGACCTCAGGAAGTCCCTTCAATGTGTTCAAGGCCCGGTTGAGAGGGGTGTCCCACTTGGGTCTCGCCGACGAATGAGACGAGGAGTCACTTTCGGCCGCAAGCTTGTTGTGTTGATCTTTCTGCAAAAGGAACATTGACCATTTAGAAATGTTACTACAATGTGTAGTCGAATTATTCAGAACAAACATAATTAAAGGTGGTAATTACCCGTATTCTCATCAACTTCCTCATTGGCTCGTCAATGTAGGAAACCTTTTTTTACTCTATCCCACTTGTACTGAGCCCTGATGAAGTCATGCTCCAGCTGGTCGGTGAACTCCGCCAAGGGGCCTGAAATCCCCGCGGCTTCACGTTCCACGTCCTCCTTATCCCATATGGGTTTCTTGCCAAGGTAACCATGGCTTTCGAGGCGGTGGTTCCCAGTGTTCCTTAGCTGAAGCATCTTGAATTTCTCGGACTTACATTTGGCATCTTCGGTGGCGCAAGTTTCCTTGAATTTTTCAAAGTCCTCTTCCGAAAGTGTGGGATTTTCCTCAAAAATCTTCGATTATGGTTCATTCTTGGTAATTGATCATTTCACGAACAATGTGCCGCTGAACTTCCCCATGGCGGCGTTATTTATATTCTTCATGCCATCATCTTCCCACGGATCTTTGGCGTCATCCCGGCTGGGGAAATGGTGTCTCTGGTGCAACTTCTTTAGGAGGAGGTGCTCCATATTTTTTGGTTTAGCCCTTAACTCCTTGTCGTTGATGCTCATGACTTCCCGTAGGATGCATCCGAGTTGGTTGCCGTAGTTCATGCGAGCTTCAATCGGCAATAGTGGCTCAAATTTCCCGGGGTGCACCTCTGTGACCACAATTCTGCCGGTGCCGAGCTTGTTAGGTTTTCATGTCCTCGAACTCTTCTGCTTTGGCTCCGTTCTCGGACCCGGTCTCGGCGCCGGTGTCGATGCCACCGGAGCCGGTGGTTGTGTTGGTGTCGGGGTCGGTGGTAGTAGCACCGTCCGCTTTGACAGGGGGGCCGGCGCCCTGTCCTTCCCGAGTAAACAAAAAGTCGAGGTAATCATGTTCACCCTGTAAGGGATCGCTGACCTCATGATAATCAGAAGCCCGGCTTCGTCGTTGTTCGACTTGTTTCATACATATGGGTTAGATTCTTGTTTAATTCTCAAACTATATATAACAAAATGAATAATGACATTAAAAAGGCCTATGGTTTGCCGAAATGCCGTTTCATTCCCGTCCCGGTAATTCCCGGTAACTCGATATGTCCTACTTTCTAGCACAACTCATGCCGAAATTCACGAGAAATTTCGGCATGACCTTTGCTAAAAAGTGAACATATCGAGCGCCTCAAATTCGCCGGAACGAAAATGAATCAACATTCCTGCAAAACATAGGCTCGGGGGAGGCGCGGCAACGACGGTGCTGAGAGGGGTCGGGTGACGACGGCGGGGGCACGAGGTCGACGATGGCGTGGGCGCGACGGCGGCGATAGGAGGAATCGAGGAAACTATGGAGAGGGGGATTTGGGGGACGAAGAGGGAGGCCCGCGCGTGGTTAACTTACAATAGCAGTAGCGCGTCTTTTTGAAACGTGCTATAACTAACATAGCAATAGCGCGGGCTGGAAAAACGCGTTACTGCTATTCCTAGTAGCGGTAGCGAGCTTTTTCACAACACGCGTTATAGCTAAGTTAGCTATAGCGCATTTCTAAAAGACACGCTACTGCTATATGAAGTTAGAGGCAGGCGCGTTTTCCTCTCCATTTATTCTTTCCTTTTTATTTTATTTTTCTTTTCATTTTCTTTTTCTTTTCATTTTCTTATTCCTTTTTCTTATTCCTTTCCTTTTGCTTCTTATTTTCATTTCCTTATTCCTTTGACTGATATATAATGTGGGTATATTAATAATGCATAACATATAGGTACATCATTTGACCGATAATGCGGTTAAGTGCGGATACAAAATAGGTACAAATATAAATGTTGTTTAGTACTCAGCGGCGACATTTTCATTTCTGAGTGACCTTTTTTGCTTTCTTGTTCGCTGTCAAATAATTGAGCTCCTCATTGTGACTTTTTCTTTTCCATGGATTACGATCTTTCTTCGGTAATGTTGTCTTGATTCTTCTTTTGACGTAAGCTTCATCATCATTGTCATTTTCCCTCATAGGGTTACTATACTCGTCGTAGTCTTCCTCGTTGGTGACTCCATCCATTTCGACGATGTTCCTTTTCCCTCTCCTCACGACAACATGGCTCAGATTTCTCGGGGCGGTTAGGAAGAAGCATTGTGTGACATGCTTAGTATGTAACCATGGCTCATTTTTGGCGATGTCGTTCATGGTAGCGCTCTTGGCGTCGGGTATGAACATGGTGGTGAAAAAATGGTTTTCTTTTTGGATGGACTTAGCCCATCTGGCACGAACATTGTCACACTATGCAGTCTAGGGTAGTCAAGCTCCCAGATGTCTTCGACCCTTCCATAGAATCTTTTCGTTGCATCGTTGTTACGGGTCATGCATTCCGTCGTCATCCCTGAGTTTTGGTAATCACTGTTTATATCTTTGGCCTCCATGTAGAATGTGTATCCATTGATATTGTACGCCTGATAGGTCGCGAGGTTGGGCGGGGGGCCATTTGCTAAGGCATATATGAGCAACCCGTCAGAAGAGCCCTCTTCTGGGGGGTTAGCAAGAACATGCTTTTTGAACCAAGTCAGGGAAGTGAAGTTATGCTCTCTAATAACTTCGGCGCTTGTCCTGCACAGCACCTGGTCAAGGTATTTCTTTGCGATGGTTTCTTTGTGCAGTGTCACGAAAGGATCTACCACGTCTAGGTGTTGTAGCACTACTAAGTTTGCTATGTCAAAGTCGTTGTGTCGACCATCGTGATCCACATGCAGTTCCCTTCGGCCGTTGCTGTGACCGTCACCTTGAAGACACCCAAGGTGCATGTTGACGGGTAAACCAACAACATGGACGATGTTATCTCCGACGCCTAGATAATTCTCGTAGAAGGAGATGCACTCTTGGGTCAGAAAGCCATGGACGATGCTTCCATCCGGATGGGACATGTTACGAACAAATCCTTTGATGACCCCATTCATCCTCTCGAATGGCATCATGCTGTGCAGGAATGTCGGGCCGAGGTCGATGATGTCATCCACAATGTGGACACACAGATGCACCATGACATTGAAAAACGCGGGTGGGAAGTACATATCAAGCTCATTTAATATGACAACGATCTCTTCCTGTAGCCTTCGTAGTTGCTTCACACTGATCGACTTTCGAGAGATAACATCGAAAAAGTTGCAGAGACCAGTAAGCGTGTCATGGACGTGCTGCTCCATTATCCCTCTAATGGCAATAGGAAGTATCTGCGTCATCATCACGTGACAGTCATGAGACTTCATACCGCTGAACCTTTTCTTCTTCCTGTCTAGAAATCGGCTTATCTTCCCACAGTAACCGGAGCTAACTTTGATTCTGGTAAGGAACTTGAAGAATTGATCCATGCATCTCCTTCGGATTTAAGGTGAAGCAAGAAGGGGGGAATATTTCTCTTTCCTTCTTGTTGAGTTTTTTGTCCCTGTCCCCCGCCTTCGTCTCTGTCTCTGTGTCCTCCGACGACTTCTTACCGGGCATGTGGAGATCTACCCTGATTTTCAAATCTTCTAAGTCTTTTCTTGCCTTCGGCCCATTCTTGGTCTTGTCCGGCATGTTCATCAATGTCCCGAGACAACTCTCGAGGACATTCTTCGTGATATGAATTGGATCAAGGAAATGAGGCGTGTGGAGTTTGGGCCAGTACTCAAAGTCCCAGAAAACAGATCTTCTTTTCCATACCTTCAACAGCGGCTTCGACGCTTTTTTCATCTTTCCTGGCGTGGGGCACTCTTTCCAGTTTTTCAACAACTCATACATTTCGGCGCCGCTCCTCTTACGTGGAGTTTCTTGATGCTCAGACTCACCATTGAATAGATCTCCACGGTTTCTCCACGTGCCATCCTTCTCGAGCCATCTTTGATGCCCCATGTACACGATTTTCCTAGACCCTCCATCTTTCGTTAGCTGCTGAGATGTTGTATCATCCATGCACCAGGCGCATCCACAGTATCCATGGCACACCTGTCCTGCGAGATATCCGTAACCGAGATAGTCGTGCACCATCATCATCAACGCGGCTCTCATATAGAAATACTCTCCATTGCTGGCGTCCCATGTCTTGACTGGTGTTTTCCATAACATGTCTAACTCCTCTTGCAGTAGCCCCAAATATAGATTAATATTATTTCCCGGTTGTTTTGGCCCTTGAATCAGCATGCTCATGTGTATGTACTTTGCCTTCATTCACAACCAGGGGGATGTTGTACATCCATACAAACACGGGCCATGTGCTATGGTTGGTGTTCTAGTTGCCAAACGGATTCATGCCATCAGTACTCGTGCCAAGCACAATCTTCCTTGCATCTCCTGCGAAAAATCGATATGTGGTGTTGAACGCTCTCCACTGGCTTGCATCTGCGAGGTGTCTCAGTTTCGGATCATCTCCATCGTCGGGCTTTTTCCTCTCCGCGTGCCAACACATTAGCTTTGCTTCATTAAGATCTACGAAATAATGCTATAGATGGGGAGTGATCGGTAAGTACCATACAACTTTCTGATGACATTTCTTTCCCGCCTTCTTGTATCGAGAAGCATTGCACACCAGACAACAGGTTTTTTCTGCATGCTCCTTCTGATAAATGATGCAATCATTGATGCATGCGTGATATCTAACATGCGGCAGATCAAGAGGGCACACTATTTTCTTGGCCCCATCGACACTGGTAGGACACAGGTTCCCTTCGGGGAGAACCTTCTTTAGATACTTGAGAAGCTCATCGAGGCTTCTGTCAGTCCATTTGTTTTTAGCCTTCGTCTTTCGAAGTTCCAGCGTGAAACTCAAGCGGGTCACCTCTGGATCGCAACCACCATACAATGGACTCTTCGAGTCTTCCTCGAGTTGCTCAAGCTTGGACTACTCCCTAGAAGCACCTCTGTCGCTAGTCGTCTTCTTGCGAAGCAGGTCTCGAACATGAGGGTCCCCCATGATTGAACTTAGTAGCGAAGAAGGCTGAGGCGTGTTAGCGGCTTCTTCGCCATGTCCGGCCTCTTCTCCGCCTCCATGTGCAGCCTCTTCAACACTGTCATGTCTGGCCTCTTCTCCACCGCCATTATCCGTTGTCATCTCTTCGTCTGGCCCAACAATGTCTTCATTGGCTGCCCCATCGACATCATAATCTTCACTTATCCACTGAGTATAGCCATCCACGGAACCATGCATGAGTAGGTGCGCTTTCACATGCCCTCCTTGAAAGGGGTCGTGCAAGACTCCTCCTTTGCATTTTCGACACGGACATAAAATCTCCTTCTAGTTATTTTCATACATGTCCTGCACCGCGGAACGCAACCATCTTTCCACCAGCGTTCCGCCGACCTTCATGATCACCTGTGTGGTATAATTAATAAGCAAAAGGATTATAAACGCATCCATGCATGAATGCATCAAAGTCATACAAAAATTCAGCATGACCTTCCCTAAAAAAAGGACATATAGAGTTTTCCTAAAATTCACCGAAACGGAAATAAATCGACATTTTGGCAAAACATAGGCAACTCATCATGTCACGCAAGATCCGACAAATGCACATATATAGGCAGCAACTCAAGCATGCCACATGCACATTCCCACCATCATATAGTGCAAACACACATATTTCCATTCTTGAAAAGCACAGCTTTTTACCCACCTATCGTCATCGCGAGAGAGGAATCGAGCACACTGTAGATGGCGGCCGATGCCGCTATCTAGGGATCAAAAGTAGTGGACTAAGATACATGCATGGTTTACTTCTAAAATGGCTAGATCTAGTTGGAAGGAGATGCTCTGCATAACTAGTGGAGAGGGAGGGAGAGATAGCTAGTGAGACAAAGGTAGGAAGTGGGGAAAGGGAAGGAGGGAGAGATAAATAAAGTGAGGAAGAAGCTAGCTAGAAAGAGAGGTCATTAATGAAGGAGATGGTGGATGGGGGCATTTATGATGGCGAGAAGTATCACTACATCAGGAATTCATAAGAGGTTGTGTAATTCCCATGTCATTCATGACATAAAGAAGGTAATACACCAAGGTAGAACAGAACAAAAGCTGGATAGGCTTTCTGATCTGCGGAATACAACTGCTTTGACCCAATCCTAGATATGGATAAGGTACTGGAGTTTGTTTCTCCTAGTCATTCTGAAATAGAATGTGATAGAAGGCGGGGGCCCTATCTTTCGATGAGATGATAACTATCAATTTGGTGGAGTCGACTTTGACGATCCGACTACAAACATGCAACAACATTGTGCCTTGGCAATCGCTAAACCAATCTCCCTAGGTTACTGACGATGCCGGAAGCATGATCTGCCTTACAACGAAGGTATATTCCTGCATGCAATCGAAGAACAAGCAAGAATATGATAAACCCAATCTGAATATTGTGATATAGATGAAGTATTAATAAAGGTGGGGATCCGAAAGCGGTCTCGGTCTAGTCGTTGGACACAAACGAAGTACATGAAGTTGCAATGCCTAACTTTTAACTAAACAAATCACAAGGCAAAAGCTACTAGATTGATCTACTTATATATGAGCAAGGGGTGGCGGCCAAGGAGGTGGGAGGACGTCCCAAGGCAGCCTAAAACTAACCCTAGGTCATACAAGGCCCATGGGCCCAAGTGGAGGTGATGGAACACCTTTGGACTTGTAGTTTGACTCAGATTCTGTTGCAATGTCAGATTGTTTCATCAATATCTCAATGCTCTGGACGAATTTGAAGGTAAATCCAATTGGATTATAAAGTAAATGAAGTAAACTTTCCAACAAAAAAGAATCACCCAATTTGGAGTCCGGATGAAAGAGTTCGGGGCGTTTTGAGTGAGGTATGTCTTTGTAGTCCGAATCTGACTCCAGAGTGTGAGAGACTTGGACTCTATCTTCTCTTGGGTCAAAAGTGACATGAGAGAACTTCTTGAATAACACCTAACGCCTCTTTTCCCCTTATCTTCATATGTGGATTGTACAAGTGTCCGGTAGTTCTGCAATTAGGCAAGAAACAAAAAGAGGTGAAGTACTTTTGTTCTGTATAGCATAAATAAATTATTGCATAATTCTTATAAGAAATCATCTCACAAATATGCATGTATGTAACATTTTTGGTCATATCCAAGGTAGCCATGTCCTCATCAGAATGGATTGACGAACCACAAGAATAATAGGCATTGATGACACGAATGCACCATTACTCTTGACTATCAACTGAGAGACAAAGGTCGGAATACAATTGAAGAGGGACAACTCAAAGGAACACATGATTTTTCTGAGTTGTGGACGCATAGATTAGCATGTCGAGCAAGGCTTAACATATTTCTTTCGGATAACCCATGCAGAAAGGTGGGATTGGCAAATTCACAACTATGGAACGGACAACTCATCAAGAGCACCTTTGTTGTGATCCTTTGGTTCAAAAAAAAAAACTTCTGCCATATGTTGTTCATGGTCTTGAAAGAATGATAACCACGAACCTTGAAGACTATCACAAAGGTTACTAATATCCTAAAGGAATGAACAAACACTATCAATAGGAATGAGTGAGATGAATCATGGTTTCAAGAACCCAGATAGAATACCTACTAACTAAATGGCATCACAAGATGCTTTCGAGAATGATGGCCAGAATTATCACACTGAGAATGCAACACAAAGGCTGAATTTCTAGGTGGTTCACTTAACATAACATGGTTTCCTATTGACTTCAACACACATTTTAAAGTAATGGAATACCTCAACACAATGAGTTGAGTGTCTAGTCTGGCTAAACGACATCAGAACAGGAAGAAATGATTTACAAATGCATCAGACTATTTAGTAACCTTGGATAACATGGACAACATAACGGCTGTACTGGCATGAAAAATGAGACAACCTGCATGACAACTGTCGACGTCAAGCCGGCGATCTATGGGGCACTGCAGCCCCTCTTGCTAGTTCGGCGAGGGGTGGCGATCGATGCAAAGAGCAAACACAATGAGGAGCATATGATTTTACCCAGGTTCGGGCCGCCCGGATGCGTAAAACCCTACTCCCGCATTTGGGTGTATTGGTAGTGTTTGAGCACAAGTACATGGAGTGCTCTCCCCCGGCAAGTGATGGGAAGAGAGCAGCTACACGAATGCCTATGCGTGAGGGTTGCAAAGATTCGAACCTCTTCTAATGTTGCCCTGGCCCTCCTTTTATAGCTCAAGGGGTCACCACAGTGGCAAAAGGGTCATTATAAGGGTGATTAGACTGATATAGAGCTATCATTCATAACTCTGATAGTTAGGACAAAATGCATTAAATGCGCTGCTAGGTGTTTGATGTAGGGTGGAAACCCTAGGGCCGATCTTTCATGATTTGGAGGGGAGCCCATGAAGAACACGACGAACATGCGGAGGACAACACGAGGGGAAACACTCAAATCAACGAGAACAATCACACATGTGCTAGATCCATGAACACAAAGGGTGATACAAGATTTAAACGCAACAAAGGACGATACAAGAGGCGGTAGTTCTTCCCGATCCGTGAGGGGATTTTCTCCTAGATGGAGGGCTTGAATCCACTTGGGGGATCATCTCCTAAGTGGAGGACTTGGCCTCCAATGGAGTAGGTATCAAGTGGATGAGCAATGCTCTATGTATCGAATGAGCTAAACTATTGCTAACCCTAGCGAGGAGGAGGAGGGGGTCTATATATAGTCTAGGGACGAAGGGGTAAGAGAGGGAGAGTTTACATGGGCTCGTGGCCCGCAGCTGCGTAGGGGCGCCAGATGTCCAGGTGGGACGCCGGATGTCCGGCCCGACAAGAGGCGCCGGATGTCCGGCCCGGAGGTAGGCCAAAACTTCCTTCTCTTGATAGCATGCACCGGATTTCTGGGCTGGCGCTGAATGTCCGTCTCGTCGCGGGACGCCGGATGTCCGGGGGTCGGCCGGATGTCCGGCCGTTGTAGAATCGCCTTGCGTCCGTTTCTCTGTGGGCTTCTTGTGGTTGGTGGTGCCGGATGTCCGGGCTCCTACCGGATGTTTGGTAGCTGTAGCTTCGCGGCGACTCCACTTGAGGCACTTCTTGATCCGCTTCCGTGTGGACTTGTCCTATGCTTTAAGTATCCCCATGGTTGTCTCCTTGGTTCCTAAGCACATGTAGTGTCTTTGCATTAGGTAGCAACCATGTCTCGCATGAATGGAAAGGGGAAGCATCTAGGAGCGGGTTCACCTTGTGTCCAATGGCGTATGCTCGAGGTCTTGTCATATGTCCTCTTGGGGCTTGGGGAGTAGTTGCAGTGTACATGGGGATGACTGTAGGATGCTCCGCATCATCTCCCCCCTGGGAAAGATCTGACCTCGGATCGTGATCCTCATCACCATGGAAACGGTTGTCATGGACAAACTTGTAATTGGACGAAGTTGAAGACATGGCGCAATCCAAGTACTCCAAGGTGCCTCTGGAGTGGTATTCATGCAAAAAGAGCATACACAAGCGACACTCGGAAATACAATGGTTAGCGCACACAAGGCATCCATCAAGTAAGTATGAGTCCGTTCGGCAAGATTGTTCGTGACAAAGCGCATGAAGCTTATCAAGATGATATAGAATGATAAGCAAAGCATTCATGGGAGAAAAAGCATTTATAGTATGCACAAAGGTGTTGGGAATGTGATTAAGGCGACCATTGTGCAAAATGATGTCATAATGGGACGGTGTATCAAAAGCATGAACATGGCAAGTGGTGCTCAAAACTATTATGTTATCATGCAATTGATGGTGGGCAATGTGAGCATTATGTATGAATATGCCATCAAGGTAGATCACAACAAATTTGCTAAGGAAGTGTACAAGCTCATATATCATGGATGACATGCAAATAGAGGCAACAAGACAAGCATAATGTGAGTCAATCCATGCATAGGGTGCAAACTTGCGGTGAGTATGATATGTCCATCGAGCATGACATATGGGATCACAATCAACAAATATGGATGTGTTGGTGCAATCTGTCAAAGGAGTGTTGATGTACCAATGCCCGATATCGTGGCATGAGTGGAGGTCCGAAGGTGCATCCAATAAGTCCGAGCACTCCTCAACTTGAAGGTCCATGGGGTCCATCTCCAATGTCGCTCCTCTGTTCACCAGATGTATCATGTACACAACAAGAAGGAAACAACAATGAAAGAATGACCCATCCAATATGCGTACTTGAGGATGGCTCAAAGAGAAGGAGTTCAGTTTTATGAGGATGTCGAAAATGTTGGTGTCGCGCATCGTGTACACCTTCACATGACCAAGTTGTCGCATGATGGCACCGCCTTGTCAATCCTTCAAAATGAAAGAACATGACAAACACTCAGAAAACCAAATGAGGTTAGCGGAAATGCAAAACCTATCATTCAAATGGTGAGATACCCAACAAGTGTTTTCATCATTCTTATCATAAGAAAGGACAAGGTGTGGCATGGTATGAAAGCATATGATGGAACTACAACCAAAGACATTAGGCTCAATCAAACAAGCATGCTTCATAAGTAAGATGTCCAAGTCTCCAAGATCAATAAGCATAGCAAGTTGGCACGCAATACAAGGGGATATGAGAGAAGAAAGTAATGGAGGCAAGTGACAATGATCAAGATATATCATGTGAGAGGGAAGAATATGTATGTCATCAACCCAATGAATTGAGCAAGAATGGATCATGGGTGATGCAACAAAGCAAGTGATCATAGTAAACAAGCCAAGCAAGCTAGTAGTGCGAAGATGCAACATACTAGAGGTAATCATAGCAATCATGTCATGTGTGCAAATAGTGAGCATACATAATGCACATGACATATCACAAGCATGCAAACAAGATATGAGTAATGTATCATCATTGTATTGGCAAGAAGTCCAATGTACATAGCAATGGAACATCATGACTCTCCCAACACAAGAATCAACAATAGCATGTGGCGCATGGTAAACATGGCAATAGCAACAAGGATCTCCACCGAGCAAGCAAATACACATAGAAGTAGTAGAATGGAGAATCGTATGTAAGTGCAAGCAAGGGTCACAATTGCATGACAAAGGCATAGAAAGAAGTGTATCATGCAAATTGAACATGCTAAGATGGGCGTAAAATAACAAGTGGTGAATAGCCCATAGCCGAGTGAGAGCCAAGTAAAAGATATGCGCGTAGTTCTTGCATGAAGGGAATGGTGGTAAGGATAATGCACGTGATCTCAAAGCATTGTTACTATCAAGAGCTCATTTTGTCAACTCATGGGATTGTGACGTTGACAAGTATTCTTGAGCACCTACACAAAACAAAGGAAAGGAAAAATTGTGTGTGCGTGGTATATGTACACATCATCCATTATGATGTGCACATGCATGTGTTGGTTAGCACAAAATATCCAATGCTCAAATAAATGAGATGCATGATATATAAACATGTCATCCATCATGATTGGTTTGTTGTTATGTATAGCATAATGGAGACTCAAGTTGTGTAATGCATCACTAGTAATATCTAGAGCATTGTCATGAATGGTATGCGTATCGTGCGTACAATGGATGCATTCATGCAATCTATAATTATTCTCATGCCAAGGAATTTGTAATGCATCACCATATACATGTGGAGCAATTTTATTCATGGGATGATGCACACAATGTGTGGAATCATGCGATGTAAAATAATTTTCATGGCATGGCATATGAGATGAATTGCACAAATTTTGCAAAGGTAGCATAGCAATATCATCGCAAGAGAAACAAAATCCTATAACCGTGACCTCGTCATCTATGCCATAAGTGCAAATTGGATTGATTTTAATTGGATATGCATAGTTACTATGTTGAGATTGTAATGATGCAATATGGGAGATATCACTCATAGCATATGACAAGTTTAATGGATTATCAAACATAATGTGACCAATAGAATTTTCACATGATATCCTATGGAGCATAGCCTCACAACTAGGCAATTCAACATGCCCATCATCATATTCATCATAAATGGGTGGCATATCGAAACAAGACATAGTATGCGATGAATCCATAAGGTGATCAACATCATGCAAGCAATCATATGCAAGATAGTCCACTAGTGGGACAAGTGAAGTACCATCACCTATGTTACCTTTAGAGCTCCCCTCATGTGTTGTAGGGGAGGTGGCCAAAATTGACGCTTGGTCAATAGCTTCATCAACTTGATGGTACCATGCGGGGGGTGCATAATCATCCATCATGGCCATCGTTTTGCCCATTGGAGGTATGGACTCGTCGAGGATTGGCGCTTCGTCGTGTTGGAGATCTAGCACCAAAAAGGAAAACACACTAGGAGTAGGGTTAAGTCGTTAGAAATCATAGTGGCCTCACATGCCCTATCAACTACCTCACTCACTAAGTGCTGTGGCTCACTCACTGCCTCTCGGATGTTCTCCCTCATATGGTTGGTGGAGTCACTCAAATGGCTCTCAACCTCACATAGGATGGGTGGCATGCTCTCGAGTGTGGGGCTAGTGGTGGTCACACTCATCCTCTGATAGGAAATGCACTCAATTTCAAATATGGTGGAGTCACTCATATCACTCATGGGGTCGTGGCTCTCCTCACATGGCAATTGGGGCATCTCATAATATGTGGGTGTCGGAGATATGTAGGTGCAAATGTCTCCATGCTCAACTCCTATCGCCGCCTTGGGTGAAGGGATAGTCCCATGCTCAATCTCCTCATCCATAACGACTCCAAAGACGAATGCCGTAGGATGTGGCAAATCATCACTCTCCTCCGAGACCAAAGAGAAGGACTCATGTGCGGTCTCGTAGCTTGACTCGGAGTAGGAGTCCCATTGGGGCACCATCTTTATGTTGTTGAAGAGGTTCATGCTCGTCGCCGTGGTCGAAGGGGATGGCCCTTGCTCAACCGTCTTGTCGTTGTCTTGTATGAGGCCCATATGATGTGGCACCTCGTAGCTTGTGTCCATGACCTAAGGGAGTTTCCCATGCTCAACCATCTTCCTTTAGGGGCTTCCTAAGATGGAGGTGTTTCCCTCGCTTGTAGGTGGTTGCCTTGGACTTGATGATGTCGATGTAGGCATGCTCGTGGGAAGTAGGCGAAGATGTCGTACGTCCAAAGGCGAAGATGCCTTGATAACACTTCGCGAAGATGCCGAAGTGGTGGTGGTAGCCGTAGCTTCCTCTTGGCGGTGCTTGTCTCACGGTCTTCTCTTGTGCTCATGAAGTTTGGCCGTAGCTTGATGTAGAGCTTGTTGGGACTTGTAGGTTTGCCCGTATCGAGCATCTTCATGTTGATGGTGTCATTGTCATTCTTGAGATCGTAGTAGATGTCATTCGTCATCGTCATGCACATGTTGCTTGGAGTTGACTTGCCCTTCATGACGATGTAGATTACGGACATGATGGTGGTCGCCATGGAGATGTGGACGTGGATGAATTGCACTTGCATCTGATGGGCACTCCAAAGATGATTGACTTGCTTGCCGCCGCCTTGAAGATGACAGAGGGGAAGAACGGTTGACCAACAAGGCCCGAATCTCATCCATCCTTGCATCGCTCTCCTCCTTTTGTGCGGAAAGCTTGTTGTTGAAGTAGTCCCTTTTCCTTGCTTCGGAGTGACGGATGTCAAGGGCGAGGTTCTTGATGCGCTTGCGCAAGGTAGATTGTGCGCCTTGCATTGCTCGTTGTAGTTCGACGGTGTGAGTGATGGTGACATAGTTGTGCGCACTGTCATTATCATCGAAGACCGGAGATGAAATGCTTTGCCTATCCGTCACAACACTCGAGCAAATGTGAGTGGGAGAAAGGAAAGAACTAGACCAATGTACCTTATCCAATGTTGAAAATGGATCAATGATCACTCAATAGTGTAGCAAGGAAATAACACAATTGGTACTAGATCTTGTCAATTCTCACACCTACACAAGTAAATCTTTTGGTGGAGCTCGGTGAGGATAGTGGCACAAAAACTGATGCAAAATGTTAGCAAGAGTCAATAATGTTGAAAGAGATTCACAAATTCGCAAGTGAAACAAGTAGACCAATAGCAATATGTGGCACACGGAAACACACACACGGGTAGATAAATGGGGTCGTGCAACCAAGGAATGAGCTCAAAATGTGAAATCCTCGGATAATGCTCTTGTTGAACAACTCTAGAGAGATGCTAGCATGATTGCTCAATAGGCGGATACGACACTCGTGCACAACCTATAAGAGACAAAAATGCAACGACTTCTATCCCAAGTATGATATGTATGTATGGTTCCCGGTGTTGTATTCACAATGATCCAAGATGATCAATGATGGCAATTTAATATGCAATGTGGTATGATGCTACGGCTCTTGCTTACAAGCTTCTTTGCTCTTTCTCTTTTGCTTAAAAGCTTATTCTTTTCTTTCTTTTTATGATATGGCCACTATGCGAAATGCACAAACCAAGATAGCAATTGTGTATATGCGGGAAAAATCTTGTGACACAAGAGATGATATGATGATACCAAGATGAGGATACCAAAATGATATGGTATGTATGCAATGGAAGGTGTAGATCGATGATCACTAATAAGCACAAGTAACGTTGCCGGCAATACTCAAATGGCTAGTCTCGATAGGCAAGTGACGCAAAATGGCTCGGGGTTAACAATACTATGGCAAGAAGAATGTACAATGATGGGATACCACGATACCAAGATGATATAGAGGTTACCGTTCTTGCTTACGGTTAGGGTGTCAAAATGGTGAAAGTGGTTGATGTCGAATCCTTGGCAAAGTTTAGCGGCGGTGTTGTCGATGTCGAACCATCCCTAATTAGCCGAAACACCTTAGGAAACGGAAAAATCGTGAACTAAGAATCTCAAAGGCAAATGTCAAATGGTGGTAGTGGAATGCGGTGGTGGTTGCGGAAGTATTGGCGGAAACCCGGTCAAATTGGGTTAAGGTGGCGGAAGTGTATGGTGGACTATACACGGTGTCGGAGTTGAAGGCACGGTCCCTAAGTAGCTGAAACACCTTAGGAGACATAAACCACAACTCAAACAACCTCAAATGCAATGGGGAACAAAATGGGTTAGGTTGCGGAAGTTGGTGGTGGTATTGCGGACGACATGGTGGAAGCCCTAGGCGAAGATGCCAAAGTTCCAAAATTTGATGGAGTCAAATGATTATGGTAGTATTTTTGTGGGATGGGGAATGTCAATAGTTTCAAAACAAGCTAAAGAACGTCAAAATCTGAGTCCGGATGAATTAGTTATGGACAAAACGGTGAAACAAGGAAGGTTGAAACTCCTTGGGCCGGATGTTCGGGGTCAAGGCCGGATTTCTGGGACCCTCTGTCCAGAGAACAAAGCGATTTTGCGCTCTAGGAGCCGGATGTCCGGCCCGATGATTCCAGATCTCGTTTGGGGCGGAAATTTTTGAATTGGGGCAGAATTTGATGATTCCAAAGGCAAAATTGGATGGATTTTGTGGATGGAAATGGTGAGAAAGATGGGGGAAAGATATATCCATGTGGAACAATTTGAATCCATGGATCAAAATCAACAAAACATCATCAAACGAACAAATCACAAAAAAAATTGGGGGCTATTTTTTTGGTGGGGATTTTCAAAATTGGGGACAAAATCAACAAAATTAGGCTAGAAAAACAGGGGTAGGGGCTCCAAATTCGTGATCAACCATGGCCCATGATACGAAGATGATGTAGGGTGGAAACCCTAGGGCCGATCTTTCACGATTTGGAGGGGATCCCACGAAGAACATGACGAACACATGGAGGAAAACACGAGGGGAAACACTCAAATCAACAAGAACAATCACACATGTGCTAGATCCATAAACGCAAAGGGTGATACAAGATTCAAACACAACAAAGGACAATATAAGAGGTGGTAGTTCTTCCCGATGCGGAGATGGGGTCTTGAATCCACGAGGGGATCTTCTCCTAGATGGAGGGTTTGAATCCACATGGGGGATCTTCTCCTAGGTGGAGGACTTGGCCTCCAATGGAGTAGGTATCAAGTGGATGAGCAATGCTCTATGTCTCGAATGAGCTAAACTATTGCTAACCCAAGCTAGGAGGAGGGGGGGTCTATATATTGTCTAGGGACGAAGGGGTAAGAGAGGGAGACTTTACATGGGCTCGTGGCCCGCAGCTGCGTAGGGGCGCCAGATGTCCGGGTGGGACGCCAGATGTCCGGCCCGACAGGAGGCGCCGGATGTCCGGCCAGGGGCCGGATGTCCGGCCCGGAGGTAGGCCGAAACTTCCTTCTCTGGATAGCATGCGCCGGATTTCCGGGCTGGCGCCGGATGTCCGGGGGTCGGTCGGATGTCCGGCCGATGTAGAGTCGCCTTGCGTCCGTTTCTCTGTGGGCTTGTTCTGGTTGGTGGTGCCGGATGTCCGGCCGCTGTAGCTTCGCGGCGACTCCACTTGAGGCACTTCTTGATCCACTTCTGTGTGGACTTGTCTTATGCTTCGAGCATCCCCTTGGTTGTCTCCTCGGTTCCTAAGCACATGTAGTGTCTTTGCATTAGGTAGCAACCATGTCTTGCATGAATGGAAAGGGAAAGCATCTAGGAGCGGGTTCACCTTGTGTCCAATGGCGTATGCTCGAGGTCTCGTCATATGTCCTCTTGGGGCTTGGGGAGTAGTTGTAGTGTACATGGTGATGCGGAGCATCATACGGTCATCCCCATGTACACTATGATGACTCCCCAAGACCCAAGAGGACATATGACAAGACCTTGAACATACACCATTGGACACAAGGTGAACTTGCTCCTCTCCGAACCGTCACTTTCCTTCGTGTGTTCCTCGTGTTCTTCGTGGGATCCCCTCCAAATCGTGAAAGATCGGCCTTAGGGTTTCCACCCTACATCACATGGGGATGACCGTAGGATGCTCCACATCAGTGTCATGTGGAGGTTGAACCCCGGTAAGGTTGACACGCCGCTTATCCAGCTACCTCTTATTAGCATGAGACGCCATCAGGACAGGTGTCAATAAAGGTGATTTACTCCTCCAATAAGCTGACACGCACGGGTACGTCCACCTAAACACCTGTGGGCTTGAGACCTCACTAGTTAGTGATCAGCTGGTCAGAGAGGCGGAGCGGTGGTGTTGCCGGGGAGCCTATGCCCGAGGGGCTTGCCGGGTCTTGGCTCGCCGGCTCGTTCCCGACGGAGTTGGTTTTTCTTGTTATGAAATTTGTGTCTTGTTCCAATGCTTGGTCTTCTTAATGCTCTCCTTGATCTCATGAAGAGCGGCTTCTCTGGCTTAGTTGTATATGAGACTTGGCACTTGACGCAAAAATTTGTAGCACGCTCGTGCATAAGTCGGGGCGGCAAACACCCTTGTTTGTTTCGACAACAGGAGCCCGCGGGCTTGGTCCATACGTGCCGCCGGGCAACATTGGGGTAGGCCCAACAAATGCATAGGCGCACACATCAACCTTGCTGGGAGCAATACCGTGTCTTTGCGATCTTCTTTGCTTCCTCATTAACATTGGACCCATGCCAGCCCCCAGCCATACTCTAGTTCTCTTGGGGTTGCAGCGGCACGAGCCGTCGCACCGGAGACCAGGGGGCGCCACGTACGCGGGGTGCCGTTAGATTGTGTACGCGTGATTTGGGGTAACTGTTGTTTAACCTTTAGTTCACCCACCACCCCTGCTGTTTCCGCCACGCGCGCCGCATACATTGCGCGGGGTTGGTGGTGGACGAGCGGGGCTCAGGAACATGCGCTTTGGCAGAATACGCAGCGCCTCAGATTGGTGTAGTGGGACGGTTGATGAAGCAAGACGCCGGCCAGGGATGCAGAGAGCCAGATTAGTGGAGTGGGGCGGTTGCTCTAGAGTAGTGGAGAGCCAGGCCCCCTCGCTTCCACTATAAAAGGAGGGGCGTGAGAGTAGCGATGCTCATCCATCTCCTCCTTCTTCTCTTTTCTTGCTTCTGTCTTCTATCCTGGCGAGCGGAAGAGGACGGGCTCGCGCTTCAGCCATGGCGGCGAGAGCTTCTCCTCGACACCATACCTTGGCTTCGGCTGTGGCCGTAGAGGCTGGTTCCAGTGCACAAGGTGGAGCCACGGGGCGAGGTTGGGGTCAACGCGGCGCCCGTGGTCGAGGCGGATAGGGCGGCGTGCTCGTCATTTCTCTTCCAGCTACTCTACCCCCAGCAGAAGGCCATACGGGGAACACGACACTTGAGTTTCTCATCAAGCTGCGCAGTCCTCCTCATAACCGCCTGCGGATCCCTCATCCTTTCGCTAGGGCGATGGAGGTCAACCAGCCGCTTGGGCTGCGACTACGCATGAGCGCCTGCTGCAATGGCGCCGTGTGGGTGAACATTGAGTTCCTAGTAACCCGCATCATGCTCCTTAGACGTGGGTGGAAAACCTTCACCCGCGCCCACTACCTTGCGGAGGAGCATGTCCTTTGCTTCAAATTGGTGGAGTCTGACATGCTCTTCGTCAAGGTCTTTGGGCATTCAGGCTCTCGCCTTGGGTGCTGTGTAGAAAGCTCGAGCGATGACGAAAGCTCCTCCTTGAGCGACAGCGTCGAAGAGGACACCGATGGCAAAGACGGTGGCGGCGGGCATCCGGTCGTCAAGTCCGAACACTATGAATCGGACTCCGGCTGAACGCCGGCAGCACTATCATCACCAACCAGGCGCCGGCGGCACCATCATCTGCAGCCGGACCCCGCCACAGCGATTTGCCGGGGTGGTTGGTCTGGAAGCCACCGCCACCTCCAGCTGGACTCCGGCCGGCTCGGGGACTCCGGCTTCGTCTTCCTTGTCAGTGTCCCTGCTAAGCCGCGTCCCTCTGGTCCTGGCGGGGGTGACCAGGGCATCGCCTAGCCGCTCCCTCTGTCCTTGGCTTCATCTTCCCTGCCGGGGAGGCGCTCTCCCGATCTTGTAGGGTTGCGTCCCTCTTGTGCTGGCGGGGGTGACCGGGGTGTCACCCAGACGACACCAAGATCTCCACGAGGAGCGGCCTCCTCAGGCTGGCTCCTGAGGAGCAGAGAGTTCTATGCAAGCCTCACCTCATGAGGTCCGGATGACGTGAGCCATGACGACCAAGGACAGGCGGGCGCTAGCGGGCGCAGTGTACCAGTTTCCTCTTTGGTGCTAAAGAGGCAAGCGCAGGCGCGGAGTCTTGAGGAATCAGCCAAAGGTTTCCATTCCCGTGCAATGAGACCAAGAGCGCCAGGACGGCAGGACGGAGGTCATCACCGAGCCCACCACGGTGTCACAACCAGAGGCTTTCGCAGGCGAAGACTACTTTTGTCAGGATAGCATGTACTAGCTGTCCCCCTTTGAATTTGGCCGTTGTGGGATACCTTCCCGCCTTTCATTTGGGAAGAGGACCAAGGCCACTATAAATAGGACTTAGCCACCACCGTAGAGAGGGACCGGATCAGACCCCCGGACGAATCATTCAGATCACCCTCACTCCACCAGCTCACT